>OX457051.1:29533976-29943976 GCA_949752735.1 Lumbricus terrestris
TCAGCGCGTCCTACTGATCAATTTACCATCGCCATCTACCGAATGGAAGGAGGTTTAGTGGCAAGAACTGACAAATGCAGTGGACGAGAAAATGCGATTATTGGATGAGCTTCGTGTCAACTTGGCCAACTCTTTTGCAGTGTGGTTCTTGTCACACGTTGGCCACATCCGATCCCTTCCAGTGCGCAAAATCATCTAGGCCAATGTGGTTTTTGTACACGCTGCATAAACTTACAATGCTCACAAACCAACAGCACTTCTAGATATCTGCATGGGCGGAGTTTGGTTTCCGTTCTTGAAGGGGCTAAATTCTAATAAACTTCGCCTATGAATATCTGGCCTATTGCAGAAATTCCGTGAAAATGGTCGGCGCACGGAGAAGGCGGAGGCTTGCCTGTGGAATCGCAGTCTGGACCACCATCACAATCTGCATCTTCTTTACGTTCCACTCAGTTTCCAATCCAGGTGCCGATATGCCAAAAGGTACAGCAAATAAGACTACTTCTAATTCAATGCTGGGCTTTATAACACTTCTACTACTACTACAACTACTACAACTACTATTATACCGATCTGCAAACACGTGCAGCAAAGGCTTTTATGCTGGGCTATGATTGTAACTGGCGTTGTTTGGATGCTGGTGTTGTTGCAATTATGAAGCTTGAAAATGGCGTCATCAGCTGCAAACCAATTCTAGAATCCTTTGCAAATGACGAATCGCATATTGAGCAAATTTTAAATTATTTTTACATTTTAAATATGAAGGCATCTTGCCAACTTGCCTAATTGCACACATTGTTCGATAATTTAATCGAACCCGGTCAGGATATAAGGTGAGTGCTAGGGTACTGCTGCACCTGTACCGTAAGTTTTGAGGGGCCCGCAGTCATAAAATATGCACATCCTGGATGGTGGTTTGGTTGTGAGAGGGTATTTGCGAGTTATCAGAGCACCTTGCCATGACCCTCACTGATTCGGCCATGAATATTGCATTTATAAAGCGCCACCCAGATTTACAGAGGCGTTATTTCGGACATGACTGTGAACTTGTTGCATGTTTAACGACACTGCCATATCAAAGATGATTAGTGTCGCCCTCCCCCTTTATCCAGGCCTGGGACTGGCACTGCCAGAGTGCAACTACCGGTAGTGGCGGAGTTTGGTAATGTGGACTAGCAACCTGAAGGACCAAATATGAAGGTTTCTTGAATTATTCGAATGATCTATTTAAGCCTAAGGCCTAAACCACGAGCACACGTCCTGATTTTGATTACTGCAGACATTGACTCTGTCACACAGTCAATTATTATAATAATTATAATCACCAGGTCCATGGGCGGAGTTTGGTTTCCGTTCTTGGAGGGGCTAAAGCCTTCTTGGGGGGAGGGGCTAAGCCCGAAAAAAGATACAAATTACACGGTAAAAAATGAATTTGGGTCTTCTTGGGGGGGGGGGGGGGGGGGCGCTGACCCCTAGCCCCTGATAAACTCCGCCCATGACAAGGTCTCTGATGCAGCTCTTGGTGACTGTTCAAGCGTTGTGTCGTCGTTTGGTCACTAGATATTGCCTATGACGTTGGAAAAGTCGGTGCATGTCGACCCTTGGGAAGAGAAACGGTGGAAATGATCTCAACGAGTAACACAACTATCGTGGAGTCACCATGGCCCGAGGTATTGGATACTATACGGCTGTAAGTGGACTTAACTTATAATTTTCAGTAATTGACCAATGAGTCCATAAATAATAATGCAGTAGCCTCACTTCTATAATTCTATGAAGCAATGCAGTGTTGAAACTCTTTCAGTGATCTGCACGTTATGCAGCAACCTACAATCAGAGACAGCCAGGTGTCGAGAAGAAGAAGTTTTCAAAGACGCCCCATTATTGCGAATACCGTTGACAATTTTCTGTGTGAAATCCTGCACGCAAAGAATAATTTGCATTAAAGTACTGTTGACTAAGTATAGTACTTTCAATTTACTTTCAATTAGCATATAGCAGGCAAGTCTACTGTACTGAGTATATCAGGGCTGTTTTTAAGAAATTTTTAGAACTGCACAACCCATTCTTTCCCTTCCCATCCTCCATGGTAAATTACTTCCAATCGGATGAAAATGACCTTTTTGCTGGTTTTAACTGCACATAACTTGTGACAGAAGTGCTTCTACAGCTGCACAAATCTATTTAGAACTGCACGTTTTGTGTACAACTGCACGTTAAAAAAAGCCATGGAGAATATGCTACATCCCTGTTTTCCTGTAGGCCTAAGGCCTATAAAATGTATACATGCTTCTGTGCTTCCAATCATACGACTCACTTAACGTTTGTCATTGCTTAGCCTACTCAACGGTGACATTATGTTCGACTGTTCGAGTGTTTATATAGGCTACCGTAGGCCGTTTCAGAAATCCTGACTGTCTAAAATATCTGAAAACAGGTAGGTTTTCATCAAATTTAGTGTCGGCCGAAAGCAGACTGTTCGTTAACTTATTATTTTTATCCTGTTTGTCATGCGGGAAACCGATTTATTACGCAGTAGGAGTTTTGCGAAATATTATGCAAGTTTTTTTTATGTAATGATAATTTCTGTTCACGTAGCCCAATGTAAGCAAGAAGCATTATTAGCATTTCTTTGAATCCATAAGAAGCGCTTGTTGCCCACGAAAGTCTAACTAGATCTATAACTTGGTGAGTGCAGGTGCGCTGAGCTGACGTACGGTCCGATGGAGGATCTGCCTCGAGCGTCGGTCATCATAACATTCCATGACACTGAGACGATATCCTCTCTGCTTCACACGATCCATTCAATCATACAACGAACCCCTTGTATGCTACTACAGGACATCATCGTCATAGATGACTTCAGCAGAAAGGGTACAACAGCTGGCAGAGTCTATTCATCTGAAGTCTTACATATTTAATGTAATCCAAACCACTTCAGCTAGTCCATATATTTGTTTGTTAGAAAAAGGCCATCCATTTTTCCCATGTAAAAATGAAAATTTAATTTCCTTACTCAGCCCCCTAAAATTGAAAAATTGAAAAGCATATGCAGAAGATTTCGGCCGAATGACTAAAAAAAGGTCGTCAGAAATTTTCCGCGGAAGTTCAGCCCACCCAAGCTGAAATCTTGCCGCCGTCACTCCCATATGATTTTTGTCTTCAGTTTAATTTGTATTTACAAAGAAAAGAATTTTCATGATCTACTATTTGAAAGGAATTAGCCAATATGCCTATTTATTATAAGACCAGGATACCTGTACCACTGGTTTATAGTGTCTAGTTACAGTCTTGCTCTATCTGGAGGACACACATCTGAAAAATAAGGAGTAGGCTATAAACTGAAAAGTCTTCAACTAATTTCCATATACAATAGCAATTAATTTCTCATTTACAGATGACCTGGGCAATATTCTGGATGTCTACATCAGAACTGTGTTCTCGAAACAAGTGAAACTGTTTCGGAACTCAGAGAACATCGGTCTGATTCGATCTCGACTGAAGGGCGCTCGACTTTCAGAGGGAGATGTCATCATATTCATGGACAGTCACTCGGAAGTTCAGCCAGGATGGTATACCAGCTATCTTTTGCATTTTAATTCTAGAAAACAACGTCACTTATGAGCCCAGTTAAAGCAAAAACATAGTTTATGACTCATACACAGTACACGGTGAGTAGTCATAGTATATAGACTGAAGGGCGCTCGACTTTCTAAAGGAGAAGTTATCGTATTCATGGACAGTCACTCGGAAGTCCAGCCACGATGGTATACCAGCTACATGTAGCCTATCTTTTGCATTTAATTTTTAGGAGAAAGGATTCATTGATCGTCCGAGTAAACCCCTCCCCGCCTAAAAATTCAATTATACTTTTGTATGTTTGCTTCTCACACCTGATTTGGCTTAGGCTACGTGCTTTCAAGCATACGCAGCTGCAGTGGTAACTAATCATATATATATATATATATATATATATATATATATACTAGTCAAAATTGTGAATAGAAGTAAATAGGCCTATAGGCTAGTCGCTTAATGAGGGAGCAGGTTGAGCAAAGCCGAAATATTGAAAATCGTTTCAATGGATTTCTGCGCCAACTGACTAAGCCGAACAACAGCAGCAACAACAACATTTCTAGCATGACCTATTTACTTATTATCATTAAGCTGCTATTCTTGTTACCCTTTAAAAAAATTCCTCTTCACTCAGTCTTATTAAAGTGACTACATATATGCCTTTGAGCTTCTCCTCCTCATGAGCCCATCCATATCATCGATTTTTTGGGGGAATATTTTCTAACAACAGCTGTTTAGTCATTGAAATTTTCTGACGTCCTTGTTTAATGTTTAGTCATCAGTTCATTTTCTCAAGCGGTTGAGCGAGAGACAATTATGAAAATTATGAAGAGTTCTAGACATACATTGTATCACTGGATTTCACAATTTGCGATTTCTGCAACTTAGTTATATCGACAAAACAATACGCCCAAGGAAAGAACAAAATCTACATAGTGGTGTAAGCGTGACAGAGTCCCCTAAGCTACTGTTGAGATTTTCGATAATTCAAAAGAAAGGTTTTATTATGAGCGGGGCGGATCCAGGGGGGGGGGCAATCCGGCCATGGTCCCCCATTTAGAAATTTCTTTATTTTTTACCAGCTATTCTGCCTCGGAAAGTTGATATGGCCCCCATTAGCATTTTCGTTTCGTAGGCCTCCCCACGCCCCCACGAGTTCCGTAGACGAGATAGGTCCGTGCAGGGACTTAAGAGCACTGTAGACTAAAAAATAGGCCTACCAATAAAAAAGGTCATCAACTTTCTGGCGGATAAAATGGTATCTTTTTGTTGGGAAATCGACAAATGACTAAAAAAAGTCATCCGATTTTTCGGTGACCAAGACGAAATTTTTACCCTGTCCCAAGACCCAAAATTTGGCCCGCCTTCGAAAATTTCTGTATCCGCCTTTGATTATACACTGTGAGCCATAAAAAACCGTGCCAATTTATTTTTAGCTATATCTCGGTCGATATTTTAACAATTTTATATCTTTTTGTGTCGTTTGAAAGAAAAATTAAATCTCTACGATTTACTTATTTACTTGCGCGATGACGTCATATCCGTTTCGCAGCATAATGTAAATAAAGTTGATGGTTGAAAATTTGAGTTAAAATTTTAAAATGTTGAGCTTTGATGATAAAATTTTGATTAAAAATCTGCGGGAATGCAAAAATTATTCTTCTAGACGATTAATTAAGGAGTTTCCGAACAAGAATTGGAAAAGAAAAACATTAGATGACTTTCTGCGAAAGTTGAGAACTACCGGTTCAGTTGAACGCGCTGCGGGAAGTGGTCGGCCAAAATCGTCGCGAACTGAAGATAATATCGCCGCTGTCAATGAATTGGTTCAGAGCCAGGAAGACAAGCCTAAAACACATCTTTCAACCAGACAAATCGCGAGAGAGCTGAATCTTACACAAACGACGGTCAGACGCATTATTCATAACGATTTGGAACGGAAATGCTTATGGAACAGCGCGTGTACCAAAAGCGCATTCAGAACACTGATGAACTTCGGCAGTGTCTCGTATCCGTCTGGAACGATCTGGAACAACATCTTATTGACACTGCAATTGATCAGTGGCGACGTCGCTTGGCAAAATGTGTACGTGAAAAAGGAAGTCCTTTTGAACACAAACTTTAAACAAATAAAGGCACTGAAAAATTGTTTGCATTTAAGTAGTAAAAATGCAGCATTGATCGATTCTCACGTGTTTTTTTAGTGTCTTCAGTTTCGCAAGACAAGTTTAACATGCATGTAGGATGAAATCGATAATGTTTATTTCTGCTCTTTAGAGTATTGATTCCTGTTTAAAATAATGCAAAAAGTGTAAAAATCGATAAAGAAATGACAGAGATATAGCTAAACATAAAGTGGCACGGTTTTTTATGGCTCACAGTGTAGGTAGATAAAAGAATCGCCTTCGCTACGACTAATCAACCGACCTTGAGGCTGAATTGATTTACCATTCTTCTCCATAATACAGAATTCTTTCCAAGTTCGATCAAAAAGCAATTAGCTTAGGCTGCGGGCGATAGGCATAAAAACTTAGCGAGTGAATGAGGACTGTAATGATAATTGTAATCTGTCATCTAAGTTTGTTTTACTGTAGGCTGGAGCCTCTGCTGTACGAGATAAGGAAAAATAGAACAACTTTAGTTCAAAGCTGCTTTGATTGGATGAAAAAAACAGGTAAGCGTATTGTACGTCTTAGTATTGACTTTTTGAACGATTTGCGCATCGACCACGAAAACTATAGCCAAACTCAAAGCAAAACAAGCTAGTTTACAATAATAATGTCAGTGTTTAAACTAATCCGTCTTCTTGGAGCGGGGGATGAAATGCAGGTTTTTGGTGGGGGTGAGGAGGGGTGAGGACAAACCACATTTGACGGACGGCCAACTGATGAGGCGCGGGGCGCTTACCATCATAGGCGTAGGAGGCGGGGGTCCAGAGGGGCAAATACCCCCCAAATTTCGGGCAAATGTGTTTTTCGGGCAAAAGAGGCACGGACGGGAAAAAAATTCGGACATTTTTTCGGGTAAACAGAGGTAAAAGGCAAAATTTTCCGAAGATTCACAGGAAATGACTAAAAAAGGTCATTAGATTTTTCGGGCGAGAAAATCCTAAGATTTTGGGCGGATGACTAAAAAAAGGTCATCAGATTTTTCGGACGTGAAAATCCTAAGATTTTGGGCGGATGACTAAAAAAGGTCATCAGATTTTTCGGACGTGAAAATCCTAAGATTTTGGGCGGATGACTAAAAAAAGGGTCATCAGATTTTTCGGACGAGAAAATCCTAAGATTTTGGGCGGATGACTAAAAAAAGGTCATCAGATTTTTCGGACGTGAAAATCCTAAGATTTTGGGCGGATGACTAAAAAAGGTCATTAGATTTTTCGGGCGAGAAAATCCTAAGATTTTGGGCGGATGACTAAAAAAAGGTCATCAGATTTTTCGGGCGTGAAAATCCTAAGATTTTGGGCGGATGACTAAAAAAAGGTCATCAGATTTTTCGGACGTGAAAATCCTAAGATTTTGGGCGGATGACTAAAAAAAGGGTCATCAGATTTTTCGGACGAGAAAATCCTAAGATTTTGGGCGGATGACTAAAAAAAGTCATCAGATTTTTCGGACGTGAAAATCCTAAGATTTTGGGCGGATGACTAAAAAAGGTCATTAGATTTTTCGGGCGAGAAAATCCTAAGATTTTGGGCGGATGACTAATAAAAGGTCATCAGATTTTTCGGACGAGAAAATCCTAAGATTTTGGGCGGATGACTAAAAAAAGGTCATCAGATTTTTCGGACGAGAAAATCCTAAGATTTTGGGCGGATGACTAAAAAAAGGTCATCAGATTTTTCGGACGAGAAAATCCTAAGATTTTGGGCGGATGACTAAAAAAAGGTCATCAGATTTTTCGGACGTGAAAATCCTAAGATTTTGGGCGGATGACTAAAAAAAGGTCATCAGATTTTTCGGACGAGAAAATCCTAAGATTTTGGGCGGATGACTAAAAAAGGTCATTAGATTTTTTGGGCGAGAAAATCCTAAGATTTTGGGCGGATGACTAAAAAAAGGTCATCAGATTTTTCGGACGAGAAAATCCTAAGATTTTGGGCGGATGACTAAAAAAAGGTCATCAGATTTTTCGGACGAGAAAATCCTAAGATTTTGGGCGGATGACTAAAAAAAGGTCATCAGATTTTTCGGACGTGAAAATCCTAAGATTTTGGGCGGATGACTAAAAAAAGGTCATCAGATTTTTCGGACGAGAAAATCCTAAGATTTTGGGCGGATGACTAAAAAAAGGTCATCAGATTTTTCGGACGTGAAAATCCTAAGATTTTGGGCGGATGACTAAAAAAAGGTCATCAGATTTTTCGGACGAGAAAATCCTAAGATTTTGGGCGGATGACTAAAAAAAGGTCATCAGATTTTTCGGACGTGAAAATCCTAAGATTTTGGGCGGATGACTAAAAAAAGGTCATCAGATTTTTCGGACGAGAAAATCCTAAGATTTTGGGCGGATGACTAAAAAAAAGGTCATCAGATTTTTCGGACGTGAAAATCCTAAGATTTTGGGCGGATGACTAAAAAAAGGTCATCAGATTTTTCGGACGTGAAAATCCTAAGATTTTGGGCGGATGACTAAAAAAAGGTCATCAGATTTTTCGGACGAGAAAATCCTAAGATTTTGGGCGGATGACTAAAAAAAAGGTCATCAGATTTTTCGGACGTGAAAATCCTAAGATTTTGGGCGGATGACTAAAAAAAGGTCATCAGATTTTTCGGACGTGAAAATCCTAAGATTTTGGGCGGATGACTAAAAAAAGGTCATCAGATTTTTCGGACGAGAAAATCCTAAGATTTTGGGCGGATGACTAAAAAAAGGTCATCAGATTTTTCGGACGTGAAAATCCTAAGATTTTGGGCGGATGACTAAAAAAAGGTCATCAGATTTTTCGGACGAGAAAATCCTAAGATTTTGGGCGGATGACTAAAAAAAAGGTCATCAGATTTTTCGGACGTGAAAATCCTAAGATTTTGGGCGGATGACTAAAAAAAGGTCATCAGATTTTTCGGACGTGAAAATCCTAAGATTTTGGGCGGATGACTAAAAAAAGGTCATCAGATTTTTCGGACGAGAAAATCCTAAGATTTTGGGCGGATGACTAAAAAAAAGGTCATCAGATTTTTCGGACGTGAAAATCCTAAGATTTTGGGCGGATGACTAAAAAAAGGTCATCAGATTTTTCGGACGTGAAAATCCTAAGATTTTGGGCGGATGACTAAAAAAAGGTCATCAGATTTTTCGGACGAGAAAATCCTAAGATTTTGGGCGGATGACTAAAAAAAAGGTCATCAGATTTTTCGGACGTGAAAATCCTAAGATTTTGGGCGGATGACTAAAAAAAAGGTCATCAGATTTTTCGGACGTGAAAATCCTAAGATTTTGGGCGGATGACTAAAAAAAGGTCATCAGATTTTTCGGACGAGAAAATCCTAAGATTTTGGGCGGATGACTAAAAAAAAGGTCATCAGATTTTTCGGACGTGAAAATCCTAAGATTTTGGGCGGATGACTAAAAAAAAGGTCATCAGATTTTTCGGACGTGAAAATCCTAAGATTTTGGGCGGATGACTAAAAAAAGGTCATCAGATTTTTCGGACGTGAAAATCCTAAGATTTTGGGCGGATGACTAAAAAAAGGTCATCAGATTTTTCGGACGTGAAAATCCTAAGATTTTGGGCGGATGACTAAAAAAAGGTCATCAGATTTTTCGGACGTGAAAATCCTAAGATTTTGGGCGGATGACTAAAAAAAGGTCATCAGATTTTTCGGACGAGAAAATCCTAAGATTTTGGGCGGATGACTAAAAAAAGGGTCATCAGATTAAATTTTTGACCCTCCACTTCCGAAATCTCCCCTACGCCTATGCTTACCATGCAGCGAAAGGCATTAGGTCGCTTAATAAAACTGACCTTCGTGTACGGAGGATGAGGAGTCATTGTGGACACACGTTTCGGCGACCACCAATTCTCGGCTGCTGATCCCAGACGCTGGAACAGTCTTCCACCGGACATCAGATTGGCCGCCTCAGTGAACTCTTTCAAAACCAAGCTTAAATTTCAATTGTTTGCTCAAACTTATCCCGCACTTAGCTGTCTGTGAGGCGACCTTGTAGCGGTAAGGCCACATTAGAGCGCCATATAAATTGTCGCTGTCATATTATTATTAGTCATTATGCAGGGCCTGCACAAGAAACATTGCTATGGTGACTCAATGTTTCCTTTCGCTCGCTCTGCGACAATGCAGAGCGAGTTCGTTCTCTTTGGTTGGTCCAACAACCTTTAATGGGCTTCCTTTGACTATGCGACACCTCCCAAGCTGTTCTCAATTTCACAAACTGTTGAAGACTGTTTTCCCTTTAATCTCGGCAGGGAGCGCCTATGAAGGGTGCTATATAAATTCTGATTGATTGATCAAGGTAGCTACCTCAGCTGAAAAATTGAAGACCACAATCGAGCAGGATGGTCTCTATATTCGCTACCGAAGCAGAATCATAAAAAGTAGAAGTAGCTCGAGTGACAGATTGCCTCATAGGCGGAGACCTGGGCGGAGACTTGGGGGGGGGACGGAAGGACGCGAGATTTTTTGATGGACGAATGGCTGAGTGCCGCAGAAAAATTTCCATCTTTTGCCGGCCAAAATTTCTGATGACCGGCGAAATCTCGAAAAAATGTTTTATTTTCGCCGCCAAAAAAGTTGATGACTTTTTTAGTCATCCGGCGACGAAATCTCAAAAAAATTGTATTTTCGCCGCCAAAAAAGTTGATGACCTTTTTTTTAGTCTTGACGCTCAACGGTTGAGGGGGACAAGTGCATGGGTCGTCCCCCCAACACCTTCATTGGGGGGGGGGGAACCGTCCTCCCTGTCCTCCCTGCCCCCACCCCAGGTCTTCGCCAATGGATTTCCTTGAAAACTCTTCCGGAACGAGCTTCCCTTGTTGCTTGAAATAGCACCAGGTGACTTCAATAATTAATTTCTAACTTCTATAACGTCAGTGAATACTGCACACGACTCTAACCGATGGCGTAGCAAATCCAAGCCGAAAATAATCAGTCAATATCAGAAATTCCGGTGTCACGAAATAGAGTATCCCCCGCATTAATTATATCCCCCCAAATTAAAAAAAGTCGAAAAAACCGCTTCCGCGTGTAATTTCTTGTGCAAATTAATTTTAATCTGCTTTGTTTTGAACAATGACACTAACAGGTATGTTTATTCCGACTAGATAATTTGTTTTGCCCTGTTTTAGAGCACTTAAAACATTTAATACACTTAAAAACACTCAGAGTCACTAAATAAATTCGAGTTGCCTTTATCTGAGCATTGCTTAGGACACCTAAAACAATTAGAGTCACTTTAAATTTTGATTACAGCATAAATTTTTTTATTATGCGCATTTTTCAAAACAAGGGATGGAATGGTTTATCCCCCGGATAATATAGACCGGTTAATTCCATCCGAGGGGATAGATCAATTCATCCCCCCGAATAGCTTTCAGGGGGGATACTCCGTTTCGTGTCACCGGCACTTTGCGATGTATTACATTGTGTAGCTGGCATGACCATGTATCCTGTGGCGCAATTGCAGCTGATGTCTGGCACTACAGGCGAGGAGCTTCAAACTGGATCGTTTACTTCGACTGGAAGTTGAGATTCGGTTGGGGGACGCTATCGAAGCAAGAAGAAGCGAAGAGAAAAGCCACTGATCCTTTCAAGTTTGTCTCCACATCATGAAGATGATGACTCTCCTGTCTCTGTCTATCTCTGTCTATCTATCTCTGTTCTGTCTACATGTATCTCTGCCTACCCCTGTCTCTGTCTATCTCTGTCTATCTCTGCCCATCTCTGTCTATCTCTAGCTCGGGAGTTGGCGAAGTTGGCAGCAGCAACTACGAGTGATATGCTGCGAGAAATTGAACTCTTGATCCAAACTTTCCGAAGTCTCGTACTGTGAGAGGCACGAGATAATATCTCGCTCCCTCACACAGTGCGTAATATTATCAGGAAAAGTTTCCGCTATAGTAAGTGCGAGTCATTGCAGGTGAATAGTGTAAAGGTCCAGCCTTTTTAGCCTCTTGTATCACGTAATTGCGGCCCAAACGGTTTAGCGCTGATCGCTGTGATCTAGCGGGAGCGAGTGGATGACCCATAGCGACCGACTGGTAATTAACGCTGAAGGAGTTAAGTCCTTCCCTTTTTACGCTCTGAGTTATGGCGACCAGTCGTCACATAGACAGTTTAATTAATTATAGTGAATTCTGACTGTTTGTTTGCGAGTTTGAATTAATTACGTACACTGCGAGTGGTGTTTAAGCTGCGTGTGTGTTTCTGTGTTGAATTGAACAAGCTAAAAATGGCAACACATCAAAACAATTCCCTCAATGAAACAACGCTTAATATCGACCCCGCGTGCATGTACATTAATGACTCTGCCTACGACCGCGTAGAAGTTGCATCCAATCACGTAGAGATAGAGCCTATAATTACATCTGTGCCTGACGAAGAAACACGATCGGAAGCCCAATTAGGATTCATGCAATTGCGGCACGCGGCCATCGTGTTGGACCAAATAGAACCAGACGGGGGCAGGGAGCTGTCGAACCCAGCTCGACCCATGGCGGCGGGCGTTCTCGGACAGAGAACCGTTGACTACATGTCCCTTAGACCACTCGAGCAGCATCCTGGTACGATACCTGCAATTCCTCCGATATCTGACCTCCATTCAATGAATCGTTCCGTTCCAAGCGCTGTACTGACTACTGACTCTCTAGATTATCAGGCTTCGACTCCTGCTCACATTCATCAGTCTTTAGCTCCCTGGGACTTCTCTTGCGGTGGGGCGGCGAAGCACACGCGAGGGGAGCGACCCGTTACAAGTGGCACCAGAAAGTTGGGGCAGTGTTTAAAAGATGATGAAGAGAATGAAAGGAGTGCGTATCTACAAAGAGATGCAAGAAATTTGGAATTCTTTTCGAAAGCTGATAAAGAGACCAGAGATGAAATAGAGCGACGGAAAGATGAAAGGAGAGTCGAGATATTAAGAGGCAACGAAGTGAAGGAAATGAGTATATGTCGACAAGAGTACGCAAGGGGAATGGAAGAAGTTGATGGAACTAGCATTAATTCTTCACCACTAAAGAAAAGCACGACGACGACCCAGACTGGACAATTGCAAGACATTTTGGGTCCATTACAAGAACTGTGTATGTATCTAAACGAGATTTGCGCGCAGAATGGAAAAAGGTAAGCAATAGTCCTGGGCTGTGTGCGGAAGTCGGACAAAAGTTAGGTTGTCCTGTGGTGTCCAGTCCGTTAGAAACTCGTTCAGTGATTTCAGGTGAAAGCGATGAGTTGAGAAATAAGCCGACCATCGAAAAGAAATCATGTACGGAGGAGAAAACGATGAAGGAACCAAGAGACAGACACAAGCAGTGGCTGAAACTAGAGAAATTTGATGGTCAAACGCCTCTGGAAGCGTTTCTAGTCAAGTTTGAGATCTGTTCGAGACAGAATGGATGGGACGAGGACGGGAGGATAAATCAACTGATGTGTGCCATGGTAGGCCCAGCAGCGCATCTGTTATGGGAATTCAACGCCTCGGGTCTGTCATCCTCGAGCGATCTGATAAAGCGACTTAGGAGTAGATATGGATGTTCGGACCAGACGACATTATATCGTACTCAGCTTCGTACTCGAAAACAGAGAGAAGGAGAGTCCTTGCAAGAATTAGCGCAAGACAACCGACGACTGATGGTGTTAGGCTGTTAGCCTATGCTGGTCCACCTACCGAGATGAGTGAGATGGTCGCCATTGATGCATTCCTCGACGCGATAGATGACTCCGAGCTTGCTCTGTGCGTGAGAGACCGCGAACCGACTAACCTCGAAGTAGCGTGTAGATGTGCTATTCGACTGGAGGCGAATCGATCCACTCGAAGTAGAACTGGAGACCATGAGCGTAGATCGGGACGAGTCCAAGCGATCCGAACAGACGACAGATCTAGACAAGAAGTGCTTCGTAGATTGTTGGAACAAA
This sequence comes from Lumbricus terrestris, assembly GCA_949752735.1. NCBI lineage: Eukaryota > Metazoa > Annelida > Clitellata > Crassiclitellata > Lumbricidae > Lumbricus > Lumbricus terrestris. The sequence goes on from OX457051.1 coordinate 29,547,644, forward strand.
TGGCTAACATGGAACAGCGTCAACTGCAGATGGAGCAGTGGTGGTGTAGGCCAAAGTTGCAAGCATCCAACGGAATGGAAAGACACTCTGGAGAGCCTCGATATGTGCCGATGGAAAATCGACAGAGATTGGAGGGAGGAGCAAGAAATAATTTAGAGACTCACAGTCGAAGGAATCGACGAGTTGATGGTCGGTGCTTTCTCTGCTTGCAGCCAGGACATTTCCGGAAGGACTGTCCCCAAGCGAGGACAGACGAACAAGGTCAAGAAGAAGGAACTGCGCGATGTCGGAAAATAGCGTTGGCAAGAACTGTTGCGCCACCTATGAGCGAAGCGGATGGGGAGGTGTTTGCCGTTCTTCCCACCAAGAAGGACGATCTTCGACCCTGTTCTGTACCGACGCAAGTGCTCGAATCTGACATTCTAGTAGCCGGTGCGTCGCTGCCTGCTCGAACCGCAGAAGTCGATGTGTCTGGTGACCCAGACATCCTGCTGTCCTCCCTTCGGCAGAACGTGTCTGACGACGTTCCGCCAGAAGCTAACGATCGGCCGACGCAGACTGTGCCCTCTCAACTGCGAGCCCCGTGTCTCACCGCCATTGAGGAGTGCGATTTCGAGAATCAGCCCCGAGCCGGCTCCGCGCGACTTTCCGCTGACGCACTCTCACGTCGACCGCACCACGTGGAGATGGTGCAGACTACGCGAATTCCTCTTCGACCGGAAGAGTCCCTTCCAGACGACTCCAGCATCCTCTCGCCTGAAGTGATGGCTACGTACCGCGCTACCGAGCGTTCGGGTACGAGAGTCAGCCCCAACCTCCTGTTCGTGGGACGAGACGTTATCGCGCCCATCGGCCTAGTCTTTGGCGATGGATCGGCGACAGAACTCTGCGACCAAACAGTGGACGAGTTGGTGGATCAACGCCTGCACCGGATGCAGGGCACTTATCGTTTGGTGCGAACTCACTTTCAGCAGTTCGTGCAGCATCGGACTGTTCGATACGATGGTCGAGTGCGCCCAGCCGCATTCGGACCTGACCAATGGATATGGTACGGCTGTCCCCGTCGACACGCCGGTATCAAGACCAAGTGGACCAAGTGCTACGAAGGACCGTGCAAAGTTCTGGAGCGCGTCGGACCTGTACCCTACCGAATACCGAGGTCGACCCGTGCTCAGCCGAAGTTGGTTTCTGTGGACAGACTGAACAACTTTGGGGGAGACTGTCCGAAGGACTTGGATATGCCGTTCTCGAACGATGTTACTGATCCAGACGAACTTGTCCGAGACGAGGAACTGAACTCTGTCCCCAGACCGACCAGTCCCCATGTTCTTCCTGTTCGGTTTCGTTTACAAGCCACGCCCTGACCAGTTATTCACAGTTGTGAAAACGTGTTATTCACCGTTGTGAAAGCGTGTTGGTGATGTCGATCACCTAGATAAGTGTTGGTGTTGCCCAACCCGAACTTTTGATTAATGGACTGTGCAAAGGAAACAGACGACCCTGGGTCGTGCGATAGTTAATCATGTAGCTGTGCTAAGGATGATTTTACTGTTTCGTGTTTGCTTGTTTCTGCATTCCGTTTGAATGCTGTGTTACAGTTGCGTTATGACATTGGGTGCATGGCTATGGACAGTCGGTGACCCTGTAGTCCAAATTTACATTTGCCGGATGCTGTATTTTGATATAGGCCCGAGGTATGGAAATTTGTACAGGGGTTGACCGTTGTTTGAATGGTCCAGCTACCGTTTCTTTTTCCCGTGGTTTCACCACTTGAGTAGGTGGGGGAGAGTGTAAAGGTCCAGCCTTTTTAGCCTCTTGTATCACGTAATTACGGCCCAAACGGTTTAGCGCTGATCGCTGTGATCTAGCGGGAGCGAGTGGATGACCCATAGCGACCGACTGGTAATTAACGCTGAAGGAGTTAAGTCCTTCCCTTTTTACGTTCTGAGTTATGGCGACCAGTCGTCACATAGACAGTTTAATTAATTATAGTGAATTCTGACTGTTTGTTTGCGAGTTTGAATTAATTACGTACACTGCGAGTGGTGTTTAAGCTGCGTGTGTGTTTCTGTGTTGAATTGAACAAGCTAAAAATGGCAACACATCAAAACAATTCCCTCAATGAAACAACGCTTAATATCGACCCCGCGTGCATGTACATTAATGACTCTGCCTACGACCGCGTAGAAGTTGCATCCAATCACGTAGAGATAGAGCCTATAATTACATCTGTGCCTGACGAAGAAACACGATCGGAAGCCCAATTAGGATTCATGCAATTGCGGCACGCGGCCATCGTGTTGGACCAAATAGAACCAGACGGGGGCAGGGAGCTGTCGAACCCAGCTCGACCCATGGCGGCGGGCGTTCTCGGACAGAGAACCGTTGACTACATGTTCCTTAGACCACTCGAGCAGCATCCTGGTACGATACCTGCAATTCCTCCGATATCTGACCTCCATTCAATGAATCGTTCCGTTCCAAGCGCTGTACTGGCTACTGACTCTCTAGATTATCAGGCTTCGACTCCTGCTCACATTCATCAGTCTTTAACTCCCTGGGACTTCTCTTGCGGTGAGGCGGCGAAGCACACGCGAGGGGAGCGACCCGTTACAATAGTCAGATGGGCTGTCCAGAGAATGGTGACAATTAATGGAGATCTGAGTCCGGTTCAGATAGAAGAGGCAGAAGGGTGTGGTTATTTATTAAGGATTTTATCTGGGTTGATAAAGATTGGAAAGCGGAGTTTCCGATGGGTCGGGGTATAGGAATCATTGAAGATTTATACTGTAGCTTTGAATGAAAAACCCTGAAGTGTGACAGATAGAGGAGCGTCTTCAATATCCTATGCACTGTCTCATAAATATCCAAACCACTATCTAGGCCCTAATAAATATCTTAAACACTAACTCCGAAATATCCTAAACACTGGCTCATAGACCAAAAACGCTAATAGTATCTCGCATATATTTATCTCGAACACTATTTTAAAACCCCAACACTATCTCATAGACCACAAACGATATCGAAAAATATTCTGAACAAGATCACATGCATTGAACTCAAACGCTATCTCACAAATAATCATCTCAAACACAATTACATTGACTTCAAAACGCTACATAATAATATATAGCCAAACCATCAAATAAATATCGTAAGAAGCTCATGGACCTCACACTATCCAATTGACCAGATAGCAACACTAGGTCGATTTCATGGAAGACAATACCGCAGACACCAAAACATTATCGCAGGCTCCAAACACTATGTCACAAGCTGTAGATTATAAATTTAAAATATGCTAAATGTCCTTATTTTGCTTTTATTTGTGTTGTCTGCAAGAACGAAATCAATCATCGGTACTTATGCGGCGATCGATCGTCGATTCTTTGAGGAGATCGGAGAATTCGACGACGGAATGCAATTCTGGGGAGCAGAGAACATCGATCTCTCGCTCAGGGTCAGCTGAACTTCATCACATCACTGTGCACTCTGAAAGCAACTTTGTATCCACAGTAATAAATAAACGAAGGAAGGAGGATAGGGAGGAAAGAAAGAAGGAAAGGAAGTTAGGAAGTAAAGAAGGGAAGGAAGGCTGGAAAAAAGAAAGGTTCAATGGAAGGAATGAATAAGCGAACGAAGATAGCAATATATGGAAGAAGGACAGAAAGACAGAAACAAAGAAAGAAGGAAAGAAAGAAAGAAAGAAGGAAAGAAGGGAGCAAAGACAGAATGAAGGGATTAAGGAAAGAAGGGAGTACGGAAGGAATAAATTAAGGAGAAAGAAAAAAAGGGATAAAGGATGGATTGCAGGATGATTGAAATGAATGAATGAAGGAAGGAAGGCTGCAAGAAAGGAAAATTGAATGGATGGATAGATGGATGGATGGATGGATGGATGGATGGGTGGATGGATGGATGGGTGGATGGATGGGAGGAAGGAAGGAGGAAAGAGGGACGGAAAAGAATCAATTCAAGTATGTGGATAAGGCTGCTCTACGGAGTTACGGTTTATTCCATTGATGCACAGTCATTCCATAGAAGTGGTGTAATTCTATTGAAAAACAGTGATTGCATGAAAGTGTGTTTATTCATTGTACACATAGGTATGGCTATTTGGAGGTCAAGTATTGTCCGTTCCGTGTTCGCGAGTTGCTCATTTGGAGGGCAACAACTTGCGAGCCTATCGTTACGAGTTCACCTCTGTGATCGAGAGAAACTACAAACGTCTCGTTGAAGTCTGGTTTGACGAATACAAAACCTACTTCTATCAGTATTTTCCGACATTAATTGTAAGTTAATGAATCATTGTAATTAAATTATTATTAAAGTAAAATGGTCTAAATTAAATATGAACTAGGTTAATTTCGCCTTAATATAATAATTCTCGATGTAGGTTATAGGCAGACAGGTCTGCTTTTGACGTCATGCTTTTGCATTGTATTAATTTCATATAAGCAGAATATGAAATCATTAAACTGCACTAAATTAACTTAAATTTTATTCCATTGAATTTAATCGTAGGTTATTTTAATAGCAGCTAATTTGTTCCATGTATATAGAGCCCATTTCTGCGAGTATAAGGTTTATCCGACATCGATTGCAAGTGTGCAGAGCTTTTGCTCATCAAACTAAATTGAACATTATCTCCAAATTTCTAAAGCTTCACTCGAAATTCAAGCGCAGGGCCCCAGCTTATTCACGGGCGACACTATCGTTGGTAAACCTATTGTTGAGCGTTTAGTATGTGCCACAATAAATACGAAGACTAGGTCGATGACGCTTAGTGAGCATCTTGCTCAAAGTCTATTTATGCAGTGACCATCTAAGAGAAGTCTCGAACCCATGCTGACCGCGTTGCTATTGTACGTTCTAACCAATAACAATAAGCCATCGCTTCCCACGACACGATTATCCGAACAACCGATAGAATCAATAAATCAATAAATCAATCAATAAATCAATCAATAAATCAATCAATCAGTGAATCAATTAATCAAGGAAATAAGGAGTTATAAAAAGACAAGCAGGAGGAAGAAAATGAAAGAATAATATAAAAGGATGGAAGGTTGGAGGATTGAACGGAATGAAGATTGGAGAGTTAGAAGAAAGCAATCAATCAATCTTTATTGATTATTTCACCTGCTCAATCAATCAATCAATCAATCAATCTTTATTGATTATTTCACCTGCTCAATCAATCAATCAATCTTTATTGATTATTTCACCTGCTCAATTAATCAATCAATCAATCTTTATTGATTATTTCACCTGCTCAATCAATCTTTATTGATTATTTCACCTGCTCAATCAATCAATCAATCAATCTTTATTGACTATTTCACCTGCTCAGTCAATCAATCAATCAATCAATCTTTACTGACCACCGCGTAAAAAATACAAGCACGAAGTTTATAAAATTCGTATGTTCCCTTTTACAGCCTGTGGATGCTGGAAATTTAGAGAAGAGAATGAAAGTGAAAGCGAGAGCAACGCACAACTTTTCCTGGTTTCTCCAGAACGTCTTTCCTGAGCTGGGATTTCCCGACAGAGATAGTTTTGCGTGGGGCACGGTTAGTCATGATCGACCTGCTTCTCTCGAAATCAAAAATCATCTGTTACCTAGGCCTACATCAAGGCATCTGATCTTAAATGGTGAGACCTAGACGCCAAATAAAACGTACAGCAGTGCAAAGATCACAGTTTTATTTAGCCGCGCTGAGGTTGGGAGCGCCTCTGAGTAGCCCCTTGAAGAGGCGCTATATAAATGCATCTAGTGAATAAATGAATCACGCAACCGTGTGAACAATCTCAATGCTGATGATTTATATAGGGGCCGTCCATAAAGTACGTCACGCTATTTTTGACCATTTTTGACCCCCCTCCCCCCTGTCACAAACTGTCACAAATCTCGGACCCCCCCAAAAGTACGTCACACTTTCGAACAAAAAATTTAAAAACATAACCATTTACCTAACCCTCTAAACCCTAAAATACTATCCCTAATCCCTCTGATAGTGACATGTGTCCCTAAACGCTTTGATAGTGACGGGAAATCAACTTTTATCCCGCCAGGCCGGGTTTTAGACACGCCTGGCCGGGCCGGGTCGGATTTTAGGTACTAAAACAAAAAAAATATTAAAAAAATAAAAAATAAATGTGTGACGTCACACATGGCCTGACCCTCCCCCTGTCACAAACTGTCACACTTTCTTACACCCCTTCCCCCCCTGGAGCGTGACGTACTTTATGGACGGCCCCATAGCGACTCTTCAACAATTGAAAAACCTTCACCATAGACACGGCTAAGGAAAACCTAGAGCGACTTGTAGGACACTTCCGGATTGACAAGAAGTAAAGAACGGAACTCAGGCAGAGATCATTCTTGATGGAAGGGCTCACAACTGAAAACGGAGTAGACCTATTTATGGAAGAGCAGCTTTAAAAGAGGAACCTATGTTTTAGTAATTATTGTAGGCTATAATTAAGGACTGCTTGCTTGCGAATATTCTTTTGATTCAGCCGTTAAGATTTGGACCAGTGCTCCTACATGGGAACCTTTTAGTTTTAGGGCCGTGTTGTACGATGCTGGATCCTATAGGAATGCTCATGATGCAGCATTTGCTGACGAGTGTATGATACGGCAATGAATTTGTTCTGTCTTCTTGTTATTACAATCTGATGCAGATGCATTGTTACGTTTTTATAGCTCAAGAATAAACAGAGGGATATCTGTTTGGATGTTTATGTTAACGTGACTCTGTATCATTGCGACTCAGTCAGTCCCAATCAGGTATACACAATGTTCATCATTACACTTTGAATGCGCATGCGCGGAGGCTGTCTGCATTGTTGGATGCTTTTAGGCAAGCTGAGTGGATTGATGGATAGATGGACGGTGGATGAATGTTTGGATGGGCGGATGATGCCTGGAAGGATGTAAGACCTGACTTGACTTACTTTGACTTATGACTTTGACGATGCTTTCGCACGTGACAACCCCCCAGCTATGGAAAATCTCCACTTCTCTCTTTCTTGGGCCTTTTGTGTATATCCTGTAAGTAGAGCTTTCCAAATTTGAGTTTCATGATCAGTTGGTGTGAAAGGCGACTGATCAGGTCTATCCCTCTTCCCTGGTTCAGATTTAGCCAGGACCAGGTCCTGTTGCCCAGGGAAGACGACGAGGACGTACTGAACCATTCCCTTTCCCATGCAAGAATGGACGTAAAAATAGATAAATGAATCATTAATTGAAAATTTCAAGTCTATGAAAATAAAAATAAAACATTTAGCTACTGAGACTGAAGAGATGATTCGAGTAGGCACTCTATATTTAAAATCATTTCAGATACTTTACTGGAGTAAGAAATTCGAGCTTCGCCAACCAGTCCACATCTTTAACCTTTTGCCCCAAATGGTATCTGGAAATGAAAGAAAGGTTCTCATCAGAGTGAATTACATTCCGTTTTACAACAACGACCTCGGTTCCAAGTGGATTCACTGGAAGGTATACTCACTTCCATCTGCTCGTTAGACGAATGGGTGGATGGTGTGGATGGTGGATTCAGTCATGATGGATGGATTGATGGATGATTGAGTGGATTGAATTGATGCATGGATGGATGGATGGACGGATTTATTGATGGATGGATGGATGAATGGATAGATAGATGGATGGATTGATGGATGATTGGGTGGATTGATTAATGCATGGATGGATGGATGGACGGATTTATTGATGGATGGATGGATGAATGGATAGATAGATGGATGGATTGATGGATGATTGAGTGGATTGATTAATGCATGGATGGATGGATGGATGGACGGATTTATTGATGGATGGATGGATGAATGGATAGATGGATGGATGGATGGCTTGGGGATGATTTGTTAGGCGAGTGGGCGGATGGTGTGTGGATGGGTTCAGGCAAACTAACTGGTGGATGTACTGATGGATAGATGGATGGAAATTCATGGAACAATGGACGGGTTGATGGTTGGATAGATGGATTGCAGGATGTTTGGATGGATGAATGGATGGAAGGATGGACGGATGGATGGATGAATGGACGGATGGGTGGATTAATGGATGAATTGGGCGATTTATAAACGGATTAACTGCTTTGTTGATTGAAATGTGATGGATGATTGATGCATAGATGAAAGGTTTGATGGATAGAAAAATGTATGAATGGATGAACGGTTGATGAACGTGATTTGATTGGATGAGATGACCTGACTCCATTTCAAATACCGCTTCAGAAGTTGTGACCTTTCGGTTATGAAAGCCATTTTTGTATTGTAGGATGGTCCTCTGATAGAACAAGAGTCTGGACTGTGTCTGTCTGTGGCCCCGGATCAGATTAATGTCGTGATGGCACCTTGCGACTACAAGAAAGATCGAGATCAGATCTGGGAGTTTGAACACTACACGGATCAATATTTCGACACAATCACCGGCAACAGGTCGATCGAAAATCAATACAAGACTTTGCTATCGAAGCTGCTTACACTGAAATCTGCGCTGTGAAAGCCAGTTATGATGGAGTCAGAAGGGGTTGCGCGATAAAAGTCAGAGCCAAAGCAACTGTTTCAATGTCATGAGGAATGTGCAAAATATTTTCCATCAACCAATTCATGAAGACTCTCCCATCTACCCAAAATGATATTTCAACCATTTATCCATCCATCCATCCATTCATCAATCCATTCATCAACCCATCCATCCATCCGTTTCATCCATCCATCCATTCATCCATCCATCCCTCCATCCATGATCCATCCATGATCCATCCATCCATTCATCCATCCCTCCATCCCTCATCCATCCATCCATCCATCCATCCATCCATCCATCCATCCATCCATCCATCCATCCATCCATCCATCCATCCATCCATCCATCCATCCATCCATCCATCCATCCATCCATCCATCCATGCATCCATCCATCCATCCATCCATCCGTCCACACATACATACATACATACATACATACATACATACATACATACATACATACATACATACATACATACATCCATATCCATCCAATCATCAATTCACACAGATCCATCTATATTTATCCATCGATCTGTCCATTGATCCACGCAAGAGACTCCTGCGGACGATAATATTAGTCGAATGAACAGAAAGAAAACTTTAGGATAATATAGCAGAGAACAATGCTGATGATTCGGAAGACAACGTTTCTAAAAGGAAACGGCTGACGGCACAGAACAGAGAGGAGCGATACCTGAACATAACATTATAAAATCCGGAGACAAATTATACTAAACAAATAGACGACGAGTTCTTACTTTTGTGTTTGTTTCAAGTTGAAACAGTCAGTTATAATCACTTTAAAGTAAAATTCAAACGATGAACTGTAGTTGTGTTTTGCCAATAGATTCAGGAATACTTCGCTCTACCTGGGCACAGTTTTATCTTACCTTACCTTTAAGCCACGTTCTCACAATAATCTGCCTTTTATAATCTAGAATTGTCTTCGAATCGTTCAACTCGGCGGTTGCTTGTTTACTGACTATATTTCGACTCACTGTTATCATAACGATTGTAACCAGCTGGGGTTTGACAGCTAGATTGTCTAGTAAATGATTATATGTTTATATATAAGATATCAGAGATATGGTCAAAATACAATTTTGGACATCGTTGTAAATTTAATGTTCAGAAATTTGACCTCACAATAAGATTCGTTTTTGTGGGTAGGGCTGCCAAACGTCCCGGATTCGCCGTCACAGTTCCGGAATCGGCCCTGAGCGTCCAGTGTCCCGGATTGACCTCGAATTGTCCCGGAATTTGTGGTAGAAAAAATGTTGTCATTTTGCACACTAAACTTGCAAGTTGTGTGATGATTTTGCGTTCTGCGCTCAATTAAACCTAACGTTGTTGGGTGAGCATCGAATGTTGGACAGCGCTGGTTTCAAATCTTGACAACTTTACAAACCACTGACACTCAGTAGCCTATTGTGTCCGATGTACAGTAACTGTTAGTCCGTTTTAATGCATTTTGGGAGATGATGTGTTCATTTTTTCTACGACTTTGTTCCTATGCAATAGGTCCTATATGTGGACACACTGGACAGTGTAAATTGGTATAAATGTCATATCTAGTGACTACGGGCGTCCCGGAATGGCGAAATCAAGAGTTGGCAGCCCTATTTGTGGGAGAATCCCAGACTGTCCCAATGAACTGAGCTGCTGATTGATAATCAGTTTAGTATCCTAAACGTTCTCTTTGTTACTATTCTTAGGATACTCAGAGCAAGTGTGGGCGCTGGTGACGGACACATTGAGCACAAGTTGTGAAGCACTATCAAGTTAATTTGATAACAATAATATTTTATTTGTTTGAGATGTGATTTAATAAATTTGCTGGTTTTCCCTTTATGTTGCGTTACGTTGTTGAATAGTCAAAAAGAGTGGGTGGTCTCACTAAAAGTGATATGACTTTTTTGTGTTTGAAATATTTTTGTGAAATTTGGCCAATGCATGTATATGTGAATTACCTTTAAGCTTGTAACTTTGATTTAAAAATTCTTATGCTTGACGAAGATATTGGCAATAAACCATAGGTATACTTTTGTATGGCCCACCCTGTATATGCTGCAATTTCTCTTTTCTCTTTTCCGTGGCCTGTCACGCAGCGCTTCTGAACAGCTCTGCTGTGAGAAACACTGTTCAAATGTTCATACTAGATTAAATTGGAATATTGCTCAATAGCTATAGTTTTCTGATGACTGTTTGAAGTATAGCGCTATATGCCTAGTTGCCTACATGAGTTTACAATTACGATACCATTCAAACTGTTGCTATAATGACTGAGTTTTACATAATGATGGTTGCCAACTTAACTTGATGGCCAACTCGCTCGTGTAAAGTGTAAGTGCATGTATGCAACGAGTACAATGCAAGTTCGGATGAGCAGGTTTCATTAGAAACAGTTAGGCACAAGCCTAAGAGTTTGTTCAAATCGATAGGCTATTTACACGAGCAGCTTGAATTGATAGCAAGAATTACAAACTGCAACATATATAGGTTAGCCTACGTCAAATGGCATTACTATATTTCTATATTTATTTCTATATTTATATTTATATTTTTTATATATTAGTCTACTATATTTCGGGAAGTGACCCCCACACTTGTCCCTCACCTACATGTGGCAACAGTTGATGAATGCGGTTAACAAAGAACTGTGATTTATAGATGAGCTTCTCCCCTTCTTCCAATCGAACAGTTACCACTTCTGCAGCATGGTGTTTTTCGCATATCTGCCAGCTCCGATCATTATGAGAGCAGAACAGTGACACAGTTGCACGGTATATCATGAGAGAAAAGAAATCTAGCAGAGACATATGTTGCATGCCTGATTTATCACAGAATAATATCGATTAACAATTTGATTATCCTAACACATTAATTTCGATCGGTATGTCACGAGATAAAAGAAAATCTATCAAAGACAGATGTTGCAGACCTGATTTATAACAGAATAATATTGATTAACATGCTTGTTATAGGCTATGTATGTCCTGTTCTCTCAGCTCGTCGACAAGAAATTGTCAATACTGATCAGACAGCGAGTAACGGCAAAGAAATTGTCAATGCTTGATCAGACAACGAATAATGGCATGATTGGAGCAGATCGGTCACCAGGCTGCATGATTCGAAGCAGCTTTGATACCCGAGCGATTGGATATGATGACCGTCGTTTCTACAGACGCTACATAAATTTACATTAGGCTACAAAACGTAGCTTACGTTACGTTAGATATCTGGCTTAGTGTAGCAGTTCAGTGGAAATGGTCGGCGTACGGAGGAGAAGACGGTGGCTTGCCTGTGGAATTGCCATCTGGCTTGTCATCACAGTCGACATCTTCTTTACGTTCCACTCAGTTTCCCATTCGTCTACCTGTCTACAAACAGGTGCAGCAAACACTTCTAATTCAATATTGGGTTAAATAATAATTAATGGTTATTGTCTGGATTGAAATTCGCAGCTGTAGTTGCAAGTACGACAATTTAAACGGGTGAAATGGAGTTAATGGACAATGCAACTACAGTTACAAACCTTGCATCAACAGTTACAAAGCTTGCAGGGGCGTTATAACAGGTGCACATACAAACAAGTAATTGAAATTTTCGCACAACCACCAGTCCTGTCAGCACAAATAACGATTTGCATATTCAATAATTTTTTAAACTGCTATCTAACCATGAACAGTTTTTGACGAGTGCCAGGCCCGATTTAAGATTGGTGCTAAGGGATAGCCTACTGCAGCACTGGGTCCGCAGTTTTGAGGGACCCTAAATAATTATCATAAATAATTATATGCGAAGTGGACAAGTGTTTGTCAGAGGGGACCATTGGTGGATGGGGGGGGGGGGATATTCGCAGCCCCTTGGCTTGCACTAACTATAATGCGGCCATGAATCTAACATTTGTAAAGCTACCCTCAGATGTTCAGAGGCTCTCTTCCAGTCAAGCGGACCAGCAACACGAAAGATTCGACGGCCTATAGTTAAATCTTTGTGGAATACGCATAAGCACATCTGCGAACTTTGATGATCGCAGTCACAGTCTGTTTTCATTATGAGGACTCCGATATTGGCCTGGTACCGTCTGCGAGGTATAGGCCTATACGTGGTGACCTGTTGTTCAAACATCGTGTCTGGTTACCTCTAGCTATTACCGGTGACGTTGGAAAAGTCGACGGATGTCGACCTTTGGGAATTCAAACGATGGAAATGATATCGACGAGTAAAAACACAACAATCGTGAAGTCACCCTGGGACAATATATTGGAGACTATGCAGTTGTAAGTTACCTAGCTTTTCATTCTAATTGCCTAATCAGTCCATGGATAATAATTATAATGCAGTGGCCTATAACTTCTGTTGAATACTGCAGTCTTGATGGCATTTTACACTTTGCGCAAGAATCTTATTATCAATGACTACTGGATGTCAGGAAGAATAAGATGCTTTACGAAGAAGTCCAATTTTAAAAACACCGTTGTGGATTTTGTGGGTGAAATCCTGTGAACGTAGTATAATTGCTTTAAGGAACCACTGACTAAGAAGTATTTTCAATTGGTAGGGCCTATATGACAGACTGTACTGAAAATGTCGCATCCCTGTTTTCCTCTACATGTCTGTGCGCTTCCATAATTATTTGGTGAATAGATGGTTCATTAACCTATTACAGGCCTATGCCTACATTGTATTTGTATGACCCAATTAACGTTGCTCAGCGGTGACATTGCGTTTCAGTGTTAATTATATGCATCTTGGAGAAATACTGCGAACTATCTGCGAACAAAATGCATTTAATGTTGGCTAAAATTAGACTATTCGTTAGCTTGTAATTTTATCCTGTTTGTGGTGCCTGTGTCACTGGATAGCCTATCCCCCCTTAAATCCATCCGTGGATGGAATATACCGGGTATAGATATATCCGAGGGGGGATAAACCACCTTATCCCAACTATTTAAAAGTGCTTATAATTGGACACTTTGTGCTGTAATCAAACTTTAAAGTGACTCTAGTAATTGTTTTAAGTGACCTATAGCAATGTTCAGAGCAAGACAATTCGAACTTAGTTAGTGACTTTAAGTTTTCTTAAATGTTCTAAACGTTCTAAGTGCTCTAAAACCAAAGCAAACAATATCTAGTAGGAATAAACACACCTGTTAGTGTCATTGTTGAAAAGAAAGCAAATGGAAGCTGATTTGCAGCATTAAACACAAGTTGTGTTTAATGTTGCAAATCAACTTCCATTTGCTTTACACAAGGGGATGTGGCTCTTTCAACTTCCCTTCATCCGGGGAGATACGATTAGGCCTACAAGGGAGGTTTACTCTATTTCGTGACACCGGATACAGTTTTCCTTACATTGTTATGTTGTACTTGCTTTGAATAATATTATATCAGTTAATTGAATTAAGACAAACTGATGATCTTAGTTCACGTAATCATAATGTGAGCCAGCATTAGCATATCCCAGAATCCATAAGAAGTGCTAATCATTAATAAAGTCTAATTAGATGTGTTGTGCATTGGTGAGTGCAGGTGCGCTGATCTGACGTACGGTCCGATGGAGGATCTGCCTCGAGCGTCGGTCATCATAACATTCCATGATACTGAGACGATATCCTCTCTGCTTCACACGATCCATTCAATCATCCAACGAACCCCTTGTACGCTACTACAGGACATCATCGTCATAGATGACTTCAGCAGAAAGGGTACAACTGTAGGCTACAAAGACTTATCATATGCAGCCATAGGCTACATCAAAATCTAGTCTGGCCCAAAATCTGGCCTAAGGCTAATTACATTTTCCAATCTTACCTGGTCTAGCCTAATGTAGCCTTATAAGGTTATCTTATATTGCCTAATTCAGGGCTATTTTAAGGAATTTTTACAACTGCACAAACCATTCTTTTCCTTCCCATCCTCCATGGTAAATTACTTCCAATCGGAGGACAACGACCATTTTTGCTAGTTTTAACTGTACAGAAGTGCTTCTACAACTGCACAAATCCGTTTAGAACTGCAAATTTTGTGTACAACTGCACGTTAAAAAAGCCCTGGCCTAATTTCGTCTGTCTAGCAGTGTCTATTGTCATCTAGTCAAGCGCATTCAAATCCGACATAATCTGATCAAATCACATATGATTATTTTGTGTCTCGATGTCTTCAGTTTAATTTGTCATTACAAAGAAAGAAAATTTTCATCAGCTCCTATTTGAAAGGAATTATATGTATGTATGTATGTATGTATGTATGTGTGTGTGTATGTATGTATGTATGTATGTATGTATGTATGCATGTATGTATGTATGTATGTATGTATGTATGTATGTATGTATGTATGTATGTATGTATGTATGTATGTATGTATGTATGTATGTATGTATGTATGTATGTATGTATGTATGTATGCATGTATGTATGTATGTATGTATGCATATGAACATTTATACAGCGCCTTACAATAACCTCACGAAAGCGCTTAATGTATCTACCCGACAGCTATAGTTATGGTTTGCAGTGTCGAGTTATAGTCTCGCTCCATTTAGAGGACACACATCTGAAAAGTTGGGGCCTAAATTGAAAGTCTTCAACAGATTTCCATATACAACAGCAATTAATTTCTCATTTACAGATGATCTGGGCAATATTCTGGATGTTTATATTAGAACAGTGTTCTCGAAACAAGTGAAACTGTTTCGGAATTCAGAGAACATCGGTCTGATTCGATCTCGACTGAAGGGCGCTCGACTTTCAGAGGGAGATGTCATCGTATTCATGGACAGTCACTCGGAAGTACAGCCTGGATGGTATACCAGCTATATCTTTTTGCATTTTAATTTTTTAGGATTGTCCTAGTAAACCCGTTATCGCCTGAGTTCAACTGTAGTTTTAGATGTTTACTTCTCACAACTGATTTGGCTTATACGTGCTTTCAGTCATACGCAGCAGTGGCTGGCTACAGATTCGTTTAACGAGAAAACAGATCGATAATAAATTATAACGAGTAAGACAGAAAAACTGAAAATCGTTTCAATGGATTTCTGCGTCAACTGCCTAAGCCGAACAACCACAACATTGTATAGGCCTACAGTCTGGGTATATTCTGTATTTGCTTATAAAATATTATTGTTGAGTTGCAATTCTTGGTCCCCCTAAAGAAATTCCTCTTCACTGAGTCTTATTAACGCGAGGATGATTACTTAAGTCGATCCACATTATCCTGCGTTGATTTTTCAATAATCATTATCAAGCCTACCTGACTTTGTTTGGTAAAGTTTAATTCTTGATACCATTCTTGTACTGCAGACTTCAATGTAAATGTATTCTCCCCTGAATCGATTGCAATAAATGTGACTTAAGAGAGCTTGCACATGGCGGCTCGTATCCCGAATGTTCCTTGTTTCAGATAATTGAATCTTAGACTAGTATAGTCTATAGTCTATACGATTCGTCACACGGACGATTTATTCGTCAAGTTTATGGACGATTCGTCTAGCGATGGTCTGTGGCGTAGACAAGGGGGGTTTCGGGGGTTAAAACCTCCCATCGGCCCAGGAAAAAGTTTTTAAGGTCATTTATCCACTTAAATAAGAAAAACAGAACAATTACTTGTAGTAGCAATAATTTTTCTTACTTTATGCCCTTTGTTACTTTATTCCCTTTTTATTTAGGCTACTGTAATGCTGTGTGTCAGAAAGGGCATCCGGGCAGGCAAAAAAACAACCCCCATCATAAATTCCTGGCTACGCCACTGGCGATGGTTGATTACAATTAAGACGAACTGACGAAAAGAATTATTTATACTTGTAAGATGGGAATTTTTTTTAATTTGCAAGTGCACATACAGTTATGCAACGCCTGATCAAGAAACGGTTATCACAGCAGCTCTCCAGCCGAAAATTAAAGATCGCGTTCGACCAGGATCATAAAAAGCAGAAGTAGGTTGTTGGTGAACTGTCTGTGTGACGAATCGTCCATTGACGAATCGTCCGTTGACGAAACGTCAATGTGATGAATTGTCCCTTGACGCACCGTCCATCGACGAATCGTCCGCTTGACGAATCGTCGATATTACGAACAGTCCATGACGAATCGTCCGTTGACGAAACGTCCATGTGATGAATTGTCCCTTGACGCACCGTCCATCGACGAATCGTCCGCTTGACGAATCGTCGATATTACGAACAGTCCATGACGAATCGTCCGTTGACGAAACGTCCATGTGATGAATTGTCCCTTGACGCACCGTCCATCGACGAATCGTCCGCTTGACGAATCGTCGATATTACGAACAGTCCATGTCGAATCATCCGTTGACGAAGCGTCCGCATACGGTTTTATTATAGGTATACATAAAAAGCAAATCGTTTTCGCATCGATTAATCATCCAACGCTATAGAGTAGTTGTATTGATTTGCCATTTTTCTCTTTAGACAGATTTGTTCATTTCTCGCATTTGCTATCGCGCTCCTTCAAGTCCACTACTCAGAGGCGCTCCCGACTACATCGCAAACACTGCACCGGAGTTTCGCACCCAAGCGCTCGAGCAATTTCGTGTAAAGAACTTGCTCACGGTCCCTATTCGCGGCGGTGTGAGATGGATTCGAATCTGGAACCCTCCGGCTCCAAGTTACCGAGCCCACCACTACACCCCCCGTGACCCACAGGAATGT
This sequence comes from Lumbricus terrestris, assembly GCA_949752735.1. NCBI lineage: Eukaryota > Metazoa > Annelida > Clitellata > Crassiclitellata > Lumbricidae > Lumbricus > Lumbricus terrestris. The sequence continues at coordinate 29,564,887 of OX457051.1, forward strand.
TTTCAAAGTTCGAATAAAAAGCAATTGAAATAGTCTGTTAATGATAGGCATAAGAAACTGAGCGAGTTAATGAGGAATGTAGGCCTAATAGTATTGTATCTGTCATCTAAGATTGTTTTACTGTAGGCTGGAGCCCCTGCTTTACGAGATAAAGAAAAATAGAACAACTTTAGCTCAGAGCGCTTTCGATTGGATGAAAAAAACAGGTAGGCCTATAGGTATATTGACTTATTGATTTTTCACGATTTATGCACAGCCTTTACCGTACACGAAAACTAAAGCCGGGCTCAAAGGAAACATGCGGTAGTTTACAACTAAAAAATGTTGATTCCATTTACACGTATCCTATCAGTTTGATAGACAAATCAATTGTAGTAACGAAGAAATTACGCATACTGCTCTCACCAGGCGTATTAACTGACGTATAGGGCCTATAGCCTAATGTCCGATGAACGTTACTGATTATCTTTTCTACACCATACTATATATCCTACTTAACATAGCATTGCTAATTAGTAATTAGTAATGACTCGAGTCATTTCTGGGAAATTTGTAATTTGCAAGTGCACAGTTAACACAGCGCCCACAACAGTTATGCAGAGTCTGATAAAAAAAAATCAATTAGACCTATCAGAGCAGCTCTCCAGCCGAAATTTAAAGACCGCAGTCGACCATGCAGGTTAATAAGTAGCTCTTTGACAGGTTGCATGGGAAACTGTTTCGGATTGAGCCATTCCATTGTTGCTTGAAATAACATCAAGTCACTTCTATTATTATTAGTTTGTTACTTCTATAGCGCCAATGCATACTGAACATGAATCAAACCGATGGCGCATCAAGTCCGAGTCAAAAATGATCAGGTCAACATTTAGAAATAGCATCATATTACATTGAACAGCTTGCATGACTATGCAATGTATGCATACTGTGGTGTCTTTGCAGAAGGTGTCTGGCACTACAGGCGAGGAGCTCCAAACTGGATTGTTTTCTTCGATTGGAACTTGAAATTTGGTTGGGAGACTCTGCCGAGGCAGGAAGAAGCGAAAAGGAATGCCACTGATCCTCTCAAGTAGGTCTCCACGTTATGGAGGTGACTCTCCCTGTCTCTGTCTATCTCTATCTACCGCTGTCTATCTCTGTCCATCTCTGTCTATCTCTGTCTATCTTTGTATACCTCTGTCTATCTCTGTCGATCTCTGTCTATTTCTGAATGCCTCTGTCCATCTCTGTCTACCTATGTATATCTCTGTCTATCTTTGCATACCTCTGTCTATCTCTGTCTACCTCTGTATATCTCTGTCAATCTTTCTTCTTCTCTGTCCATCTCTGTCTACCTATGTATATCTCTGTCTATCTTTGTATACCTCTGTCTACCTCTGTCTATACCTCTGTGTATCCTTGTCTATCCCTGTCTCTTTCGTTGTCTCTGTAGGCCTATATCCTGATCGTAAACAATTTTTGTTTAAATGCCTCTTAATAAATTAGCCCTGCATGGGCACCAGTTTATTCGCAAGTGCTGCATAATCGTCTGACGGATTGTCCAGAGAGTGGTCAATGGGGATCTGAGTCCGGTTCCCAGATAGAGGTCAGAGAGAGAGAAGGAAAAAAGCAGCTATTTATTTCGGGATTCGGGTTGTATTTTAGTTGATGAAGATAAGAAAGCGTAGTATCAGAGGAGTTGGGGGAGAAATTCTTGAAGATTTAGACTTTGGCTCTGAGAGGATAGCCAAAGTATGATGGATAGCAGAGCGTATTCAACATTTTATTCACTATCTCATAAATAATATGATAAATATCCTAAAACCATCTCATACACATCCCGAACACTACCTCATAGACCTCAAACGCTAGGATTATCTCGCAAATATTTTGAACATTATTTGGTCCCACAAAACTATTTCATGGACCACAACGTTATCTGGAGAGATCTTGACCATGCCTCCCTCATTGAAACCAAACGTTATCTCACAAATATCTCCAACGCTTTTTCACTAACTCCAAAAAGCTGCCTAATAGACCCAATACATCTCATAAATATCCCAAGTATCTCATGGACCTCAGACACTATCTTATTGTCCAGAAAGCATAGGCCTAACACTATTTTATGGATTCCAAACACAAATCACGTGGACAACAGACATTACCGCACAGACTCCAAACACTGTCTCACAAGCTGTTGATTTTGCGTTTGTTTGGTTAATTTTTAATAAATCTATTAAATTTCCTTATTTCGTTTTGTGTCATGTGTTAGATCGAAAGCAATAATCGGCGCATATTCGGCGATCGATCGTCGATTCTTTGAGGAGATCGGAGAACTCGATGAAGGAATGCAATTCTGGGGAGCAGAGAACATCGATCTCTCGCTCAGGGTCAGCTGAACATTGATCACATCATTATGCACTCTGAAAGCAGCTACGGACCCACAGGAATAAATAAACGAAGGAAGGAGGATAGGGAGGGAAGAAAGAAGGAAAGGAAATAAAGAAGTAAGGAAGGGAAGGAAGGGTATAAGGATGGAAGGTTCAATGGAAGGAAGGAAGGAAGGAGCAAAGAAAGGAAGGTCAGTTGAAACGGTGGAAGGTTGGATGGAAGGAAAGATGGTTGGAAGGCAAGAAGGCTGAATGGAAGAAAGAAAGGAAAGGATGGAGAAAGGAAGGAAAAGAGGGATCGAGGAAGAGAGGAAGGAAGGAGCGATAGAACGAAGGAAGAAAGAAAGGAGGATGGGAGGGAGGAAGGAAAGGATGGATGGAATGAGGTATGGAAATATATATATATATATTTAGGGAGGGAGGAAATATATTTATATATATATATATTTATTTCCTCCCTCCCTATATATATGTATATATATATACATTATAGGGAGGGAGAAAATAAAGAATACTAAGAACGGAAGGAAGACGAAAGGAACAATTCAGCAGGATGGACGGAGCGAAGAAAGGAAGAATACATAGAATATGAGAAATTGGCAATTTGGACAGGATAGAACCCATAATCACTAATCTATTACTTATTATTTTTATTATGATGTCTTTAAATAACATTAAACATTAAATGAATCCTAATAAAAAAAATATTTCGATTCAATCATAGCAATTTTATATGCTTTTAGTTAATTAAGTTTTACCCTTATGGCCCTTAATGTCCTTCAACTTAGATAAAGTGGCCCTCGTGTCCTTCAACTTAGAAAAATTGACCATAATATAGTCAAAAAAGGTTGGGAACCACTGCTTAATATGGACACGGTTGTTCTAAGCCTATGGAGTAGCCTAACTATTATTCTATTGAGGCACGGCTAATCCATGGAGTATAACTCCGTGGAAAAATAGTGATTATCTGAAAGTGCTGTTATTCATTGCATGTTGACCGAAAGATTTAATCAACTGCGGTGTATACATTGTAGGTATGGTTATTCCAAGGGTATGGCTATTTATCGTAGGTATGATTATTCCATGGATGTATGGTTATTCATCGTAGGTATGGTTATTCCAAGGAGGTAGGCCTATGGTTAGTTATCGTAGGTAGGCCTATGTATTCCATGGAGGCATGGTTATTCCTTGTAGGTTTGGTTATTCTATGGAGGTATGGTTATTCATTGTAGGTATGGTTATTCGGAGGTCAGGTATTATCCGTTCCGTGCTCGCGAGTTGCTCATTTGGAGAGTGAACAATCGCGAGACTATCGTAATAATTTCACATCAGTCATCGAGAGAAACTACAAGCGACTCGTTGAAGTCTGGTTTGACGAATATAAGACCTATTTCTACCAGTATTTTCCGACCTTAATCGTAAGTTTTAATGAACCATTGTAATTATAATTGTTAAAGTCAGGGCTTTTTTAACGTGCAGTTGTACACAAAATGTGCAGTTCTAAATGGATTTGTGCAGTTGTAGAAGCACTTCCGTACCAGGTAGGCCTACAGTTAAAACTAATACGCAAAAAGGTCGTTGTCCTCTGATTGGAAGAAATTTACCATGGAGGATGGGAAAGAAAAGAAGGAGTTGTGCAGTTCTAAAAATTCCTTTAAAACAGCCCTGGTTAAAGTAAAATGGCCTAAGTGATTTGGAAAAAAGTTTAATGTCTCATTAATGTGATTTTCTCGATAGATGAATTGACATTCAGGTCTGCTTTCATTGATAGACTTTTACGTTGTATTAATTGTCTGTAAGCAGAAAAGGATACTATTAAACTTAAATAAATTTTAAAAAATTCAATTTAAATATATTAAACTGCTAATGGTAGCTAGTTTGTTCAATGAACAAGAAACCATTTCAGCAAGTACTCTATGTTATGGTCAACACGATTGTAGCCTAAGTCCATTTGCTCGTCAAGCTATAAAATTATCATTGGTAAGCCTATTCTTGAACATTTAAAAATTAAAGTTTTTTCCATTTAAATATATTAAATAGCTAAGGGCAGCTAGTTTGTTCAATGAACAAGAAGCCATTTCAGCAAGTACTCTATGTTATGGTCAACACGATTGTAGCCTAAGTCCATTTGCTCGTCAAGCTATAAAATTATCATTGGTAAGCCTATTCTTGAACATTTAAAAATTAAAGTTTTTTCCATTTAAATATATTAAATAGCTAAGGGCAGCTAGTTTGTTCAATGAACAAGAAGCCATTTCAGCAAGTACTCTATGTTATGGTCAACTCGATTGTAGCCTAAGTCCATTTGCTCGTCAAGCTATAAAATTATCATTGGTAAGCCTATTCTTGAACATTTACTAAGTGCCATGACAAAGGACCAAGAATCGTTATCATGCAGAAAGACTGGCTTCATATCAATATCTTGTTTCATCTATTCGCTTTAACAGCACGTGGACGCAGGAAATTTAGAGGAGAGAATGAAGCTGAAAGCGAGAGCAACGTACAATTTCTCCTGGTTTCTCCAGAACGTCTTTCCTGAGCTGGGATTTCCCGACAGAGATAGTTTCGCGTGGGGCAAGGTTAGTCGTGATCGATGTGCTTCTCTCGAATTAAAAAATCATCTGTTACCTACATCAAGGCGTCTGGTCTTAGATGGTGTTCCGCCAAATAAAACGTGCAGCAGTGGCAAAGATCACGCAACCATGGCGATGAAAGAGTCTCAATACTGATAATTTATTTAGTGATTCATCAAAAACCTTTACCACAGCCACGACTAAGGAAAGACTAGAGTGACTTGTAGGACTCTTTCGGATTAACCAGAAGTAAAGAATGGATTTCAGGCAGAGACTCATTCTTGATGGAAGTGCCCGCAACAGATTAGGGAGTATTGATGGAATAGCAGCTTTAAAAGAGGCACGGAGGTGTTTAGTAGTCATTGTATTAAGGATTAATTACTTGCAGATATTCTTTTGATTCACCCTTTAAGATTTGGACCAATATTCCTACATCCATGGGAACTTCTTCTGGATCCATGAAATATTCATGATGGACATGCATGTAAATTGCACTGGATGACGAGTGTAGCCTACGGTATGATGCGACAGTGCAGGGGGTGGATACAGAAATTCTCGAAGGGGAGGCCAAAATTTTCGGTGATCTTTGCCAGAAAAATCTTATGACCTTTTTTCGTTGGTCGAAATGTCTGGAAAATTGGAAAATATACCAATTTTCCCTGCCAACATAGCTGATGACCTTTTATTTTGTCAGGTCGACGAATCGAAGCAATACACCAACAATACACTATATGACCTATCCGACTTTTTCTCTCGCGCTGCATTGATTGAATGCTTGTTGAAACCAAATGGGGGGCACGTCCGATGCACTTTTAAAATGGGGGGCATGGCCGGATTTCCCCCGGATCCACCTCTGCGGTAGTGAATATAGCGTATTCTGTTCTATTACTACTGGCTGGTGTAGATGCGTTGTTTCATTATTGTAGCTCAAGAATAGACAGAGAGGAATCTGTTTGGACGCTAATGTCAACGTGACTGTGTATCATTGCAATTCAGCCAATCACAATCAGGTAGCCAATCTTCATCATTCAACTTTGAATGCGCGGATGCTGTGTGCATTGTCGGATGCATTTAGAAAAGCTGAATGGATTGATAAATGGATAGCTGAATAGTTGGATGGGTGGGTGATATCTGAAAGGATGGAAGAATGGATGCAAACATGGGCGACATTTGATTTCCGTTTTTGAGGGGTTAAATCTGTTGGAGCTGAGACAACAAAAAATGTTTTTTAGGGCTGAAATCTCGCGGAAAAACACTAATTTTCCCGGCCAAAAAATTGATGACCTTTTAAAAGTCCTCGGGCTGAAATCTAGCATAAAAAACTAATATTTCACGGGTTCGTAAACACAACCATTTTCCCCTAACAAATTTCTGAGTCTGCGTCTTCTTGGTAGGGGGGGGGGCGCTAATCTCGGGAAAAGATACCATTTACACGATGAAAAAATGAATCTGGGTCCTGTTGGTGGGCGTAGCCCCTAGTCCTGATAAACTCCGCCCATGGATGTAAACAATGGATGGATGAATGGATAAATAGACAGGCTCTGAGCTCTCGATGCACATTCATTTACTAGCACATTCTTACACTGAGACGCTTCCGAATCCATAAAATGTAGTTAAAATAAATGAATTAATTACTTGAATAATAGATTGAATATTTTTTGGCACGATTTCGTCATGGCCACCTCACATCGTCCACTCAATATATTAGTTGGTGTCCCTAGAGAGCGGGATTATTTTATCCCTTTATGGCCTCCCTTTTTGTAACCAATGTTCAAGATGTGTAAACCTGTCATGTATACTTCGGTTGCAAATAAAACATTTGATTGATTGATTGATTGATTGAATTAAACATCGTTCCAGAAATTTTACTGGAGTACGAGATTCGAGCTTCGCCAACCAATCAAAATCTTGAATCTTTATCCTCGAATGGTATCCGGTGAGAAGCGAATGGTTCTCTTACGAGTGACTTACACTCCATTCTACAACAACAACTTTGGTTCAAAGTGGATTCACTGGAAGGTATTCGCTTCCATCTTCTCCTTGTCGGATAGGCGGGTGATGTGTGTATAGGTGGACAATCTAACAGGTGAATTTACCGATGGATGGATAGATGGATGGATGGATGGAAGGATGGTAGAATGAGCTAAGAGATGATTGGATGGATAGCGGATGTATGTGTTTGTATGTATGTATGTATGTATGTATGTATGTATGTATGTATGTATGTATGTATGTATGTATGTATGTATGTATGTATGTATATATGTATGTATGTATGTATGTATGTATGTATGTATGTATGTATGTATGTATATATGTATGTATGTATGTATGTATGTATGTATGTATGTATGCATGCATGCATGCATGCATGGGTGGTTGAATGGATGGAAAGCTATATTGATGGGGAAATGTATGAACGGATGAACGGATCCATGAACGTGATTTGATTGGAAGAGATGACCTTACTCCATTTGAAATACCGCTTCAGAAGTTGTGACCTTTCGGTTATGAAAGCGATGTTTATATTGTAGGATGGTCCTCTGATAGAACAAGAGTCTGGACTGTGTCTGTCTGTTGCCCCGGATCAGATTAATGTTGTGATGGCAACATGCGACTTCAAGAAAGATCGAGATCAGATCTGGGAGTTCGATCACTACACGGATTAATATTTAGTCACAATCACCGGCAACAGATCGATCGAAGATCAATACAAGACTTTGCTTTCGAAGCTGCTTACACTGAAATCTGCTTTTTCAAAGACAGAGTCTGCGATGTCAGAAGAGGCTCCACGAAACGAGTCTAAACTGAAATCACCTGCATCGATTTCATGAAGAAAGTCCATCCATTCATCTACGAATCCATGAGTCCATTCATCTACGAATCCATGAATCCATGAATCCATGAATCCATTCATCTACGAATCCATGAATCCATGAATCCATTCATCTACGAATCCATTCATCCATGAATCCATTCATCTACGAATCCATTCATCCATGAATCCATTCATCTACGAATCCATTCATCCATGAATCCATGGATCCACTCTCATCAACTCATGTGATAATTCAACCCATCCCTCCATTAGTATTCACATTCATTCAATCATACATCCAACTATCTTTATCTTTATGTCTGTCTATCTATCTATCTATCTATCTATCTATCTATCTATCTATCTATCTATCTATCTATCTATCTATCTATCTATCTATCTATCTATCTATCTATCTATCTATCTATCTATCTATCTATCTATCTATCTATCTATCTATCTATCTATCTATCTATCTATCTATCTATCTATCTATCTTTCTATCTATCTATCTATCTATCTATCTATCTATCTATCTATCTATCTATCTATCTATCTATCGATCGATCGATCGATCCATCCAGCCGGCCAGCCAGCCAGCCATCCATTCATCCATCCATCCCATCCATCCATCCAAGAGACTCTTGCGGACGAAGCTAGTAGCGATAACGGAAGTAGAGAAAACCTTAGGAGGCCAATGAACTCTACTGATGAGCTGGATGAAAAAATTAACACAAGAGCCACAAAGATGCTAAGAGAAAATGGCATAAAACAAAGAGCAGCGCAATTGCTAGATTCCTTAACACCTCATTGAAGAATCCTGAAAATGAAACTATACGAAGGTCGGCGATGAGTTCCTATAATTAGGCGCAAACTTTCGTGGTTTTGCCAGGTGATTAGGCCTAAAGATAATAATTGTATTGCATTGTATCTGACAACTTGTAAAGCGCTTCTTGCAGCAATGGCAAGACCGTAGCTAGGGAGGGGGTGTTTTGGGCGTTTGAACACCCCCGAAATGGAAAATGGAAAGATAATAGAAAGCATTTACGAGCACATGATGTAAAAACCATGAAATAAAACCATGAAAACACCATCCGAAATGGAAACTGGAAAAAAATAGAATTAATTGGCGACATCTTGTGAAGATTTCGGTCGGATGACAAAAAAGGTCATCAGTTTTTTAGGAAGGGAAATTGGTGACATTTTCTGAAGATTTCGGCCGGATGACTAAAAAAGGGTCATCAGTTTTTTCGGTCGGGAAACTGAAGAAACACACCCTTCCCCATATCGAATCCTGGCTACGGCCTTGAGCAATTGCCTTGCAAATTAAGCGCTCCCAGTTCGTGCAGCCCCGAGGGAAAGGCAGGTTTTGAGAAGAGAGAAAGATGACGAAAGACTAAAAAAAGATGATGGCAGTGCGAACGGATGGAGGATGTCCATTTCATAGGGAGGGACAAATGCAGGCAAATGACCTGGATTGAGCCATGGTGGTCCTGACGCGGGGAACAAATAGGTCAAACCGACCAGAGGACCTAAGAGGACGCAGAGAAGTTGCAGAAATAGGACGAAGTATGATACCACAAAGATACTTCGGAGCTAGACCCGATTGAGACTAGAGAACCAAAATAAGGACTTCAAATTGTATACGATCAGAGAGGGGAAATAATATCAAAGTCAAAATACGATTTGGGACGGCAATGTAAATTTAATGTCCATTAATTAATTTGGCCTCCGAATCCGACTCGGTCCTGTTGGAGAATCCCAGACTTTCCTAATGAACTGAGCTGCTGATTCAGAATCAGTTTAGCTTCTTACATGTTCGCCTTGCCGTTGTCACGAAATAGAGTATTCCCGTATTAATCGTATCCCCCCATATGAAGAGAAGTCGAAAAAGTCACTTCCGCGTGTATTTATTTGTGCAAATTAATTTCCCTCTGCTTTGTTTTGAACAATGACACTAACAGGTATGTTTTTCCTAATAGATAATTTATACTTTGGTTTTAGAGCACTTAGAACATTTAAAACACTTCAGAACACTCAGAGTCACTAAATAAATTCTATTTGCCTTTCTCTGAACATTGCTTAGGACACTTAAAGCAATTAGCGTCACTTTAAATTTTGATTACAGCATAAAGTTTTCAATTATACGCATTTTTCAATAAAGGGGATAAAATGGTTTATCCTTCCGGACACTAATCATCTCTGATATGGCAATGTCGTTAACCATGTAGGCCTAAACAAGCTAAAAAGGGGTCTACGACAAACCAGCGCAGCAATAATTCTGTAGCCTATTCGATGCGCTGTGAGACCGGGAGTCAGCCTCAGCGTGCAATGCATGATTCTATTTTGAACGAGAGGCAATTTAGAGATCCGTGCAAAAAGCCTGACTGCAGAGCGAGAAACACGATCTAGTCGGTTATTCATAATCCACATGCAGCGGATAAAACTCCGTCACTGGTTGCACACTGCCAGTGCCAGTCGCAAGCCTGGATAAAGGAGGAGGGCGTCGCTAATGGTCTTTGTCACCACACAGTGACGTTCAAATTGCAACTATATACCACCACCTCAACGGATAAACGCCGTGCAAAATCAATCGATATAAAACTCGTCACGTGGCTGAATCAATGTCCTTTAAAGTTAACGCATGTGTTGGCTGACATTCATTCGCCACTCTATGAATGAGGACTTCAGATAGGTCTGCTTCGAAGAGCGGCCATGCATTCTGTGGTTGTCGTGTGATTTCTCGCATACACATAGGCCTACGCAGAACAACAATCCATGTTTTCCTATCCACTTCTTCAAACAGGATTTTAACAAGCTGTGATCAAACCGACCCTGGACTTAGCGCTGAAAACTCAACCGACAGATGCCTTCCCTTCTGAGCTTCGGAACTTTTTGAAACTGAACCAATAACGGAATTGTTCATCAACAGATTCTGGCAAGTTTGTTTTTCAAATGGATTCTTTCGCTACAAGAATGAATCGTAATCGTAATCGTAATCTCGAGATTTCTACAGCGCCCATAAAAGCGAAGCCGCGGGAACCCGCTTATTCACAGACGCTCAATCAAAACAAAATCGATAGGCAGCGGGTCAAGATCCGGAGAGACAGGCAGGCAGATAGATGGACGGCTAAGGTAGGTGATGTTTAGAGTTGAAATGGCGAGTGATTAATTTTGAGGAGAAGAGGATGAATCGGGATAGGATTTGTGAAAGAGCAATGTTTTCAGTTTTGAGTGAAAGACCTGTGGAGAGATAGCGAGAGGTGGAGTTTTGGTGAGTTCTCGAATGGTTAAAGCCGTGGTAGCAATTCCATTGGACCCGTATGTGGGCTGTATAGATCTACTGAACACAATGAATGGTCTTTAATGATGAGCGACTTTTATTAGTAACAGTTACCGCAAGCGTCCATACGCTCAATTTTTAGAGAGCGGCTTCTGTAAGCCAAGACTTGTTTGCCGAAATCGATACTGACACGAGCAGCTTGAATCGATATCAAGAATTACAAACTGCAACGTTGACCTTTATATAGACTAGCCTACATCAAAACACATTACTATTATTATTAGTAGTAGGTGGTTAGCAGCAGCATTAAAAAGTTGCCTTCGCTTGCGACAGTGGCGGACCCAGAACGTTTCAAAGGGGAAGGGCAAAATTTTCGGTGCTGGGCAAGGATAAATTTCATTTTTAGTCGCCGGAAAATCTGATGACCATTTTTTTAGTCGTTTGTCCGATTCTCACGGAATTAAAAAATTATATACCCTTTTATCCGCAAAAAAGCTGACGACCTTTTTTAGTCATTCGGCCAAAATTTCGGGGGAAAAGCCCATTTCCCAGAAAAACCATACCACTGTCCCATAAAAAGTTGATGACCTTTCTCTTTTTTGGTCATCATAGAGTGCTTTTGTAAAGGTCTGCCGGACTGATGAGGGGGACGTCCACTTTCCACGCCAAAATGGCTGGTGAAAAAGAAGGAATTTTCTAAATGGGGGGGGGGCATGGCCGGATTGGCCCCACCCTGGATCCGCCCCTGGCTTGCGAATTGAGCACTTGTCCTCACGTGCACGTGGCCAAAGCTGATGGATGCACAGGACAACAGGGCTGTAGGCCTACATTAGGGTATGCGCGGGTAGGCAGCGTGTAGGCTACTCACTTCACACAGAATTTGTAAAAAAAAATGTGTGAGAATTGAAATCACAAGCAGAAAATAGTCGCGGAAATTGTGTTTTAAATTATGTAGGTTTTGGACTGCCGTGAACGTATTACGCGACAAAAACGGTAAGAAAAGTAGACGATGAAAAAAACAAACGAGGTATAATCAGAAATCAAAGGTCGTCAGAAATGTTGATGAGTAAAAAGTCATCGGAAAATGTAAGCTACAGCCCTGGATGATGACAAGGAACTGTAATTTATATTGTGTAATCTGTCCTCTGCTCAAGCAGTTAACTTTTCTGCAGTGCGATTTTTCCGCATATTTGTCAATTTATTCGATCGTTGTAACTTAGAAGAGCGGAATGAAGTAATACACCTGCTGCACGGTATAATATAAGATAAGAAATCTAGCACAGACGACAGCTGCAGCAGCTGTTGCATACCTAATTTCTAACAGAATCATCGATTAACAACACTGGTCTACAGCAAATTTGGTGTCTAAGTTTTTTCAGCTGATTTAGGACAATTTTCATGTGCTGAATCCAAAAATCACATTGGTTTTGTTTAGTCAGGTCAATTTTTTATATAGCGCCACATGAACTTTTTACGTGTCTATTAGGGCGCCCGTTAAGCCAATGAGAAAATTTTAAATTCGTAATTTTCTACACGGTACCCTCTGAAGTTGTTACACCTGGTCTGTGAAATAACAGAGTGAAATTGCAGAATTTTATGTTAATATTTACTGGGAGCTCAACATGACTAAAGTTTATGCTATATCGCAATCTTTCGTACCTTTTCCAGTTTCGTTGTTTACAGCATTTTGTTTCACATTGCACATGTTACTTAGACCTACTATGTTGTTATTATTCTATTTAGACTTATTAATGTGTTTAATATTACTGCTGCTCTCTCAGTCAACAGTTTATCCTTGGATTCTTTCAGCTAGTTCATGTATAAAAATGAGTCCTTGTCATTACAAAATCACAACAAACAGCTAAGGTTTTAATCTTAATTTAAAAATAACTGGACCCGCTACAAAACCACAAGAAGCACTAAGTTGTAAAGAAATTACATTTAAAGAGAACAGAAAAATGTAATATTCACAAAAGGTTACTGTTAGTAGGTTTTAGCTTATTATGGTCAATGTCCATACAGTACTCACAAACAGAGTAAAATTGCTATATCTATTAATTGTGCAATTAGCATTCTGAAATCTGATCCATCACTTTCATTTAGCTGCAACATGTTCCCTTTGTTAAAAAATATGCAATCCTTTTTTTATTTAGTGTGCACACTGTTCTGCGCAATTGGGGCAATGATGCAGTAACTGTTGTATTTAGTGTGTCAATGTTATAGTTGTCATACTAAAGCAGCTGCAGTATATCTAAATCACTGATAGTGCTTTCAGTTTTTTGGATTTAAAATCTTAGATTGATTAGTTAATTACCAATAGAAAGTATGTCAGAAGTAGCTGCTTCACGACTTGTAACAGTCACACGTATAGTTCCGCTGACATTTGGTTGATTGATACGGTATCAGAAGAAATACATGTGGAAGCAAGCTTCCAACTTACAATCAGGTGTTGTCTGTCTTTTTCCATCGGCACAAGATTCTTGCTAAGACAGTCAGAGACAGTTCAAGGTCTGTTGTACATGAAGTTCTTCACATTTGGTCAATGGCCCGTATCCCAACAACACTTGATAGGAATGCCATTGAAAAGTTGGAGGACATGTTTTATAGATGGGAGAAACTGAATAAGAACATGCATCGCAGAACTGAGCTAATGAAAGTACTATGATCGGAGATTTGGAAAAACTTTTGACATGTCACATACAGATGCTATGTCAATGACCACCATTGCTGAAGACAGGTTTTTCTTGGATGACCAACACTGTCCACGCATAGGCTAAATGGGTGGTGTAGACACAGCTCTGGCTAGAACAGAGGGCAGAAAGTTAAAGAGATTGAAGTGTGAGCATTATCTCAGAAGTAAAGAAGATGACAGAAAGAGAGCGAATATCACAGTTCAGAAAGATGATGAATTGACTTCAGAAGAAGAATTGGCCACTATGGCTGCTAAAGTTGAGTCTTATCTAGAATCACGCTGCTCACATAGAGCTACCAAACGAGGGTCGGTGCCTGTTGTAACAGCAGAATTAAGTGCTGCACTTCATCGAGCCAATGTCAGCAGCTGCACAGCAACACTTATTCTGGCTGAGACTGCATAGAACCTTGGACATGACATGTCTAGTTTCAACGTCAATCCTGAATCCATCAGAACAGCAAGACTAAAGTTTCGTCAACATACCGCTCAGGCTGGAAAAGCCATTTTCGAACCGTCCGTACCTCTAGTTGTACATTGGGATGGCAAGATGTTACCAGATATTGCAGGCAATGAGCAGGTTGACGCAGTCTTGGTATCAGGTTTGCATGTGGAGCAGCCTCTTGACGTGACAAAGCTTCTGGATGGTAGGGGGAAGCAACTAGCAAAGCTGCTGTTTCAATGATGCGAGAGTGGGGAATAGAAAATCTAGTCAGGGCCATGTGCCTAGACACCCCAGCTTCCAATATGGGCAGACAAAGTGGGGTTTGTGGTGTGAAGATTTCGAGCTAAACAAGAAATATGTTAACAGTCTAGTCTGGCAGTGGTAAATGGCAGAGTAGAGTGAGCTGTGTAGCTGATATATGACTTCAACACCTCCATTACAACAAGTGATGAACAGAAACAATTTCTCAAGCCACAGAGCCAAGTGCCCAAAAGCGAGAAAGTCACTACTTGTCGGTGATGATACAACAACAAAATACACTGACAACTAGACCCTATAGTGACTTACAGCTTAAAAACGAAAATAAATGCTGCAATGTACTTTGTTGTGGCAGTATTGTTATTAGTATTCTGAATAGTTCAGTTTTGATTAGCCTTTGACAGTGCTGTATTGATTTTGCATTGAAAATATTTGAATGATAAATAACTGTGAAATAAGTCATAATAGCATGCTGTCGGATAATATTTCGCTAACTTCACATGTGTTGAGCTACCTCTAAACATGCGTCCAAAATTCTTAAAAAATTACCTGGAACTTCTCTCATGATAGACAACAAAATGAGAGGGTACCACATAAGAAATTCAGAAAATATTTTTTAACGGGCGCCCTAGACTGTCTATGCTTGCCATCGATATAATAGTAAGTGAGATATCTATGCGTTTTTAACTCTAGATTCTAGTTGGTTCTTTCATTTATTCAATTGTTGTTGCAGTGAAAAGATGGCTTCAGGTAGAAGATCTTGTAAAAATAAGCCTTATGTATTTTGCTACATCTGTGGTGAATACACCCTTATTGCCAACGGGAATCCGGTCACCAACTTTGTAAAGCGTGCTTATCATTCTTATTTCGGTATGAAGCTGGGTGATCAAGATAAACTTTGGGCACCTCACATGATATGCAAGACCTGCATAGAGCATCTTCGTCAGTGGACCAAAGGAACAAGGAGTTCTTTGAAATTTGGAATCCCTATGGTTTGGAGGGAACCTTCCAACCATGCAACTGACTGTTACTTCTGTGCCATTGATGTAACTGGAATAAACAAGAAAAACCGGAGCTGCCTCAAATATCCTGATCTGGAATCAGCACGCCGTCCTATGCCTCACTGCGATGAGATTCCAGTGCCTGTATTTCATGATCTTCCCGACATGAGCGACGAAGAATTCTCCTCCTCTTCCAGTGTTGAAGAAGATGAAGGAGAAGAATTTGTTCCTGACGATGACGCTCCACATCCGTTCTCTCAACATGAGCTTAATGACCTTGTTCGTGATCTCAGCTTGTCAAAATCGAATGCTGAGCTGTTGGCATCGAGACTGAAGGACAAAAACCTCCTTTCTCATTGTGCTCGCATCACATTCTATCGAAGCAGGCATGAAGAGTACCTCCCGTTTTTCACTAAAGATAATGACCTGGTGTACTGCACTGACATTGCACAGCTCCTGCATAAACTAGGAGTAACACAGTACAAAACCGAAGAGTGGAGACTATTTATTGACAGCAGTAAGCGATCACTGAAATGTGTTCTATTGCATAATGGCAACCAGTTTGCCTCTGTGCCCATCGCACACTCAACAACACTCAAAGAGAAGTATGAGGCGGTGAAGTACGTTCTGGAGAAAATTCGTTATGATCAGCATGAGTGGCTGATTTGTGTCGATTTGAAAATGGTTAACTTTTTGTTGGGACAACAGTCTGGATTTACAAAGTTTCCATGTTTTCTCTGTATGTGGGACAGTAGGGATCGAGCACAACATTACATAAAGAAAGAGTGGCCTATACGGGAAGAATTACTGCCCTGCCGTGCAAGGAACATCAACGAGCCACTGGTGAACAGAGACAGGATCTTATTCCCACCGCTGCATATTAAGCTCGGCTTGATCAAGCAATTCACCAGAGCTCTGGACAAGGATGGGGACTGCTTTGCATACATGTGCCAAGCTTTTCCAGGTTTAACTATTGAAAAGTTGAAAGCTGGGATTTTTGACGGTCCTCAAATTCGACAGCTCATGAGAGATCCAGAGTTTGAGAGCTCAATGAAATCAGTGGAGATTAAAGCGTGGAAGGCTTTTGTTCAGGTTGTCAACAACTTCCTTGGCAACAACAAGGCCAGGAACTATGAAGAACTTGTGACCAAGATGCTGACTGCTTTTAGAAACCTTGGATGCAACATGAGCATCAAAATGCACTACCTGTTCTCCCATTTGAGTTGGTTTCCTGAGAATCTTGGATCAATGAGTGACGAACAGGGGGAGAGGTTCCATCAAAACCTGAAAGAGATGGAGACAAGGTATCAGGGGCGTTGGGATGCAGTAATGATGGCAGATTACTGCTGGACCTTGAAAAGAGACGTCCCTGCTGCTAATTTTTCAAGGAGTTCCAAGAAACTCAAGTTCAAGCCATGAATTTGTAACAATGATGTTGAAAAACATCAGTTTCTGTAACTTTTTGATATAATATGTTAAGAAATACAAAGTTCTTGTTGAAATCAGATGTCTGATTTCCGACTTTCTAATGATTTCTTTAAAATCGAGTTAGCAGAAAAACCTGACCTGATACAGAAAAATGAGTGTCATTCTTGGATTCAGCATTGCCAAATTACTATAAATCAGTTGAAAAATCTTAGACACCAGACCAAAAAAATTTTTTTGTAGACCAGTGCAATGTATGCGCGTTCGTCAAAGGTCTATGAAGATCCAGTTTACTCAGCTCGTTGAGAAGAAATCTGGGACTTTTGCACTAGCGTCTGTAAACGCAAATGATGCTTTGCGTATTGAGAACATCACAAGCTACGTTTATAAACTTGAAGGCTTTCTGTTTGGCTGCGCAAATTGCTTCAATATTATAATAGCACGATTAGAATGAACGAGTTACTATGCAGTAGGCCTATGATTCGAAATACCTTGGAACTTAATTTCTAGTTTCAGTAGACTATGAAATAGAGGACTTTAATATTTGAAATGGTTTCCGTCGTTTTTAAAGCGCTGCATAAATTTACATTGCTTACAAAACTTACTGTATATACGTCTAAATATCTGGCCTAGTGCTGCAGAAATTCAGTTGAAATGGTCGGCGTACGGAGGAGGCGGTGGCTTGCGTGTGGAATTGCCGTCTGGATCGCCATTACAATCTACATCTTCTTTAAGTTCCACTCAGTTTACCGTTCAACTACCGATCTGCAAAGAGGTGCGGCAAACGTCTTATAATTCAATACTGAGCTTATTTTAAGGTGGTCCGGTAGCCCATTAGATAGCACGCTGGCATGGAGACCATTGGAGAGCGAGAGGTAGCGAGTCCGAGCCCCGTTGGGCGGACATGCTTTATATATTGGCTGCTATTAGCGCCGTGTATTGCAGGCTGTCTGTTCTGTTAATAGTTACGGTTTATGTTAATTAAGACTACCACGTTACTACATAACTTGTACATGTGAAGCGCAGTGCGTTTGCAGGCGTTTAATTAAGCAAAAAATTATTATTGTTATTTTATTACTAATGATGGGCATTGTCTGGATTGCCATTTTGCAGTTGCATACTTCCAAGTAGGACATCATCAGTTGTAAATCAAATCTTGGGTTCCTTGCTCTGCCACATGGGCGCCCGCACATAGGGGCAAGGGGGGCACTTGCCCCCCTGGAAAACTGAAACCTAGTTTTCTAACTACCACTTTTGGGGTTTAAGAAATTTCTTCCCATTGAAATACTAATGTTACGAATGATTCACTTCAGTGTAAGTCAGACATTTAAGCAATGAAATCTCTTTAGAAATAAAGAAGCTCTTAATTTTCTGCCTTGCACTTTTTAAGCTCTTGCTGAAAACGGTAACAATGACTTTTAACCCTCCCGTGTGCCCATGCAAATAGTATTCCTATCGATTATGGTCTACTTGTCTGGAATCTCGCTGTAGGCTAATGCAATTTTTCACATCAACACAAAAATCAGTTATCAATAAATTACAATAATGTAAAAATTTGAAATTTATTAACAGCCCATTGAAATTAAGTCAAAGAGATCTACATATTCACCAGCGTTATATATGGAATCATGTCTGCTTTAAGTAAGGCTGCATTTTGTCCATTTTGCATGCTGCCAGCTAGTACAGAATTTAGGTAGGTCAAGCTGTAGATAATCTTGGATAATTGGCCCTGGTTATCATGCCTCAAGATTTTCTCCAAAAACCAACGTCTCGTCTGTTCAAAAGAGTTGATACCCCATTCTTCTGATCCTCGGAATCCTCCACCTTTCTAAATAACACCTGCATTAACATCTGACCCTCTGGATACAGGATGCGGACCACTTTCTTGACTACCCTTTGAACAGCCTGATGACTCGATGCAGCGCTTCTGAATAAGCTGGTGCCCTACAATTGACTTTGGAGTGGCACTTTAGAAGTTTAGAAACTACGATTAAAATATAGAAATAACTTGATGGATCACTTGCCCCTTTAAAACTGATACCTGTTTTTCGTTTATTTATTCATTCATTCATTCATTCATTCATTTCAAACACTTATATAGCGCTTCTTCAAGAGTATCTACTCAGAAGCGCTCCCGACCCAACCACGGTTAAAAAGAATAGTTTTAAGAGCAGAGTAGAACGTAGTCTCAAAGGCTCTAGGCACAAGACGTAGTTCAACAGGAAGCCCATTCCAGGTTATAGGGCCAACGACAGAAAAGGCACGGTTCTGTGTGACAGAAGTGCGTGACCGGGGGACAAGAAGCTGAGCCTGTTTAGAAGAGCGGAGAGAGCCACGGCGCTGGACGTTCAGAGTGGAGCAACAGAGCTCCTGCAAATAGACAGGGGCCACACCCGCGAGACAGCGCCAAACCAAGGAAGATATCCGGTAAGTGATTCTTTGTGAAAAAGGGAGCCAATGCAAGACATCCCGCATATAGTCAGTAACATGACCGAATCTTGGGATGCGACCAACAAGGCGTGCCGCAGAGCGCAATACCCGATCCAAGCACCCAACCCGAGTCACCGGAAGACCCACATAGAGGGCGCTGCAGTAGTCCAGACGAGAGACGACAAAAGAATGGACTAGCGTTAAGGCAGCATTGAAGGTTAAGGAGCGGAGGACCACTCTAAGCTGACGCAATTGGTAGTAGCAACTGCGGCATAGCAGGTTGATATGCCGCGTAAAAGTAAGTTCTTGGTCCAATGTGACTCCAAGATCCCGGACAGAGGAAGAGAAGGTAAAGTGAGGGAATTCTTGAGCAAGAACCTCCAGGTCAATTTTAGCGAGCTGTTGGCGTGTGCCAAACCAAATAAATTGGGTTTTGGTAGAGTTTAGCCGAAGGCGATTGGAGGACATCCAGGCCTCCAAAGCCTCCATTGTCCGGCTCATGACCCTAACAGTGGATAAGCCCTATCCACTGTTAGGGTCATGAGCCGGACAATGGCGCAAGACAATGCAAATACGCTTGCAGGTCATCCGCATAGGATTGGCTCAGGACAGAAGAAGCGGCAAGGAGAGAACCAAGATCAGCAGTATAAATAATATATAAGAGTGGGCCCAGGACAGAACCCTGGGGCAGGCCATACGGAGCAGGAACCCACGGAGTCCTGGTGGACCCGTAGACCACAGAAAAGGAACGGTCGTGAAGGAAGGAACCAAGCCAGTCGAGAAAGTTCCCAGAAAGACCGAACGAGGTTGATAGGCGCCTATGAAGGATATCATGATCAACAGTATCGAAAGCCGCACTCACATCACTGTCCTGAGCCAATCACATCATTATATAGCGCCCCTTCAAAAACCTACTTTTTAGCATTCTACTGTTGATTTTTAATAAATTTCTACGCACTAAGAAAACCATTCATATTGAAAATGATAGGCCTACACAAAATGAAACTGGGAAATATGCATTAAGAAACCTCTTTGAAAAATACCCGTGTTCTCACTTTCCAGCTTTGCTGTTTTTAAGCTCTTGCGACTAGGAAATTTAACCGTGACCACCCAAAAAAATTTGCCCCCCCCCTGCAAAAATTTCTGCGGGCGCCCATGCTCTGCCATCTGTCGGCGCAAATGTTGATTTTCATGATGAGCATACACTGCTTTTAAAGCATGAACACTTTTTTGTGTAGTTGCACAGAATGTTTAATAACAATTATTGTTTTCGAACTCGGCTCGATTTAAGGTGCTAAGGTGCTGCATCATCCGGGCCCCAAATTTTTAGGTGCACTCAGTTATAAATATATATCATATAGGGCCTACTTGCCTGGTGGGTTGTCAGATAAGAAGTTGGGAAGGTGATTGTCGTCCCACCCGGTTCCTCACTAACCTTGATGCGGCCACGAATATAAGTATAATAATTATTTGTAAAGCTCCCATCAGATATTCAGAGGCGCTCTCACGGGAGTGTGGATAAGTAGGCCTAACCTGAAAGACTCGATGGTATATATAATTATAATTATTATCGTCCATCTGGTCTTTATTTAGGTCTAAGTCGTAGGCATAAGCACATCCCTGGACTTTGATGATCGCTGTCACAGTCTCTTGATACAATATTGACCTGTTGCCATGTAACATCTGCCAGGTTACGTGGTGACTATAGTTGTTCAGAGAATATGTCGTCGTTTGGTCTCTAGTTATAACCTATGACGCTGGAAAAGTCGGTGAATGTCGACCCATGGGAATAAAAACGGTTGAAATGATCTCAACGAGTAACACAACGATTGTGGAGTCACCCTGGCCCGAAGTATTGGAGACTATACGGCTGTAAGTGGACCTAACTTAGAATTTTTAGTATTGACTAACGAGTCCATAAATAATAATGTAGCAGCCTAGCTTTTGTTAAACACTTTACGCAGGAACCAAATCAATAACTTTTGGATGTTTCGAAGAATAAAACTCTTTACAAATTATTGTTGGGAACATCGTTGTGAATTTTGTGAGTGTGATATCAATTATGCACAATATATAATTTTAACTGAGTTGCCTGGACATAGGATAATGTTTTCCATTAGTATTATAGTAGGTCTATTATGTGCAGATCTGAGACTTCCGCATCCTATTTTGCTCATGTTTTTGAGCTTCCATACTTGGTGAATAACAGGTTTAATCAAATATACACGTCGTGCAGATATACTCTACCTGCCTATCTATCTATCTATCTATCTATCTATCTATCTATCTATCTATCTATCTATCTATCTATCTATCTATCTATCTATCTATCTATCTATCTATCTATCTATCCGTCCGTCCGTCCGTCCGTCCATCCATCCATCCATCCATCCATCCATCCATCCATCCATCCATCCATCCATCCATCTATCTATCTATCTATCTATCTATCTATCTATCTATCTATCTATCTATCTATCTATCATCTATCTATATATCATCTATTTATCTATCTATTTATTTATCTATCTATCCATCCATCTATCTTTCTATCTATCTATATATCTCTCTCTTTCTGTCTGTGTGTCTGTCTGTTTGTCTGTCTGTCTATCCATCTATCCATCCATCCATCTATCCATCTATCCATCTCTATCCATCCATCTATCCATCCATTCTGTCTGTCAGTCTGTCTACTCTATATATTTATTCATCCGTCCATACATCTATTCACTTGCATTGTATCCATGCATCCATTCATTCATCCATTCATCCATTGATCGATTGATGCATCCATCCATCCATCCACCCACTCATCCATCCATTCATCCATCCATCTATCTATCTGAGGAATTTATATAAAAAATTATATATTCATGATCGATTTAACGTTGAGCAATTCTGACATGACTTTTGAACGCTTGTAAACATCTGTTTTGAAGTACAGACTATTTCGGATTTATGTTGGTAGAAAGTAGGCTATAGTTGCTAATTCTTAATCTTAATTCTTAATTATGATGCCGTCATGTAACATCATGTCAGTCAAATAATCCATAAGAAGTGACCATGCATAAGAATTGGCGACCTTGTAACGACATGGATGTGTTACGACAACATAGGAATCACCATTATCATGTATATTATCACTACTACTACTACTACTACTACTACTACTACTACTACTACTACTACTACTACTACTACTACTACTACTACTACTACTACTACTACTACTACTACTACTACTACTACTACTACTACTACTACTACTACTACTACTACTACTACTACTACTACTACTACTACTACTACTACTACTACTACTACTACTACTACTACTACTACTACTACTACTACTGCTACTACTACTACTACTACTGCTACTGCTACTACTACTACTACTACTACTACTACTACTACTGCTGCTGCTGCTGCTGCTGCTGCTACTACTATTATTATTATTATTGCAATTATTACTATTATTAGTGTTGTTATTATCATTATTACGGTTAATATTATTACAATATTATTATTACAATTATTATTAAAATATTATTATTGTTATCGTTGAGTACTTGTAGCTTCGGAAATACTAACTATACATTGGTGAGTGCAGGTGTGCTGATCTGACGTACGGTCCGTTGGAGGATCTGCATCGAGCGTCGGTCATCGTAACATTCCATGATACTGAGACGATATCCTCTCTGCTTCACACGATCCATTCAATCATCCAACGAACCCCTTGTACGCTACTACAGGACATCATCGTCATAGATGACTTCAGCAGAAAGGGTACAACAGGCAGAGAGACTACGCATCTGTAATCATTTATTTAACCAAAACCGAGTTAATCCCGCTTTATGTTGCATTCAAATCCGGTCAGTCTAGCCTAAAGCCCTAAATGCAATGTAATCTTGTACCGGGGTATTTTTCAGATCGATAGTTATAGTCTAATTTTATCTAGCATTATAGTTTAATCAAATAGGATTTAAAAGTCTAATACCATTCTGTTATTTTGAACATTCAATATAATTTCGCTCGTGAAAGAAAGACATTTTCTATGGCTACCACTTGAAAGGAATATAGCCTATAATATATATATATATATATATATATATATATATATATATATATATAATATAATATATAATTATTATTATAATTATAATTATAATTATATATAAAAATATAATTATACATGTATATAATTATAATATATATTATATGATAATTATATCCCTGTATCGGAGAAATCTTATGGGCCCTACCACCACGCAAAAAGTCTTTCTAGTGGAAATTTCAGACATTCGATCGGTAATAGGTAGGCCTACAACTCAAAGCTCGAGGGTACGTACCATACGTATTCTATTTTGTGAAAGGTACGTACGTATTTTAACGTACCCTATTTTAGGGTACGTAAACAATAATAAAATACGTTAGCCTCTTCATTGCTCATTATAAGAATGTTCAATTTAATTTAAGCAAACAATCACAGCCAAGTATACAGCGTACTGAATTGCTGCAATGCTATATTGTAGGTCTATGTTTATCCAGCATACATTGCACATAGTGCACTAAATAATGTCAGTTAGTCGGCTCAGTTCTGCTGCAGCACTTAAAAGTCCAACTCCAAGGAAAAGGTTGAACAGTTGCATTCAATTAATTATAACAGAAGAATTTATCGAATTGAAATTACTGCTACGCTACCTGAAATACCGATTTCAATGACGCATAGGGCCTACTGTTGACTACTTGTAAACGTACATGTAGGCTACGGGTCGCCGAGTAAGCCATAAACATAATGTTCGTGCACATGCATGGTACGTACCATACGGGTATTGTATTTTTTGAAAGGTACGTACGTATTTTAACGTATTCTATTTTAGGGTACGCGTACCCTCGAGCTATGGTACAACTTGAGTTTATATGAAAATGATTCCTATAAGTAGATATATAATTTATATTCACATAATTATTTGAGAGCAGCGAGAATGTTTTCTTATGGGTTCATGGTAGGTTTGCGACTTGTCCTATTTGAAAGGCACAAATTAATCTAAAAGCATTTCTTCCAAATACAGAAGCAGTAATTATTCTGTCATTTGCAGATGACCTCGGCAATACTCTGGATATCTACATCAGAACAGTGTTCTCGAAACAAGTGAAACTCTTTCGGAATTCAGAGAACATCGGTCTGATTCGATCTCGACTGAAGGGCGCTCGACTTTCAGAGGGAGAAGTAATCGTATTCATGGACAGTCATTCGGAAGTCCAGCCAGGATGGTATACCAGCTATCTTGCATTTTAATTGTAGAAGGCAATCTCATTGATATGCCCAGTTAAAGCAAAAACAGTCTATGACTCATACACGGTACACGGTACTTGAGTACGTGAGTAGTCATTGTAAATAGGCCTAATCGGAACACTTATATAGAGCTTAGTGAAAGAATTCGGAATAGAAATCTGAGACAGCTCGTAATATGTACGGTACTGTGTGTAGCCTACCATGCATATTATGAACTGTCTAAGATAAACATAAGGTGTACCGGATACATCTTAAGTTTACATGAAAATGCATCCAGAGTGTCAACATAAGCAATTGCTTGCTTTAAAGCATAATCTAAGATTATAGGCCCACATAATCTATATATATATTAGGGTGGTCGTTAAAAATGAAAGTGGGAATTGACTGTTCCCCAAGGCGCCGTTTGGTTCCATTCTCCCCAGAAACATCACACAAAAAGTTGTAAGACAAAATATTAATATTTAGGACTAGCACAACGCCATCAAAGTTTTACCCTTATAATAGCAAGACTTCTAATGCTCAAAAGTAGCTATATGGCTGTAGTCAACCAGGAATCTTCAAACCAGGAATCAATTCAACTACCTGTAGTTGCTCCACACTTAAACATGATGATGCTACTGTCATCGTAATCATGATCATCAATTTATATAGCGCCACTTCAAGAAAAATTCCTCTAAGGCTAGAAAACCTGTATAACACACCGCATCACAGATAATATCTATCATATCTTATTTCTTTACAAATAGTACCTGTTTTACCTTGTCTTGATTGATTATAATAGCGTATTGTTCTTAGACTGCTACAGTAAGGGAACAGTAATAGTATAAATTATATTGGGGAAAAATAAAAAAATTGTGCGGTTTCATCTGTGTCCTATATAATTAATTTATTCTGCAAAATCACCAAAATTCTTAATGAGGTCTCATTTCCGAGAAATATTTCTTTTTCTACCGTCATTGTTCATGGGGTTACTGGGTACAAGGAACTGTAGTAATATTAAAAAGTAGAAATCCATTATTTTTATATGCGAATTTTTATCTCAAATTTAGGCTAAAATGTTTTCGAGCTGAGGCATTATTACACTGTCTCACAATTCAAATTGCATTTGGTCTTTGCATGGGTTTGAGCGATGTTTTAGTTTTCACGATTCACTTCCCTCAAAGTGAAATCTCTGGCATGTTGCCCAAGGAAGGTGTTCATCTGCCTCCAAGGGTGTACCAATGGGTGTTGTCTTGAGAGTGCTATACTTATACCCTTGAATTGGTTGGTCGTCTGAGATGTCCATGCGGCCACTGTAATTTCAGCTGGATCCATTGCTGAGCATGATGTAGAGATTTTGAGTCGCATATTATAGCTTACGTGTTTGACACCATCGCCTTTCATGCTAATTTATAATAGGTAGTTAATTTACAATAGCTAATAAAGGCAGTGTAATTTGAGTCCACTCTTGACAGCACTTTCTGTGTCAATTGTTTGACTCTGTGTTCATGTTTTCAGCTATAAAAGTAAGCTTATACTTTTAATTGGATAACTTCTATATTATGAAATAGACAACAATGTGAGTAGTCTTCATCAGGCACTCAATTATGATGCTCTCTTTGGAAGTTGTTTAAAAGCTGCTTTTTGACTCCTATGGGGTAATAAGTAATTTCTTTGATCTATAAAAATTATGATCTCAATAATTTCAACATCTATTTTAATTCATTTCTTTACAGCAACTCTTGATAAATCTTATCTGTGATGCGCTGTGTCATTCTGCTCTGATTACCACAATAAACGAAAATACATGTGTCATCAGTAGTTTTCTCTAGTTCAACTATTATTGAGGTCCTTGTCCGTTTTATATCAGAATTTGTGTTAAAGTTAAGCATGTAATAAAGAGCCTTTAGTGTAACAAAGAATCCCTGTAGATAGAAATCAGGACTATCAAAAGAACATGGCAATGTGTTGACTTTCTACTACAATAATCTTCATTTAATCACCCAATCTGACACACCGCAGAATGATTACAAGTACATGTTATACGAAATACGGCCCAGTATAGCACGACACGCAGATCGGTTTTACAACAGTGGGTTCGGTAGCTTAACACTAATGGCCTAAGTGCTGGATCACTTCTGGTCGGCCAAGCCAGAAGCGGGAGGGGCTATCTTTATTTTTAGCAGAACCCGAGTCAAGCAACTCAACAGCAAAGTGCCAATGGCAGCTAAAAGAAATTTAAAGTAGATTTATAGTAAAGGTTTATGGTCATCGATCTCAGGGACTCACGAGTCAAATACTATTGTGATGGTCAATTGTTCATAAAAATATATAACAAACCATTATCATCATTGTAGAAGTCAGACATACTTGTCAGTCGTGTTTGAGTAAAAGAATGTTGCATTTCTTTTAAAACTAGTCATAGGTCCAAAAATGTAGCTAAATTAGCATTATACTCAAAAAGACGATGAAATTTCGTAAAATCCAAAACTTCAAACACGTTGTGCTAGTCCTAAATATTTTTCTATCGGGATAATTTTTGGGCTGCATCAGTCTTTTACCAAGTGGCATCAAATGGGGGGTTGGGGAAAGAACAAAAATGAAGTTGAAAATTTGCCATTACAGATGCGACCACCCTAATATATATAATTATATAGCTCGTTGTTGTGGTTAAAAATTCCACCACCCGACCTCCACGTATCGTCCTACGAAGGTTACGTGCAAATAAAATGTAAGCTTTGCGTAGGCCTATAGAATTCAATGCAGCGGAAAACAACGCATGTAGCCCATTAGGCCTACAATACACAACAGATGTTAACTCTTCACGACTGATTAGTTTTAATCTTTCTTTCAAGAACACACAGCAGCTGCATGCAGGTGGTCATACTTGAATGAATCGCTTCGCTGAGTTTCTACGTCAACTGACTAAGCCGAGCAAATACAACCGCTACATTGGTGTTCCATTTAGTTACACTAATATGCGCTTAAAGATAGCAGTCGTATATATATGATTATATATAATATATATATAATTATATATATATACGACTGCTATCTAAATTATATAGCGACTGCTATAAAACTGCCTTTATATAACGACTGCTATAAAAATTATATAGCGCCTCTTCAAGGGACCTACTCGTATATTATACGAGTAGGTCCCTTGAAGAGGCGCTATATAATTTTTCGGAATGAATTATGTAGTCGCGGTTCGTCTTTCATATATTATTCGCTTGAGCGTGACCAAAGTCACCGTCGCATGAAATCTGAAAATAATTAATTTAGCTGAAAATGTATTGTTATATGCACATAAAAGAAATCGTCTTCGCAGCGTTTAATCAATTCAATTCACTTTTATTGCAACCAGAAAACAGCATAACAGCAAAGGTAGAAAATATACATGCAGTGACTACAAAGGGGAGCAATATTGTATTGATTTGTCGTTTCTCTCTAAGCGACGACAGTCTGCTTTCTGCATTTCAAAAACTGAACAGAAAACGATTTAGACAGGTTGCCGATGATAGACCTATACATGTATATCGATGTACACATCAAAGGGCGACCAGGTATAGATGTGGTTCTGTATGCATGTATGTATGCATGCATGTATGTATGTATGTATGTATGTATGTATGTATGTATGTATGTATGTATGCAATGTATGCATGTATGTATGTATGTATGTATGTATGTATGTATGTATGTATGTATGTATGTATGTATGTATGTATGTGCATGTATGTATGTATGTATGTATGTATGTGCATGTATGTATGTATGTATGTATGTATGTATGTATGTATGTATGTATGTATGTATGTATGTATGTATGTATGTATGTATGTATGTATGTATGTATGCATGCATGTATGCATACAACTATGCATGTATGTATGTATGTATGTATGTATGTATGTATGTATGTATGTATGCATGTATGTATACATGTATGTATGTATGTATGTATGTATGTATGTATGTATGTATGTATGTATGTATGTATGTATGTATGTATGTATGTATGTATGTAGGTTTGTATGTAGGTATGTATGTATGTATGTATGTATGTATGTATGTATGTATGTATGTATGTATGTATGTATGTATGTATGTATGTATGTATGTATGTATGTATGTATTAGTGTGGTTCACAGATACATGGTAAAAAATAAAGTTCAAGCTAAAAACCAGGGCGCCCTCCCAGTTTGTTAGACTTATCAATAGTATTATTGAGACAAAATTTCAGCTTCCTATTCCAACTGGAAGGCGGTGCTCAACGACTGTCTTACTTTGCATGGGCCAATGAAAAGACGTTAATTATTGTAGAAATAAATGTGTTGAGCATATATTCCAATACAATGGTTTTTTATTTCAAGATAGATGATGCATTACTGTAACATGACAATATGTGTTACTTAAACAATTGGTGAGCTTGAAATATAAAATTTCAGTAGGTTTTAAATATGGAAAATGTAAAAAAATGTCAAAAACATCGTTAAATCCACGAATGTCTATAGTTCTCGTTTTATGACTCCAAACATACGATGACGTCTACACTGTAGAAGGCTTTGCAAGCACAGTGTGAACAGCATATTTCTTTGTTGATTGAGTGGGGACAGCTTTTCTATTTGCCTCAACCACTTGGAGAAAATACTGCTTTCGTCTTCATCAGTGATGAGTCAGTTTAATTCCTTGAACAACTTCACACTTCTCTCAGCCATGTCGTTTACCACTCTCAATTGCTGACTTCAGTCTCTACCCTGCTGATAATCATCATCGTCAGGCTATTGCACTGGTGTAAGTATAAAAATGAATCACCAAATTTCAGGCGTGGCAGTAGTGTCAGTTTTCACTGGGTTGCAAACTCGCCCAGGCAATCCCCCTCCTTCTGTATCGCAGCACTACCGTCAACATCCTTTCACTATAGGATTTGCAGTCATTCCGTAAAAAATCTTCAGGAGAATGCCTTTGAGTGAAGAATGGCACCCAATCACACAAAAGGATGAATCGGAATTTTATTCCTTTTCCCTTAGATTGAATACTTCACGTTGATTGCTAAATTGGTATAATTATTTTTGATGATATGCAGTAACCTGGCCATTCAACGTGCATGGTAAATTGGGCTCACCAGTTTCTTATTGAGGGCTGACTTCCAAGGACAACCATTGCCACCTCAATGACTTCTGGGTAGTCGTCTCTGAAATTGACTTTAATTTCAGCAGTCTACTTGATGAAACTGATCGCTCTCTCATGGGAGGCTTCAGTAGCGGATACGACTTCCAGTACTCGTATGATGTCACGTGTCACACCATCCCACACAGCTTTAAATCTCTTTAAGATTGGATTCTATTTTGGATTAGATGGACAACAACACAAGACGAAGATTTTGGCTCAAATCAACTCCATCACAATGACGACAGCAGGCCAACCACAGGAACTTTTACATATCCTGTTTTCCAGAAAAACGTACACTTCACTAAAACGTCCGGTGTTGTGTCAAAGATCAAGTCTTAGCCATTATCAGCGAGTCTCAATAACTTCAGAAGATGATGAATGACCTTGGATTTAAATTATATCCTGTCATAGAGGGACATTTGGGCATACCAAAGAGTTTAGCGACACCATTCACCTGAAACTAGCACTCACAGGCGGTCAACATTTCCAGTGTACTGCAAGTGGTTAATTTGGTACAAATTCAGATCTTACAGCTTCAGCATGCTCCATATTGGCTTCTTAAGCACTCCATATAAATGGTTTTCCGTGAAAATGGCAGGACAAAAAGGATCGCACATAAGCGCTGCAGTAATTGTGACCAACAATCTCAATGCTTCATGATCAGATCACCTGAAGTGTTATTGCTATCAAAATGCACTTGTCACTTGATGGCTAAACAGCTGTCAAGTAGCTAGCACTGACTGTAATAAGTATGGTAGTACAACAGAATCTATTTCAAGTTCATCTACATGACAAGGGTTGAGGTTTTTGATCAAGCTAAAAGACATCAAGAATTCTTGCTAATACAACTACATGGTTATATTTCGATGTCGTTGAGCACCGCCTTCCAGTTGGACTGGGAAGCTGAAATTTGGTCTCAATAATACTATTGACAGGTCTAACAAACTGAGAGGGCGCCTTGGTATCTAGCTTGAATTTTATTTTTTTGGACCACCCTAGTATGTATGTATGTATGTATGTATGTATGTATGTATGTATGTATGTATGTATGTATGTATGTATGTATGTATGTATGTGTGCATGCATGCATGCATGCATGTATGTGTGCATGTCTGTTTGTCTGTCCGTCTGTCCATCTGTCTGTCTGTCTGTATCTCTTACCCAATCAAGTAGCATCTTTCGGAGTGTTGTTCTCGCCTTTCCCACTTCCCTTTTTCCGTCAATTATGCTCCCGAAGCGATTAACGCCCTTCGTGTTCAATAAATTGACCTCCAAATCTCTGAACGTGTTAAAGAAACAGCCAGTGAATAAGAAATGTAGACCTAATTGCAATTGTGATCTCATGTCTAAGTTTGTTTTACTGTAGGCTGGAACCTCTTCTATACGAGATAAAGAAAGATAGAAAAACTCTGGCTCATAGCTTCATCGACTGGATGGAAAAATCAAGTACGTCTAATTGATTTTCACGAGTTATGCATTGGCTACAAAGTGCACAAATAAAATCAAGGTCATCTGAGAATCAAACTGTAGCCTATAATATTCCTTCCACTGGAGATGCGCCTTTGTGAGATTCTTGTTAAGGCGCTATATAAATGGTCATATACATACATAAATACATTCCATTTAGTTCTGCACGTACCATAGATGGACAGCAATTATTCCAGCATAAGATTCAATGCTATTGCCTTACCCAGACGCATTTTTGTGAGCCTCTGAAACGTGTTGAAACGTGATTTTTATCTCTATACCATGAATAAAAAAACGTATTTTAGTCAAAAGGCAAGGCATTCGTTTGAAGCACATTTCAGCGATACCGTGACAGAAAACTTCACGTGGCAATAGATTCACCTTAAGTAACGTTGCCTTGTCATAATATTATGTCTCGGGTCGTCGATGCAGATAATGTCTGGCACTATAAGCGAGGAGGGTCGAATTGGATCGTTGCCTTTGACTGGCGATTATCATTCGGTTGGTATGGTCTACCGCAGCAAGAAGAGGAGAGGAGAAACGACACTGATCCCATCAAGTAGGTCTCCACGTTAAGCAGATGACTTTCTGTGTATTGCCTATCTAGTATCTGTTTCCATAAGTTATATATATTTTGGGGCGCGGTCAGTGCTGTACTCGAACTTTTGAGGTGAGTACACGCTGCCGCCGTGTTTGACTTGGTTTTACTGAGGTGTGTATAAGCGCTGTGTATACCCGCGTGTACCCTGTTTTTTTAAAAGTGAGTATACGCTGTCATTTTCCAGGAGGTGAGTATACGCCGTATACGGTATACCCGCGTATAGCCTACCCCTGAGTACAGCCCTGGGCGCGGTGGTATAGTGGTGGCGTCGCTGCCTTGGAGCCGAAAGCTTCCTGTTTCGAATCTACCCCCAAGCCACCGCGTAGGGACCCTGAGCAAGACCTTCACTCGCAATTGCTCGTGCACTTCGGTGTGAAACTCCGATGAAGTGTCACGAAAGTCTCCAGCGCTATTGGATTTGACTTCATATAACGCTATCGTATAGATCCAAAAATCTCCTGATTGCCTCAAATATGCCATGGAACTCAAACATTACATCATTGACACGAAACACTTTCAGCCTTTTTCA
Organism: Lumbricus terrestris; assembly: GCA_949752735.1. NCBI lineage: Eukaryota > Metazoa > Annelida > Clitellata > Crassiclitellata > Lumbricidae > Lumbricus > Lumbricus terrestris. Next base: position 29,597,228 of record OX457051.1, read on the forward strand.
TGTATCCCAAATATGATAGGCCTACTATAAAATCTACCAAACTGCAATGCATATAGACACGTACAGGGGCGAATACAGACATTTTCGTAGAGAGGAGGCAAAATTTTTTGCCTTGGAAAATCTGATGACCTTGCTTTGGTCATTTGGTCGAAATGTCTTGAAGATATACGGATATATGCGAAAATAGCTGATTACCTTTTTTGACATTATTTATCGAACTGTCTTGAACATATCGCTTTTTGCAAGCAAGTGCTAAAAACAATTTTATTGACCTTTTTAGTCGTATGCTACCTTTTCTCTCTCATCTCTCCCATAACCATAACCACAGTTTTTATTGCTCAAAGTGACAATTGACAAAACATCCTTATTACATAATAACGGGTATAGAAACTAACAAAAAGCAAAAGGAGAGAACCCCTAAGGGACTACTGTCCCACTGTCAGGGTTTCCCAAATACAAGTCAAATAAACATCAACAGGTCATGCAAATTATAGAGTACCAAGGCATTAAAGATTAATTTTATCTATAGTTAACTACATCCTGGGAAAACGTAAGAAGGTGATGTTGAGTGTGCCAATTTATAAAAGTCGTTAAAAATAAAAGAATATAAGCAGTAACATAGATGGTGATCGGTAGTTTTAACTGGAAACAGCGTAAAGTAAATGACTTTTAAGTTTACGTTTAAACAAGGTGAAGCAGAGGGAATTCCGAATAAACAAGGGTTAGTTGTTCCAGGTCCTAGGACCCGCACTTTTAATTGAGAACAAACGAGTATTAGTTCTAGTGATAATCCTTCTATAATTAAGTGAGGATCTCAAGTTATAGGTAACTAAATCAGAGGTTAGAGTAAAGAAATCAGCAAAGGCATGAGGCAAAAGATTATGCATATGTTTGAACATAAGTTCGGACGTTTGCATGACTTTTATCTGATCGATGACAAGTATTCTTAATTTAGATAAAAGGATATGTGAATGAGAACGGCGGGAATTCCCCGCTGCAAGGATTGAAGGCTTTTTGAAAGCTAGTGCGGCTGGCCACGTCCTGTGCACATTCTGAATGGGGGGGGACCATGGCCGGATTGCCCCTCCCCCTGCATAGACACAAAACTTTATCTAACAAATAGTGGGTTTGGGCGTGCGTTTAATTGGGTTGTTAAAAGTAATATAGATGTTGCTTTTTGTCTCTTGCTAGAACGAAGGCAATCATCGGAGCTTATGCGGCGATTGATCGTCGATTCTTTGAGGAGATTGGAGAATTCGATGAAGGAATGCAATTCTGGGGAGCAGAGAACATCGATCTCTCGATCAGGGTCAGCTGAACTTCATCACTAAGTCCTTTGAAAGTAGTTCCGTACGCACAGGGATAGTTGAGGGTATAGTTAGGAAGACAGGGTTCAAGGAAAGACGGAAGGAAAGAAGGAACTAAGAACGGAATGAAAAATGGGAGGAAGCGCATGGAAGAAAGAAAGGAACGAAGGAAAGAATCTAAACAATTAGCTTCACTGTGAGTTTGGCTTTTCTTAATGTGTACAAACTGTACATAGACTAGTTCTATTTGTGGGTCTGACTATACTCCATGGGACACTGTTGTTCAATGGAAGCATGGCTATTACGTGTAGGTTTGAGGTTTTATTATTCTATGGAAAAATAGTTATTCATCGTTGTCAAGCCCATTCATTGAAGGTATTGTTATTCGTCGTTGTATTGTTATTTATCGTAGGTATTGTTATTTATTGTATGTATTGTTATTCGTCTTATGTATTGTTATTCATTGTAGGTGTAGTTATTCGTCGTTGGTATATTGTTATTCATTGTAGTAGTATTCCCACCACAGTCGATCTATAGTCGTGTAGGCCTACTACGATCGACTCGGATCGGCCGACGGTCGACTTCTACGTACGACTTGATTTGTCTCTATGGCAAAGTTTCTAACGATTGATGCGTGCTTAATGCTTATATTGCAGTTGTGTGCTGACCAGTGATTCCGTTAAGGTCTGAATTCTTGGAGTCATGGACGCACCGCATCAAAAAATTGGAGTCCACACCAAATGGATAAGAGTCATGGACTCCACACCTATCCATTTTTGGAGTCCCATCGGGCCATAGTAGGTCAAGCGTAAAAAATTCCGAACTTCTTATATTACAGGCGACAAAGGCCCCAACCATTAGACCTATTATTACGTAACCTACGCAAAAATTCGTATTTTTGACCCTCTCATTCTGTTGCAACTCGTACATTTTGCGAACAGCCACATGCGTAGATCTCTAACGTAAAAATTGGCGCTAACCCTCTTCCGCTTTCAAAAGTTCATTTAGGTTATAGGCCTATGGATAAAGTCAGCTATAAACTTCATTTTGCCGCTGGCTATTTTTTGTGTTAAAATCTGAAGTTGTCGATACCAATATAGAAAATACCAAGTCATAAACTCATAAATTTCAGCCAGCTTCTCCAGAGGTAGGCTGAATTGGAATGAAATATAGGCCTGTATCATGGAATCGTGAAAGGTCAAGTAGGCGATAGGCCTTTAGGCTATAGCCTAAGCCAACGATAAGTAGAAGTTTTTAAAATTTGAGAACAAATTAACAGCCATTTAGAAGCAAAAGCTGTTGTTAGGGCACAATCAGATTGCATCATATTGCATTACTATTGACTGGAGAGGGCCTCTGAGAAGGCTTCCTGTAGAGGCGTTATGTAACTTATTGAAATGAATGAATGAAGGCAGAGCCTGAGAGAGCTAAAAATGCGATTGTCGTTAGCAATGACATCATTTAAAAAATAAAAAGGGAAATTTTAGGACACTATATAACCTACAACTAGTACCAATCTTCCCGACGATAGTAAGTTTTATAGTTTCCGCGAAAAAATATTTTAGCATTGTTGTAGCCTACTTCTTTAATTTTCTTGATTTTAGGATCTATCAGACGACGATCATTACTTTTTAAGCCAGCTCATTGGAACGGTTGAACGCTATAATATTGCCGACAATGTCGATGGTTTAGGTATAGGCCTGCATGTATGCTATGTACGTCACTCATTTACAAAGAAATGAAATATTATTAAATAGGTCATTGCATAAATTATTCACCACTAACCAGTCAGTTAATACGCAATGCATAAACTGAGACAGTTACACATAATGGACCCCACGGTATTTCTTATTGGTGTCCCATGGACGCATTGTTAATTTATTTGTGCGTCCATCCACAACTTCAGTGCGTCCATGGACGCACCTCCTTTATTTTTGTGCGTCCGGCGTCAAAATTTGTGCGTCCGGGACGCACGGACGCACGTTAACGGAATCACTGGTGCTGACTACTAACTCGGAATTACGTCATTGCATCATGTCGATCATATTTTTGTCCGTTTGTGTGCGCACTTGTTATAGCGCCCTTTCAAGCTCGCTACTCAGAGGCGCTCCCGACTACAGAGCGGACACTGCATCGGAGTTTCACGCCGAAGCGCTGAGCAATTGCGAGTGAAGGACTTGCCCAAGGTTCCTACGCGGCGACTTGAGGTGGATTCGAACCTACAACCCTTTGGCTGCAAGGCGACGAACATATCCACTACACCACCGCGCCCGTAACGGAGCTGTAACAAAATAGCAAGCAAAATATTTCGGAGTCGAGTCGAATCGTGGAAACAACGATCGACTTGACTTCAGTGGCGTAGGCAAAGGGGGGGTTGGGGGGTTAAACCCCCCCCCATTGGCTCCGGAAAAAGGTTTTTTAGGGTTATTTTGCCATTTAAGTAAGAAAAAATAGCAAAAAACAGGGTTTTCGGTCATAAAACCCCCCCATCAAAAATTCCTGGCTACGCCACTGCTTGACTTGGCTAGACTAAAGATCTACTCGACTCGCAAGTCGATGGATTCGACGATTTGGCGTAATTGCAGAACACGGGACCGCTAGTTTTTAGCGATTTTAGTATATTATAGTATATTACTTATCTAATGACTACACTAACCCTAACACTAACCCTAACACTAACCCTAACCGACACTCACGACACTTAACCTGATCCTAACCGACCATCACGACGCTCAACCTGACCTTAACCGACCCTCACGACGCTTAACCTGACCCTAACGGCTAAACACGCGGTCCCGTGTTCTGCAATTACGCCGACGATTATTCCATCGACTCGACTTGCCCGTGTTACGATCGCCAGGATCGGTCGATTTGATCAACTGCGAGGTACCGTACACATTGTAGGCGTTGCTATTCCATGGAGGCAGGGGCGGATCCAGGGGGGGGCCAATCCGGCCATGGCCCCCCATTCCAAATCTCCATGGGACTTGGCCCCCCCATCCATGATCACCCAAAAGATTTTTTGCAGGGAGTCAGTCATGGCCAGGAGAATTAATATATAAATGTAATTAAAATCTAAGCCTCTCACACAATTGCATTGTCTTAATACGTAAGGCAACGAAAAGAAACAATCTTTCAACAGTATCCAACTATGATTTATGGCATACAATGTTTGTCATTTGTGTACCGGTATATATTCTTTAGTAAAATGTAAAAATATTCACACCAATAAACACAATTATAACTAATAACAACTAACTATTATTTACATAGCAAGTTAACACTAAGAACAGTATTAGGGCTTTCTTCCCAGATGCAAAAAAATTTCAGGGGCAAAACTTGGTAAGTTTTGAATTTAGTCTATATGTGCAAGAAAATGCGGTGAATGTTCACTAGGGTGACAATGTCAACCACACAAAAAAAAATTCGAATTTTTAAAGTCTCACCCCTCAAAAGTGTTTTCTATAACATCAGTATTACTGGTGAAAATTTTTATGAAAATTTGAAAACGTTTAGAGGTGGTCCAAGGACTTTGAACTTTCAGTAGATAGGCCTACAAACAACGCTGAATATAAAACGTGCTAAATATTTTTATGCTCTACCAATTAATCTAGAGTGCTTATTTCAATGTCCTCTGTTATCACTCATGGCATGCTTAAGGTACAATTATTATTTAATTAACAGCCAAAAAATCAATTTGAAAATTATACGAGAAAGTCGTGGGCAGTCGGCTATGTTAAATTGACTTTGCGCCTGCTGAAAAGAAGTTAAGAAGATCTAATGTCATTTGAAATGCATGTGTCACTGCAGCATTTGACAGGACTAAAATTAGTAACATACATGCGGAAAACATCATACAGCCAAAGGACAATCAATGGACATTGGAAATCATTGGAAATTGTTATCAATCAGGATTCCATTAGACATTCTCAGCTCCATCATCATAAGACTACAATAATTGTCAAAGAAATCCATGCATCATTATATAGGTCCTGAAGTTCCACGTAAAGTTCATTGGGATGACAGGTTGTTGAAGGTTTTTACGTCGAAGGAACGATGCCTTGCTGTGCTGGCACCAGATAGAGAAACAATGAAAATCTTAGGGGTTCCTTTACTGCCTATATATAATGGAACAGGTGAAGCACAAGTTTCAGCCGTTTTAAATTGCTTGAAGAGTGGAATATAGCTGGTCGCATACGGATCTATGTCTTTTCACACAACTTCTGTCATTGCTGGTCTTCAATCAAGAGCATGTGTTCTGCTGGAACACAAGACTCAGATATGGTAGACCTCTTCAACTTAGTGATGGTGGGGGGATAGTATTCAATACTCTTATGGCAAGCTCTCGCAGACCTACCTGTTGGTTTTTCCAACAATTTGAGGTACCTGGGTGAAATGTTGGTTGGCCTGGTGTTGTTTGATTCAGCTGTTTCCAATGACAGCGCGATTGCAATGGTTGAACGTCCGGGATATGACGAACCCCTTTGACGTATCAAAGTTTATGTGCAGCAAGTGCCACTACAAGAGCTGATTTTTGTGGCCATAAACACGAAGAAACTCTTCATTGCACTTGTCTGCACTAGATATTCTTGTAAACTTCCTACAACTACATCCAAGCACAATTGCACATAGAGAGATAAACGACAGCATTCTCTTGACTCGTCGCCGAGCTGTGCTCACCCTAAAGGTCATAAATGAAGCTGAACGTGGTGTTGCACTGATCCATTCATTCCATGACGCACTTACAAACCAAGAAGAACCAAGCAATAGGCTTACCTATAGTGCAGGTGGTTATGAAATACAGGAAGGAATAGCCAGACTAAAAAAGCAAACAGCCATAAATGGACTTGATAAACAGTGCTTGAATCAAATACGAAGAGATGTGTATTTGCATTGCGTTTCACAATGACCATCAAGTCAAACTTATGATGCGTTGGACCACCTCTAAACATTAATGAATTAATTTTTAAAAAATCATGCATAGATATTTTATGATACATAACCATTTAAGAGGGTGAGACTTGTGAAATTCAAATTTTTTATTTTAAGTGTCACCCTAATGTTCACACATGTTTACCTCTTGTTCTTATTTATTCCTTACTATGTTTCATTCAGTGGTTAGAAGTATTTTATTTACTGTAGTCTTAAAAATAATATATTAGGGTGAGGTCTATTCATACTTTAACTTGGAATTATTTTAGCATTGTGTTCTTCATATTATAAATACATAAATAGCCTACTCTTTAAAATAATTTTTTTGCCATTAATAACAGCTAATAGAGCAGGGGTCTCAAACACGCGGCCCGCGGCCCGCGGCCCGCGAACCCGTTTAATGCAGCCCGCGAACAGCCACCTGGTTTTTGATTTTTTTTTAAAGAAAGAAATTGGTTTAAAGGAATTTTGAAGTTCTTTTACGATTTGAACCAAGGTTTAAACTGCTTTCTACTCCTTTTGTTGTGGACATTGAGTCCACAACAGCCGATAATTTTATAGGCCTAGACCCTGGCCTGTGTAGATGGAGTTGTATACAGTGAACCTTCATTGCGATGCAATGCCGAAGCAGAAGTAGGCTATACAGCGAAGTTTGTATGCCTGTGTCGCAAATAGTGTATCATCGTAATTGCCGGGGGTTGGGGGGGGTTCAAGCCCCCAGTCTTTCTTAGAGCCCCATGTTAAAGATTGTTTTTCACACCCTAGGCTAATTTCAAGTTGATCACGGTCCAACCCCCAGTTATTTTTTCACAATTCTCACACTGGAATCGTATCTCCCCAGATGATGAGTAGGCTAGTTGAAAAAGTCACTTCCGCGAGTGTTTACTTTTGCAAATTAACTTCCATTTGCTTGGTTTTGAACAATGTTTGAACAGGCATGTTTATTCCTACTAGATAATATTGGTGGCTTTGGTAGCACTTAGAAAATTTAGAACACTTACGAACACTCCGAGTCTCTAACTAAATTTGAGTTGCCTTGCTCTGAACATTGCTTAGGATACTTAAAACATTTTAGAGTCAATTAATTTTAGATTTTGATTAGGCCTACAGCATAAAATTTTCAATTCTAGCGCCTACGCATTTTTCAATAATTGGGAAGGAATGGTTTTCAAGTTCATTCATTATTAGCATTTATATAGCGCTCCTTCAAGAAACTATTCAGAGGCGCTCCCAGCCCAGCCACGGCAAAAGAAAAAAGATTCGTTTGTAGTATTATATAGTTGCACTTAAAATATAATATTATGTGAATTTTACACGGTTAGGCCTATATCATCATTACAGTATTGTATGCTGCAATGACACATAACTAATTCCATAGTTTCACGTCCACGATTATTTTTATGTTGCGGCCCGCGAGTTATTAAAATTTCCAAATGCGGCCCACATTAGGGTGCATCAAACGCCCCATAATTGTTAAAAAACTTTCAAAAGTTTTTGTCCCTAATTCACTTCTTTTCCTATTACTAAAAAAGTGTGTTTCCCAAAATTTGAGAATTTTCTGACATATTCTAGGTATCCCACCCAGCAACTGAAGTTTTACAATGGCGAACACACTGAACAGATTATGCATTGTTATGCTGCAAAGACTTTAAAGATAGGTTCAACAGTTCTTAACAATATCTGTGCTGTATTAGCCAAGAGCCATCTTCAGAAGTATTGCAAAGTATTGCAAAGATTCTTAGAAGTGAACATATTTATTATTACTATTGTGAAAACGTTTATGTTGCGATGCTATTACATGGCACATGTCAAGCGGATATTGGCATTCGGAAGTTGGCTTGCGTTTGCGCGTATTGGATTGTCTCTGCCAGTCTTGTTCCACAACTTGGAGCACATCTTGATAATGCTGTTCAGTCTTTGATGCTGACAGAAAATCCGAGCTGAGCTTCACTCCTCCCAGCACAGTCATTGATTACGTTGAGTGCTTCAATGTTTCTCATAGCAGTTTGATAGTCATTGCGGCTCCACCAGTCGGACAGCTCTTCATTGAGGAACTGAGTGTCAACTTGTAGTATTTCAAACATAATTATACCATGAGTCAGTCCCTGCAAGATCGGCAAGAGTTGTTGTAGCTGTTATTACATCTGGAAATTTAGCTTTTCCCAAAGCCCGATCCAGATCTGTTCTGCTGCAACTGCAAGCGTTCTTTTGGCTTAACTGAAAGCAGGCGATTAGCAAGGGCACGTCGTTCAGCGTCTGGAACATTATTACTAAACAGTGCAAGTGGCACCATTTCTGCCGTTAAATACCATAAATGTCGTTTGAAGGCACGAACAGCACTCGCGGAGACCTGTGCATTCAGCAAGTCATATTGCAAGAATGATTTGTATAGCTTCAAGTCATTCCTTGGCGCATCAGTCACCGAACTACAAGTCATCCACCAAGAGCTGTAAACCAGGGTCACAAAATTCACGAAGTCTCTCACTTTTGTGACCTGACGCTCTGTTGTTATTGTGTTGCGTGGAAGCTTTGCAATCTGTTGCTCAAAAAGACATATCTTGATTGAATAAATAAATCAATTTGGCCATCCATCTCGCCTTGTGGAGTGCTCCAGGTCGATTGAATGTGACTTTATCTTTTTCTACTTCTCCATCAAGAAACAAGAGGCAGAGATCTGCAAATTCCTTAAAGTCATCTCTATGAAAGGACAACTGTGAACTATAAATCTGTGGAAGTTGTTCTCTGCAAATGTCAATGAATGGTTTCGCATTCTCACTGAATACGTTATCATCAAAGCGTGATAGTCTTTCTGTTGCTGACCGATGTGTCTTGAGGAGCTGGAAGTTCTTACGAAGCCTTGCGAATAATACCACCTCGGGTGATTTTGAAGTCTCAATTTGAAGATCTTCAAACACGTGTGTAAGAATTACTTCGCCAACGTGATGTCGACATCCTGACCAGAGAAGAGCTCGACCTAACCGCATCTGAATTGTAACACAAGCAGCAGCAGCAACGTGTCCTGTATTTGATCCGGTGGTGTCAAATGCCATGTTGACAATGGAGTCACTACATTGCCATGAGCGCAGGAGATCAGTGGTCAGATCAGCAATGATATCCCCCGTTTTTCTCTGTGATCCCATTGCATAAGATGGCACACTGAGGAACTTCTGCTCTTTTGCATTCCCAACAATTGCAAGGCGCTCCTCCTTAATATTCTTATTTGACAGCAGGCATTTGAGAGCGCCTCTGAGTAGTTTCTTGAAGGGGCGCTATATAAATGCTATGAATGAATGAATGAATGAATGAATGAATGAATGAATGAATGAAAACATAAAACATATAGTAACTATGATATATTTCTTTCAATCCTAAAACAAGTCCTGTTAAAACGCCATACAATCCGACAAATTCAATAAGTAATGTATGTCGAATGATAATTATGTACATTTTTAAAAATGGAGGTGGGATACCTAAACAATTTTGAATTTTTAAGCTTTTTGATCAGGTATATATTGGAGATAAAAGGAACATTTTAAGCCTAGGGACAATGCATTTTGATAACTTTGGGGCGTTTGATGCACCCTAGCCCACATGCTGAATTGAGTTTGAGACCCCTGTAATAGAGCAATGTTGCATGCTGTATGTACTAGCCCTACAATAACTATTATTCACTATTATTATTTATGGGGAAAGTCTGTGGTTATGGCCCTTAGCCACGCATAACATACATCCACAACATAGCCATAATGTCATGGATATATATATATAATTATATATAAATATAATATATATAATTAATTTTATATATATAATATTATATATGCAGTCTACCAAGCAACATTTGCAATGCAACTTTGTCAACCAACTGTCCATTGTCAGTGTGCAGTGTTTAATCTAGACGTCTCTTGGGGGGGGAGTTCCCCCTCCAGGATTGACATTTCCCCCCCAGAAAATTTTTTCGAAATGATATTGGTTTTTAGTTACTGTTTTCATCATTGTTTTACATGAAGTGTTATAATATACGTGATATTATTTATTATTATATGATTACAATGACATTATTTACTAATATAATATATGATACTATCATGTTAAGATGACACCTTAAAATGCAGCCAGTGCAATGTGGAAATTCAAAAAAAATTATAATAGGTCACTGAAAAAGTACAGCTATTTCGTTAAGATGACCCCTTAAAGTGCTTCCATTGCAATGTGGAAATTAAAAAAGTTTCTAATCAGCCACTGAAAAAGTACAGCTATTTTGCTAAGATAACAGCTTAAAATGCTACCATTGCAATGTGAAAATTAAAAAGTGTCTGGTGGGGAGGGGCATATCCCCTCCCCATACTCCTCCCCCACCACTCTCGGCGATACGCACCTCATGATTGTCCTCCAGGCTGTCCATAATCTACCCCTCCAGAAACCTCAAATTTAATGGACTTGGGTCGGAATTTTTTTAGTCGTTTGGCCGAAACCAGAGTTTAATTTAGTCCCTCCTATAGGGGATAGGAGGGACTAAATTAAACTCTGGTTTCGGCCAAACGACTAAAAAAATTCCGACCCAAGCCCAAAAAATTTTGGCCCCCCCCTTCGAAAATTCCTGGATCCGCCCCTGCATGGAGGTATGGTTATTCATTGTAGGTATGACTTTCCAGGAAGGTATGGTCGTTTATTGTAGGTATGGTTATTCGGAGGTCAGGTATTGTCTGTTCCATGTTCGCGAGTTGCTCATCTGGAAGGTAGCCACTCGCGAGACTATCGGAACGAGTTCATTCCCATCATCGAGAGAAACTACAAACGACTCGTTGAAGTCTGGTTTGACGAATATAAAACCTACTTCTACCAGTTTTTTCCGACATTAATCGTAAGTTAATAGGACCAGTGAAGTTAAATATTTGTATTAGGTTCAATTTTAAATATTAAATGGAGAATGACTTCGTGTCTACTTGATAATATTCTTAATAATTTGTTTGTTTGGGTTTACAGGCTGTTGCGTGTGTTTAATGGTAAGAAGGTAGAACATAAGATCATTACATTGAAATAGAATAAACTGTTGCCTAATTTCTTTCCATTTGAATATGATTTCATTCAATTAAAATCGCACTAGGCCTAAATTGTAAATGGTAGCAGATTTGTTTGTGCAATTAAAAATTAATCCAATTTCTGCAAGTAGTAGGCTATGCCTAGGTCTATCCGACTACGATTGCAAGTGTGCCAGGCAAGTAAATAATATATATAGGCCCTATAGTCGGCTACTTGCTCATCAAACTATATATATATATACATTATATATTATTATGTTATCATTGGTAAGTCTATTCTTGAGCATTTATCAAGCGCAACGACAAAGGACCAAGAATCTGCCGATGACGCTTAATGAAAATATTGCTCAAAGTCAATTTAATCAGTGACCATCTAAGAGAAGGCTCGAACCCATGCTGACCGAGTTGCTATCGTACCGTTCTAACCAATATGCCACCGTGTGCCGCCTGTCGTTATATATATATAACTTATATAATTCATATATAATTTATATGTGTATATACATATAAATTATATATTTTATATATATAGGCCTACACACGTAAAGAAAGTCTGATATTGCATTAATGTGTTGTTCCACCTGCTTTCTTTAACAGCCTGTGGACGCAGGAAATTTAGAGGAGAGAATGAAAGTGAAAGCGAGAGCAACGTACAACTTTTCCTGGTTTCTCCAGAATGTCTTTCCTGAGCTGGGACTTCCCGACAAGGATAGTTTCGCGTGGGGCAAAGTAAGTAATGGCCACGAAATGCCTCTCTCGAAATCAAGCATTAGGTTATCTGTAAGGCTGCCTACATCGAGACGTTTTATCTTCAGTGGCGGCGCCAGGATTTCAGTTTCGGGGGGGGGAGCTGAAGCCTCGCGGCGAAAATTTCACATTTTCATCCGTCAAAATTTCTGACGACCTTTTTTTAGTCGTCAGCCGAAAATCGTGGATATTTCAATGTAAAAAATTCGGATGGACTTTTTAGGGGGGGGCTGAGCCTCTTGTAGGGGGGGGCTTAGCCCCGGTCCCCCTAGCGCCACCACTGTTTATCTTAAATGGTGTACCGCCAAATAAAACGGGCAAGCAGTGACATTGTATTACACAGTGGCGTAGCCAGGAATTTATGATGGGGGTTGCGGGTTTTATGGCCTGGCTGGGTGTCCTTTCTGACACCAACCCAACAGTATTACAGTAAATAAAACGGCAATAAAGCAACAAAGGGAATAAAGCAAGAAAAACAATAATTGTTATTACAAACAATTGTTTTGTTTTTTCTGATCTAACCTTTAAAAAACTTTTCCTAGGCCACTAAGGGGGGGTTTAACCCCCGAACCCCCTTGTCTACGCCACTGGTATTACACTCTCACTCGATCAATTCAATGAAGCATGAACAAGGCAAGGGCCCCACAGTCGCTGTGTAGAAAGATGTGCATATAGCAACTATTAACATTCTGGTCTCAAAACAATTCTCTTTCACGTGCCCTGTCTTGATCATTGCGCCTCTCCTGTCTTTACCACTTTCTCTGGAATTTCGCCAAGCAATGAAAGCTGCAGGCCCATCAACAATGAATATAATTTGTGCGAACTATATTTCTACACGCTAAACTCTTTTAGCTTTCATTATGCATGCAGCAGCAAGACCCAAAAAACGGTCACGAGCATGATGCGGCACATTTTAAGAATTGCATGGTGCTCTTATTACATGGTGATGTGGAAACCTTGTTTCGTTTCTATAGCTCAAGAATTTGCGGCGAAAACAGTGTTTGGACGGCCATGAAAACATGACTCTATATCATTGCCAATCGGATAATCACAATCAAGTAGGCATTAATAAAAAAAATTAAAAGAGGAATCGTGCATGATGTGTATTTGGTTGGAAGAGTTCAGCAAGTTGGGTGGATGGGTGAATGGATGGGTGGAGGATCTTTGGGACTGTGGATGAGTGGGTGGATGAATAATGAATGAATTAACGAATCAATGATTGAATGAATTAATTAACGAAAGAGTGAATGAATGAATTAAATAATTAATGGATGAGTGGATGGACTGATTCGACATAAAAGACGACCGAATGGCTTGATGGATGAATGGATGGATGAATGGATGAATGGATGGATGAATGGATGAATGGATGGATGAATGGATGAATGGATGGATGAATGGATGAATGGATGGATGGATGAATGAATGGATGAATGGATGGATGGATGGATGGATGAATGAATGGATGAATGGGTGGATGAATGGATGGATGAATGGATGAATGGATGGATTAATGGATGAATGGATGGATGAATAGATGAATGAATGGATGGATGAATGGAAGAATAGATGGATGGAAGGATAGATGGTTGGATGATTTGGCTTACAGAAACATTAAATATAGATGGATGGGATGGATGAATGAATGGATGGATGAATGGATGGATGAATGGATGAATGAATGGATGAATGGATGGATGAATGGATGAATGGATGGATGGATGGATGAATGGGTGGATTTACGGTTGACCCGGGTGGATGGATGATGTCCTGTTAGTATACGTATATAAGTGCATAAGAGTATGGATCAATGTTTGTGGGTTTGTGCTTGAGGGATTCGACGATGGATAGATGAATGGATAGATGAATGGATGGATGGACGGATGGATGGATGAATGGATGGATGGATGGATGGATGAATGGATGAATGGATGGATGGATGGATGGATGTATGGATTTTCGGACCAGTGATTGTTATTTCTTGGACGTGTTTGACATGCACCTTTTGCTTTGTTAGCATTTCAGTCATTCCGGAAAGCATGTAAGCAAACACCACGACTATAAAAGTCCATTTCTCTCGATTTGCATTCCATCACATTAAACAGTTATATTTCTCATTCGTAATGCGTCAAGTAGTTGTAACTTGTAGGGATGCCCACTTGTCCAGCAAATGGAATTTCAATCTGTAATCATTCATTCATTCATTCATTCAAGTATTTATATAGCGCCTCTTCGAGGAAACTACTCAGAGGCGCTCCCGACTCCAGTACGGCCAAACGGAACAGCTTTTAAGTACTTATAGAATGTGTCAGAGAGTGATCTAGAGAACATGCGCAGCTCAAGTGGGAGGGCAGTCCATACCACCGGGCCAACCAAAGAAAAAGCACGACTCTGCATGATGAAAGTACAAGCAATCAGGACCATGAGCACTTCACTATCAGCCGAGCGTAGGGACCGACCAGCCCGAGTAGGCCTACTTGACACAGGCCGACAAAGATCAAGTATAGGTAAGTTGGAGTTAGACATAAGAATAGTAGAGACATAAGAATAGTAGACAAAATAATACTAGCAGCTCAGACAACCGGGAATGCGAATTTAACCGATAATTCGGTGTGAATTAATTATTATAAAATGATTTCAGATAGTTTACTGGAGTAAGAAATTCGAATTTCGCCGACCACTCGATATCTTTTCTCCTTGGCCACAGATGGTAGATGGAAAGAAGAAAACAGTTCTCGGAATATCCGAGTACATTCCGAATTACGGCAACGACCTTGGTTCAAAATGGATTCACTGGAAGGTATATATATATTATATATATATACTCGCTTCCATCTGTCCGTCAAATCGATGGACGAATGGTTATTACTGGAAATTAATGGATTGATTGGTTTGGGCAAATTAATTGGTTGATACATTGATTGATTGGTTGATTGATGGATGTATGGATGGATGGATTGACGTGAGGGCGGTGAGTCATGAATCAGGCAGTTAGTCAAAATGACTGACTGACTGACTGATTGTCTGACTGACTGACTGACTGACTGACTGAGTGACTGACGGACTGACTGACGGACTGACTGACTGACTGACTGACTGATTGACTGATTGGCTGACTGACTGACTGACTGACTGACTGACTGACTGACTGACTGACTGACTGACTGACTGACTGACTGATTGACCAGCCGACCGACCGACCGACCGACTGACTGACTGGCTGGCTGGCTGACTGACTGACTGACTGACTGACTGATTGACGGATGAATCGACGGACAGACGTATGGTTCAATGGATGGATGCATGAATGGTGGAAGGTTGAATTGGTGGATTATTGGATGAATGAATGAACGGATCCATGAGTGTGATTTGTTAGACATCGACGACTTGTCTCGAGTGAATTATAATGTTTCGTAATTTTGACTTGATCGTTCTTAAAACGATGTTTGTATTGTAGAATGGTCCTCTTATAGAACAAAAGTCTGGACTGTGTCTGGCAGTGACTCGGGGTGAGATCGATGTCGTAATGGTACCTTGCGACTACAAGATAGATCGAGGTCAGATCTGGGAATTCGATCACTACACGGATGAGTATTTTGCAACAATCACCGGCAACAGATCGATCGAAAATCAGTACAAGACTTTGTTATCGCGTCTGCTTAGGCTGAAGTCTGGTCCAATGAAGCTAGATATTACGAGGGCAACAAGGGCCTCGAGAAACAAGTCACTGATAAAAGTATCTGCGTCGGTTTTATGAAGAAAGTGTTACATATCCTATATTATCCATCCATCCACCATCCATCCATTCATTTTCCAATCCAACCCATATATATATATATATATATGTATTATAACTGTCTCTCTGCTTATCCATTCAGTCATCCCGTGATATATATATATATATATAATATAAATATATATCCATGGTGATCCTCCCATCAATAGGCCTATATACCTTGAATCTACTCTGATCAGGGGTTGTTGTTTTTACCATTTCCTGATTTCAACCATTTTGACCATCATTTTTTACTGCTTGTCTAGATTGTCAAGAGCTCTCTGCTCATGTATCATTGCAACCAGAGCTTAAAGTGTGAGTGGAGATCATCGGTGGTATCCTGGTGGTATCCTGGTGGTATCCTGGTGGTATCCTGGTGGTATCCTGGTGGTATCCTGGTGTCCGTGTAGCATATAGGCATCTTCAAATCTGAACACCGTCCTATAGTACAGTGCTTCCCAAACTTCTCTGGGCCGGGACCCACTTGTAAATATCGTGGCTGTCTCGAGAACCAACGAATAAAATTAAACATCGTATACTAAAAAAAATGTCCTAGGCACGACGTTAAACTGCATCCATCCTCTGCCACAGGGAACCAACAACGCCCCTGTGCCGGTCCTAAGCCCGGACAAAAGGAGGAAGGTTTGCCAGATGGGTGGCGATACGCTGGCAGTAAAAGACCAAGACGATTGAAATCCGCAAAAATCACGACACGAGTGACATAGCGACCCAGATGCTTCTAGGTGTCATGAGGTGAAGCAGACATGCACAGGCCAGTCAGGACAGACCAGTGGAGAGAGTCGGAGGAGAGAGCGTGGGACACACACGGGCATTCACCCAGGTTGTCCTTCATGCCTCTCTCCCAATATTCTCTTCAGTCAGACAAGGTGGTCTATTTGCTCCAAGATGTTAATGGCATGGAGCAGACCTGCTGACCGGACCGGTTGAAGCTGGGCAACATGACGCGAGACAGACTCAGACAGAGAGTGGCGTCGGACTCCTACGGGCATTGAGCCTACGGATATTGATGATGATGATATTAAAATTTACTTCGTTTAGAAATAGACTATGCTGTCTTACGGGCATCGTATAAAAATTGACATGTTTGAGACATTAATATGAAACTTAAGCACAAAAAATAATATTACCCGAAAAACTATGGCGACCCACTTGACAGAGCTTCGCGACCCACTTTTGGGTCGCGACCCACAGTTTGGGAAACGCTGCTATAGTATACCAATTATTAGGCCAGCACAGGGCGCCAAGGAACTTATTTTTGTACACTTTAAACACTGGGCGCAACACCTCCTCACCAGCATACATGTACCTACAATCATACATGGTATCCGCTTGATAACCTTTAAGAGCCGTCTGTATAGATAGGGTCCCACCTGGAATCTCTGGACATACTGGAGTGTTCAGTTTTCAAACTATAGGTCTATCGATAAAACACAGCGCGTCTCTACTCAATAATTTGAATATGCAATTAAATTATGCCACCTATTCTATTTGTTTATAGAAAATTTTTAATAAGAATATTAAAACTGAATGCTGGTTCATAAATATTTCCTAGCTCGCTTAAACAAAATTTATTTAGGAATCTCTCAAAAGACTCCTGCTGGTGAAGATATTTTGCGGAAAGGACATTATTGGAAGAAAACTATACGATGAGGTGTGGAGTGCCTCTGACTAACAATTATATAAATTCTGATTGTTTCATTGATCGATTGATTGTTTGATAAATTTTTGATTGATTGATTGGTTGCTTGACTGACTGACTGACTGCCTGACTGACTGACTGATTGACTGATTGACTGACTGAGTGAATGACTGACTGACTGACTGACTGACTGACTGACTGACCGACCGAATGACTGACTGACTGACTGCCTGACTGACTGACTGACTGACTGATTGACTGACTGACTGATTGACTGATTGACTGACTGACTGACTGACTGAATGACTGACTGACTGACTGACTGACTGACTGACTGACTGACTGACTGACTGACTGACTGACTGAATGACTGACTGACTGAATGACTGACTGACTGACTGACTGACTGACTGACTGACTGACTGACTGACTGACTGACTGACTGACTGACTGACTGACTGACTGACTGACTGATTGACTGATTGACTGACTGACCTATCATTTGGTCAAATTTTATTGAAGGATGACATTCCTGTCAAGGCCGTAGCCAGGATTGTGGTTCGGGGGGTGCTTATACTCAGCTGAAATAATTATTTAGAACTTCAGTAGCTTCAACATCATCATCATCATGATTAGATCATCATGATTAGATCATCATCATCATGATTAGATCATCATCACGATTAGATCATCATCATGATTAGATCGTCGTCATGATTAGATCATCGTCAGGATTAGATCATCATCATCATCATGATTACATCATCATCATCATCATCATCATCATCATGATTATATCATCGTCATGATTAGATCATCGTCATGATTAGATCACCATCATCATGATTAGATCATCATCATGATTAGATCATCATCATCATCATCATCATCATGATTATATCATCGTCATGATTAGGTCATCATCATGATGATTAGGTCATCGTCATGATTAGATCATCTTCATGATTAGATCATCATCATGATTAGATCATCATCATGATTAGATCATTGTCATGATTAGATCATCATCACCATGATTAGATCATTATCGCCATGATTAGATCATCATCATCATCATCATCATCATCATCATCATCATCATCATCATCATCATCATCATCATCATCATCATCATCATCATCATCATCATCATCATCATCATCATGGTTAGATCATTTTCATGATTAGATCATCATCATGATTAGATCATCATCATCATGATTACATATCATTGTCATGATTAGATCATCATCACCATGATTAGATCATTATAACCATGATTAGGTCATCATCATCATCATCATCATCATCATCATCATCATCATCATGGTTAGATCATTATCACCATGACTAGATCATTATCGCCATGATTAGATCATCATCATCATCATCATCATGATTATATCATCGTCATGATTAGGTCATCATCATGATGATTAGATCATCGTCATGATTAGATCATCTTCATGATTAGATCATCATCATGATTAGATCATCATCATGATTAGATCATTGTCATGATTAGATCATCATCACCATGATTAGATCATTATCGCCATGATTAGATCATCATCATCATCATCATCATCATCATCATCATCATCATCATCATCATCATCATCATCATCATCATCATCATCATCATCATCATCATCATCATCATCATGGTTAGATCATTTTCATGATTAGATCATCATCATGATTAGATCATCATCATCATGATTACATATCATTGTCATGATTAGATCATCATCACCATGATTAGATCATTATAGCCATGATTAGGTCATCATCATCATCATCATCATCATCATCATCATCGTGGTTAGATCATTATCACCATGACTAGATCATTATCGCCATGATTAGATCATCATCATCATCATCATCATCATCATCATCATCATCATCATCATCATCATCATCATCATGGTTAGATCATTTTCATGATTAGATCGTCATCATGATTAGATCATCATCATGATTAGTTCATTATCATCATGATTAGATCATCATCATGATTAGATCATTGTCATGATTAGATCATCATCATGATTAGATCATCATCATGATTAGATCATTATCACCATGATTAGATCATCATCTTGATCTTCTCTATTGTAACATTTCACATAGAAATAATAGCTTCAGAATTGAATCCCCTTTTGGTTCTTCAATCGGTTGGTTAGTGAATCCATGATTTCAGTTTTTGAACTATTTAATTTCGGGGGTGTTCAAACACTCAAAACACCCCCTATAGCTACGGCCTTGATTCCTGGGAAGAAGGAACTTCCCAGAGGCGTCTAGATTAAACACGGCTCATGCTGATTCATTCTAGCCCATTCTGCTGATCGTCTTGGTCTGTTTGTTCCCGGGACTAGGACACTAGGACAGCTGCTCTTGCCCAGCATCGTGCGTTTCCTGTGGTTGGTCCCTCCAGTTAGAATGGATTATTTCCTCCTGCACAACGGGTGAAGCTAAACCGAATAAACGGTTTTCCTCATTCGTCTCTCCCTTTGAGACTCTCGCCTCTTAGTAGAGATCTTGAAGAGGTGCTAAGGCAAATGCGAGAACTAAATAAATAAAGGCATTTCTCCCCCTGGGTTTTTCGAGCTGTCATTATGTGAGCGGCGCAACATTTTGAATTGTAGCGCATTAAATTTTCATCTTTGAAGCTCTGACCTACGACGCTTTCTTTGACCGGAAATAAATATCGCATTGACCGAAATGAATATCGCGCTGAACTCAATAATTATTGAAATATCAGACGAGTACGTTATCAGATGTTGAGCAAAAAACCTACATGTATAAGACCAGGGCTGTACACGAGGGTATACGCGGGCATACAGCGTATACTTACCTCCGGGGGAAAACGGCGTCGTATACACTCACCTCACGAAAAGTTGGGCATACGCGGGTAAAAAGGAGGGTACACCGTACACGCTAGTAAATCAGGGGACACGCGGGTGTTGCTCAAGATGCATTTTGGCCCGATGACTAAAAAACGGGTCGTCAGCTTTTTTGCGGACGGCAAATGGACGAGATTTTGGCCCGATGACTAAAAATAGGTCGTCAGAAATTTCGGGGCCGATCTCCCGGTCAGCGTGTACTCACCTCAGCATTTGCCAGTACAGCCCTGTATAAGACCTAAATAAATTATTGATTAATTGATTGATTGATTGACTGATTGACCTACAGAATATTGCGTAGACCTCAAAGGTTCTAAGGATGTAACTCATTACAAGTGTCAGCTCGCGACAGTCCTTGTTGTTATTCATAATCGTAAACTCGACATTTCTGCAGCGCTTCCTAACATCTATTGATTATTATATATATATTAGGGTGCATCAAACGCCCCATAATTGTTAAAAAACTTTCAAAAGTTTTTGTCCCTAATTCACTTCTTTTCCTATTACTAAAAAAGTGTGTTTCCCAAAATTTGAGAATTTTCTGACATATTCTAGGTATCCCACCCAGCAACTGAAGTTTTACAATGGCGAACACACTGAACAGATTATGCATTGTTATGCTGCAAAGACTTTAAAGATAGGTTCAACAGTTCTTAACAATATCTGTGCTGTATTAGCCAAGAGCCATCTTCAGAAGTATTGCAAAGTATTGCAAAGATTCTTAGAAGTGAACATATTTATTATTACTATTGTGAAAACGTTTATGTTGCGATGCTATTACATGGCACATGTCAAGCGGATATTGGCATTCGGAAGTTGGCTTGCGTTTGCGCGTATTGGATTGTCTCTGCCAGTCTTGTTCCACAACTTGGAGCACATCTTGATAATGCTGTTCAGTCTTTGATGCTGACAGAAAATCCGAGCTGAGCTTCACTCCTCCCAGCACAGTCATTGATTACGTTGAGTGCTTCAATGTTTCTCATAGCAGTTTGATAGTCATTGCGGCTCCACCAGTCGGACAGCTCTTCATTGAGGAACTGAGTGTCAACTTGTAGTATTTCAAACATAATTATACCATGAGTCAGTCCCTGCAAGATCGGCAAGAGTTGTTGTAGCTGTTATTACATCTGGAAATTTAGCTTTTCCCAAAGCCCGATCCAGATCTGTTCTGCTGCAACTGCAAGCGTTCTTTTGGCTTAACTGAAAGCAGGCGATTAGCAAGGGCACGTCGTTCAGCGTCTGGAACATTATTACTAAACAGTGCAAGTGGCACCATTTCTGCCGTTAAATACCATAAATGTCGTTTGAAGGCACGAACAGCACTCGCGGAGACCTGTGCATTCAGCAAGTCATATTGCAAGAATGATTTGTATAGCTTCAAGTCATTCCTTGGCGCATCAGTCACCGAACTACAAGTCATCCACCAAGAGCTGTAAACCAGGGTCACAAAATTCACGAAGTCTCTCACTTTTGTGACCTGACGCTCTGTTGTTATTGTGTTGCGTGGAAGCTTTGCAATCTGTTGCTCAAAAAGACATATCTTGATTGAATAAATAAATCAATTTGGCCATCCATCTCGCCTTGTGGAGTGCTCCAGGTCGATTGAATGTGACTTTATCTTTTTCTACTTCTCCATCAAGAAACAAGAGGCAGAGATCTGCAAATTCCTTAAAGTCATCTCTATGAAAGGACAACTGTGAACTATAAATCTGTGGAAGTTGTTCTCTGCAAATGTCAATGAATGGTTTCGCATTCTCACTGAATACGTTATCATCAAAGCGTGATAGTCTTTCTGTTGCTGACCGATGTGTCTTGAGGAGCTGGAAGTTCTTACGAAGCCTTGCGAATAATACCACCTCGGGTGATTTTGAAGTCTCAATTTGAAGATCTTCAAACACGTGTGTAAGAATTACTTCGCCAACGTGATGTCGACATCCTGACCAGAGAAGAGCTCGACCTAACCGCATCTGAATTGTAACACAAGCAGCAGCAGCAACGTGTCCTGTATTTGATCCGGTGGTGTCAAATGCCATGTTGACAATGGAGTCACTACATTGCCATGAGCGCAGGAGATCAGTGGTCAGATCAGCAATGATATCCCCCGTTTTTCTCTGTGATCCCATTGCATAAGATGGCACACTGAGGAACTTCTGCTCTTTTGCATTCCCAACAATTGCAAGGCGCTCCTCCTTAATATTCTTATTTGACAGCAGGCATTTGAGAGCGCCTCTGAGTAGTTTCTTGAAGGGGCGCTATATAAATGCTATGAATGAATGAATGAATGAATGAATGAATGAATGAATGAATGAAAACATAAAACATATAGTAACTATGATATATTTCTTTCAATCCTAAAACAAGTCCTGTTAAAACGCCATACAATCCGACAAATTCAATAAGTAATGTATGTCGAATGATAATTATGTACATTTTTAAAAATGGAGGTGGGATACCTAAACAATTTTGAATTTTTAAGCTTTTTGATCAGGTATATATTGGAGATAAAAGGAACATTTTAAGCCTAGGGACAATGCATTTTGATAACTTTGGGGCGTTTGATGCACCCTAATATATATATATATATATATATATATATATATATATAGGGCACCATCTTATTTACGAGCGCAGCGTCCGCACCGAGTCATTAAACTCCTCACAACATCTGTTAGCATTACTGGATCTGCATATGCTACTATTATACAATCTGATGACTTTCAGAGCAAATTTACATAGTTCACCTGGCATCAAGGGATGGCCTAGCTGCGTATTCGATTGTATACGATCGTCGTCATCATCATACAGAATTGTGAGTTATTGAGTAAATCTCATTCCAAGATATATAGGCGCTAAATGAAGATGTTTTGATAGATAAAGTTGATCGGGGATCTCGTTGTGACGGGAAATGCGATAAAAAAACTGAGTCTTGAAGATATCGCTTTTAAATGGCGCCTTCGGAAGTACGTTCCCCTGGGGCCTATGAGGATGGGAGTGCTTGAAATGTTTGAAGATTTGTATCTACATTATATTCACATTGCATTTGCATTATATTTGCATCACGTTCACATCACATTACACTTAGCCAATATCACTACGCTTATGGACATAACATTGGCTTCCCACATGGCAGCGCACTGAATATAGGATCGCTGCTCTGCTTCGTCAAGTCATTCATTCATTCATTTCGAGAATTTATACAGCGCCCTTTCAAGAAACCTACTCAGAGGCGTTCCCAGCCCAGCCACAGCTAGAAAAGTAGAATTTAAGATACATAAAAAAATGCAGGGGAATTTAGTCTAGGCATAAGTCGCAAGGTTAGTGGGAGGCCATGTCAGCTTGGAATTGCCCCCACGCTACCTGCAAGAGCTCTGTTGCTTCACACGTATCCAAGGCCCTAGCTCTGTTCTGCACAGAAAGGATTGCTTCTGGTTCCATTCGGACTATGCAGATTAGAGTCTTTTCTGTTGTGGACCCAGTTGTCTGGAATGGGCTTCCACAGGAGCTTCGTCAGCTTCCTGTGGCTCTTACTGCCAAGTTACTGGAGCATTTTTATATTAGACTCAAAACTGTGCTTTTTCCGTGCTAGAGCCGGGAGCGCTTCCGAGTAGCCCGTTGAAGGAGCACTATATAAATTATTGAATGAATGAATAATTGAATATCGCATTTGCATGACATTACATGCATAGGTACATGTACATCAGGCCTACATTTACATTGCATTTACATTACATTTACACTTGCATCACACTTAATTAGATTTACATTTTAATCACATTTACATTGCAATTACATTTGCGTTGCATCTGCACTGCACTAGCAATACATTAACATAGCATTTACGATGCATTAGCTTTACATTTACGCTATAAATTTTAATATGCATTGCACTCGCATGCCATTTACATTGCATTCACATTGCATTTACATTGCATTCACATTGCATTCACATTGCATTTACATTGCATACACATGAACGTTTGTAAACATAAACTTTAACAGAAGCAAGTCACTGGTACGTCGCGTGTATCGATCCGGCATTAAAAGTGACCGTCAGCGTATAACATGTTGCCCTTTCAGCATATCTTTTTCTCATGAAGGTTAATTTAATCGAAGCAGAAAACTATCACGCTATTATGCGATATAATTTCTACATGGATCGATAGACATTTTTACAACGAAACACGAACATCTGGCATCTAACTTGCAGGCTGCATGCACGCACGTTTATAGTGCCACAATAGAATTTTTCTTGCCACACAAATTAATTGCTGTTATGCATGCCTATAATTATACACACGCCAAGGTATCACTTACATGTGTGGATTTATGCTATAAATGATTACGCTATATAACACACACAGTGACACACACACCCACACACAGACACACGCATGTCATATGTATATAGGCCTAATATTATATATATGATTGTGATAAAAGGCATGATATATTAGCTTGCACAATGCACATAATATATAAAACTTTATATATTTACACATCATGCAAAATCTTTTAAAATAATAGTGCAATAGAAATGCAGTAATAAAATGATATCGGACTGGATAGCCTATAGTAGGAGTTTAATCAATCCGCGTAGCCTGATACATATTATATATACAGTAGGCCTATAATATGTGTACATTACTGTTCATCTTTAGGTGGAGTTGCATTGCGGACAATCTATAATTATAATACTTAGGCTACGCCATCGGTTAGGCCATTGTGCAAGGTATTTGAGCGGACTATTCAGACTATAAAATAACACGTATAGGCTAGACCAGGCGCTGCAGTGCACTAAGACGACCTTGTTCTTCAAATTTGCATTTTACTGTTTGTTAGCACTAGACTCTGTGACTTATCTTAATTAATTCACGCGACGAATAATAATAATGGAACACACTGCAGCTGTGTAGCCTCCTTTGCAGCATCAATGGATGCTTGAGTTCGGTTCGAAACGACAACGAACTCAGTTTTCTAACCAGCGCTTAATATGCAAAGTGATCGTCAATATCATGACGATCGACATCTTCTGCTTAAGCGGTGAACGCAGCGGGATTAAAAGAAGTAGCCATCCATGGGCGGAGTTTGGTTTCCGATCTTGGAGGGGTTAAATTTGTTGGGGCTGAGACTCGGTCCAGAACGAACGGCGTCGAAAAATAATTTTTCGGGCCCTAAAAGTTGATGACTTTTTTTAGTCCTCGGTCTCAAATCTCGCCGAAAAAATACTAATTTTCCCGGCCAAAAAAGGTGATGATTTTCTTAGCTATTCGTAAGTTTCGCGTTCGTGAACAAAACCATTTTCCCCGAAAAAATGTCTGAGTCTGCGCCTTCTTGAAAGCAGGGAGTAAGCCCGAGAAAAGATACCATTTACACGGTAAAAATGACTCTGGGTCTTCTTGGGGGGCTTAGCCCCTCTAGCCCCTGATAAACTCCGCCCATGGAAGTAGCCTACACACTGGCATACGTAGTAGCTTCAATTTAACGACCCCGCGTGATAAAGAAAATCATTGGAGTCGACTTCCTCCGCCATTTATCCTGCATGACTTGAGACTGCCACTGTCAGAGTATCCGAGCATTGGAGTTGGTATACATTGATGTAAGTCTCTACTCTAGTCTCTTAAATACGCGGAGTTATTTTTCAATGGACTGAGTGTAACTGCCATGGTCTATAATTATAGGCAGCGCAATAGACCACCACAATAAGTGTTTATCTATATACGTCTCTGGGGTGGGTAAGTTCCACAGTAATGAGAATTTCCCCCCCCCCCCGAAAAATCGAGAGGTGTTGTAGGCTACATAGGTACATGTATATACGTAACATTCCCCAGAAAAGTATATGTGTAGCATTTCTTCCCACCCCTCCCAGAAAATTCGACACGCTAAGACGTGAAAATTTAGACGAAAAGACTAAAACCAAGTTATCAGCTCTACCTCGGGAGTAAAACATTTAAACACAGGTTTTTGGGATGAAATTTTGGGGAAAGATAAAAAAAGACGTCAGAAATTTCCAGTCAAAAGTTGCCGTCGATGTTTGGGTGAGTACTGAGTAGGCCTAGTTGTCGTCCGCCAAAACGGCCATTTTTCGCGCGCATCGAAGAAACCTTAATTCTTTTCCCCTCTGCGGGGGTGGGGGGTAGATTAAACATTGCACTACAATGATGACAAGGTTAGGCAGTACATCATGCACGGTGGATATGGTGTGCTCGTCCTTCAGTAGGATATTCATTCATTCATTAGATGCATTTATATAGCTCCTCTACAAGGGGCTAATTCAGAGGCGCTCCCAATCTCAGCGCAGTCAAATAAATCTGTCTTAAGACGAGAGAGGGAAAACCTTGGAAGGATTTTAAGAAAGAGAGCGGAGTTTCAGAGGAAGGCCATTCCAGGTTGAGGGTTCTACCACCGACAGTGGCGCAGCCAGGAATTTTTTATGGGGGGGAGTTTGGGGGTTTTATGGCCTGGCCGGATGTCCTTTCTGACACCAACCCAACAGTATTGCAGTAAATAAAAAGGGAATAAAGTAACAAAGTGAATAAAGTAAGAAAAACAATTGTTACTACAAGCAATTGTTTTTTGTTTTTTCTTACTTAAGTGGATAAATAACCTTTTAAAAAACGTTTTCCTGGACCAATGGGTGGTTCTAACCCCCGAAACCGCTTGTCTACGCCACTGACCACCGAGAAGACACGGTTCTGCATAGTGGAAGTGCGAGCAAAAGGAACTGAAAGCAGACTTTGTTCGGTCGAACGAAGAGAGCGGAAATGGCGAGAACTAAGAGTAGGGCTACAGAGCTAGCAAGAATTAAATTTAATTAAATCAAATTAAACGCCTGCAAACTATCCAGAATGCTCTTGCCCGCGCAGTCACTAAGACGTCCAAACATCACCACATAACCCCTGTTCTCAAGTCTCTTCATTCGCTAAAAGTCCCTCAGCGCATCCATTACAAAATTGTTTCTCTAACCTACAACGCTTTTCAAACCTCTCAGCCCTCCTACATTCGTCAACAAGCGCCCAGATCTACTCGCTCATCATCATATCTTTCTCTCTCTCGGCCTCCAGTATAATCCTCTCTGAAATTCTGCAACCGCTCCTTAGTCTATGCTGCACCAGCTCTTTGGAACGGACTTCCAACATACCTCCGCCTGTTCGCTCATCCTCCTATCTCTCCAGTCTCCCCTCCAAATTCAACCTCTCCTCCGCTTGCACTCTCCTCTGCTGCATTCCGTTCACGACTGAAAACCGAACTCTTCAAGCTATCCTATCCAGTTCCAATCAGGTTCCATCACCCAACTACCACCATCACCGACAACAACCGTAGCACCACGCTGTCTCCTCGACTTGACCTCCCCGGATTTTGACCTGGCACCGGAAAGAAAACGGCAGCTCTGGCTATTGCGGACTTGATTTGACATAGCGCCGGTGAATAAGTTGGTCTCCCTGACGTGGCTTAATTTGTTGGCGCTGAGAAATTCTCGAAGATTTACATTACGTTACATTACAACAAAGGTAGGCAGGAGCAAGGCCTAGCACGCAGCGTCACAGAAGTTCAGTCCATTATAAATTCATTGCTGAAAGACATGTTCTTAGACATCAATAAAACACTGCCATATGCCCATTGTTCAAATATCTTGTCTTTCCTCACAATAATGCAACCGTAGCCTTTAAAGCGAAAAATTAAAATATTCCCACTATAATGTTAACAATGTTAGCTGTCATCTCTACAAAGTCTCATTATTTCCTTGGCGAAAGACATGATTTAAGACTTAAATCAATGGCCCTTCCATGGGCGCCCACAGGAATTTTTGCAGGAGGGGAAAAACACGATGTCCATGGTTAAAACTTTTGTATCAAGAGGCGGAAAAACGCAAAGCAGGAAATTAGGAGCACGTGTGGGCATTTTTCATACCCTTTTTTAATGTGTATTTCACAGAGTCCCTTTTTTAAAAACTTTTACTACGAATTGTTTTTAGTGCGAAAAAATTGTTTAAAAATCCATCCAAAAATCCAGAAAGTAGTAGGCTAGTCAAAATTAGGTCTCTGAAGATTTCTTAGCTTCACTTTGTCCGTCATTAGTATAATTAATTCTCTAACGCGACGAAATTTGTTAAAAACCCAAAAGTAGTATATACACCGTGAGGCATAAAAAGCCCCTAAAAAGATTTTAACAATATTCAAACAATGTCAATGAAATTCAGGAAATTTATGGCTAATTAGTAGGCAATGTAGCCTAAACAGATTTTCAGTTTGTACTCAAACTGTCCGCCTTTAGCTTCTACGCATGCGCGAAATCGCTTGCGCCACACACGCACTGCCGAGTCAATAGGCCTAATTCGCTGGTCAAGATCGTTCCAAGCTTTCACGATTCGCTTACGAAGATCTTCAATATCACGGACCTTTGTTTTGTACACAATTTCCTGCATGCATCCACATATTTTATAATCGGCGGGATTCAGATCTCCATGGCTGTTAGTGGCCATAGTGTAGGAATTATGAAGTCAGTCTAGTCAGGAGTTTCATTCGTCAGAAGTGCAACCGTTTCTCGAGCTCTGTGCGCTAGAGTACCACCTTGCTTGAAAATGTAAAATTCAGAGTTCTCGAATTTCAGGTAGAAGGCCCTCCATGAGTAAAACATCTCCGTAGTGTTGGCCGTTGATTTTTACCCCAAGTTTAACGAAGTGAATTGACGTGCGCCCCGAGAAGAAACACCGACATCAGGGATTTGCCAAACGTCGAACGTGTGCGTAAATGGCGGTCGGCTGCAATATCTCTCTTTCCAGCAACATGGCTAATGTTCAAAATGTCCTCCATTACCTCGAATGCATGCTCTAAGGCGCTTTCGCCATTCAGTGATTGCATTGTCAACAATCCCTTGTTCAAAACGATTTTATTCTTCCACAATTCGCTGTTTCAGGTAGTCAACGTCACGTATGCGAGTTTGATAAACAAGTAGGCCTATATCGCCAAAACAAAAAGGGTTCAATTGGGACACCGTGTATATATGCATGTATAAATGTATAATTATATATAGTTATATACAGATGAATAAAAGCAACAATACATGTATAATTGTAGGCTATACGTAGCCTACGCAAGTACGCATGCATGAGTAATCGCATGTAGCCTATAATACTGCACACGCAACGACTAATCTATATAAATAAAGAGAAGATTCTGTGTGTCTGTCTGTCTGTTTGTTCGGGATGCATTTCCACAGTTTTTGAGCTTTTCACCCCAAACCTTCACTACTGTGTAGGTCTCGGCACGAGACACAAAGTCGAAGGGTTGGCGATCCTCTACCACCATGGGGGTCAGGGTGGGGGGCGAAACCCACCCCATTTTTTTCAAAAATATTTTGCCATTCATATGAATTTTTTTTCCTAGATAGAGGGCCATCAGAACCACCCGGATCAGTAGTTGGTTAATCTCTACCACTAAGGGGGTCAGAATGGGGGCGAAAACATTCGGACGGTTAAACACCTTCTTAAACGCTTGCACGGTCATTATATTAATGGCGAGAGCTGCTGATGTAACTTTCACGGAAATCCTAATTTCTCGGGTAGCGTACTGGTGCAGGTCGGTGTGGTGGGGTGAGGTGGGGAAGAGGGTGGGGGTGGGGGAGGGTTGGGTGAGGGGGAGGGTTGGGTGAGGGGGAGGGTTGGGTGAGGGGGTAAATTTTTCCCGAAAACCCTAATTTCACGGGTGGCGTACTGGTGGAGGTCGTAGTGTGGTTGGGTGGGGTAGCGCGTGTATGGAGGGGTGGGGTGGAGGAATTATCCCCAAATCCAAATTTCACGGTTGGCGTACCGGTGGGGGTCGGAGTGCGGTGGGGTGTTGTGGGGTGGGGGATGGTAGGGTGGGTGGGGGTGGGGGTGGAAGGTGGGGTTGAGGGGGTGGAGATCGTGGTGGGGTGGAGGTGGGGTGGCGGGGTGGAATGGAAAGTGGGGTGGAGGGGTGAGGGTGATGTGTGGGGGTGGGCGGGATGGGGTGGGGGTTGGGGTGGAGGGGTGAGGTGGAGGGTGGGGGGTTGGGGTGTGGGTGGGGTGTGGGGCTGGGGTGAGGGTGGAGGGTTGGGAGTGGACGGGTGGGGTGTAGAAGATGGGGTTGGAGTTGGGTTGGGGTGGAGTGGGGGTGGTGGGGTTAGGAGGGGATTAGGGGTGGAGTGGGGGTGGTGGGGGTGGGAGGGGTGGAGGGCTGGGTTGGGGGTGGGCCGGGGTGGAAATTTTCCTGAAACCCAAATTTCTCGGGTGGCGTACCGGTAGAGGCCGGTTTGTGGTGGGGTGTTGTGTGGTTGGGTTGTGGCCGGAGCGGGTCGAATCCTAAATTTCTCGGGCAACGCCGGGTACCCCAGCTAGTGCATAATATAATAGCCCAGGGCCTACTACGCCATGGGGGGGATGGAAGCAGACTGCTTCCAATTTGGGCCAGAGGGGGAAAGGTTTCCCCCCCCCTAATGATAAAGTTGAGCATAGAATATTTACTTCTGAACATTTCCCCCGATATTCCCCAGCATATGCCATGGACTTCCTCCTGGTAAATCTCCCAACAATCCCCTCCCTGTCATAACACAGGGTAAATCTTCATTTAATTTGACTTTTGCTTAACACTCACATAAATTTTTCTTTGCACTTCCATCAAATTCGCACCCATCAGGGCTTGCCACGTGGGGGGGAGTAAGTAGTCTGATGCCCTGATCCAACTTGTGCCAGAGGGAAATCCCCCCTCCTATTGATAGATGGGCATAAGAGATTTCCTTCTGGACATATCCCCCCGGCATCTCCCTCTGTACCACCCCTCCTCGCACACACGGTAAATTCCCCTTGAACGTTCATCCCGCCATCTCAAGGGTATATATTCATTTAGTATGACCTTTGCTTTGCAGTCACTTACATTTGTCCCTTCACGTATATGGCGCTCGCTCTCACAACTCATAATTAATTACATTAACTGTTTAAAAAAATTTAAGTATATTTTATATCTACTGACACTGCATTTTTTATATACAAGAAGTTGATATTTTACTGAATGCTGGACTTTTCCAAACTTCACAGGACTACTAGTGTTTAACGCACTGTAACCCATAATGAGAAATTGTAGGCTAGAATGTTACCATTATATTGTGCAAATTCCAAAAAAATAATGGGGAGGCGACATTTTACGATATCCTACACCACGTTTCTGAGCATTGAATTCACGAGCAATTTTGTGAAGATGGCAGCTTAAAAAGGTACAATTACAGCGTGCAAATCCAAAAAAGTGAAATTTTCATGACTTTATCGTTCATAAACAGCTAGCAAACAAGAGCCTAAAACAAGCGTTCTAGTCGATGCCTACAGCTAAAAATGCGTTGGTTTCTGGGGCTCCGCCCCAGACCCCACTGGGGGAGCTTACGACGCTCCCCCAGACCCCCTAGTCGCTATGGGCTTCGTACCTTCGGCACTCGCAGCTTCACGCCTTCGGCGCTTGCAATAGGCCTATAGGCAAAAGTTTCTGTTAGGGGGGGATTGCTTCCACCTTCCAGGGGGGGGATAGTAGGCCCTGTAATAGCCTACATTGTATACACTCGTGATCTAGGATTAATTGTTTGCATTCGCGTGTAAATTGCGCAGATGTGTCGTCGTACGATGGAGGGCAGAATGTTTTACTTTGTGTATAATAAGTCCGTGTCGTCTGCTTATTCGTTCAACCAGATGTTGTACTTGATTTACTCAAGCATATTAGGCCCTATTCCCTTGTAGATTCGCTTTCTGCGTGACTTGCACGGAGTAGCAGTTGTGCTTTTTGAATGATCTTATGCGCTTCAGTCTTAGTATAGGCTACCTGAGAGGTTAGTATATGTCCTGGAATATGTGTGGGTGTATATGGGGGTGGGCCCGGCCCCCGGGGGTACGTGGAATGATGGCGGGTTTTCTCAGTTGCGGATTGTCCGGTGCGTGCGTGTGTGTTGTGTGTGTTGTGTGTGCGTGTGTGTTGTGTGCGTGCGTGTATGCGTGCGTGTGTGCGTGCGTGCGCGTGTGTGTGTGTGTTAGTGTGTGTGTTAGTGTGTGTGTGTGTGTGTGTTAGTGTGTGTGTGTATGTTGGTGTGTGGGTGTGTGTGTGTGCGCGTGTGTGTGTGTGTGTGTGTGTGTGCGTGTGCGTGTGCGTGTGCGTGAGCGTGTGCGTGTGCGTGTGCGTGTGTGTGTGTGTGTGTGTGTGTGTGTGTGTGTGTGTGTGGTCTATGAAGTTGACATGTGTGGGGGGGGTGTAAATAGTCGGCATTTTTTGGGTGCTCGACAGAGGTTTAATAGCGACCTGGACATCAATTGAGAGGCTGGTTTGGTAGCCTTTTGTCGTCCATTCTTGTCGCGTGTCCGAACTATGTGAGTTTTCTTTTTCTGATCTTGCCCACCAGTGTTTCCCTTTGTTCCAGCTCCTCCGGAGTCACTTCGTATCGCATTCTCAATATATAATTTATATATATATATATATATATATAATCTATATCTATAAGAAAGGACTTGGCTATGTATGTATGTATGTATGTATGTATGTATGTATGTATGTATGTATGTATGTATGTATGTATGTATGTATGTATGTATGTATGTATGTATGTATGTATGTATGTATGTATGTATGTATGTATGTATGTATGTATGTATGTATGTATGTATGTATGTATGTATGTATGTATGTATGTATGTATGTATGTATGTATGTATGTATGTATGTATGTATGTATGTATGTATGTATGTATGTATGTATGTATGTATGTATGTATGTATGTATGTATGTATGTATGTATGTATGTATGTATGTATGTATGTATGTATGTATGTATGTATGTATGTATGTATGTATGTATGTATGTATGTATGTATGTATGTATGTATGTATGTATGTATGTATGTATGTATGTATGTATGTATGTATGTATGTATGTATGTATGTATGTATGTATGTATGTGACTTGGTCCAGAATGCACGCTCACAGTTTTTGAGCTTTTCACTCCAAACCTTCACTACTGTGTAGGTCTCGGCACGAGACGCAAAGTCGAGGGGTTGGCAATTCTCTACCACCACGGGGGCCAGTGTGGGGGCGAAACCCCGCCCAAAAATGTTCAAAAAACGCAGCTATTGATTTGAATTTTTTTCCTAGATAGAGGTCCATCAGAACCGCCTGGATCAGTGGTTGGCAAATCTCTACCACCATGGCGGTCAGGGTGCGGGGGGTCGAAAACACTAATTTTCGCTCTAAATTTTCATTCGCTTGCCACGTATAAAAGCAGTGATTTTAACCGTTTTAGAGGTGTTTAAGGTCAGCTCTGTTGCCAGTACGGATCTCACGGGTCGCGTACCGGTGGAGGCGGGGTGGGGTGGGATTGTGGAGTGGGGTGGAAGAGGTGGGGTGGGGGAGGGGTGGGGTGGAGAGGTGGGATGGGGTGAGGGGTGGAGGTGGTGGGGTGGCGTGGTGGCTCGAGGAGTAGGGGTTGGGGGAGGGGTGGGGTTAAGGTGGGGTGGGGGAAGTGGGGATAATGGGTGGAGGGGGATGGAGTGGGCGGTGGGGTGGAGTGGTGGAGGGGTTGGGGTTGGAGGGATGGGGGTGGAGTGGGATGGGGGTGGAAATTTTCGTCAAACCCAAATTTCTCCGGTGGCGTACTGGTAGAGGTCGGAGTGTGGTGCTGTGTTGTGTGGTGGGGTTGTGTCCGGAGCGGATCGAATCCTAAATTTCCCGGGCAACGCCGGGTACCCCAGCTAGTATATTTATATATTATTGACTTTTCATATAGCTAGGGATGGGCAAATAATTACAGGGCAACATGTAATTGAATTACCTTACCTTAGACCTTAGTCCTTCCCGTGCAGCTCTGCACATCGGGCAATGCAGTTTCTCCATTCCACTCTGTTTTGAATTGAATTGCAAATTACCAATTACCGGAGAAAATTTAATTGAATTACAAATTACAAATTACTTTGATGCAAAGCCGCAAATTACAAATTACGTAAGCTTAATTCAATTACATCCATTTACAAATTATTTTAGGGCCTACATCTTTGGAATAAAGCAACTCAGTCAGGAATCGTATGCCTTTTTCCTTCTGTCTATGTGCATTATTATTTATTGTGTTAAACAATGTATGTTTAATTTTCTTTTAGAAGCAGTAGCTGTTCAAACAAGTTGTCTGATACCCGCCGTCCGTTTGTTAGGCCTTACAATCATGCCTGCAAAACTAAAAAGCCTCTCTGCTGGAACCTGGTCAGACCAAGGCACGGCAGCAATGAATTGCAGCCTATTATAATTTCTTAGCAGTTGGATAGCTATGAAGCATTGCTACTTCCTTCAGGAATCGTCTACTTGTATACACTTTAGTCTATA
This sequence comes from Lumbricus terrestris, assembly GCA_949752735.1. Lineage (NCBI taxonomy): Eukaryota > Metazoa > Annelida > Clitellata > Crassiclitellata > Lumbricidae > Lumbricus > Lumbricus terrestris. The sequence goes on from OX457051.1 coordinate 29,631,956, forward strand.
GAAGATTTCTAATTCGTTGTTGTTTCTGCTAGTCAACTTTGCGGTCACTGCACGCTGCAAACTAAACCATACAATTCATCTTCTTTTCTTTCTTTGACCACTAGGCTAATGTTCTGCATTTTGTTCGCTATAATATGTATACTGGTGATGATTTCGGATGTAACTGTCAACTTCTGTATTCTTTATAGTTTGGTCTACAAGCTGCGCAGGTAGCCAAAGTAACTTAAAATATTGATATGTCACTGTTGCACGGATCGCATGATTTACCAAAGAATTTTAACATAGCCTAGGTAGGCTACATTCAAAGTAATTTGATTTTGTGGAATGTAATTGAAATTGCAAAATACAGGAAAAATGTAATTGAATATTACAAATTGCAAATTACCTTGACGCAGAGCAGCATATTAGAAATTACCAATTACAATTATTGTAATTTAAATCACGTAATTTCAATTACTCAATTAAATTACTGCTCATCCCTGCATATAGCGCACCTTAAAAGTAATCTACTCAGAAGCGCTTCCAGTCCAACATCGGCTAAATAAGGCAGTTTTTAAGCGAGAAAGGAACATAGTGGTGTGACCTCTAGGCACAAGGCGGAGAGCAACAGGGAGCCCATTCCAGGTTCTAGGACCAGTCACTGAGAAAGAACGCCTCTGTATTATAAGTAGTCCGTGAGCGAGGGACCAAGAGTTCAGCTTGTTCAACCTTGTTCAAGCTTGTTCGATCTGAGGTCAGATCGTCGCGGGACGTCCTAGGTGGGACAGCATAGCTCCTGTATATATATATATATATATATATATATATATATATATATATATATATATATAGGGTGCGCCAAAAAAAGACCCCCCTAGGTTTTTTGCCAATATCTTGACCAAATGTAAGAATTTCCAAATGAAATTTTACAGGCTTATAGACAATTCATATTTACACATTATAGCCAGATTTCATCAAAATATTTCAAACACAACAAACGTTACACCACTTTTAGTAAGGTCACCCACCGTTTTTGACGATTCGAAAACGCGACGCAACAAAAATTAACAAAAAACCAATCTAATTATTCTGGCCAATATCTTGGCCAAAAGTAAGAATATCGAAATGAAATTTTACAGGCTTAAAGACAATTCATATCTGCACATGGTGGCCAGATTCCATCAAAATATTTAAAACAGAACAAAAGCTATATCACTTTTAGGGAGGTCACCCACCGTTTTTTGATGATTCAACAACGAAACGCAATAAAAGAGTAACAAAAACACGAATTTTTTCTCATCTCAAATAATTGGTATCATATAGCCTTGATAATGCCAGATGATCATTATTATTACGATTTTAAAAAAGAAACAGGGTACCAGCGTAGCTACGCGTCACTGAGAAGTGGCTTAGCAAGATGACAATCAAATTGTTAAATAAAGAATCTGTCAGATTAATCAACAGGTCCATCAAGAACTTTGCAAAGAGACTCAAAAGAAGTTTTGTCACGGGTGGTGGGCACATTGAACACAAGTTGTGAAGCACTACCAAGTTCATTTGACAACAGTTATTTGAGATGAGACTTAATAAATCGTGTTTTTGTTACTTTTTGTTGTGTTTCGTTTCTGAATCGTCAAAAAACGGCGGGTGGCCTCACTAAAAGTGGTATAACTTTTGTCCTGTTTGAAAAATTTTGATGAAATCTGGCCACCATGTGCAGATATGAACTGTCTTTAAGCCTGTAAAATTTCATTTTGATATTCTTACTTTTGGCCAAGATATTGGCAAAAAACCTAAATTTTTTGCGCTTCGTTTTTGAATCGTCATAAAACGGTGGGTGACCTCACTAAAAGTGGTGTAACTTTTGTTCCGTTTGAAATATTTTGATGAAATCTGGCCACAATGTGTAAATATGAATTGTCTATTAGCCTGTAAAATTTCTTTTCGAAATTCTTACTTTTGGTCAAAATATTGGCAAAAAATCTAGGGGTATTCTTTTTTTGGCGCACCCTGTATATATATATATTATAAATATTATATATATGCCAAAGCCGTCATCTGCATCTTCTTATCGCTCATCTGCTGCTTTTGCACTTCTGATCACTGCCTCCTTCTTGTTGTTCAAGTCATGTTGTAGCCCAGACATAGGCGTAACAGTCGGGGGTTCAGAGGAAGCAAATGACCCCGAACGCAAGTATGCCCTGGAAGATATTGAACCATATAGTCTTCTTGAAGTTCAACACACGTTAGCACACCACATTATCTCTCACCTACAGGAAAGAGAAGTTCAGCTACAGCTGTGTTCAATAATATGTCCTCCTTGTTCACGGACACACAACCTTAAACGTAGACGCTAATGTTTGATGGCCCGGTCGATAATCACGTAGTCAAACAGCTGCCACTCTACTGTAGTCAGACGTGAACTAATGTGATCGATGTGAGGAATACGCGAGAACGATAAACGCGCTCATCTGTTATAATACGCTCCAGATTTTGATTATGATAGTCAACTGGATTGAGGTTTAGACTGTTGGGCGGTCATAGCTGCGTAGATATGTAGTCGGGTGCCTCTCTGGAGAGGAAAGCAATGGTCTCAAGTACGTCTAGGGTCTTGCATCCGTGAAGAAGGAAGGCATTTTGAACACCAGCTGTAGCTGAACTTCAGTTCTTTTTGACTATAATTGTAAGTTGCAAATTTCCGCTTTTCGGCACTGCATTTCAAACGTTCATAAACTTGACAAAATCGCCAACATTTTCAAAAGGCGTTACGATTTGGTGGCAATAATATTATGACAACTGTTGCTGTTGTTGTTTAAATGTCAGTCAACTGCTAAATGTTTTGACCAGGTTATGGCATTTTTGGGGTCTACTTTTCATCGGGACGCAGTGTATTTATATGTACCGGCACTTGATAGGACGATTGCCCATAGTTTCTGCCCATTAGGTTCACAAGATTAAACCAAAAATGTGAATTTATTTAAAGCCTTCGACCTGTAACCTGAAAAAGAAGACGGTAATCTTATTCTTCAACTGAATAGTTTAGTTGCTCTCAAAATAATTAATAAATTCATTTATGAATTTAATTCAAGAACATAATAAATTATAATTATTACAATTGTTATAAATTGATAAAATATAATTATTGCAATTGTTATAAATTAATAAATTATAAATATTACAATTGTTATAAATTAATAAATTATAAATATTACAATTGTTATAAATTAATAAATTATAATTATTACAATTGTTCTAAATTAATAAATTGCAATTATTACAATTGTTATAAATTAATAAATTATAATTATTACAATTGTTATAAATTAATAAATTATAATTATTGCAATTGTTATAAATTAATAAATTATAAATATTACAATTGTTATAAATTAATAAATTATAAATATTACAATTGTTATAAATTAATAAATTATAATTATTACAATTGTTCTAAATTAATAAATTGCAATTATTACAATTGTTATAAATTAATAAATTATAATTATTACAATTGTTATAAATTAATAAATTATAATTATTACAATTGTTATAAATTTTCAGGACTTATAATAAATCGACCGATATCTTCATAATCAAACAAAAAATTGCAGGCGTAGTCCATTTAGTGGCAAGATATGATTGTGACCTTTTGCTGTTTACGATGCAAGGTCGTGATACACGAACGTAAACTGTCAGATATAAGAGTTACAAACTGTACTGCGTTTCAGAGTCTTTTAGGTTTGACAGGTACGCCATCACCCTGCTTTAAACGATCATGACGTTCAAAATAAACATCGTCATCATCGGCATCATCATCATCATCGTCGTCGTCGTCGTCAACGCCATCATCATCATCATCATCATCATCATCATCGTCAACATCATCATCATCAGCAGCAGCAGCATCTACATCGTCACCAGCATCATCGTCATCATCATCATCGTTATCATCATCATCATCATCGCCATCAGCATTATCGTCATCATCAGCAGCATCAACATCATCGTCATCATCATCATCAGCAGCATCATTCACAGACTCCCTAAAACAGCCTCTGTTTCATCAACGACATCGGCGCTGTCAGATAACGCATCTTTCGGGACAATATAAAAATGTGTTTTCTACCATTGTCAACACTTCTCTCACTGTCAAATTCTTAGATCTTAGTCGTGTTAATAATTGTTCTTTTTATGATGGTTTCCTGTGTTTGCTTTTCTTTGTTGTTAGAATTTATTCGGTCCGAAGACTGACTATAGGCGCTGGTAGAATTGATTTTGGATTGAGTGAGGTTTTGTCACATTCGTTTGGTTCTGTGAGACTTGTATATATAAAGGTCTTGCATTTAGTTAAAACAATGATATCTTTGTACCACTCTGCATATTATAGGCATATGCACGCACTCTCATGCCTTATAATACAGTAATTATTGGTGCCACTTATTAGATTAAAATTGGTACTGAAAGACCAAGTGAACAAACAAATCATAACGAAGCGAGTCATAGCTATCCACGTCTACTCGACTTCTTCTTGTTGTCCTCGAGGCATTTGCAAATTAATTTTGGCAGTTGGTGTTTTTGGTGAGAACAGTAGATAAACGAATCAAACGAGGCTGACTAAATACAACAATATATATATATATATATATATTGTATATATATAGCAGTGGTCTTTCTAGATTACCGATGGCATGTACGACACTTCAAAGAAGATGGATAGTTCGTTGCGGACTCTTAGTTGGCCTCGTTTGGTTCCTGCTCTCCGCCTATTGGCTCAAGCATGATCCGCTCATTCCGCTGAACGGCTTAGGTGTAAACACGATGTCATCTTCCAACCTACACCCAGAATCCAACGGTATGGAAGACTTCCTGTACGTAATTTGGAAGTTTGGGGTGGGTGAAGGTCTTCCTGAATGCTACATGTTTGTGTCATCGTTGCTCTCAAGTTTATCAACAAATCCGTCCTTAGGAAGCAAGACTCTTCGTGATAGGTCAACCCTATTGTTCAGAGTCTGTTCCCTTAGTTCGCTTTTTATTGGAGTCAATTTTGGGATAAACAAAATGCCTCCATAGCAGCAGTAGCAGTAGCTACATCGGCAGCAGTGGTATTAGTAGTACTATTGCTAATGCTGCTGCCACTACTACTACTACTACTACTACTATTACTACTACTACTACTACTACTACTACTACTACTACTACTACTACTACTACTACTACTACTACTACTACTACTACTACTACTACTACTACCAATACTACTACTACTACCACTACCACTACTACTACTACTACTACTACTACTACTACTACTACTACTACTACTACTACTACTACTACTACTACTACTACTACTACTACTACTATTATTATTATTATTATTATTATCATCATCATTGCTGCTGTTACTATACTACTATCCATTGCACTCGCTTGTAAACAGAGACGTGGTTGGAAACGACTTATAATTATGATTATCATTATTATTATGATTATGATTATCATGATTATTATGATTATCATGATTATTATTATGATTATGATTATGATTATGATTATGGCATCTAGCGAAGGCTATTCAAAAACTTGCAGGGTTGATCATTTGTGGATTCGATGTTTGTTCTTTAGATGAATTGAAACGGAATCAGATTGAGTTGACAATGAGAGCAGGCGATCCACGGACAATAATAAAGCAAATCTGTCCTAAGGACAACGAAGCTACTCTCAAGGGGTTTGTCGATTCTACAGTATCCACGAATATATATGATACACAAATAAAATGGTGATGGACTGGGTAATTTCACCTGAAATTTCTATGGAAAATGTATAACGTATACTTTGGACATGACGTGATTTCAGTTGGCGCCATAACATTTTCCGTCAAACTGCCGCGTAAGCCCTGGCCGACGTCCGCGGATCCCAAGGATTCCGCGGAACCCCGGTTGAAAATCACTGCTCCAGTACCTCGGTAGCCTACAGGCAGGCACATTATATATTATAGCCTGCATGCACTGCCTGTCCTGTGCTTTTGCAGCTGCGCTGAGTTGAAATTTGATTCTCTGGGTCCTCTTCCGAATGCGTCGATCATCATAACGTTCCACAACTCTGAGACGATTTCATCTCTGTTGCACACGATCCACTCAATCGTTCAGAGGACTCCCGAGCATCTGCTCGAAGAGATCATCATCATTGACGACTGCAGTCAGAAAGGTCAGCTCATCAGTAGCAGCTTTCTTAGACGGTCTGAGCGTAATTAAGAAAATTAGATTTAAAATGATTTATGGAATCACACCAGTGATATGGCAGTGAATGAAATTTTGATAGGTATAATTATTTATCTGTAAATTTAATTTACATTATTCGATTAATTTTTAATTGATTGAATTAATTTAAGTTCGATTAATCGATTTAATTTGTATTGATTTGATAAGTATAATGTGTTAAGTTAAACGTAAGAATCTATTGCAAATGTATCCACTTTGTCATATAAGCTTACTATACTCTCTTTCAAAATGAATTTCAATCACACCACATACAGGTAGCCTACTGAATGTCATAGAAAAGTCGGGTTGTATTTGAAGTTTGAACCATGGTAAGCGAGCAGATAATTGCAATGAAAACAGTTAATTACTTTTTCTTGCCGTCTGAATTATTGCGAATCAGCTCTTCCAAAATGTCAAGTACAATTTAAGCTTATGTACAGACCTCGCTGGTCTATTGACGATATTCGAGTAGTGTATATTTTGAATATTAACCTTAAATGCTATGTTCTATTCCCGTGTGCTATTGCGCAGAGTCAAGTAGACTGATCGGATGTCATTTTTTGATCATGAATTTCAGATGATTTTGGTCAAATTCTGGAGATTTATTTGGAGACCGTTTTTCGGAGCAGCAAAATCAGTCTGCATCGCAACGCAGAGAACGTTGGTCTGATTCGGTCTCGACTGAGAGGATCGAGACTGTCAAAGGGTCAAGTACTTGTCTTCATGGACAGCCACTCGGAAGTTCAGATTGGCTGGTAAGACATAATTGGCATTAGTGGTTTCAGTTTTATCATCCATACTTGTGAGTTGGGATTAGCACTGGCAGAGTTCTAGTAAGTGGCGAAGTTTATTACGTGGTAGTGCGTCAAAACTCTTCTATATGCACGCTGTGGGTGGATAGTTGAGCGGACGAGTGAGGAAGTGAGTGAATTAGTTTTTGCAGTGCCTTAGTTTTTTTGAGAGTCCAACCATAGCTGCTGTACTGTTATCGGTTGCATGCCTATAGGCTGCGTTTCTCCTCTGCATATACATGCAATTTGAGTTAACACCCTTGTGTGTCTTGTACCCTGAACCTTGTCTTCCAATTGTATAGGCTGGAGCCTTTGTTATTCGAGATAAAAAAGAATCGCAGGAGTTTGGTCAACAGTGTTGTCGATTGGATGGAAAAAACTGAAGGTCATTAAACGCTACTTGATTGCATCGGTCTGTTTCTTTTGCATGGTGAATGGCTGCTTGCTTGCATGTATTCATATTAATTAAGTATGCATGCATGTCTGTTTATATGCATGTATCCTTGTATATATACCGACTATCCATCAGCAGCATACGTTCCTTGCATGTAAGATTTGTATACCTACTCGAGGTGTGCACATAATACACACACACCACACTACACACACTGACTTTTGCTTTTTACAGTCAGAGGCTTATTTATTTGGTTTACTTGCAATTTTTATATAGCGACTCTTCAAGGCAAGCTACTCAGAAGCACTCCCGGCTCAACTACAGCTAAATAGGATAGTTTTGATATTCTTAAGGTACAGAGTGAAATGACCTCTGGGCAATACTCGCAGTGTAACAGGCAGCCATTCCAGCTCTTATAGGACCAGCGACCGAGAGTGAACGACGCTGTCGGGTAGTAGTCCGCGAGTGGGGGTACCGGAAGCACAGCTTGATCCGCCCTCCGAAGAGTTGATCGACGCTGGACATCGAAGAGTTCTCGCAGTTAACTGTAGACCATGCAGTTAGATAGGTCCACTGGCTGTAAACTGTTCTTCATTTGCAAGATGCAACTAGTCGCTTTGTACTTGGGTTACCGTGCTAGCTTTTGTCTGCCTCTTAAGGGTCTCTGTGTTTTTGTCCTCGGTTCTACTGTCCTTACATTTTGCTTTACTACACAATGGTAACTTGAAGCAAGAGGCAGTACATTTGTGGTTATGCTTATGGCTATGAGTGCACACTAGGTGTATTTTTTATTCTTTATATGCATGCGTCAAATTCAATGCGTCATGTTGTACATATGTATGCATTCATGTATGTATGTATGTATGTACAGGGTGGGCCAGCATAAATGTCCCGACTTTGCAGGCGTATAACTTCGCCAATTTTTAACATTTATTTATACTTGATGCATCAAATTAAAGGTATTTCACTCTAGTATTATCTCTAAAAAAGTCGAACTGATACTAGTTTAGGTTTTAATTATATACTTGGATCAGCGCTAGCTACCGTTTTTTGTCATTACTGACGCATTATGACGCCGTTTCCCGGGAAAATTCTATCGTTTTTTGCTAAAACGCGCGTAGACACGATCATTTTGGGTGTTTGTAGGGTCCCTACCATGAATATATTCTAATCGCAAAACCGCGTCCTTTCAATTTTGCAAACAGCCGTGCACTGCCATGCGCTGCTTCAGACGCTTGCACGCTGCCAGTCGTTTTTTGCGTAAGAGCTGGAGAGTTCGTGGGACTTCTCGTCGACAAATTACTTTAACTTTAGGTCTATAATCTTTTCCAATACGCTATTCAGTGCTTCTAAGACGGCCTGTTTTGCGCTGAATTTGCATGCAGGGCCTGCCCTGGTCATTGTCTTGACTGCAAATGTACGCGGACACACGAGCAATGTTAGCGGATGTGAGCGCCGTGCGCTCCGATTCCCATGGTTTGCAAGTAGAAAGTCCTGTTTTATTAATTTTCCGTAGCAGATAATACAAGGTATTGTTTATTCCATCCTCTGTTAGAATATTCGTTAATCATTTCAAACGAATTAAATCCCTTACCAGTTCGTAAAATTAAGATCGAAACGCGATCATCGTCTGTCAACGGCGCCAGGTTGCGTCACAAATGACAGCAAAATATGGTAGCTAGCGCTGTTCCGGGCATATAATTAAAACCGAGACTAGTATCAGTTCGACTTTTTTAGAGATAATACTAGAGTGAAATACCTTTAATTTGATGCATCAAGTATAAATAAATGTTAAAAATTGGCGAAGTTATACGCGTGCAAAGTCGGGACATTTATGCTGGCCCACCCTGTATGTATGTATGTATGTATGTATGTATGTATGTATGTATGTATGTATGTATGTATGTATGTATGTATGTATGTACATATGTACGTATGTACGTATGTACCTATGTATGTACGTATGAACGTATGTATGTATGTATGTATGTATGTATGTATGTATGTATGTATGTATGTATGTATGTATGTATGTATGTATGTATGTATGTATGTATGTATGTATGATTGTATGTATGTATGTATGTATGTATGTATGTATGTATGTATGTATGTATGTATGTATGTATGTATGTATGTATGTATGTATGTATGTATGTATGTATGTATGTATGTATGTATGTATGTATGTATGCATGTATGTATTTGACTGACGCTTCATTTATTTAGGGTGATGATATTAAACACTCTGACACGTTACCCTTGCAAAAGTCCACTCAACCTTCCAATCGGCAGATGGCGTTGGTAAAATCAGTAGTAGGACGTTATGGGGGCCTTGCATAACTGCCGACAGTTATTCCGACTCCTGTAATAACTTTGATCATCCGTTCATTAATGGTTGTCCGTGGCGTCGGCAAGGGAGTTTGGGGGTTAAATAAACTCCCCATTGGCTTAGGAATCTAAAAAATGTCATTTATCCACTAAATAAGAGAAAACAAAACAATTGTTTGTTTTCTTACATTATTCCTTTTGTTACTTTATTCCATTTTTATTTGCTGTAATACTGTTGGGTTGGTGTCAGCGAGGGCATCCGACCAGGCCATAAACTCCCCCATCTTTGAAAAATAAATGAATATTATTATTTGTACTTCTGGTACTTTTGATCAAAAGAGAATCGGTGGAGGTACAGGTACGGCTGTACGTTCTGGACGGTCATCTATGATTGGTCAATGGGTTTTGGATGGGGCGGAGTTCCTTCGGAGGAAACCCGAGGAACCATCACAGATGCCTACAAGTAAGTTCATTCATACGGCGCCGTAAAAAAGCGCGCATGGTAAAAACGCGCAGACAAATGCGCACGTACAAATACGCACAGACAATAGCGCGCAAAGGGTGCAACAGTAACCTTCCCTGCCAAAAGGGCGCAGACAAAAGCGCGCAACCAAAACGATCAAAAAATGATGAGAAAATTGTGAATAACAATGTTTCATAACTGTTTCATAGACTCTCCATATGTCCTACTTGTTAGGCTTATTTTCGGCGTCTATTCTTATTTCTTTCGTATGCTTTCTCATCGAAGTCTATAATATCTAACAATCTGTTTTAGTATACGTCTAAAATGGAAATATAGTCTCAACATAACATAAGATTACTGTTCCTTTCAAGAACAGTAATCTTATGCTATGTTGAGCCTATAATATAACAGTTATTTAGTGGAAATATTATTTCCACTAAAATGCTCCAATTTGTTCGAAATGAAATGCTCCGTATACGAACTGTATTTGGCTTAATTTAGTGACTGTCTTATTGTGTCTATATTTCTCATTATGTTTAAATGCTCCTTAAACAAATTTTTTAAGTGCATTGTGTCTATGTGTTCTTCGTCGCGCGCATTTGTCTGCTCGCATTTGTCGTGCGCGATTTTGTTACTGCGCGCATTTGGCTGCGCGCATTTGTCTGCGCGATTTTGCCATTCGCGCTTCTGACGGGTCACCTCATTCATATATTCATTCAAGAATTTCTATAGCGCCTCTTAAAGGAGACTACTCAGAAGCGCTCCAGACTCTGGCACGGAAAAAGACCAATTGTGAGTTGAATAAACAAATGCCTCAGTCAGAGTCCCTGGCAGCAGACGTAGCTCTTGTGGAGATCATTGCAGACCACGGAAGATATCTGATTCTGTGGTCTTGAAGTTCGTGCGAATGTAGCCAATAACATCGCCTTTGGTGCAGATTGGAGAGACCGTATCCAAGACCACGGTCCCTCCGTTTTGCACATAAGGCGGCGGCTGCCTGTTGCGAACCTTATTCTGATTTCAATGGAATGCTTGCAGGTCGAAGACAATAATTGGTACGTATGCTGCCATCGACAAGGAATTCTTCAGAGAAATTGGAGAAATGGACGACGGAATGGGATTCTGGGGAGCAGAGAACATCGACCTTAGCATCAGAGTAAGTTGACCTAGTAATACACAGAGCAACAGCAACAACAACAACAACAACTGTAATAATAATAATAATAATAATAATAATAATAATAATAATAATAATAATAATAATAACCTCACCATAATAATAATAATAATAATAATAATAATAATAATAATAATAATAATAATAATAATAATAATAATAATAATAATAATAATCATAATAATAATAACAACAACAACAACAACAATAATAATAATAATAATAATAATAATAATAATAATAATAATAATAATAATAATAATAATAATAATAATAATAATAATAATAACAATAGTAATAACAATGATAGTAGTAGTAGTAGTAGTGGTAATAATAGCAGTAATGATAGTTGTCTGAACAAGTAGGCTTATGTTACTTCTGTCTAAACGATTATCTTGCATCCATTTAAACAAGTAGCCTACATGTATGTTACCTCCAACTAAACTAGTAGTCTACATCCGTCTGAAAGAGTATGTTACCTCCGTATAAACAAGTATGCTACCTCTACTTGTAGGTGTGGCTGTTCGATGGTCAGGTTTTGACCGTGCCCTGCTCAAGAGCGGCCCACCTGGAGGGTAACAATACTCGGGCCTATCGCGAAGGTCACCAGTCCACTGTTTTGCGAAATTACAAGCGACTCGCTGAGGTCTGGTTCGACGAATACAAGGACTGCTTCTACTATTACTTTCCACAGTTGATCGTAAGTAGGCCTATAGGGTCTTAGTTTCTGTAGGAAAATTGAAATTCCCTTCATACTTTTCGGGCCATTTTTATTCATTTATTTCTCGCATTTGCTATAGCTCTTCGATCGGAAGCGCTCCCGACTACAACGCGGACACTGCATCGAAGTTTTTGCACCAAAGCGCACGAGCAATTGCGAGTGAATTAAGGACTTGCTCAAGGTCCATAAGCGACAGCTTGAGGTGGATTCAAACCTGGAACCATCCGGCTCCAAGGCACCGAACCCACCACTAAACCACCGCGTCCCGCGGTTATACGTCTGTCCGGTACCCGAAGTTGGATGTACTTATGGAGTGTCCTTGCCTACAGAATGCGCAAGTAGGCCCTACATGTATCTCCTTTGACCTCTGCCTTTTCTTATTTCGATCTGCATTTTTTCTCTTGGTCGGCTCTGCCTTGCAGCATTAGTCAGTCTATTATTATCATCATTACAGAACCAAGATGGGACATTTGTTCCCTCCACCCAAGGAGAATTGACACCTATTGGAAAACAATTACTGAAGGTTTTTAACAAGTTTCTTCGCGCTAACGTACCATAAATTATAAACGAAGTGAAACTGGTAAATTTACATTAAGAGACCACTATGAAAAAATGCTCATGCTCTTAATTTCTCGCTTTTAATTTTTCAAGTTCTTGCTAAACAAAATTAACCGTGATCATTGTGTTCTGCCCCTCCCACAGATGGCACAAAATATCAGAGGCGCCCATGACCATGGTAGGCCCTGCTGTTGCGGAAATGTTAATTTGCGGTATCTATTGGTCAAAGGAGTCCACACGGCTCAATTGACAGCGGGCGGTCAGTCACGCGACTCATACCCAGCACCATAGATGCAAAAATACATAAAACGGAATTAAAAAGCTGAGAAAAGGTCGTTTTCTTAAAATAAAAAAATGGTGAAAAGAACAAAAAAACGAGAAACGAAAATAATTGGTCTTTGTTGCATATTGTACTGTGTAACAGCATTTCAAAATTATTGTTTTTTGTTTAGGCCTACGAAATTTGATTTTAATCAGCAAAATAATAACGGCTTTTTTAGTAGACCTTAAATAGGCTGACATTAGCCTAATCCAGAATGTATGTATGTATGTATGTATGTGCACTTGTTATAGCGCCCCTTCAAGCTCTCTCTACTCAGAGGCGCTCCCGAATGCAGAGCGGACACTGCATCGGAGTTTCACGCCGAAGCGCTGAGCAATTGTAAGTGAAGGACTTGCTCAAGGTCCTTACGCGGCGAGGTGGATTCGAACCTCGAACCTTCCGGCTTCAAGGCAACGACGCCACCACTACACCACCGGTGAACTCCTTATGACGTTGGGTTAGTAAAAAATTGAGAAATCTAAAACATTAAAATTATTTTAAAATATCACTTGTATACATTGGTTCTCATAATTTACTTTTAGGCTATGTGTATGACCAAGCCGGCATAAGGTTATAACGGCTATTTTAAAAGTGACGCAAATTGTTTGAATCCTTGAACGTGCGAAGACAGTGTAAGAAATTTCAGACGATAATATTAAATCAAAGCAAATAATTATGGACAGAGGGCTAAATGAATAAATAGGGCCTATGATTAGGTGACACAAAATTTTTTAAATGGGTAAAAAAACCATACGCAAAAATAAAGAAACGAGAAAAACATTTCTGAGGAGAAAAAGGGAAAACACACTTTTTACAACTATGCAAACCACCATAATGGTCTTACCTACACCGTTCAATGTAGTCTAGGCCTATACTCGCTGTAGACCTAACTTATCATTGAGTTCTAACTAAATTAAATCTTTGAAATAACTAAATCAATTTTTACCAGCACTAATTCTAATGTGCTGCATTATATTGCACATTTCAGTCGGTTGATGCTGGCGACTTAAGTGAACGGCTGAGGGTAAAAGCTTCGGCTCCTCACAATTTCAATTGGTACCTTCAGAACATTTATCCGGAACTTGGCTGTCCGGTTAAGGATGCATTTGCTCAAGGTCTGGTTAGTAAGTCTTATTCTGACCTGCTATGAATAATTCTACTATTGTAGACCTACATTCATTCAGTCTGGAATCTATATGGCGCCCCTTTGAGGTAACTACTGAGAGGCGCTCCCGTCTCCAGCGCGTCCAAAAAAGAACAGACTTAATTTTATTGATGAAGGATTCTGGTAGAGATCATAAAGTGCAGGTGTATCTATAAAGGAAGGCAGTTCCGTTCCACTTGGACCACCTCATATAGGTTCCATTCTTCACTGTTGAAGTACGAGCGTAAGGAACTGCGATGATTACTTCTTTCTTCAGTTAGATTAAACAGTCTCGACTACCTCGGAGAGGGCTAGGGGGTTCCACCTCTATAGCTGTTCTTCTATCCCTCATCCAAATAATTCTAAACGGTGCTGGAAAGCCCGAGATAAAAATATCTTATGAGTCGTCAGTTTTCGTGTGCATCACATGAGATTTTGACCGACGTTGTGCAATGTGCATTAGTTGTCTGTAATATTTTCGACTTCCAGCTCTTCTCGGGAACTGAAACGTTGAATAAGACCGCTCCTCACACGTCAAGCACTGTACATTTGCACAAAGGAGAATCCGAGATGTCCGACGGTAGCTTGAACTTCCCATATCTTGACTGCCTGTAATATAGGCTATGACTTTTAGTTCGGAACCTAATCCTGAGGCAAGGTTGTTATCATGATTCTTGTAGGTGAAAAACCTCGGGACTGGCTGGTGTATGCTTGCAAATCAATATTTAACAACGACTGAATGTCCGGTGGAAACCAGAATGGATCATGTAAAAATTTTCATCCGTTGATTTTTAAAAACGTTTTCTTTGCGTATTTTGTATTTAGCCGATCTTACGGGAATGCAAATCAGTACAATATTTCGGTGCAGAACTGATCAGCAAAATTTAGACCTATGAACTATCATAGCTTTCTATGTATAGGCTATAGGCCTATATATGGGCTACTGGTAGGTTTATCTCGGAAAGAAATCGCATCGGAGTTGTGCTACAGAGGAAAAAACGGAAATGTCTGTTTCTTGAGTTGAGTAAGACAGTAAACCTCAATTTCAATTCAATTCAATTCAATAGGTTTATTGATCCACCAAAAAAACAAAGACAAGCAGACAATTTTGCTTACAGGATAGTACACACAGTGATTGATTGCGAGTTAACATTTGCGATGCTATGGACAGGTGAGCAACCAATACTGAGTGTGGCAGAACCAATAGGCTACCCGAAGCGAATGATCCCGCCAGTGGGCCACTGTGTCCGGAAAAAAAGGGACCCATTTTGTAAATATGAAAATAAATAGTAAACATTCATCGATTTTTACAATTCAAACGACATTTTAATCCTGACATATTTATCTAATATTGGTGAAAATATAAAAGTTCTAGTCACAATGATGACGTCAAAATGACGTCATTTGCATTAAAGTTCACTTAGCCGTCCAGTCATGCATGGTTTCGGCTGGTATATTGGCTCTTGGTAAAACGGAAATCCATTTAACAGAGCCAGGAGTGAAAATAAATGCAGCTCATTACAGGAATTGTCTGCTCCATATAAAATTGATGCCTGATATCCGGGAATACTCGGATTTATAAACAATTCAACAAAATGGTAATCCACCTCACTGAGCTCGTTAAACTGTTGACTAAGGGGACTCCAGATTTCATTCCTCCTATAATCTTTGACCGCCAAACGGCCCGAACTTAAATCTAGTTGATTATAACATTTGGAGACTATTGCAGGAGATGGTGTACAAGACAAGGAAAAGAGACATTGAAGAACTCCGTGAGCGAATTGTTAATGACTGGGAGCATTTTGATAAGCTGGTTAATTATCGATGCTGCTGTTGGCTATTAGCGCGACCGTTGTGAAGCTTGAGTTGAGGCCGAAGGTAGACACTTTGAGCACAAATTGCAGTATGATATAATTCAGATATAAAAATAAAAGTAAGCTAACAATAATTATTGATAAATGACATCTTAAAAATATTGAAATTTTAGCTTATTTTGTGCACTTATCTCTTAAATTTGAATTTTGATGCAAATGACGTCATTATGACGTCATTATTGAGACTGGAACTTTTATACTTTTACAATTGTTAGACAAATATGTTAGGATAAAAACGGTGTCTGAATTGTAAAAATCGATGAATATTTACTATTTATTTTCATATTTACAAAATGGGTCCCTTTTTTTCCGGACACAGTGTATTTACCAAAAAAATCATTGTGGTAACAATAGAAGATGAAAAGCACATGCAATATTAATTAATTAATTAATATTAATTAATTTACTAGACATAGGCATACGAACTATTTGTTTTTTAAGTATATCAACTCGCTTGTCTAAGCTTTGACTTAACCTAGGCCAAAATAACTCTATTATTTCGGTGAGCACCAATAAAAAGAGTGGTTTAAGATTTTAATAAATAATTATGTGAACGAAGTCAACGAAACAGAGAAATAGGCTAGTAACTACCTGTAACTTGCACTCGTACTCGAGTGCAACTCAAGTACAGCCTGTTGGTTCTTGTAGTCTACTCGAATGTGAGACCAGAGTAACCTACTAATAGGCCTACTTAGTACTTGATACCTAGGTACTTGTACTTGCAACCTGAGCACTTGTGCATCTTGATCTGAACATAGCAGATTAATTGACTGTACATTTTGTTGAATTTCCTGAACGCAGAAGATATACTGGAGCAACAAGTTCCACTTGAGACAACCGAACTACGCCCTACAGGCGAAACACGAAGGAGCCGGGGATCACGTGCTGAAGGTTGAATACATGATGTTCTATCGAAATGATGGAGTGACTAAATGGATTCACTGGAAAGTTCGTATTATTATTATTTTTTTAAATTGTTGTTATTATTATTATTATTATTATTATTATTATTATTATTATTATTATTATTATTATTATTATTATTATTCGTTGATGTTCGTCAATATGGACCGAGAGTAGAAACAGAGAGAGACAGAGACAGGCAAAGACAGACAGAGACACACAGAGAGACAGATAGGCCGACAGACAGACATACATATAGAAAGAAAGTTGGATGAATGGACGGATGGGCCGACGGACCGATGGGCCGATGGGCGGATGGATAAAGAATTAGTTAGAGCATTGTAGGCTATGTCAAAGCGTACTAGGCCACTGTATACTTTCCGAAGATTCAACGCTATGAATCACCGGCTCAGTTGTAGAAGTTGCAGTTTGGCGTCACTGTGTGACAACAAAAATCATTATCGACGCCCTCCTCCTTTGCTCAGACTTGGAACTGGCACTGGGGGTCCCGTAGCTCAGTGGAGAGAGCGCTGGCCGTTAAACTGAGAGTCATCCGTGCGACCCGGGTTCAAGCCTCGCTCAGGGATTTAATTTATTAAAATTTCTGTTAGCTGCCATTGGCGCTTTGCTGCTGTGTTGCTTGACTCGGGTTGTGCCAAAAATAAAGATAGCCCCTCCCACTTCTGGCTTGGCCGATCAGGAGTGATCCAGTACTTAGGCCATTAGTGTTAAGTTACCGAACCCACTACTGTAAAGCCGACCTGCGTGTCATGCTATAGTGGGCCGTATTTCGTATAACATGCACTTGTAATCATTCTGCGGTGTGTCAGATTGAGTGATTAAAATGAAGATTATTATTATTGCTGGCAGAGTGCTACTAGTGGTGAACTTTCACCGGCCTAGTGGTCGCTTGCTAAATATAGCGCAATCTATAAACGGTTTAAAGGCGTCTTAATATGGGATCTGAACGTTACGGCTCCTAGAGTGTTTAGCCCGCGAACCAATGGCACAGCGGGGTTATCGAAAGCAGTCCTGATATGTTAGTAGGGCCTATGCATAGATCTTAAGTGGTCCACCATAATAAATGCTACTTTTAAATCCTCCGGTTCACAAGCTAGGTCTGGAAGAAGTAATTATGGGGAACCACTATTCCAAACAGAGTTAACACAAGAAATTCAACATCAGCATTCGCAGGTTAAGTAGGCTATTGTTCTAACAGCATTCGAAGTGACGATTGACATTTCTTGGATCTGTTTCTAGATCTGAATCCACCTCTGCTCAGTCAGCTGTCTACTGATTTGTTTTGACTGAGCAACCACGACTAAGCCAGCTGGTTTCTCCTCCGTAGGCCTAGTTTTCTTTGTTGTGCTGTGTGATTAGGTCCTAAAATTCGAGTCTATAATAGTATAGTCCTAGGACCTACCATGCAATGTAGACTAACTTAGTGTACAAATATATAATTCTTAATACACAAGACATTGGTTGCACAACATTAAAAAACCGAATGTTTGACTTTCAACAGGATGGGCCTTTGATGGATATGAAGTCGATGCTATGCGCTGAAGCTTTGTCCGATGGCTCTGTTCCACCATCGACCCCCCTTGTGGTTATGCGTTCGTGCAACTTTCTCAAGAACACAAGACAGACGTGGCGCTTCCAAACGTACACCGACCAGTACGAGGACCTGGTCGCCAACAACCAGTCGGCGAAAATACACAGAAAAGAGCAAAAAGTCTTTCTAAAAATCTACAACTTGTACAGATAATGTTGGCTATTTTCATAGGCCTGTGCATTGTGATACGGTCCTCGAATGTAGGCCATTGATTTTACACCAAGGATTGAAAAGCACTACATGAATATTCAAGATGTCTAAACGGATTACAGCATGATCTACATGAATATTAAACACATCCATGGGGTTTACACCATGGAACATAACTATTCAGGATGACTATTGTCCATGCAGTTAACTGCATGAACGATTACAATGATAAAAATCATATCATTAAGTCTTATATTATCTCCGGTGTACATTTCGCACGAAGAGTTTTCGTGGCGTTGACTACTTAACCAATTATGTAATTTATATAATTTATGCAGTTCACGTTTTTTGACTGTCGTGCAAATACATAACCAACTATTTTAAAGTCTAATATTACAAATTACTGTCAGGCTTGGAATCAGTCAATTGGGCCTATTGACGCGTTTTTCATTATTAACTGGTTCCCGAACACATCTTTTTGCTGTTCCAAAACCCAAACTGCTTTCTTTCTCTGAGTCTTTCGAACTGGGAGCGTCTCTCATTAGTGAAGTTATAGAGGCCCTTGATTAATTCATAGATACCGTCGTTTCTTGCCTTCTCGATACGGTGTGTCAGTCCGGTCTGTGGCCAAACGGAGCTTAACCCATCGTTGTTTGAGTAGCACCCCGTCCGACAGTTGGTGGGCCTATTGCACTAAGCTCCTTAAAAATGTCAATGCTGTCAAAAAGCCGCTGATTGAGAGGTAAACCCACCCAACCCAGGCTATAATACAATAATATTATATTGTTATACCCAAGCTATTTAGTCAGGTCTTGGCTAATCTTTTAGTTTAGCACCCCTTCCGACCATACCAGGGTCTGCACGGGTTCCTCTGCTCTCAACCCTCATTTCTCCTCATCTTCTCTTCCGATGAGGCGCCAGGTGTTTTGTTTAGCGCGGCAGTCTTTGTCTGCCATTGTATTTTCTTCACGACATGGATTAGAATCATTCTGGTTCACCTCTTCGCTGTCACACGGGAGCTGTTTTCTAGCGAAGAGGTGGATCAGAATGATTCTAATCCATGACGTGTAGAAAATACGATGGCAAGGGCTCTGCCGCGCAAAAAAACACCCGGCACCTCATCGGAAGAGAAGAGGAGAAGAAAGGAAGGTTGAGAGCAGAAGAACCCGTGCAGACCCTGCATGGGGTGACCGGACAAAATGGTAGCGGACAAAATGGTACGGACAAAATGGTACGGACAAAATGGTATGGATGAAATGAAAGCTGGATTAATGAATTTTTATATATGAAATAGAAGCTGGATTAATGAAAAGACGCATGTGAAATGGAATTAAGCTGGATGTATGCTCTGCATAGATATTTTTGTATATGAAATGGAAGCTGGATTGATGAAAATGACGCTTTAGATATAGAAACTGTATCAGGGTATTTTTATAGCTGAAATAGAAGCCGGATTAATGAAAGGTGCATTACAAATGGAGGTTGATCTAAGGAATCTTATGGCTGAAATTGAAGCTGGACACACCATGAAACACATGAATGAAAGACATGTGGCCTAATACAATTATTGCAGGCTGTCTGTTCTTTTAGTATAGTTAATATTTCTGTGATCTGCGTTCTTGTGAATAATATTGTTTTAACGGCATAATTGTACACGGTTTCGGTTTGTCAACCGGATTGTTACGGAAATTATTATTGGGCGAGTATGACGTCACGCGGACTGTCGACTCTTTACTATAAGGGCGGCAGCGTGAATGATTATTGATTATATCTGTCTTAAAACGCTGATAACTCTGGTTTTAAAGTGAATTAAAAGCTGAAAATAGTCGCGTTGACCTTATAATTTGGGTAAGAATCAATTGCAAAAATTTGTTAAACCGACGCTCTATCATTTTCGAGCCTTTTCTGTTACGAAGAGTCAAAATACATCCATACAAACAAACATATGGAAGGACAAACGTTCGGAATTATAATATAAGATTATAGCCTGGGTTGGATGGTTTCCCTCTCAATTAGCGGCTTTTTGACAGCATTGGCATTTCAAAGGAGTTTTATGCTTTAGGCCCACCAACTGTCGGACGGGGTGATACTCAAACAAAGATGGTTTGAGCTCCTTTTGGCCTCAAACCCGACTGACGAAGAAGGCAAGAAACGACGGTATCTATTAATTTATAAAGCTCCTCAAACAGTTCACTAATGAGAGACGCTCCCAGAACGAAAGACTCAGAGAAAGAAAGCAGGCTGGGTTTTGGAACAGCAAAAAGATGTGTTCGGGAACCAGTTAATAATGAAAAACGTGTCAATGAAGGATCTAATCGTAATCGTAATCTCGAAATTTCTAAAGCGCCACTCGAAAGCCTAGCGCGGGGCACTAGCTTATTCACGAGCGCTGCGTTGAGTTATAGGCCCAATTGACTGATTCCAAGCGTGACAGTAATATTAAACTTTAAGATAGTTGGTTATGTATTTGCACGACAGTCAAAAACGTGAACTGCATAAATTATATAAATTACATAATTATTGGTTAAGTAGTCAACGCTACGAAACCTCTTCGTGTGCGAAATGTACACCGGAGATAATATAAGACTTTATTATATGATTTTCTTATCATCGTTATCGTTCATGCAGTTAACTGCATGCACAATTATAGTCATCCTGAATAGTTATGTTCCATAGTGTAAACCCCATGGACGTGTTTAATATTCATGTAGATCATGCTGTAATCCGTTTAGACATCTTGAATATTCATGAAGTGCTTTTCAATCCTTGGTGTAAAATCAACGGCCTACGCTCGACGACCGTATCACAACGCACAAGCTTATGAAAATAGCCAATATTATCTGTGCAAGTTGTAGACTTCTAGAAAGACTTTTTGCTCTTTTCCGTGTATTCTCGCCGACTGGTTGTTGGCGACAAGGTCCTCGTACTGGTCGGTGTACGTCTGGAAGCGCCACGTCTGTCTTGTGTTGCTGAGAAAGTTGCACGAACGCATAACCACAAGGGGGGTCGATGGTGGAACAGAGACATCGGACAAAGCTTCAGCGCATAGTCTCGACTTCATATCCATCAAAGGTCCATCCTATTGAAAGTCAAACATTCGGTTTTTTTCAATGTTGTGCAACCAATGTTTTGTGAATTAAGAATTTTATATTTATACACTAAGTTAGTCTACATTGCATGGTAGGCCCTAGGACTATGTTATTATTATAGCCTCGAGATTTTGGAGCTAATCACACAGCACAACAAAGAAAGCGAGTCCTACGGAGGAGGAACCAGCTGGCCTAGTCGTGGTTGCTCTGTAAAAACAAATCGATAGACAGCTGACTGAGCAGAGGTGGGTTCAGATCTAGAAACAGATCCAAGAAATGCCAATCGTCACTTCGAAGACTGTTAGAACAATATCCTACTTAACCTGCGAATACTGATGTTGAATTTCTTGAGTTAATTTGTTTGGACAAGTGGTTCCACTTAATTACATCTTCCAGACCTTGCTTGCGAACCGAAGGATTTAAAAGTAGAATTTATTATGGTGGACCACTAAAAATCTATGCATAGACCATACTAACATTTCAGGACTGCTTTCGATAACCCCGCTGCGCCATTGGTTCGCGGGCTAAACACTCTAGGAGCCGTAACGTTCAAATCCCATATGAAGACACCCTTAAAGCGTTTATTGTAGATTGCGCTATATTTAGCAAACGACCACTAGGCCGGTGAAAGTTCGTCACTAGTAGCACTCTGCCAGTGCCAGTTCCAAGTCTGAACAAAGGAGGAGGGCGTCGCTAATGACATTGTTGTCACACAGTGACGTCAAACGACAACTTCTACAACTAAGCCGGTGATTCAAAGCGTTGAATCTTCGGAAAGTGTACAGTAGCCTAGTACGCTTTGACATACAATGCTGTAACTAATTCTTTATCCATCCATCCATCCGTCCATTCATCCAACTTTCTTTCTATATTTATGTCTGTCTGTCGGCCTATCTGCCTCTCTGTATGTCTCTGTTTGTCTTTGCCTGTCTCTGCCTCTCTATGTTTCTACTCTCGGTCCATATTGACGAACATCTACGAAAAATAATAATAATAATAATAATAATAATAATAATAATAATAATAATAATAATAATAGTAATAGTAATAGTAGTGGTAGACTGGTAGTGGTAGTGGTAGGGGTAGGGGTAGTGGTAGTGGTAGTGGTAGTGGTAGTAGTAGTAGTAGTAGTAGTAGTAGTAGTAGTAGTAGTAGTAGTAGTAGTAGTAGTAGTAGTAGTAGTAGTAGTAGTAGTAGTAGTAGTAGTAGTAGTAGTAGTAGTAGTAGTAGTAGTAATAGTAGTAGTAGTAGTAGTAGTAGTAGTCGTAGTAATACGAACCTTCCAGTGAATCCATTTAGTCAGTCCATCATTTCGATAGAACGACATGTATTCAACCTTCATCACATGATCTTTGGTTCCTTCGTTGTTCGCCTGTAGGGCGTAGTTCGGTTGTCTGACGTGGAACCGGTTGCTCCAGTATATCTTCTGCGTTCAGGAAAATCAACAAAATGTACAGTTGATTTATCAGCTATGTTCAAATCAAGATGCACAAGTATTCAGGTTGCAGGGTTGTTCGTATGCGCCCTTGTTATAGCACCCCTTCAAGTTCCCTACTCAGAGGCGCTCCCGACTACAGAGCGGACACTGCATCGTAGTTTCAGGCGGAAGCGCTGAGCAATTGCGAGTGAACGACTTGCCCAAGGTCCCTACGCGCCAACTAGAGGTGGATTCGAACCTGCAACCCTTCGGCTGCAAGGCGACGACCATACCCCTACACCACCGCGCCCCACAAAGTAAGCAAATACCGAGATATCAAGTAGGCCTATTAGTAGGTTACTCTGGTCTCACATTCGAGTAGCCTACAAGAACCAACAGGCTGTACTTGAATTGCACTCGAGTACGAGTGCAAGTAACAAGTAGGCCTATTAGCCTATTTATCTGTTTCGTTGATTTTGTTCGCATAATTATTTATTGAAATCTTAAACCACTCTTTTTATTAGTGCTCACCGAAATAATAGAACTAACTGTTATATGGCCTAGGTTAAGTCAAAGCTTAGACAAGCGAGTTGAAATTCTGGGGAAAAACCAAATAGTTCGTATGCCTAGCCTATGTCTATTGGGGCTTACTATCTTCCTCAACTCAAGAAACAGAAATTTTCCGTTTTTCCTCTGTAGCACAAAACAGATGCGATTTCTTTCCGAGATAAACCTATCTGTAACCTATAGGCTTAGCCTACGTAGAAAGCCATGATAGTTCATAGGCCTAAATTTTGCTGATCAGCTCTGCTTAATCCGGAATATTGTACTGATTTGCATTACCGTAAGATTCGCTAAATACAAAATACGCAAAGAAAAGGTTTTTAAAAATCAACGGATGAAAATTTTACATGATCCCTTCCGGCTTCCTCCGGACATTCAGTCGTTGTTAAATATTGATTTGCGAGCATGCACCAGCCAGTCCCGAGGTTTTTCACCTGCAAGAATCATGATAACAACCTTGCCTCAGTATTAAGTTCCTAACTAAAAGTCCTATATTACAGGCAGTCATGATATAGGAAGTTCAGGCTACCATCAGACATCTCGAATTTTCTATTGTGTAAATGTACACTGCGCGTTTACATTGTACAGTGCCTGACGTGTGAGGTTCGATCACAGTCAACGTTTCAGTTCACGAAGAGAGCTGCACTGGAAAATATTACAGACAACTAAGGAAGAATGCACAACGTAGACCGAAATCTCGTGCGATGCACACGAAAAACTGACGACTCGTAAGATATTTTTTGTCTCCGTGCTTTCCAGCACCGTTTAGAGTTACTTGGATGAGGGATAGAAGAACAGCTCTAGAGGTGGAACCCCTCTCCCCCAGCCATGGGCGCCCGCACATAGGGGCAAGGGGGGCACTTGCCCCCCCCTGAAAAATTGACACATATATGTTTTTAACTACTACTTTTGAGTTTTTAACAAATTTCTTTGCCTTAATGTACCAATGATATGAATTATACAGTCAGAAATCTACATTTAGATATAGAAATAAACATATGCTCATATAACTTTCTGCCTTGCATATTCAAGCTCTTTCTAAAAACTATAACAATTACCATTGGTTTTCAACCCTCCTGCGAGCGCCCATGCAATCAGCAGGCTTATCTATTACAGCCCACTTGACTCGATGCTGCACATGTGAAAAAGCTGGTGCCCTGCGATTGGCTTTCGAGTGGTGCTTTAGAAGCAGCTAGAGGAGCACTTGTCCCTTGAAAACTGACACCTATTTTTCGTTCATTTATTCATTCATTCATTCTATGGACTTATATGGCGCATCTTTAGGAAACTACTTTTTAAATCTGCTTTTTGATTTTTAAAAAATTTTTAAGGAAACTATTCATATTAAAAATTATACACAAAATGAAACTGAGAAATTTGCATAAGAAACCTCTTTGAAGAATACCCGTAGACCTATTCTTGATTTCCAGTATTACATTTTTCAAGCTCTTGCCACCAAAACATTTGGTAACTGTCTCAAAAATTTTGCCCCCCCCTGCAAAAATTTCTGCGGGCGCCCATGCCCCCAGCCAACTCAGAGGTAGTCTAGACTGTTTAATCTAACTGAAGAAAGAAGTAGCCTAATCATCGCAGTTCCTTACGCTCGTACTTCAACAGTGAAGAATGGAACCGTATCTGAGGTGGTCCCAGTGGAATGGAACTGCCTTCCTTTATAGATACACATGCACTTTATGGTCTCTACCAGAATCCTTCATCCATAAAATTAAGTCTGTTCTTTTTTTGGACGCGCTGGAGACGGGAGCGCCTCTCAGTAGTTACCTCGAAGGGGCGTCATATAGATTCCAGACTGAATGAATGTAGGTCTACAATAGTGGAATTATTCATAGCAGGTCAGAATAAAATTTACTAACCGGACCTTGAGCAAATGCATCCTTTACCGGACAACCAAGTTCCGGAAAAATATTCCTAAGGTACCATTTGAAATTGTGGGGAGCCGAAGCCTTTACCTTCAGCCGTTCACTTAAGTCGCCAGCATCAACCGACTGAAATTTGCAACATAATGCGACACATCAGAATTAGTACCAGGTATAAATTGATTTAGTTATTTCAAAGGCCTAGACTACACTGAACGGTATTGTAGGTAATACCAATATGGTGGTTTCAGTAGGCCTATGCCTAGTTGTAAAAACGTGTTTTTCTTTTTCTCCTTAGAAATTTTTTTCCGTTTCTTTATTTTTGTGTCTGGTATTTCCGCTTTAAAATTTTTTGGTGTAGCCTAATCATATTTCCTATTTATTCATTTAGGCTACTTCCATAATTATTTCTTTGATTTAATATTATCGTCTGAAATTTCATACACTGTCTTCGCATTTAAGCTAATTTGCGTCACTTTTTAAATAATTTTGCCATTTTAACCTCATCCCAAATAGCTGATTACAAGATATGAAATTTATGAAAATTAATTGATGTCATGTCCTTGAACAAGTAAAAGTTTGATGTACAATTTTTACACTGTAGCCTATGCAGGCTATGCTACAATTTATAGGCTATAGGGCCGACTTACAACGTTTTGTTTTAAATTGTTTTTCAACGTTTAGGCCTATGTCTGTGTGGACATACACATAAAATTAGATTATGAGGACTTATGGCTACAATTAACATTTCAAAATAACTTTTATATTTAAGAATGCTGAATTTTTTTTATTAACCCAAAGTCACAAGAAGTTAAATAATTATTCTGGATTAATGTCAGTCTATACAAGGTCTACTAAAAAGCTGTGTCATTTGCTGATTAAAATCAAATTACGTAGGCCTAAAAAATTAATTTTAAGATGCTGTACAAGATGTAACGAAGACGAATTATTTTCGTTTCTCGCTTTTTTGTCGCTTTCATCAGTTTTTTATTTTAGGAAAGTGGCATCTATTCCGCTTTTTATTCCGTGTTATGTTTTTTTACATCCATGGTGCTGGGTATGAGTCGCGTGACTGACCACTGTCAATTGAGCCGTGTGGACTCCTTTGACCAATAGATACCGCAAACTAACATTTCCGCAACAGCAGGGCCTACCATGGTCATGGGCGCCTCTGATATTTTGTGCCATCTGTGGCCTGTGGGAGGGACAAAACACAATGATCACAGTTAATTTTGTTTAGCAAGAACTTGAAAATTAAAAGCGAGAAATTAGGAACATGAGCATTTTCTTCATAGTGGGTTCTTAATGTAAATTCACCAGTTTCACTTCGTTTATTTATAATTTATGGTACTTTAGTGCGAAGAAACGTGTTAAAAACCTACAGTAAATGTTTTTCACAAGGTGTCAATTCTTCTGGGGTGGGGAACAAGTGTCCCATCCTGGATCTGTGATGATGCTAATAATTGATTGATGTTGCAAGGCAGAGCAGACCAAGAGAAAAAATGCAGATCGAAATAAGTAAAGGCAGAGGTCAAAGGAGATACCTGGCACATGCCCAATTCCCATTCTGTATGCATGGGCAGTGCACTCCATAAGTATACATCCAGCTTCGGATACCGAACAGGTAAAACCGTGGGACGCGGTGGTGTAGTCGTGGGTTCGGTGCCTTGGAGCCGGAGGATTCCAGGTTTGAATCCACCTCAAGCTGCCGCTTATGGACCTTGAGCAAGTCCTTAATTCACTTGCAATTGATCGTGCGCTTTGGCGTAAAACTTCGATGCAGTGTCCGCGCTGTAGTCGGGAGCGCTTCCGATCGAAGAGCTATAGCAAATGCAAGAAATAAATAAATAAAAATGGCCCGAAAAGTATGAAGACGATTCCAATTTTCCTACAGAAACTAAGACCCTATACATGTACATGTAGGCCTACTTACGATCAACTGTGGAAAGTAATAGTAGAAGCAGTCCTTGTATTCGTCGAACCAGACCTCAGCGAGTCGCTTGTAATTTCGCAAAACGGTGGAATAGTGACTGTCGCGATATGCCCGAGCATTGTTACCCTCCAGGTGGGCCGTTCTTGAGCAGGGCACCGTTAAAACCTGACCATCGAACAGCCACACCTACAAGCAGAGGTCGGAGGTAACAGCAGGTAACATACTCTTTCAGACGGATGTAGACTACTAGTTTAGTTGGAGGTAATGTGACGCGCGGGGGCGCCGCCTGTCCTAACGTTTCCACCCCCAAATTAATGGGCTCTACTGTTGCGCGCCCCCTTAAGCGCGGTTGAGGAAATCCGGGTCCTAGGTCAAGGGTTTTGGTGTCAATGGAAGCAGGTTCGAATCCTAACCTAGGGTGTGAGCTTCTCTGGTTACCTTCTTCCTCAGGATGAGCCGATATTGGACATATGTCAGCGGTGGCTGTTAAGTTCACGACAGCCCCACTAAATGGGTACTTATCTGGGTTCGAATCCTCAACATTTCCCCAAGCTCCACCACCCACTTTACCATCAGCTACCGTCCTCACCATTATTTCACATTCTTTCTGGCGGGAATTTAATTGGGCTTGCTGCATGGAAACTAGATTTAGCTCTTCGGCTAGACTGGTTAAAATGCTACTCTGGCGCTCCATAAACTGCTCTATTGTTGTCATTTGCTTCTGTAATACGGCCGGGTCTAAGTCATCAGTATTGTCTGTAGTCCCTAACTCAAGTGTTCCTCCCGGACACATCTCATCTTCCTCTTGTCCTGTTCCTAAGACACTGTCCGTATCCCCGTCGGAGTCCATTATAATTTGATAGCAAAAATCACTTCACAGTTCTCTATTTAAGTTTCATTTATTGTAGAATTAATCAAGCGACTGTCTGTCGTTCATTAGCAATTATTTACACAGCCGATGAAATAGAATCAATATTAAAGATTCACTATTAAGGCCCTCCTAAAACGCCTACGTCCCTTGACTAGCTTAAGTTTTATCAGATCAGTTCACAGACTGACTATTTCACACCTATCCGATCAGTTCACAGACTGAATATACCACAACTAATATTTGCACCAAAATAGCGATACAAGTTTTATCTAATTACACTTAGTTCAGGTTCGAGCTCTATAGATTAGGTTGCCTATACTTCCCTGTTCCCATTGATATTTTAGGACAGCCGATCCACCGTTTTCCGTCCTGTAGAAAGTTATTGAGTCGTCGGCCGATGCCAGAATTTCTCCGTAGGAAGCGTATTATTAATTTAATTGTTGCCGGAAATCTTCGTAATTACACATCGATTCACAAGACATCGGAAGAACCTCGTCTTCTACCTGAGAAACTTGCCAGAATCGAAAATACCATCAATTTTACCACGATTCACGATTTCCACCAGCATAGGTCTTACTCGATTCAATTCTGCTGCCCGACTGAAGGTTTGCGCGATAATTTGCCGCAAGAGAGCGCTTTTTGGCGCCTAAAACATCGCGTGATGTCTAACCAATCAAAAATCGCAGGTGGTGGAAAGTTCCATTGAAAAATGCATGGGAAGCTAAATATAGCGATGACCGCATCGATCAGTGCTAAGCATAGCACCCATGAATTCGTAATAGAAATAGCGGCCTTACTTAAGTAAATAAGTAAGGTAGCTTGTAGCAACCTGGTTCGCTACACCCCCCACAACTTACTCTTAAATTTACCAGTACCCTGGTAAATTTAATAATACTTCGGAGCTCGAACCGGATACATAGTACCTGTATATCATCTAGCATGCTACAGCTCACAATGTCTCAGAAGTTGCATCAATTGGCATACAAATTTGTACAATGACTGATTATTAGTCAGTCATAAGGGTTCACATATACCCAACAACAGCTCTTAACTAATCGAGGTCTTCACACTGACCAACAAAGTCTTACTAATCTCCTCATTCACATAAACTGTCACAGTTTTTATCATTAATACCTGCCATCAGATTACATACATCATATAGCAATGATATCTCGGAAAGGTAAAACATAGCAATGCAGGACATAGCATTTCCGAGACAACTCAGTAACACAATTGTATAGTCCACATAAAATAACCAATTGAAATCATATCTTCATTTCACGACTAGTGTTATATGCTAGATCACTCGATACTAAATTATAGGAGCCTGGTACATCTAAGCGGTAACATTACTGCTTACAACCAACTCAGTAGCGTTAAACGAGGAATGGCCAGAACCATGCGGCCTTCTTAATAGTAAAGAGTGTTATAACTATCGCGTCCTCATGACTTCCTACCCACGGGGATATCAAATCCAAGATGTCAATCTTATCTTCCATGCCAACTGATTGTTTCGGTCTGTAAGAAGAAGGTTAATCTTTTAACGTAACCCCATTAACTACACATAATTACAATCACTTAGCTTAACTACTTTTAGCAATTATCCACAATGAAACTTAACTACACACTACTTCCAGCAATTGCACGGAACCCTAGCGAGAGAAAGTCCTCTTAACACATGTAGTCATGTTCCGGCGCCAAATCTTATATTAATCCGTTATTACATTTTTATACAGCAGTAGCATTATTAGAATTTCACATATAATAATCACAATCAACAAGAATCGCTATAGAAGAATCAATACCTTACACAATTTTATGGCATTATTATTCTACTTAATCTCAGACACACAATAAAGTCTGAGGCCACACTCTATTTATAGCTTGTCAGCCAAAAGCCACAAAATAAAGAATCCATCTTCAAGTACACTCAGTCACTCGCATACATACTACCTTACTCTATCTCTCAGACAATGTTTGATATCCACAAACCATCTATTTCTATGGCAATGAACCCGCAGTTCATCCATTCTCCAAGCCAAACATTACAGCAATTTACACTTATGCTGGGTTTTACAGGCTCTCTTTTTGTCTATACCAAAGCCACTGCTAGTGAGATGAAGCAACGTCAGATCATAAACCTAGGCCACTAATGTATACCACATGCATACCATACCTTATTACATCAAGGCTTAGCTACCCGGATCGAAGAAGGAATTACTGCTCAGTTAAGCATACCCAAGGCATAAAGGACTTATTCCCATATCCTATAATAGTCTATTACATTACAATCCTTGCAGGAAGTAATCTAAGACTGGACGAATTCATCCACAGGCCCAGCTTCACCATTGCATGCAATCTCCACTGCCTGCTACAGTGATTCTGCCTCTAAGTCTATAATCCAACTTATTCACTAACTCTCAGGGCGATGCTTACAATTGGGTGCTCTACCGACTCTTACCATCATCAGTTACTCATTCAACCATTCACACAAGGTTATCTTTCAACCACCACGCAGAATGATAATTACTTCTACCATAGCATATTATAATCATAACTTTTTAACTTGCAACCATTATTATGCAATTTACATACAGTACAACTTCTGCCCTTCTTCGTGGCAACAAGAAGCAATTCAAATATTTAAACTGAGTTTAAAACTACCCTTTTTATTTCAAACTAAAGGACTACTCTTTAAGCATTACGCTGGAGCTAATACTTACTAAATGCCCTTGTAGCATCACATCACTCTACATTACTTTCTTGTAACTGCTACTAAACACTTACTGTAAACATTTTCACATAGTTACAGCCAACTAACTTACATCAGAAAGCACAGCATTTATGCACAAGAAAATAAAACAATGTATTCCCACATCACATAGTTACATATCATCATAAAGCAAATAAAACAGAGAAGATTCTATTCTCTCATCGCTTACTCTCGTCGCCATTACACGACCTGGAGGGATTCTACACGAGACAAGTACAAGTAGCTTTACCTGGTTATCTCTTATTTATCTCATTTCTTTATTATTCATCTCATCTACATAGTTATTTTTATCTTACCATCATCAGAGGACACACATGTAATCTGAAACACTTAAGTTACACTTCACACGAATAAAACTATGCATTCTCACATAACCTATATCATCGTATTACACTTCATTACTGTAATCGACTTTCACATTTTTACACAGTAAGAAAGCACAATATATCAACGCACATTAAAATAAAAATGTAAACCTACATCTCAAGGCCACATATAATATCATCAAAACACAACTAAAGCAGAGAAGACTCTATTCTCTATTCACCTACTTGTCGCCATTACGCGACAGGACTACCCTATCATATCACATTACATCACATTACGCTTGCCACAGTCTCGCCAGCATTGCGAGTCTGTTTCCTCCGGTGAGTTTGATCCTCTGGTCGACATCAGACTTCTGAGAGCGAGCAACATTTCGGAGTGACACCGACTCTTTCACTCGCACTGATTCGACAGATGGCGTCACTGGAGGAAGGCAAGTTTCACCCCGGAAGGAACTACTGGAATCGACCCGAGGATGCACATCCGGTCGGCGTAGGAATCGGGCTGCCACCTCAGCAGGGCAGAGATTTTCGAAGCGGCTGGACTCGGCAGAATTCTTTTCTGGGACCACAGTTTCTGATTCGACGGTTTCTGTCTGCACGGCACCGATTTCTTGTACGATTTCCATCTCTGGTAGCACTGTTCGAATTTCGACGTTCGTTTCAATGTTCAGAGAATTTTGCAGGTCACAGACAGTTTCTTTTGCTCGCTGACTCTGCTTCAGACTGTTTCTGCAAGACACGTTCAGCTGAAGATTTCGCACAAGGATCCATCCTTTCCCTACATGCCACAGGACAGCTTCCTTCACCATCCAGGAGAGACCGAGAATGAGCTCAGTGACCTGTTTGGTCACTAGGCAAGGAATTCCGACATTCGTTTCACTGTTCGGTTCAACGCTCAGAGAGTTCTGCATGTTTCGAAAAGTTCGTTTTGCTCGGTGACACTGTTTCGCACTTCTTCTGCAAAGATCGTTCGGCCGACAGTTCAAACGAGATTTTACTTTCTCGCTCGACAGATCAGCGGCTGAGTTCTGAACTTTCTCAGCGGCTTCTTTCTTTTCCGTGTTGGTTGATGGAGTTGCAGTACCACCAGTTGACGCTCGATTTCTAGCTGCAACTTCTTCTGCTGGGAAAGAAAGACTGACTGTCTTCCCTTCAGTTGTCTGCAGACAGTGACCTTGACCGTTCTCTTGACAGTTCAGTCTGGCTAAGCTGAATATTTCTGACGATGAATTCAGCTTCATGACGTTGACAGAATTTTCCATGACTGTGCGCGTCATGGGCCACGGTTGCATCTGGATCGGAAGAGAAACTGCTTCCGCGTAGACAGGGAAGACTGGAGCAGGTCGAACCATCTTCTGACTGCAGTGCGCATACATGGGCTGACTGTTAGCCCCATGTACGTATTCGTAGCTGTGCGTGACTCGAGTTTCCGACGACAGAGACACCGTAGACATGATCGGTCGACTCAAAGCAGATGTGTACGCGAACATCTGAGGAGCAGACGCGAAGCTTGTGAGGTTTCTTCCCAGTTCTGCTTTCGACTCGCAGAACATGACATCAGAAGCAGCCGAGGTGACTGAAGCAGTCACTTGTGACAGCGGATTACTCGGTGACCGGAATTTTTCTGCTTCAGGAACCGACGAGGGGGAAAAGGTGGCAGCCCGATGAATAGCGGTCGCTGGCTGGCGAGGATGTGCATCCCATGTTCCCACGTGGTCGTCGCTCAGCAACGAAGAATCCCCCGATTTTCCATCTGAAACTACAAGTCTAGGATTAGCATAAATTCTACCCTCGTTTTGTTCTACCCTTAACGCTTTTGGTTCGAGTTCAACTCTATGTAGGGATCGCACATCAGTGATTTCTGAATCATCGTTTTCAGATTTATTTTCGATTCCAATTCTAACTAATTTATCATCTTGTTTTCTACACATGTAATTTTCAAAGTCAAAATCTCTATACAAAACATTTGTATCATAACAATGCATTGCTTGACCATGCAACATGTCAGTTGTATTTACTCTTTGACCTTGACCTTGACCTTGTAAATCATTTACCTTTTGACCTTGTAAATCATTTACCTTTTGACCTTGACCTTGTAAATCCTTTGGTCTAGCACCAAAGTATTTCATCTGTACATCCATTCTTCTTGGATCATCTTGTGAAAAATTTTCTTTTC
Organism: Lumbricus terrestris; assembly: GCA_949752735.1. Lineage (NCBI taxonomy): Eukaryota > Metazoa > Annelida > Clitellata > Crassiclitellata > Lumbricidae > Lumbricus > Lumbricus terrestris. Next base: position 29,665,658 of record OX457051.1, read on the forward strand.
CATTTTCCACTTCTTCCCATAAATCTTCTGCTCTACTAAATCTGGGATCCATTATTATTTTACCCTCTGACCCATGACCTTTTGTAGCTTCATCCCACTTGCTGGAACCAATTGTGACGCGCGGGGGCGCCGCCTGTCCTAACGTTTCCACCCCCAAATTAATGGGCTCTACTGTTGCGCGCCCCCTTAAGCGCGGTTGAGGAAATCCGGGTCCTAGGTCAAGGGTTTTGGTGTCAATGGAAGCAGGTTCGAATCCTAACCTAGGGTGTGAGCTTCTCTGGTTACCTTCTTCCTCAGGATGAGCCGATATTGGACATATGTCAGCGGTGGCTGTTAAGTTCACGACAGCCCCACTAAATGGGTACTTATCTGGGTTCGAATCCTCAACATTTCCCCAAGCTCCACCACCCACTTTACCATCAGCTACCGTCCTCACCATTATTTCACATTCTTTCTGGCGGGAATTTAATTGGGCTTGCTGCATGGAAACTAGATTTAGCTCTTCGGCTAGACTGGTTAAAATGCTACTCTGGCGCTCCATAAACTGCTCTATTGTTGTCATTTGCTTCTGTAATACGGCCGGGTCTAAGTCATCAGTATTGTCTGTAGTCCCTAACTCAAGTGTTCCTCCCGGACACATCTCATCTTCCTCTTGTCCTGTTCCTAAGACACTGTCCGTATCCCCGTCGGAGTCCATTATAATTTGATAGCAAAAATCACTTCACAGTTCTCTATTTAAGTTTCATTTATTGTAGAATTAATCAAGCGACTGTCTGTCGTTCATTAGCAATTATTTACACAGCCGATGAAATAGAATCAATATTAAAGATTCACTATTAAGGCCCTCCTAAAACGCCTACGTCCCTTGACTAGCTTAAGTTTTATCAGATCAGTTCACAGACTGACTATTTCACACCTATCCGATCAGTTCACAGACTGAATATACCACAACTAATATTTGCACCAAAATAGCGATACAAGTTTTATCTAATTACACTTAGTTCAGGTTCGAGCTCTAGAGATTAGGTTGCCTATACTTCCCTGTTCCCATTGATATTTTAGGACAGCCGATCCACCGTTTTCCGTCCTGTAGAAAGTTATTGAGTCGTCGGCCGATGCCAGAATTTCTCCGTAGGAAGCGTATTATTAATTTAATTGTTGCCGGAAATCTTCGTAATTACACATCGATTCACAAGACATCGGAAGAACCTCGTCTTCTACCTGAGAAACTTGCCAGAATCGAAAATACCATCAATTTTACCACGATTCACGATTTCCACCAGCATAGGTCTTACTCGATTCAATTCTGCTGCCCGACTGAAGGTTTGCGCGATAATTTGCCGCAAGAGAGCGCTTTTTGGCGCCTAAAACATCGCGTGATGTCTAACCAATCAAAAATCGCAGGTGGTGGAAAGTTCCATTGAAAAATGCATGGGAAGCTAAATATAGCGATGACCGCATCGATCAGTGCTAAGCATAGCACCCATGAATTCGTAATAGAAATAGCGGCCTTACTTAAGTAAATAAGTAAGGTAGCTTGTAGCAACCTGGTTCGCTACAGTAACATACATATAGATGATTAATGGATGCAAGATAATCGTTTAGACGGAGGTAACATAGGCCTAATTGTTCAGACAACTATCATTATTGCTATTATTATTGTTATCATTATTATTAATATTAATATTAATATTAATATTATCATTACTATTATTATTATTATTATTATTATTATTATTATTATTATTATTATTATTATTATTATTATTATTATTATTATTATTATGATCATCGTCATCATCATCATTATCATCATCATCATCATCATCATCATCATCATCATCATCATCATCATCATCATCATCATCATCATCATCATCATCATCATCATCATCATCATCATCATCATCATCATCATCATCATCATCATCATCATCATCATCATCATCATCATCATCATCATCATCATCATCATCATCATCATCATCATCATCATCATCATCATCATCATCATCATCATCATCATCATCATCATCATCATCATCATCATCATTAGTATTATTGTCATCATTATTGTTGTTGTTGCTGTTGCTTCTGTTTTTGTTGCTGTTGCTCTGTGTATTACTAGGTCAACTTACTCTGATGCTAAGATCGATGTTCTCTGCTCCCCAGAATCCCATTCCGTCATCCAATTCTCCAATTTCTCTGAAGAATTCCTTGTCGATGGCAGTATACGTACCAATTATTGTCTTTGACCTGCATGCATACCATTGAAATCAGAATAAGGTTCACAACAGGGAACCGCCGCCTTATGTGCAAAACGGAGGGACCGTGGTCTTGGATACGGTACCTCCAATCTGCACATAAGGCGATGTTATTGGCTACATTCGCAGGACTTCAACTATGCAGAACGAGATATATCTTCCGTGGTCTGGAATGATCTCCTCAAGAGCAACGTCTGCTTCCAGGGGCTCAAACTGAGGCATTTGTTTATTCAACTCAGAACTGTATTTTTTCGTGCCAGAGTCTGGAGCGCTTCTGAGTAGCCTCCTTGAAGAGGCGCTATACAAATTGTTGAATGAATGAATGAACGAACTTACTTATAGGCATCTGTGATGGTTCCTCGGGCTTCCTCCGAAGGAACTCCGTTCCATCCAAAACTCATCGACCAATCATAGACGACCGTCCAGGACGTACAGCCGTACTCATACCTCCACCGATTCTCTTTTGATCAAAAGTACCAAAAATTCCTAAGCCAATGGGGGATTTAACCCCCAAACCCACTTGTCTACGCCACTGACAATCATTCATGAACAGATGATCACAATTTATTACAGGAGTCGGATTAACTGTCGACAGTCATGCAAGGCCCCCATCACGTCTTACAGCTCAGTTTTCCAATGCCAACTGCCGAATGGAAGGTTGAGTAGACTGTTGAGAGGATAGCGTGCCAGAGTGTTTAACATTACCGTAAATAAACGAAGCACCAGTCAAATATATGACGCATTGACGCATGCATATAAAGAATAAAAAATACACCTAGTGTGCACTCATAGCCATAAGCATAACCACAAATGTATTGCCTCTTGCTGCAAGTTACCATTGTTTACTGTAGTGCATAGTAAAACAAAATGTATGAACAGTCGAACCGAAGACAAAGACACAGAGACCCTTAAGAGGTAAAGTCACGCTAGCAGGGTAGCCCAAGTACAAAGCGACTGGTTGCAACTTTCAAATGCGGGACAGTAGGCTACAGCTGGACCAGTGGACCTATCTAACAGGTCTACAGTTAACTGCGAGAACTCTTGGATGTCCAGCGTCGATCAACTTTTCGGAGGGCGGATCAAGCTGTGCTTCCGGTACCCCGCTCGCAGGCTACTATCCGACAGCGTCGTTCACTCTCGGTTGCTGGCCATATAGAAGCTGGAATGACCTGCCTGTTACACTGCGCGTATTGCCCAGAGGTCATTCTACTCTGTACCTTTAGAATCTCAAAACTGTCTTATTTAACTGTGGTTGAGTAGGGATTGCTTCTGAGTAGCTTGCCTTGAAGATGCGCTATAAAAAATTCCAAATAAACTAAATAAATAAGACTCCGACTGTAAAAAAAACATAAGTCAGTGTGTGGTGGTGGTGGTGGTGGTGGTGGTGGTGGTGTGTGTGTGTGTGTGTGTGTGTGTGTGTGATGTGCACACCTCGAGTAGGTATACAAATCTTACAGGCAAGGAAGGTATGTTGTTGATGGATAGGCGGTATATACAAGGATACATACCTATAAACAAACATGCATGCATACATACTTAATTAGTCAAGTCAAGTTCATTGCTCCCACAAAAGAAAAATACAACAGTTACACATTTTGTCTTGCATATGTAGTGAAAAAAATTAGGTATAATTACAAGTTATAAGATTAGTATTAGAGGGAAACAATAGGAGCCCCAGAAGGGAAGATCCCGCTAGTTATGGGCCCTAGATGCATGATTATTCATTGCAAAGATGATGAGTAAATGACGTTTGTTGAGTTAGTAGTGTAGGTGTGAGATTCGGGTATAGTTGAGTGAGTCATGGTGGTGACATGAAGGAATAAACTTGAAGCACAACGAAACGTAAAAGAGAAGACAGAAGAAGAAGATAAAAGAGAGAATAGAATCAAAAAGCCATTATCTAACCAACAGCCAGCGTCAATAATTAGTTTTATAATTATAACATTTTCCCCTGCATGCGCACGTATCAGACGTTTAAAGTGTGTGAATGTCATGTCGATCTTCAGACAAGGAGGTAGACTGTTCCATATTAAGAGTCCTTGGTTTTTTTATAGCAAATTAATGTGAATGCATGCCAGCAAGCAGCCAGTCACCATGCAATAGAAACAGACTTATGCAATCAAGTAGAGTTTACCGACCTTCAGTCTTTTCCATCCAATCGACAACACTGTTGACCAAACTTCTGCGATTCTTCTTTATCTCGAACAACAAAGGCTCCAACCTAGACAATTGGAAGACAAGGTTCAGGGTACAAGACACACAAGGGTATTGACTCTTATTGCATGTATATGCAGAACAGATACGCAGTCTATAGGTGTGCAACGACAACAGTACAGCAGCTATGGTTGGACTCTCAAAAAAAAACTAAGGCACTGCAAAAACTAATTCACTCATTTCCTCACTCGTCCGCTCAACTATCCACCCGCAACGTGCATATAGAAGAGTATTGACGAACTACCACGTAATAAACTTCGCCACTTACTCGAGTAGTGATAGTCTCTTGCATGGTGATAAAACTGAAACCGCTACTGCAAACCATGTCCTACATACCAGCCAATCTGAACTTCCGAGTGGCTGTCCATGAACACAAGTACTTGACCCTTTGACAGTCTCGACCCTCTCAGTCGAGACCGAATCAGACCAACGTTCTCTGCGTTGCGATGCAGACTGATTTTGCTGTTCCGGAAAACGGTCTCCAGATAAATCTCCAGAATTTGTCCGAAATCATCTGAAATTCATGATTAAAAAATGACATCCGATCAGTCAACTTAACTCTGCGCAATAGTACACGGGAATTGAGCATAGCATTTAAGATTAATATTTAAAATATACACTGTTGACTCGAATGTCGTCAATAGACCAGCGAGGTCTGTACATAAGCTTAAATTGTCATTGACATTTTGGAAGTGCTGATTCGCAATAATTCAGACGCAGAAAAGTAAGCTTAATTAACTGTTTTCATTGCAATTATCTGCTCGCTTACCATGGTTCAAAAAACTTCAAATACAACCCGGACTTTTCTATGACATTCAGTAGGCTACCAGTATGTGGGGGTGATTGAAATTCATGTTGAAGGAGAGCATGGTGCGCTTATCTGACTAAATGGATACATTTAGGCCTACAATAGACTTTACGCTTAACTTAACAGATAGGCTTATCAAATCAATAAAAAATTAAATCGATTAATCGAAATTAATCTAATTAAATTAATTAAAAGTTAATCGAATAATGTAAATTAAATTTACAGATAAATAGGCCTATACCGATTATAATTTTATCCAGTGCCATAATATGGCAGTGATATTATCACTGGTGTGATTCCATAAATCATTTTAAATTTAATTGTTCTTAATTACGCTTAGACCGTCTAATAATCTGCTATTGATGAGCTGACCTTTCTGACTGCAGTCGTCAATGATGATGATCTCTTCGAGCAGATGCTCAGGTGTCCTCTGAACGATTGAGTGGATCGTGTGCAACAGAGATGAAATCGTCTCAGAGTTGTGGAACGTTATGATGATCGACGCATTCGGAAGAGGACCCAGCGAATCAAATTTCAACTTGGCACACCTGCACAAGTACAAGACAGGTACTAGACAGGCAGTGCATCCAGCTTATAATATAAAATGTGCCTTCATGTAGGCTACCGAGGTACGTATACTAGAGCAGTGATTTTCAACAGGGGTTCCGCGGTCCGCGGACGTCGGCCAGGGGTTACGCGGCAGTTTGATGGAAAATGTTATGGCGCCAACTGAAATCACGTCGTGTCCAAAGTATACGTTATACATTTTCTATATAAATTTCAGGATGAAATTACCCAGTCCATCATCATTTTATATGTGTATCATACATTCGTAGATGACTGTAGAATCGACAAACCCCTTGAGAGTAGCTTCGTTGTCCTTAGGACAGATCTGCTTTATTACTGTCCGTGGATCGCCTGCTCTCATCGTCAACTCAATCTGATTCCGTTTCAATTCATCTAAAGAACAAACATCGAATCCACAAATGATCAACCCTGCAAGTTTTTGAATAGCCTTCGCTAGATGCCATAATCATAATCATACTCATAATAATAATAATAATAATAATAATAATAATAATAATAATAATAATAATAATCATGATAATCATAATCATAATAATAATGATAATCATAATTATAAGTCGTTTCCAACCACGTCTCTGTTTACAAGCGAGTGCAATGGATAGTAGTATAGTAACAACAGCAATGATGATGATAATAATAATAATAATAATAATAATAGTAGTAGTAGTAGTAGTAGTAGTAGTAGTAGTAGTAGTAGTAGTAGTAGTAGTAGTAGTAGCAGCAGTGGCAGTAGTAGTAGTAGTAGTAGTAGCAGCAGCAGCAGTAGTAGTAGTAGTAGTAGTAGTAGTAGTAGTAGTAGTAGTAGTATATAGTAGTAGAAATAGTAGTAGCAGTAGTAGTAGCAGTAGTAGTAGTAGTAGTAGTAGTAGTAGTAGTGGTGGTGGTGGTGGTGGTGGTGGTAGTAGTAGTAGTAGTAGTAGTAGCAGTAGCAGTAGCAGTAGCAGTAGTAGTAGTAGTAGTAGTAGTAGTAGTAGTAGTAGTAGTAGTAGTAGTAGTAGTAGTAGTAGTAGTAGTAGTAGTAGTAGTAGTAGTAGTAGTAGTAGTAGTAGTAGTAGTAGTAGTAGTAGTAGTAGTAGTAGTAGTAGTAGTAGTAGTAGTGGCAGCAGCAACAGCAATAGTACTACTAATACCACTGCTGCCGCTGCTGCTGCTTCTGTGGAGGCATTTTGTTTATCCCAATATTGACTCCAATAAAAAGCGAACTAAGGAAACAGACTCTGAACAATGGGGCTGACCCATCACGCAGAGTCTTGCTTCCTAAGGACGGATTTGTTGATAAACTAGAGAACAACGATGACACAAACATGTAGCATTCAGGAAGACATTCATCCGCTGCAAACTTCCAAATTACGTACAGGAAGTCCTCCATACCGTTGGATTCTGGGTGTAGGTTGGAATATGACATCTTGTTCACAGCTAAGCCGTTCAGTGGAATGAGCGGATCATGCTTCAGCCAATATGCGGAGAGCAGGAACCAAACGAGGCCAATTAACAGTCCGCAGCGAACTATCCATCTTCTTTGAAGTGTCGTACATGCCATCGGTAATCTAGAAAGACCACTGCTATAATTATATAGATATTTTTTTTATTTTGTCAGCCTCATTTGATTCATTTTATCTATTGATCTCAACCAAAACAGCAAACGCCAAAATTAATTTGCAAATGCCTCGAGAACAACAAGAAGACGTCGAGATTTCATACGCTGATAGCTATGACTCGTTTCGTTCGTTATGACTTGTTTGCTCACTTGGTCTTTCAGTACCAATTATAATTTAATAAGTGACACTCATAATGACTGCATTTTAATGGCATGGGAGCGCGTGCATATCTATACCTATAAAATCGAAAATCTCACATCGTATCCTTGAATAAAACTTCTTATCCACGCGACCGATTTTTTCCAATATTTGCAAAAATACTTTTTAGCACCCAATAACAAACCATAAGGGGTTCGCGATTCAAAACTCTTACCTTTTTCCGAGTTTGAAACATTTCATTTTCTTGCCAAATTGCTTTCAACCATTAACATTAAACAAACTTTGAAAGTTGAATCTATCGACGATTATATTGATGAGTGAAACCAGTACATTAATGACGTCATGACCGAACTTATTCTTATAGCGCGATATGCCGTTAATTAATATCATACGACACGTATCAGTATTTAAGACGCAATGAAGGGCGGCGTGGAAGCGGGGTCAGGCGTGGCGGGGGACGGAAATCGAAATTTCCCAGGCGTGGAAGTGGGGGTCAGGCGTGGCTGGAAACTAAAAACCGAAATTTCCCGGGCAACGCCGGGTAATTCAGCTAGTAGCCTATAATATGCAGAGTGGTATAAAGAGATCATTGTTTTAACTAAATGCAAGACCTTTGTACAAGTCTCACAGAACCAAACGAATATGACAAAGCCTCACTCAATCCAAAACCAATTCTACCAGCGCATATAGGCCTATAGTCAGTCTTCGGACCGAATAAATTCTAACAACAAAGAAAAGCAAACACAGGAAACCATCATAAAAAACAATTATTAATACGATCGACTAACATCGAAGTATCTGGCAGTGAGAGAAGTGTTGACAATGGTAGAAACACACTTTTTTTATATTGTCCCGCAAGCAGCGTTATATGACAGCGCCGATGACGTTGATAAAACAGTGGCTGTTTTACGGAGTCTGTGGATTATGGTGATGCTGCTGCTGATGATGATGCCGATGATAATGATGATGATGACGATGATGATGATGATGATGATGCTGCTGCTGCTGCTGCTGATGATGATGATGATGCATATTTTGAACGTCATGATCGTTTAAAACAGGGTGGTGGCGTGACTTTCAAACTTAAAAGATTCTGAAACGCAGTACAGTTCGTAGCTCGTATATATCTGACAGTTTACTTTCGTGTATTACGATCTTGCTACGTAAACAGCAAAAAGCATCTTGTGGTTGAATTAAATTCAAGAATGAATTTATTTATTTATTTTAATATTTTTTATTATTTTTTTATAATTATTTTTATTATTTGTGAGAGGAACTAAACTATTCAGTTCAAAAATAAGATTATACCGTCTTCTTTTTCAGGTTACAGGGTTGAAGTTTTTAAATAATTCCACAATTTTAATTTAATCTTGTGTGCCTAATAGGCAGGAGCTATGGGCAATCGTCCATTCAAGTACCAGTACATAAAAATACACTGCGTCCCGATGAAAAGTAGACCCAACAAAAAAGCCATAACCTGGTCAAAACATTTAGCATTTGCCTGACATTTAAACAACAACAACAACAACAACAGCAACAGTTGTCATATTGCCACCAAACCAAAACGCCGTTTGAAAAAGTTGGCTGGTTTGTCAAGTTTATGAACGTTCGAAATGCAGTGCCGAGAAGGGGAAATTTACAACCTACAATAGTCAAAAGGAAGTGAAGTTCAGCCATAGGCGCAACCACCCTATGGGACCCACGGGACGCGTCCCCCCCAACTTTTGAGTGGTCCCATTGACTTTATCATTATGGTCCCCCCCAACTTTTAGGACGTGATTCATTTGGTCCCTCCCAACTTTTAGGACGTGATTGCGCCTATGAGTTCAGCTACAGCTGGTGTTCAAAATGCCTTCCTTCTTCACGGACACAAGACCCAATAGACGTACTTGAGACCATTGAACTTCTCCATCTGCATGGTTTAGTAGGCGCATACATTCATCTTTAGCAACTCATTTGTACTGTAAACTGAGCTGTTAGCCTGCTACCCGCTTCTGTATTCAGTGTCAAATGTTTAATAACCAAGTTAAACAACAACACGGTTATATTCTGCTACAATGAATTGACAAGGGGTTAAAACATGTCTGAACATCGAGTCAATTATAGGCCTATGGTGAAAACTAATTTTAATTATACATAACTTCCTATTTGCAGGCTTAGGCCCTATATAATTCACAACAATACTTCATCATATCATTTTGTCGTTTTGCCATCTCTTGCCTATCGATTACTTTAATAGCCGAATTTATTTTGACTGAAATCCACAAAATAGGCTAGCTCTCGCTACCTAATAGCTCCTGTGGGCGCTGAAGTAGCCTACTCGGGAGATTGTGATTGTGATTACAAATACAAGCTGCAACCAAAACAGATTCCTTATACGTAGAAGATATAAAATGACAGGAACCTGATCATAATGACATAATGCTATTATATAATGCTGCTAGTCACTTTTCTGGTGCACAGATTTAGGCAGTGGCTAATTGTTTGCGCACCGGCAAGCCTATGTGTAGGCCTAAAGCTGTTCTTGTTAGAGAAGGCAGTGCACATTTACCCTATTTTCGTATACTTACCAGCACACCATCCTGCTTGAAGTCATTTGGAAAAACGAAAGAGATAAGACTTCGTAAATCATTTGCACGCTATTCACGAATTTTATTTGTTTAAATTCATTTGTAATCCTCTGTAGGTCTTCAGTCGAATATGCGGCTTAACGTGGTCTCGAGATGAACTGATAGGTCTATCAATATTTCTCCTTTCCAATCTGAGAGCCCACGCCTCCAATATGATTAGCCTATACATACATGTACATATAGGCAGGCCTATGCATGTTATGTAGGCCTAAGCATGCATGAACCGTGAGTGCACGTATGTATGCATTGTAAACTTAAGCTTATATGCCAATTTACAAAGCGCCTCTTACCGTACTAGCTATTCAGAGTCACTCTCAGCGTGAAAGCCCCGAGGAAATAAGAAAGACTTGAAGCAGTGAAGGGTTGAACTAATTAGATCTCAATAGGGATAGATAAAGGGAGGTAGGTTATTCCACATAGAAGGGTCTACAATGGCAAAAGCTCGGTGTTGGGACATGGAAGTCTTTGCCCGAGGAACTAGAGATCAAGTCGATAAGCAGACCGATCAGCAGACCGGAGAGGGCAAGATGGTAGGCCTACTGCTGAGAGGGTTTGTGCACCAAGTCATAAAGGTGTTTAGGAGCTTGTCCATTTTGAGTACGGGTATATATATATATATAATATATATATATATATATATATGTGTGTGTGTGTGTGTGTGTGTGTGTGTGTGTGTGTGTGTGTGTGTGTGTGTGTATGATTCGCTGTCTTCTTCCCTGCAGTCTTTCAGGATTATAGCGCCTATATTGAGCGTGTCAAATCATAAATTTCTCTCTCTTTGTAGCCTATTAATAAAGAAGAGATTTTGTCTATCAATGAACACATTCACATCTCTTTTAGCTGTGCGGATTTTTATCCCACAGAGCAAATCTTCAAATATCCACGTTTCGAGCAATGTGCAGTCGCTTTCAGCTTACTGGTTGTAGTATCTTTTGACCCATCTGAGAAAAATTGTGGGGAAGGAATTCCTTCACGTTCCCTTCCAGGTTTAAAAGTGGGGAAGGAATTCCCTCCCTTCCTTCCCCGGTATTTACGGCCCTGATTTTTGTAGTTCACTTGTTTGACTGTCGTCCAAATACATAACCAACTATCTTAAAGTCTAATATTACTGTCACGCTTGGAATCAGTCAATTGGGACTATAGTTCCTTCATTGACACGTTTTTCATTATTAACTGGTTCCCGAACACATCTTTTTGCTGTTCCAAAACTAAACCTGCTTTCTTTCTCTGGGTCTTTCGCGCTGGGAGCGACTCTCATTAGTGAACTGTTAGAGGCGCTTGATAAATTTATAGATGCCGTCGTTTCTTGCCTTCTCGATGCGGTGTGTCAGTCCGGTTTGTGGCCAAAAGGAGCTAATTGCATCTTGACCAGCAATTCACGACTGTCTTGGGCAATAGAGACAAGCTCATTGAAGTGCAACAAAGTAGACTATAAGTTACAAAATTAGCCTAATTTTGCTCTCGTCTGCAATCATTCGTTATCATATAGGCCTAGTCACCAGCAGAACTGAGTTGCTGGACTTGGTAAATAAATAAATTAATGCAATTATATATAAGTAGGCCTATATTGATTGAAATCTTAAACCACTCTTTTATCAGCACTGAAGTATCGGGGTATTAGAGTAATTTTGTTAAGATGACATCTTAAACTGCCACCATTACAATGTTGAAACTCAAAAAGAAATTGCTATCATAGGCCTACTAAATAGGCATAGCCTATTTATTAAGTCTTACATTAATCTTTTCAGCAATTCCTCCACTGATTATAAAGCAATTTTGTTAAGATGACAGCTTAAATTGCAAAAATTTAATTGCGGAAATTGCAAAAATTTCTTACGGGGAGGGGCACATCCCCTTCCTAAACCATCCCGTTCTCAGTGCTACATGTACATGCTTCGGTGATCGTCTGCTTGACGCTTGTGTTCCCACCCCCAGAAACATTCATTCCCGAGATGAGGAGACTAGATTACATAATTATAGCCGGGAGGGAATGCCGACCCAACAGGGGGAGGGGGGTGAAGAAGATTGATTGAGCCTTTTGCTTAGCGAAGATAGAACCTCTGGCTCTGTCTTCCAACCCTTTAACTCTGTCTTCCAGGACTTTTTTTAGCGTGCTGCTGTACACAAAATGTGCAGTTCTTGATGGATTTGTGCAGCTGTAGAATGACTTCCGTTGCAGTAGAAACTAGTGAAAAAGAGGCAATTGTCCTCCGATTGAAAGTGATTTACCATGGAGGATGGGAAAGAAAAGAAAGGCTGTGCAGTTCTAAAAATTCCTTTAAAACAGCCCTGCTATATTCCAACCATATGAGATTGATCAACATCATAGATACGTACGAGAATGTAATAAATCTGTGGTTCTCAAAGTAGTGGTCCGCGAACCAGCGTCGCCACTCTAAAAAATGAAAAAACCCAAGTTGGAGGGCCGAAAAAACCCAAGAAAACCCTAGTTCAGCAAATCTTTCGAAAATGTCCAGAATTTTCTGAATTTCCCGTTCGAAAATCTCAAATCTTTCGAAAATGTTCACAACTTTCCGTCCGAAATTTCTGATGACATTTTTTCTTTTTAGTCATCCGGCACAAATTGTTTCGAAAATGTCCAAAATTTCCCGAAAATGTCCACAATTTCCCGAAAATGTCCAAAATTTTCCGAAAATGTCCAAAATTTCTCGAAAATATCCAACAATCTCCGGTTTTTTCCGTCGAAAAAACCAAGCAAAATACCCAAGTTCATCCCGAAAAACCCCCATTTCCAAAGTTCGGATCGAAAAACCCAAGATCTTGGAAAAAACCAAGGAGTGGCAACGCTGCCGCGAACCGTCGTCTTCCGCGAAGTCCTGATCCTGCACAGTAGAAAAGAGTTTAAAAACGATTGCAATTATTAATTTATCAGTCTGGAATTGATCGAATCGTCGTCCAAAATTTGCTCAAATTTATGTCTAAGAAAAAATTAAAAGAAAACAACATACCAGCATAATCAAACAATTTAACTTTATTCTGGATTTACTACGTTCATGATTGCAGTCAGTTTCACGGTTTATGATACGATATCAATGACATATTTATTTAACTGATGTCTATATTTAGATATTGACTGTGTTTTTCTGTTGATCTATGGTGAGCGATAATCAAGTAAACGCTAATGAAGCATTGCTGGATGTAGTTTGTTCTATCTTCTCGCATAATATAAGATTTTAAACATAAATAAATGTGTTTTAAGCATTTCATAAATTACCAAACGTAAACAAAACTGTCTAAATAGAAGTCGGATTGATGAAAGTAAATTAAATTAAATGGAAGTTATAGGCCTATGGATGAAAAATATTTGCTGACGAAATAGAAGCGGGATTGATCAAAAATTCTTGCCTAAGCAAAAGCTGAATCGATGAAAAGGATTCTAGCCAAACTAGAAGTTGGATTGATTAAAAATAACAATGCTGCAACCAGCGACTAATTTAGGACGCTATAATACACGTTTACAAAAAATATTTAAAATAGACCTATGGATTTTTCGGAAATCTGTGTTTTTTTCGAGCAGGTGTTTCCACCATTAACGCACAACCGAGCTATATTTTTACAGATCAACTTACTATTATAAAATCACATTCCCTTCCATTATAGTTTGCAACGTTGAGTTTTATTTTTAAGAATGTAATTAAATGAGAATTAAATTGAGTTGAATTAAATTTAAATTCAGGCACAGCCAGTTGGTGTTGCGCTGTTTGAATTGGAAATAAATGATGGTTTCCATTGAGAAATGAATTTAATGATTAACGGTGCCACTTAATTAGCTTAATTAATTCTCAAAAACCAGGTGAACAAACAAGTTGTTTGAAACGGGCGATCGTTATCGACGTCTTCTCCGCATGTCATGGTTTAGGGGCCGTCCATAAAGTACGTCACGCTATTTTTGACCATTTTTGACCCCCCTCCCCTCTGTCACAAACTGTCACAAATCTCGGACCCCCCTAAAGTACGTCACACTTTCGATTTTTTTTTTAAAAACATAACAATTTACCTAACCCTCTAAACCCTAGGATACTATCCCTAATCCCTCTGATAGTGGCGTGTGTCCCTATAAACGCTTTGATAGTGACCGGAAAATCAACTTTTTTCCCGCCAGGCCGGGTTTTAGACACGCCTGGCCGGACCGGGTCGGATTTTAGGTACTAAGAACAAAGAATATAATAAAGAATTTAAAAAATAAATGTGTGACGTCACACATGGCCTGACCCCCCTCCCCCTGTCACAAACTGTCACACTTTCTTACACCCCCTCCCCCCCTGGAGCGTGACGTACTTTATGGACGGCCCCTTATCCTGGTAGCATTTTTATATGCATGGCGGCGTGTAGTGTTTGTGATTAAATACAACAGCGTCTATATAATATAGGGCCTATAGAAGTGGTTTGTCCAGATTACAGATGGCATGCACGAAATTTCAAAGAAGATGGATTGTTCGTTGTGGCCTGTTGGTTGTTCTCGTTTGGTTTCTGCTATCGACCTTTTGGCTCAAGAATGACTCACAGATCGGTTTGGGTGTGAACAAGATGTTATCTCCCGACCTACAGCCAGATTCCAACGGTAAAGGACTATAATTGTACGTAATGTCTAATTTACATGTAACAGCAGAGGAAGGTCTTCATGCATGTCGCAAGTCTTTTTTGTCATATTGGGGCCTATAGTTTATTAACAAATCGGTCCATAAGAAGCAAAACCCTACATTATAGCCGTGGTCTATCTCTTGGTTGCAGTACCTTTTCAGAGTGTATATTATCGCTTAACTCGCTTAATTTGAATCAGAGTCAATACTACTACTACTACTACTACTGCTGCTACTGCTACTACTATAGTACTAGGCCCAGTGTTTAATCTAGTCCCCTCCCTCTGGGGGGGGAATTGGGGTTTCTGGGGGGGGAGACATTTGAACGTCCGAAGGACGCTCGTGATGCGCGTAGCACCGAGACTAGGAGAGGGAGGGGTATGGGGTGGGGGATACGCCCCTCCCCATCATAAACTTTTTGAATGTCCACATTGCAATGGCAGCATTTTAAGATGTCGTCTTAACAAAATAGCTGTACTTTTTCAGTGACCCTTAGAGAATTTTTGAATTTCCACATTGCAATGGCAGCATTTTTAAGGTGTTGTCTTAACAAAATAGCTGTACTTTTTCAGTGACCCATTAGAAACTTTTTGAATTTCCACATTGCAATGGCAGCATTTTAAGGGGTCATCTTAAAAAAATAGCTGTACATTTTCAGTGACCCCTTAGAAATTTTTTGGATTTCCACATTGCAATGGCAGCATTTTAAGGGGTCATCTTAACAAAATAGCTGTACTTTTTCAGTGACCCATTAGAACATTTTTGCATTTCCACATTGCAATGGCAGCATTTTAAGGGGTCATCTTAACTAAATAGCTGCACTCTTTCAGTGACCCATTAGAAACTTTTTGAATTTCCACATTGCAATGCCAGCATTTTAAGGTGTCGTCTTAGCAAAATAGCTGTACTTTTTCAGTGACCCATTAGAACATTTTTGGATTTCCACATTGCAATGGCTGCATTTTAAGGGGTCATCTTAACAAAATAGCTGCACTCTTTCAGTGACCCATTAGAAACTTTTTGAATTTCCACATTGCAATGCCAGCATTTTAAGGTGTCGTCTTAACAAAATAGCTGTACTTTTTCAGTGACCCATTAGAAACTTTTTGAACTTCCACATTGCAATGCCAGCATTTTAAGGTGTCGTCTTAACAAAATAGCTGTACTTTTTCAGTGACCCATTAGAAACTTTTTGAATTTCCACATTGCAATGGCAGCATTTTAAGGTGTCGTCTTAACAAAGTAGCTGTACTTTTTCAGTGACCCTTAGAAAATTTTTGAATTTCCACATTGCAATGGCAGCATTTTAAGGTGTCGTCTTAACAAAATAGCTGTACTTTTTCAGTGACCCATTAGAAACTTTTTGAATTTCCACATTGCAATGGCAGCATTTTAAGGGGTCATCTTAACAAAATAGCTGTACTTTTTCAGTGACTTATTAGAAAATGTTTGAATTTCCACATTGCAATGGCAGCATTTTAAGGTGTCATCTTAACATGATAGTATCATATATTATAGTAATAAAATATTGTCATTATAATCATATAATAATAAATAATATCACGATATATTATAACACTTCATGCAAAACAATGATGAAAGCAGTAACTAAAAACCAATATCATTTCGTCAAATTTTTCTGGGGGGGGAAATGTCAATCCTGGGGGGGGGAACTTTCCCCCCCCAGAGACGTCTAGATTATACACTGACTAGGCCTACTGCTTCTGCTACTGCTACTGCTGCTGATACTGCTGCTACTACTACTACTGCTGCTGCTGCTGCTGCTACTGCTACTGCTACTGCTGCTGCTGTTACTGCTACTGCTACTGCTGCTGCTGCTACTACTTCTGCTACCATTACTACTTGTAATTGCAAAGCTGTCTGTTCAGTTAGTAGTTAAGTTTAATTAAGATTACTGCATAACTTGTAAATGTAAAGCGCAGTGCGTTTGCAGGCGCTCAATTAAAGAAAAGATTATTATTATTATTACTTCTACTGCTGCTACTTCTGCTACTATAACTACTGCTGCTGCTGCTATTTCTAGGCCTACTTTTGTAGTACGAGTAGTAGCAGTAGGAGTAGGAGCAGTAGTAGTCGACTGGCAATTATTGTATTGTCATTGTTCATAGTGTTGGTGTCGTTGCTGTTATTTTTTTCTCCAAAGTACCCGCGTGAATGTTCTGCCTTGCCTTGTAAATCTCGCTTGTAGCCTATAGTTGTAAACAGAGACGCTGTTGAATATGACTTAATATCATTAAGAAATCAGCATCTAGCGCTTTTAAAGAGTTAAAGTAGTATCGATGTTATTCTTCAGATGAACTGAGACGGAGCCAGAATGAGTTGAGACTGAGAGCAGGTGACCCACGTACAATAATAAAGTCTAACTGTCCTGAGGACAATGCAGCTTCTCTCAAAGGGTTTGTCGATTCTACAATCATCCACGAATGTATGATATACAAATTAAAATGACGATCGACTGGATAGCTTTGTATGATAATTTCTTTGGAGTAATCCAAGGCTGTTGCCAAGCTTGTTTTTGAGGGAGTATACTCGACCGACCACAAATAAAAATGACGATCGACTGGATAGCTTTGTATGAAAGTTTCTTTGGAGTAATCCAAGGCTGTTGCCAGGCTTGTATTTGAGGGGGTATACTCGACCGTGAGCTAGCCCACAAGAAACCGAAACAACTGACTAAGGTGTTTGGAGAAACGTTGTGAGCTATATCATAACGGGTTCTGGACGACAAATACATTACCCACTGTAGTTTTTGCGTAATGTGCTATAGTAGATGCATTAGGATTTAGGACTATTTTATTTTTGCATTATTTTCATTTCGAAGGATGTTTAAACACCCAAAACGCCCCTCCCTAGCTACATCCTTGGAACAATCATAGCATATTATATGGACGTCAAACGCTGGATGTTTCATTAAGTTCTATGGACACTGTAGTAACAACGGTGTGTTAGATTGAATGGTCGCATTTCTTTACTTAGCGTAGCCAGAAAAAGTCGGGATTTCCTTTTCGGGGGTTCCGTATCGGAGTTCATTGGGGGGGGGGCCTGGTCGCAAAAGACACAGAAAGCTGTCAGAATTAGTTTTAAAAATCGGTAGTTACACTATTACACATTTGGGGTTTTGAATCGGGTATCATTATCCTAACTACGCCCATGGGTTACCGTGCCTTACAACATTGAACCGGTGTATACAGTAATTCTGGATTACGTTGGTAACACTGGTGAACAGTGATTTTGTTTCCTGAACAATTTCAGGTGTTTCTTATGCAGTTTCTGCTGCTGATCACGAAAATGACCTTGAAATTGTCCCACCACGTACCGTTTTTGAGAAATCTTCAATTTTTATATTTATTTCAATTTTTTCAGATATAACGTTATATTAAGCTTCGTGTAACTGAGGTATGTCCAGGCATGCACTTAGGGCAGTTTTCATATATGTTTGTCTTGCATAATAATATATAAACTTGGATCTGCATATGCATTAATGCTGGTTAGAATCTTCCTGCAAAAGTTCTAAGCATTATTAGAGCCGCTTCTCTGCATAGGTCTACATGCATATCCCACCGAGGAAGTTGGCATCAGTTTGTTTGTAGTTTGATGTCGTATTTCCAAAGTTTAGTTTTGTATACAATGTATTCAAGATGCATAAAAAGTTAGCCAGCTTATTTTCAGATAAGCTTTAAACCATAATAAATTAAATGACGGTTTTTGGCAGCAGAAATATCTCGCCAGTATTGCATGAAATGTGATACATGTACATTTTGCTACAGTTGTGGAGAGTATATAGGCTATGCTATATGAGAGACACACAATGACTGAACTTGTCAATAAAGCTTTGAGCTGTACTTTGGTTGCAAGACTGGAGAGAAAACCAAGGAATGGGTGCCTCTCATTTGCTGTGAAAGATGTGCTGCAGATCTTAGAGTTTGACTCCGGGGGTCCTGCGAAAGCAATGCTGTTTGCCGTCCCGATGGTCTGGCGAGAGCAGAAGATAATGACTGTGACGGGCTGCTCAGTTTGTCTCACTTATGTTTCTGGTTTCTCGGGCAAGAATAACAAAGGAAACTGAATGCCCAGATCTTCTTTCAACAATGATACCAGCGCTGTGCAATGAAAGTCTTCAAATAGCGAAGCCACCAGAGAAATGGAGTTTAGACGACAAAGATGAAGATGCTGCTGCATTGATCTAGCCAGGAACGAGTATATACAATTATACATGTAGCTGCTGACAGTGATCCGGGTTTTGAAGTAGGTAGGCCTATATATGTCTGGCGCGCATCATCTCTTTCACATAGTCGGAATTGAACGACCTTTTAGAGACTTAGGTTTGTCAAAAGCAAAAGCAGAACAACTGGATTGAAGACTGGAGTTTGCTGTAACCAAGTATTGGACAGAAATCGGTCCAACAAATATTTCTGCCTTCTCTTCACTTAAAGCTGGAACTGATACATTTTTTAAAAAGCCATGCACAAGGATGCTGAAGATTTTCTGCACAAGGATGCTGAAGATTTTCTTTATCTGCAACAAAAATTCCCAAGAATGAGTGATGCCAAGATCAAGGAAGGCATTTTTGTGGGTCCACAGATCAGACACATCATCAATGACAAGCAGTTTGAACGTCTGTGGAAGGGAGCAGAGACAATCACCTGGAAGCACTGAAGGATGTTGTGGAGAATTTTCTTGGTAACTATAGAACTCCAAATTACAATAAACTTGGTAACAAAATCTTACAGCATACCGGCATGAATTGCAACATGTCACTTAAGATTCACATCTCGCATTTCCACTTGAACTTCTTTCCAAGTTCCTCACAAATCTAGCGTTGAACACCAGGAAATTGCCACAGTGGAAAAACGGTATAAGGGAAACTGGAATCCAGCAGTGTTGTCTGACAATTGTTTGACACTGCAGCGAGATGTGCAGACAAAGAATACAAAAGAAAATCAGCATCAAAGGATTTTAGATCTATGGAACTTTAGCAGCATCTTGTATACATTGTACATGTGCAACTGAACAGGGAATAACTATAAAAAAACGTTTAATATCATGTTTCTCAATATTTTTAAGTGATACAGTCATCATCAGCACCCAATATTATGAGGAAGAACTGTTATAAAGATTTTTTTCCAATGAAATTAAATTATAGTATATTGAAAATATATGCGATAAACAAGCATTTCAGTTAAAATCTTGCATGCCCGTTTTCTCAAAAACCTTACGTGATACAAAAATTCTGAGAACACCACCGTGTTCAGCACGTCAAGTTCTATAGAAAACAGTCAAAGTTTTTTCGGAAACAAAAAAAAAGTTAAAATTTGTTGACCAGTGTAATTTGTAGATATTATTATTATAACATGCATGCACTGCCTGTCCTGTACTTTTGCAGCTGTGCTGAGTTGAAATTTGATTCGCTGGGTCCTCTTCCGAATGCGTCGATCATCATAACGTTCCACAACACTGAGACGATTTCATCTCTGTTGCACACGATCCACTCAATCGTTCAGAGGACTCCTGAACATCTGCTCGAAGAAATCATCATTATTGATGACTGCAGTCAGAAAGGTCAGCACTTCGTTTCCAGCCTAAGATCTAGCCTCCAAAGGAGCAATTAAATTTAAATGATTTACAGAAACACACCAGGGATGGTTATGATTAAAATATTATAAACAATGGTTTAATCTCCGAATTTAATTTTCCATTGTTCGATTAAATTTTATTAATTTAATTTAATTTCGAATAATCGATTAAAATTTGATTTATTTGATAGGCTTATCTGTTAGGTAAATCTGTTAAGGTCGTAGTCACTCAGTCAGTTACTACATACTCTTTTTCGGCAAAAAAACTACAATCATTCCACACCCTAAAGTTTTTAAGTCAGCATTGTGTTTTAACCGCGGTTCCGACAGCGAACAGTTTATTGCAGTGAAGACAGCTACTTTTATTGCCTTCTAAATTACGACTCGGCTCGTTTAACTATCACTGACATGTTGAACTTATGTTTGTTTGTTTGTGTATGCACTTGTTATAGCGCCACTTCAAGCTCTCTACTCAGAGGCACTCCCGACTACAGAGCGGACACATTCTCGCTCGCCCATTGTCGGCTAACCTTGAGTGATTGCTCTCTATTCTCAAGTCATGTTGCGCAGAGTGAAGTCTGACTGATCAGAGTAACTATTATGAGTTTCAGATGATTTCAGTAAAACTCTGGAGATTTATTTGGAGACCGTTT
The DNA here is from genome assembly GCA_949752735.1 of Lumbricus terrestris. Lineage (NCBI taxonomy): Eukaryota > Metazoa > Annelida > Clitellata > Crassiclitellata > Lumbricidae > Lumbricus > Lumbricus terrestris. The sequence goes on from OX457051.1 coordinate 29,686,767, forward strand.
TCCGGAGCAGCAAAATCAGTCTGCATCGCAACGCAGAGAACGTTGGTCTGATTCGGTCTCGACTGAGAGGGTCGAGACTGTCAAAGGGTCAAGTGCTTGTCTTCATGGACAGCCACTCGGAAGTTCAGATTGGCTGGTATGTAGGACATGATTGGCATTAGTGGTTTCAGTTTAACGACAGTGTCTGGTAACATTAGCGTCGCCCTCCTCCTTCACCCAGGCTTGGGACTGGCACTGGCAGAGTTCGAGTAGTTTTAAAGTTTTTATGTGGCAGTACTTCCACACTCTTATATATGCGTTGTAATTGTATGAGTGGGCGAGAGTGAATGAAAGATTGGATGAACAATTGAGTAAGTAAATGAGTGAGGTGGACTCAGGTAGTGAGTAAAAGAGCAAGTCAGTAAGTAACGCACTTGTAAGCACGCTGTAATTTCCATAAGTTGAACGAGAAGGAAGGGTATAGGCATTGAGTGCATCAAGATTAGTTTGTTTCATTGAATCTCCGTTCTTCAAATTCATTATGTCGAAGGCCGCCTAATTGCCTGTCTTAATAATAATTGTTAATAATAATAATAATTGTTAATAATAATTGATAATAATTGTGACCAGCAGGTGGTAAATGAATGGCCACAGGCTTGACAGGTCAAACGAAATCCTGTGAAGTAAAAACGGTCACAGGTCTGCAAAACAGAGGGGCACTTCAGTCACTATCTGGATTGCCGAGAAATGGATCATCCAAAATCTACGTTTGAGTTCGATTAGCGTATGAGGCATGGCGCTATTGCTATCTGCCGTATAGGCCTACGAGCTCCAAAGATGGCGGCGCCATTCCGCTGGCCCTGGAGACTCTAGGACCCATTAATTCTAGGGGGATTGCTATGTTAGTTGATTTAGGTCGTCAGCTGTCACACGCGTCCGACGATCTTAGGGAGACGTCCTTCCTCTACCAAAGACTGTCAATTCTTATTCAGCGGGTTCTTTCGCTAACCCTATGCCCGATTTGGAAGAGAGATAGCATTTCCATAATAATAATAATTTGACTTTTATAATAATGATAATAAAAATAATAATAATAATAATAATAATAATAAATAGAGCTATAATAATAATAATAATAATAATAATTATTATTATTATTATTATTATTATTATTATTATTATTATTATAGCTTACCTCTCATTGGTGTGTCGTCTTGCCATTGTTTAGGCTGGAGCCGTTGTTATTCGAGATAAAGAAGAATCCCAGAAGTTTGGTTAACAGTGTAATCGATTGGATGGAAAAAACTACAGGTCGGTAAACTCTACTTGTCTGTTTTGCATAGTGACTGATGCAAACAGCCAGACCCACTGAGACCCAGTCACCATCACTGGCTGTTTGCTTCCATAAACATGTGAAGTATATGTATGTATGATGTTGTACATATGTATGCATTCATGTATGTATGTATGTATGTATGTATGTATGTATGTATGTATGCATTCATGTATGTATGTATATGTGTGTATGTATGTATGCATGTATGTATGCATGTAAGTATGTATATATGTATACATGCATGTATGTATGACATTGTATGTATGTATGTATGTATGTATGTATGTATGCATGTATGTATGCATGTAAGTGTGTATATATGTATGCAGGCATGTGTGTATGTATGTATGTATGTATGTATGTTTGTATGTATGTATGTATGTCATTATATGTATGTATGTATGTATGTATGTATGTATGTATGTATGTACATGTATGCATGTATGTATGCATGTAAGTATGTATATATGTATGCAGGCATGTGTGTATGTATGTATGTATGTTTGTATGTATGTATGTATGTATGTATGTATGTATGTATGTATGTATGTCATTATATGTATGTATGAATGTATGTCGTATGTATGTATGCATGTATATATGTACGTATGCATGCTTGCCTGCATGTATGTATGTATGTAAACTTGTATGTATGTATGTATCCAACTATCCATCCATATACTGACGATCTATCATCAACCCACCGGCCTTGCATGTAAGATTTGCATACCTACTTGATGTGAACTCCTACTCGCTTATGGTCTTTTGTATGTCCGAATCTTAGTTAGATAGTTAATCAGTTAGATATTAAAGCCTACTTTTAATAACTCTGCATTGCAACCATGCAGTCACTATTTCGCTTTGTACTTGAGTTTCCCTGCTATAGCGTGACTTTTGCCCCTTAAGTGTCTCTATCTCTTTTTCTTCGTTGTGACGAATAATTTAATCTTTAGGCTATTTTGCTTTACCATACTATGGTAACTTGCAGCAAGAGGCAATACATTTGTGGTTATGATTATCGCTATGAGTGCACACTGGATGTATTTTGTATTCTTTACATGCATTCTACGTATTTTGATTGACGCTTCGTATATTTAGGGTAATGATAAACAATCTGACACGTTACCCTCCCAACAGTCTACTCAACCTTCCATTCGGCAGTTAGCGTTGGCAAACTGAGTTGTAGGACGTGATGGGGGACTTGCATGACTGCCGACAGTTAAATTCAACTGTAATAAATTATTGTGATCGTCCGTTCATTACTGATTGTAATAAGAGCCATACTGCATTGCGTAAAATTTGAAAATGAACGAAGATTATTATCGGTACTTCTGGTACTGTTGGTCTAAAGGGAATCAATGGGAGTATAAGTACGGCTGTACGGACTGGACCGTCATCTATGATTGGTCGATGCGTTTTGGATGGTTCAATATTCCTTCTGAGGAAGCCCGAAGTAATATCACAGATGCCTACAAGTAAGTGTTGCACAGCGCCAACGGTACAGCGGTATGTGTATGGGACATATCTTCATCTTCATCATCATCGTGGTCTTTGAATCTACCCACAGACCTATAGAGACAACAACTAATGTTATAGTTATATATTCTTTTGGTAGCCGATAAAGCCCTGAACAGCCACAGAAATCCGCTGTATCAAGTAAGCACTTACTGGGTGTTAGTGATGCAAACGGCCCATTCAACCACGGTAATATTCATTCATTCATTCATTCATTCATTCATTCAAGAATTTATATAGCGCTTCTTCAAGGCGACTACTCAGAAGCGCTCCCGACTCTAGCACGGCAAAAAAGGACAGTTTTGAGTTTAGTAACACTGGAAACGAACTGTTATAATGAAACGTGTACAAATTACAGAAGTAAGCAACCAGTAAGCGAGCGATTGGCGCATCTTTAGACAGAGTTCTGTTGTCAAGACCTCAACATCAAGACGAAGACTTTGAACCTCAAGACCAAGACCTAAATTTGATCTCGAGCACGCTCGAGCCACGCACTGAAACAAAACAGTATTCTTGCTCTGATGACATCTTAAAATTGTTCCACTGCAATGTGGAAACTCGAAAACAAATTGTTATTGTTGCAGGACTTTTTTAATAATAATATGTAGAGATTAAAGTGCCATGGGTTCGTAAGCAACCGATTAAGAAAACCGTAGCAACGATTCAGAAGCACTTAAACGTGCAGTTGTACACAAAATGTGCAGTTATAAATGGATTTGTGCAATTGTAGAAGCACTTATGTACAGTTAAAACTAGCAAAAAATGGTTATTGTTCTCCGATTGGAAGTAATTTACCATGGAGGATAGGAAGGAAAAGAAGGTGTTGTGCACTTCTAAACATTCCTTAAAAACAGCCTTGTTTTGTTGTAAGTATATTTATTAACGTATTATAGACTACTCTTATCAGTACTGAAATAGTAGAGTAATTTTGCTAAGATAACCGCTTAAAATGCTGCCATTGCAATGTACAATTTAAAAAACATCTGATGAAGAGTGGGCCCATCCCTCTCCAAACCCCTCTCCCTCTGAGGGCTGGACGATCGTCTGCCCACCCCTCCTCAGAGACCTTGATTTCCCTCCCTTTGAGAGAATTAAAAGGGACTAGATTAAACAATAAACACTGTCTCTGGACCTTATTCTGAATTTCAATGGTCTGCATACAGGTCGAGGACAATAATTGGTACGTACGCCGCCATCGACAAGGAATTCTTCAGAGAAATTGGAGAATTGGACGCCGGAATGGAATTTTGGGGAGCAGAGAACATCGACCTTAGCATCAGAGTAAGTTGACCTACCAACACACACACACATACGCATACACACACATTCACGCACCACAAACACGCACCTACACTCATCCAACACACTCTCGTTTATATATAAGCTCATGGAATACGCAGGCATAATATATATGTCTGTTTCAGAGTGATACTTTTACTCTGAAGAGGTCACATTCTTAAACTACACACATTATAATTATGCACCCGCAAGCACACATACAATATTTATTAATTAGAAAATAAGAATTACGTACATTAACAACAGCAATTATGATTATTTATAAACACGACGTTGGAAGTCATAGCGCATTATTTTTATAATTAATGACAATAATTAGGACAATTTATATATGTTACCTCAGTTGAACTGACTGTAGACTGGCTACGGTTCTTTGAAATTCGCCTGCCACGCTGCCTGGAAACACGCATGACACTTCCATTTACGGTTGGTCGGTGATTAAGAGTAACAACATATAATTTTGGGTGTGTGAAGGGTCTTGCATCCCTAAAAGTTATTCCATGGCGGCCATTGCCATCCTCTACCCCGTGTCATCGCCCCAGACAAAAATTGTCCTTAATTCGCTCTTGAAACCAAATTTCTAAGAAGTTTTTATGGTCTAATCATACGTAATCGTAATCTCTAGACTTCTACAGCACCCGCTAAAGCCAAGTCGTGGGAACCAGCTATTCACATGCGCTTAATCAAAACTAAATCATTAGGCAGATGGTCAAGATCCGGAGAGTCAGGCGAGGAGTTATACAGACGGCTATGGTGGATGATGTTTAGAGTTGAAACGGCGTGCATGGCAGGTAGGGGGAAATGGTAGAATCAGTATACAATCTGTTGTTTAGTTTTCATATGTAGGCGTGTAAACGAGTATGTTACATCCATGTTACATCGAGTATGTTGCATCCATCTAAACAAGTATGTTAATTCGTCTGACCAAGTATGTTACCTACGTGTAAACGAGTATTTTACCTCTTTCTGAACGAGTGTTTTACCTCCATATAAGCAAGTATATTACCTCCGTGAAACAAGTATGTTAACTCCGCGTAAACGTGTATGCTGCCTCCGTCTAAACAAGTATATTGACTCCGCCTAAGTACGCATGTTATTTCCGTCTAAACAAGTATGTTGCGTCCCTCTAATCAGGTATGGTTTCTCGCCTAAAGGAGTATTTCCTCTGTCTGAGCGAGTATGTTAGCCTATTTTCGCCTAAAGAGTATTACGTTCGTATGAAACAAGTATGTAATAACATCCACTTAAACGAGCATGTTATTTCCATCTAATCAAGTATGTTGTCTTCGCCTGAGCAAGTATGTTGCCTATGTTTAACGAATATTTTACCTCCGAATAAACAAGTATCATACCTCCGTACAAACAAGTATCTTGTATGGTGTCTCCGACTAAGCGATTATGTTACCTCTGTCTGAGCGAGAATGTTAGCCTACATCCGTCTAAGCAGTTTATTACGTCCTTGTAACAAGTAAGTTACCTCCAACTAAACTAGTAGGCTACCTCGTCTGAAGGAGTATGTTACCTACATCTAAACAAGTATGCTACCTCTACTTGTAGGTGTGGCTGTTCGACGGTCAGGTTCTAACGGTGCCCTGCTCAAGAGCGGCCCACCTGGAGGGTAACAATGCTCGGGCATATCGCGACAGTCACTATTCCATTATTGAGCGAAATTACAAGCGACTCGCTGAGGTCTGGTTCGATGAATACAAGGACTGCTTCTACTATTACTTTCCACATTTGATCGTAAGTGTAAGGACTTGGTTTCTATAGAAAAATGGAATTTTTCTTCACACTTTGCAATCAATTTTGCCTACATTTGGATGTCTGTCCTAACGCAAGCGTCAATGAACATAATTATAGGCATACGCATAGTAAAGCTGAGAAATTTATAATCAGAGACCACTGTGAAATGTACCCATTATCTTAATTTTTCGCTTCAAATCACTTTTCAAGCTCTTGCTAACAAAACTAACCGTGATGAACGTGTTCTGCCCCTTTCCGCAAAATATCATGGGCGTCTTTGACCATGTAGACACTACTGTAGCGGAAGTGTTGGTCTGTGGCATCTATTGGTCAAAGGAGTAAGCTAAGCCCAGTAAGCCGTCCATATGTCGCGTACGCATGCGCTGTGGGTTGACCACTTCTGCCTTAGATATATTACATTTGCTGAGTCTAACAGAATATTATTGTAAACACACAAAATGCGTGGCTTAAGTTTAGGACGTTTTAAGCCGTTTGTTAATTTTTACTATTAAAACTTCGTAAACTTAAACCACGAGTGTTCTGTGCTTAAAATTATGCTAAAATCTTTTGCTTTTTTCCAAAAAATTCTTTTGTCTCTAATTTCTGTTAGGCTCAGTAAATGTAAGTTATCTGGGGCAGAATCGGGTCGACGCATGGGCACGCAGCTTATTGGTGAGATGTCGAAACAGCTTAATCGTAATCGTAATCGTAATCTCCAAATTTTTAAAGCGCCACTCGAAGGCCAAACGTGGAGCACCAGCTTATTCACGAGCGTTGCGTTGCGTAAAAAAGGGTTGTCCGTAACAGCAGTCCAAACTCCAAAGGTGGTCCGGGTCGAGCTTATTGACAATCAAGCGACTCGTAGGATCCCAGAACCATCTGGTCTTACCTACAAACTGTGTACTCACTGTAGACCCATCATTGATTTCATAAAGTAAATATTTGAAGTTATGGTTAAGTCAATTTATCGCACTAATTTTAATGTGTCGCATTATGTTGCACATTTCAGTCGGTTGATGCTGGTGACTTAAGTGAACGGCTGAAGGTAAAGGCTTCGGCTCCCCACAATTTCAAATGGTACCTTCAGAACATTTATCCGGAACTTGGTTGTCCGGTTAAGGATGCATTTGCTCAAGGTCCGGTTAGTAAGTCTGATCCTGACCTGCTGTGAATGGTTCCACTATACATTCATTCATTCATTTGGGAATTTATCAAGCACCCCTTCGAGGTAACTAATCAGAGACTCCAGCACGACCAGAAAGAACAGACTTAATTAAAGTTGTTGAGGAGGGATTCTGGTAGAATCCCAGGAGGCAGGCACATCTGTAAAGGAAGGATGTTTCATACCACCATGCCACATGGAGGGCATATACTTCCCAGCTGCAATACACGCGAAAGAAGTCAAGATGACTCCTTGTTCTTCGTTTAGACTAAATAGTTTATAGGCTACTTCAGGGGAATCTGGAGGGCTGGGATTACATCTCTGTACTGTTCTTCTACTCTCTGCTAAGTAACTTAGAAGATGTTGGAGAGCCTGGAGACTGAAAGATGCCATGAGTCGTCAGTTTTCGGGTGTACACATAATTAGGTCTCGACCTGCGTTGTGTGCTTTAGTTATGCCTATCTGCAGTATTTTCGAGTTGTAGCTCTTTTTGGGGAACTGTAACACTAACTAAAACCACTCTTGTTAAGCAATGTTTAATCTAGTCCCCCTGCTTTGGAGTGGGAGAATTCGGGTTTCTGGGGTTGCGAGGCTAGTCTTTTGGTCAAATCTCCCATAAACATACCAATTTCGCTATTTTCTTTTGAAAAGTGAGGACTTTTTAGTATGTTTTCTCTTTTTTTGCTCAAACCTTTTTGGGTTTTTTGCAAAAATTTCTTTTTATCTCTGTCTCTGTCATAATTTCCCATAAAACATAAAAACATTAAAACATACCATTTTAGCCACTTTGAAAACTGATGACATTTTTTATAGTCTTGTTCTCAAATTTCCTGATCAATATCTAACCGTACCACTTTCCTATATATAATTTATGGGCCTACATATCAATAGCACTTGCCAAAAATGGGGGGGGGGTGTTCCTGCACGTTTCATTTTTATGGGGAAATGGCACGTATATATGTATGTATGCAACAGCTTCAGAATTTTTCGGGGGAATCTCATTCTTGGGGTGAACTTCCCCCCCTCAAGGACGTCTAGATCAAACACTGTACATGTATGTGAGTCAGTGTACCGATATAGGCAAAGGAAAAATCTAGATACCGGATGGTAACTCTAACAATTAGGGAGTCTAAATAGGAACCCAATTCTTAGATGACTTTATTTTCATGACTCTTGTAGGTGAAGAACCTTGGAACAGGTTGGTGTTTACTCGTAGGAGGTCAAGATGTCGCCTCAATTGAATGTCCAAAGGATGCTAGCAAAGAACATGTAAACTCTACATCCGTCGATCGTCAATCTTTTCAAAAGTTTCTTCTGTCTATTTTTTAATTTAGCAAATTCTAGGGAAATGCAAATCATTCAAATATTCCGCATTACGCGGAATCGATCAGCAAAGCGCAAGCCTTTGATCTATAAGAACTTTTTACGTACAGCCTATAGCATGGGCGGATACTTGCGGGGGACGAAAAAGCGGCCGAAGATTTTGGGCGGACGAATGGCTGAGACGCCGGCGAAGAATTTTTCATCTTTTTGCCGGTTAAAATTTCTGACGACTTTTTTGTAGTCATCCGTCCAAAATGCCGATGGAAACCATCATTTTCTCTGCTAAAAAAGTTGATGACTTTTTTGTATCCGTCTCCGAAATTCAGATGGAAAAACATCTTTTTCTCTGGAAAAAGTTTATGACCTTTTTAGTCATCACCCTCTTCTCGTTTGTTGTTCACCTAACACTTACCGATTACAGATTGCAAAGGGTGGGACAAATGCATGGGCCGTCCCCGCCACATCCATTAAGGGGGACCGTCCCTCTGTCCCCCCCCCCTAAGTTTCCGCCCAGGGCCTGTAGGTTTACCTCAGGATGGAAATCGTTTCGGAACTGTGCTACAGAGAAGAAAACCTGGAAAGTCTCCTTCCCAATAATTTAAAATTGTGTGCTTTTACCGAGCATTATTTTGCTAAGTGATATAATTATTCGTTGTAATGACATTTAACATCTTGTTAGTTAGTGCAAAGAGTAGACACCTTGAAGAGTCCCAATACAAATTCTCTGAATGAATGAATGAGTAAATGAATTCGACATAAAATAGATGTCTACTTGGTACTTGCATTCGTGCTCGATTAGAGCCTTTAAGTACTTGTACTCAACCATGAGACCCGAATACTCGTACTTGATGCCTCGGGACTTGTATACCCTAAGTACTTGCCTACGTACTTGCAATGTCATGCTAATATCTCAGCCTGGACATAATGAATAGATAACTGTACATTTGTCTTGGTTTCCCTGGACATAATATATAGATCAACTGTACATTTTCCTGATTTGGACATAATAGATAGATCAACGGTACATTTTCATTTTTCCTGGACATAATAGATAGATCACCTGTACCCTTTCATATTTTCCATGGACATAATAGATAGACCAATTGTGCATTTTCATGTTTTCCCTGAACATAATAAATAGATCAACTGTACATTTTCCTGATTTTCCTGAACGCAGAAGATATACTGGAGCAACCAGTTCCAAATCAGACTGCCGCACTTCATCCTACAGGTGAACAAAGAAGGTAGCAAGTACCACATCAAGAGGTCTGCATACTTGACGTTCTATCGAAATGGATCGACCAAGTGGATTCACTGGAAGGTTCGTAGAATCGTAGATATTCGTCAATATGGACCGCGACAGAGTGAGACAGAAAGAGACACACAAAGACACAAAGAGACAGACACACAGACAGAAAGATACACACACAGAGGCAGACAGAGCGTGATACAAAATAGAGAAAGAGCAGGCGTTAGGCCTATGTATGTCAGCAGGGGCTTCTATCCCTCCTAAGCAGCCGGGCGCAATCCATCTTCTTCCCCCCCCCCTTTTCTGAACCGGCCTTTCTCTATGTATGCAATATAATGTAATCTATCGCATGCCCTCCTCTAGTGTGGGAATGAAGGCCTGTTTGGAGGAGGACAAACGAGCATCCAGCAGAGATAGCCGAAGCATGTGTAGCGCCGAGAAGGAACCTGGTATGGGGAGGGAAGTGCCCCTCCCCATAAGAAATTTTTGCGATTTCCGCATCGCAATTTCAGCATTTTAGGCTGTCCTCTTAGCAAAATTACTCAACTGTTTCAGTGGAGGAATTGCTGCCAAAATTGGGCAGCCATATATATGTTTTGCATCCTTGATCAGTGTACGCTCGAGAGGCGTTACATAATTTTTAGAGCACAATAAATACAATGTAGGTCCTACACTGTAAGCCCACGTAATAATGATGTTGCTTTACAAGTGTTCAAGGACCAAAGTTGACTGTCTGAAATTTGAAAGATAACAATGGAGAGAAGCCATTTACTTGTGCAAAATAGTATTTGTAGGCCTATTAATATTATTTTTTCAATTTTAATATGATTGTATTATTTATTAAAATAGTAAAAACATAACTATAATCATGTAGCCTAATAGGAAATTTTTATTATGGTTATATTATAGCTGTTATAGCAGTTCATGTAATTCAAAAATGCAGAGAGCAACCTAACTAAAAACTCAAAGTGTATAAGGTGTATACATTTTGCTAAAAACTATTAGGTCTACCATTTTGCCCAAATTTCTATGGAATGGAAGTATTTTCTGGGGGGATCTTCCTCCTGGTGATGCCTAGATTGAACGCTGCCCTCCATGTCCGACCTTCCCCCCCAACCGACGTGAATTTTGGCTGTCTTCTGATTCCCCCCCCCCTATTTTTCACTGGGCGCAAGCTGCGCCCGCCATGTATAGGGATAGAAGCCCCTGTATGTCAGAGTGCATTGGGCCACTATTAATAGGCCTAATACTGAGGCCTACAAAAATTTACTATATATGGCCTATAATAATATTTGCTAAAAAAGCGCAACTATGGGAACTTAGATCTATGCCAGAGCTCGAGGTCTCCAAACTGTGGTTCGCTGGTCAAGGGCTCCGTGAACGACATGATCCGTTAAAGAAGTCATAGAATGTTATTATGCTTACATTTTAAAGAGCTTGTCATATTAAATTTTACTTTTAAATACTTTAGGTCCGCAAGATTGGTCTGGGGAAGTAATTAAGGAGGAACACACTGGTCCAAACACGTGTACGTGGAAACCTCTGAGGTTAACTCATGAAATTCGACATCAGCATTCCCAAGTTGAGTGGGCTAGTTCAGCCTAGTTGTAACGGCCTATGAAGCGACGTTTGGTATTTCTTGGATTTGTTTCTACATCTGAACCAAGTTACCAACATCAGCTGTCCACCGATTTGTTTTGACGGAGCAACCACAAATAATCTAGCTGGTTCCTCCTACCTCGAGACTACCAATGTTAACTACACACACACACACACACACATACACACACACTGTCACACACACACACACATTGGTAGCATTACATAAAAAACGAATGTTTCATTTTGAATAGGATGGGCCGTTGATGGAAATGGAGTCGAGACTGTGCGTTGAAGCTTTGTCAGGTGATGCGAACAGCACCCTCGATTGTAGGACATTTGCACCACAGACTACAACCACACCATCGAACTCCACTGTGGCTATGTGCCCGTGCAACTTTCTCAACAACACGAGACAGATGTGGCGCTTCAAGACGTATACGGACCAGTACGAGGACCTGGTGGCCAACAACGAGTCGGCGAAAATACACGGAAAAGAGCAACAAGTCTTTCTAGAAGTCTACAACTTGTCTTTGTCCCTGTCTATTGAAAATGGGGGCTAGTAAATAGGCCTACGCTTTGTGAAACGTCCCTCTATCGTAGGGCATTAATTTTACAACAAGGATTGAAAAGCATAACATGAATATTCAAGATGTCTAAACTGATTACAGCAAGATCTACATGAATATTAAACACATCCATGTATTTTTGCACTATGGAACATAACTATTAAGGATGTGCACGCAGTTATCAGCATGAACGATTTGAAAAAGTCATTAAGTCTTATATCTCCGGTTTATACTTCCCACGAATAGTTTTCGTAACGTTGACTACTTATACAATTTTGTACAGGTTTGTATGCATGCATGTATGTATGCATGTATGTATGTACGATATGTAGGTATGTATGTGACCTATATATGTAATATGTATGTATATGCATGTATGTATGTGCCCTGTCTTGTTATAGCGCCCCTTCAAGTCTCCTACTCAGAAGTGCTCCCGACTACAGCGCGGACATTGAATTGGAGTTTCACGTCGAAGCAGTGAGCGATTGCGAGTGAAGGACTTGCCCAAGGTTGCTACGTGGCAACTTGAGGTGGATTTGAACCTGCAATCCTCCGGCTGCAAGGCAACGACCCTGTACCCACTACACCATCGCGCCCCACAGAATTATGTAATTTATGTAATTTATGCAGTTCACTTTTTGGGCTGTCGTGCAATTACATAACCAACTATCCTAAAGTCTAGGCCTAATTGTCACGCCTGGAATAAGTTAGGCCTATAGTTCCTTCATTGACACGTTTTTCATTATTAACTGGTTACCAAACACATCTTTTTTCGCTGTTCTAGACAATGGCGTAACTAGGAACTCGGGGACCCCTAGACAAAATATGAAGGTGGGGCCCTCTCCCTACGGTACTTATTGAAATGTATTATTACTTATTAATTTACTGAAATGCTGATGTATATGAACAAGATACAAGTACAAATTACAGTAAACTGTAATCGTAATCGTAATCTCCTAATTTCTAAAGCGCCACTGGAAAGCCAAGCGCGGGGCACCGGCTTATTCACGAGCGCTGCGTTGAGTTAGGAGGGTTGTCCGTGAGAGTAGTCCGTGGTGGTCCGGGTCGAGTTACCATAGGATCAGGATCAAATGCGTTGAGTCAAAAGGGTTGTCCGTAAGAGTAGTCCATGGTGGTCCGGGTCGAGGTACCGTATTCTTCCTAACAGGGCTGAAATGACAATTATGACATGTGCGACTGAAGTTAATAAGTAGGCTGGCCTTAACGGCCCGCCGCCTATGTAAAGCTTGGTTGAAGTCCTTTGCTATAGTGTGAAGTCATTCAGTCAAAACTCAGAACTTTGCTGGAGCTGGGCGTCTCCGACTCGTCGCGTCGTGTCGGGTTCTATTTAACATTTTTTCGGAGTCTTGCAAACTCGGGGGCCCCTCTGGGGCCTCTACACTCGGGGGCCCCTAGACTTTGTCTTACCCAGTCTACCCTATTGTTACGCCACTGGTTCCAGAACTAAACCTACTTTCTTTCTCTGAGTCTTTCGCACTGGAAGCGCCTCTGATTAATGCAATGTTAGACTAGAGTCGCTTTACAAATTTATTATACACCGTGGTTCAATAAAAATGTAGGCCAAACTGTTTCTCCTATATCTCTAATGTCTGATTATTAATCATGCTAAAATTTTCAAAATATTTAGAGAATTGAACTAAGAATATGATTCCAAAATATCATGTCATAAATTTGAACGGATAGAAAGATATGAATCTTTCAAATTCATCTCCAAAAATGTAAGTTTTCAGCAAGCCTGTTATGGTGTTCGTTGCGGTTTCGACGCTTGGTCGTTCCCATTTGGTCTTCAGTGATCCTGGAATAAAAATTAGCGGAGTCTATTATCGCAACGTTCTGCTGTCACAACATCTTCCACCTGTTATCAGAAATGCATAGCCCTAGAAGGCTATTTTCTTCTTTAACACAACAGTGCCAGCTCATAGAGCCAGGGAAAGCGTCGAAATGCTAACGAAGAGACATCATACTTCATTTCTACCACACTTTGGCCTCCGAACAGTCCCGATTTAAATACTGTCCTCTATAACATCTTCTTTGTGTAAATAATCAACCAATAGTTACTGAAAGTTTCCTCGCAAAAATATTTAAAAAACGTTTTTCATGTTTGAAGTACTTTGTTATAAAACCCAAAAGAAAATTGATGGTAAGCTAAAATTTCGGCAGATGAAAGTTGAAACATTCATATCTTTCTATCCGTTAAAATTTATAACGATTAATAATCATCCGTTGGAGATATATGAAAAACAGTTTGGCATACTTTTTTTATTGAACCACGGTGTAGATGCCGTCGTTTTTTGCCTACTCGAAACGGATCGTCAGTCCTATATGGTGGACGAAAACCCCTCTTCGTTTGAGTACCAGCCCGTCCGACAGTCGGGTCTAGCCTATTGCTTAAAACTCCTTTAAAATGTCAATGCTGACGAAGAAACCGCGGGCTGAGGGGGAAACTCCACTCTACCCAGGGTATAATAATAATATAATATTATTTCCAGGCAATAACAGTCAGGTCTATAAGCTAATCTTTTAGTCCACAGGCAGGGGCGGACCCAGAGGGGCCAAAATGACCATGCCCCCCCATTTAATAATTGCATGGGACGTGGTCCCCCATTTGGTTTCAACAAGCCATTAAATAAATGCAGAGGGAGAGAAAAACAGGCTACCCGCCCCCCCCCCCCCCCAATTAAAAAATCGCATGGAACGTGACCCCCCCCCCCCATTTGATCTACCACACTCCCGACTTTGATGACTGACGACTAAAAAATGGTCGTCAACTTTTTTGGCGGCTGAATTGGTATCTTTTTCCTGAAAAATTGGACGAATGACTAAAAAAAGGTCGTCAACTGTTTTGGCGGATGAATTGGTATCTTTTTCCTGAAAAATTGGACGAATGACTAAAAAAGGTCATCAGACGAAATTTTTTCCCTGTCCCACCAACAAGACCGAAAATTTTGGCCCCCCTTCCTTCGGAAATTTCTGGTATCCGCCCTTGCCCACAGGTCGTGGATGCGCTCACCCACATGGATGCGCGCATGCACAACCTGTCGCCGCTTTGTTGCTCAATTCATATGCGTGGACCTCTCTCCTCTCGCTCTCGATCCCCCACGTCGATACAGGCTAAAGACTTCAAGGTATCCCTACACAATTTCAAATCCCCGGTCTTTTTTGGAAAATAGGACCTGCTGTATAAACCTGTGACATTAACGTACTCTGGAAGTAGGGGGGTCCGTAGCTCAGTGGAGAGAGCGTTGGCCGATAAACTGAGAGTCATTATCGCGACCCGGGTTCAAGCCTCGCACAGGGCAAAAAATTTATTTGAATTTTCTGTTAGCTGCCAGTGGCGCTTTGCTGTTGTGTTGTTTGCCTCGGGTCTGTTGAAAATAAGATCGCCCCTCCAACTCCTGGCTTGGCCGATCAGGAGCGTTCCAGCACTTAGGCCATTAGTGTTAAGTTACCGAACCTGTTGTAGCCGACCTGCGTGTCGTGCGAAGCTTGCCGTATTTCGCATAACTTGTACCTGTAATCGTTCTGCGGTGTGTCAGATTGAATGTCAATAAACGAAAATTATTATTATTATTATTAAGTATAGACCTATGAGATCCACCAATATAATAGATACCGTTAATGAGGCCTCTACGTGTACGTATGACGGCATGAGAATGTAATCAATCACCTGTCACATATGTTTATTTAGCGCCCTTGAAGATCTCTGCTTATATCGGAGGCGGTAATAGGCTAAATCTGTAGGTTTCAAAGTAGACCTACTCGACGGTCCGTGGAAAAGAGTTAAAGAATAATATTAATAGCAATTAATAATTTATTTACAATTGTATCAAATTATTAGAATTGTTGTCCAAAATTTGCTCAAATTTCAGTCTCAAAATGTGAAAATTAAAAATAAATTACGTGTTTTTTAACTTGCGAGATGGCGCGTTCAAACATTTAAATTTATTCTAAATTTACTACGTCCAGTCTCATGTTTATTTCATTGATATCTATATTTAGATATCCGTGTATTTCTGTTGATCTATGGTAAGCGATAATCAAGTAAACGCTGATCAAGTAAAGCATTGCTGGATGTAGTTTGTTCTATTTTCTAGCATAATATAAGATTTTAAACATGAATAAATGTGTTTTAAGCATTTAGAAAATGACCAAACGTGAACAAACCTGTCTGGACAGGGAATAAAAGAACAGTGAAAGAGCCTGACCGATGTCTTCCACTGACATACTTCACAGTACTGTAGTATCATTGCGCTTCTGAGTGGACATCTTGAAAGGGCGCTACATAAATTCTTTAAATGAATTAACTGACCTTAACCTTATTCTATAGACTGCTCCATTAAACCAGTTGTCCAAAACCTTGGTGTTCTTCCTGATAATACTTTACAACGAAAACCAAAATACTACAAAACTAAATCCTCTTTCGTCCATCTCATGCACATACAGAAAGTCAAGAAAAGGCATATGCTACATGAGAAAGTCTTCGCACACCTGTACACGCTTTGGTCATCTCTAAATTTCATTAGGCTACTCGTTGATGTTTGACCAGCACATTATCCCCCTGATTTCAAATATGTAAATGATGATTAGGAGGTTCAGAGTGAACATCATCATCACCATCACCATGATCATAAATAATCATTATCCACAGGTTGTGTTTCATCGGCGTCATCGGTACTGTCGGACAGCTCATCTTGTAGACTTACACAAATGCTTTTCTTTTTTTGTCGTCGCTTATCACTGTCAGAATTTTCAATTTTTGACGTATCCAAAATTCTTCTACATGATGCTTCGCTGTTTGTTCTTAGTATTTATTCGGTCCGGACACTGGTTAATTGATGGTGGATGACTGAGGCTTTGTCACTTTTGTTTGTTTCTGTGAGACTTGTCTATAGACAAACTTGTCTATAGGGATCTGCTGGTCTTTAACTTGACACAAGGTGACAAGGGTCTCTTTATACGACTCTGCGCATATCAATGCCTAATGATTGCAGGTGCTATAGGCCTACTTAAATAGATTGAAGTTCTCAAAAATCAGGTGAACAAACAAGTTGTTTGAAACGGGCGATCGTTAGCCTATCGGTGTCATCTTCAAAATGCCGTTGTTTATCCTGTAAGCATTTTTGTATTGCGACGTGTAGTGTTTGTGATTAAAATAATACAACAGCGTCTATAATAATAGGAGTGGTCTTTGTAGATTACCGATGGCACGTACTAAATGTCAAAGAAGACGGATTGTTCGGGGTGTCCTGTTGGTTGTTCTCGTTTGGTTCCTGCTATCGACCTTTTGGCTCATGAATGACCCACGGTTCGGCTTGAAGATGGCATCTTCCATCCTACACCCAGGCTGCAACGGTAGAGGCCTACATGAACATAATTATGAATTTATATGTAGCAGCAGAGGAAGGTTTCATGAGTGTCGCAAATGTTTTTGTCATCTTGTGTCTACATATTAACAAATCCGTTCTTAAGAAGCAAGACCTGGCATTATAGCCTATAGGTCTCTCTTGCTGCTGCTGCTGCTACTATTACTGCTGATGCTACTATACTACACTGCTGCTGAAGCTGCTGTCACTAGTAGGCCTACTACGTACTACAACTAACACAGTCATTACTCCTACTGCTGCTGCTACTAGGGCCTGCTACTGCTGCTATTACTAATTGTAATTGTAATTGTAATTGAATATTTATAAAGCGCCGCTCATAGATTCAGTAGCGCTCCCGACCCCGGCTAGTGCTCCCGCCAACAAATAGTATAGTCTTCAAGCGTTTGCGAAACAAGAGGGAAAAGGCCAAGGAACTCTGGACGTATCTTGTGGGGAAGGCGATTCCAACAAGAGGGATCAACATAAGCAAAGCTTCTAGACTGGGCCGTAGCTCCACGCACGCGAGGGACAACAAGTAGGCCATTAGTAGCCGAGCGAAGGGCTGAGCGGCCAGGCAGAGTGGAGACCAGGTTACACACTATCTACACAGTGCCCGAAGATATGATCCTAAGCTACTATTTGTAGTGATAGCCTAGTCGCAGTAGTTGTAGCAGGAGCAGTATGAGCAGCAGCACTATAATAGTAGTCGACTGGCAATTGTTGTATTATCATTGCTTTTTGTGTCGTTGCTGTTATTTGTTTATCCAAACTACTCTCGTGATTGTGTTCTGCCTTGCCTTTTAAATCACGCTTGTAAACAGAGACGCGGTTGAATATGACTTTTTATTTTCATTATGAAATGGTATCCAGCGTATTTGAATAATTGAAGAGCTGCTCACTGCTAGACTCGTTGTTATTCTTCAGATGAACTGCGTCGTAGCCAGAATGAGTTGAGGCTGAGATCATGCGACCCACGGACAATAATGAAGTCTAGCTGTCATAAGGACAACGCAGCTACTCTCAATGGGTTTGTCGATTCTACAATCATCCTCGAATGTATGATACACAAATAAAAATGATGATGGACTGGATATATAGCTTTCTATGAAAATTTCTTTGCCATAATTTTATTTTGGGTGAGGGGTGTGTTTACTCCACCGTGAGCAAGCCCACAAGCAACCGAAACAACTAACCGAGGCGTTTGGAGAAACGTCGTGAACTGTCATGGCTGGTTCTGGACGACAAAACACATTACACACAAATACATTACACACTGTAGTTTTTACATCGTGTGCTATAGTAAATGCATTTTAGGACTATTTCATTTTTAGATTTTACTCATTTTGGAGGATGTTCAAGCACCCAAGCTACGACCTTGGAGTAATTATAACATTATATGGACGTCGGCTCCTAGCCCCCCCACCCCACTTCTGGGCCAAGTCTCCACCTACGGACAGGTCGAATAACCTATGGTATCGCCGCCACGGAGCAAGACAACGATTTGCAAGAGATACCATATAGAAACTTGTTACAATCACAATTGCAATTCATACAGCAATATACAATTGAAGTTTGACGTAACAGTGGTGGCGCCAGGGGCTAGCCCCCCCCCCCCAAAAAAGGTCCACAGAGGTTTTTTTGCACAAGGAAAATGAAATATTTTTCTGAGATTTTGACTAAGCCCTTCCTAAAAAAGTCATCTCAGGATTTTTGAGAAACAGGGAAATTTTCTTATTTTCTTATTTTCTTGAGATTTCGCGACCGAACGCCTAAAAAGGTCGTCAGAAAATGTGGCGAATGAAAATGGAAAATCTCCTCCGCGATTCCTAACTGCGCCCATGGATTACAGTGCCGTAGGCCTACAACATTAAACGGTGCTAGGACAAAATGTCCCCGGACAAAATGTCCCGGACAAAATGTCCCCGGACAAAAAGTCCCCGGACAAAAAGTCCCCGGACAAAAAGTCCCCGGATAAAATGTCCCCGGATAAAATGTCCCCGGACAAAATGTCCCCGGACAAAAAGTCCCCGGATAAAATGTCCCTGGACAAAAAGTCCACGGACAAAAAGTCCCCGGACAAAATGTCCCCGGATAAAATGTCCCCGGACAAAATGTCCCGGACAAAATGTCCCTGGACAGAAAGTCGCAGGGTAAAAGTGATGTCCCTAGACTACGTCGCATAAGGCCTTTGTTTATTGTATACATGTATCGTTTCATATGAATTTCAGTTATTAACGAATACTGAGTGATCGTTTACTTCAAGGCATCCGTTTTAAAACTTAACGTGCCATATGTACAGTTGCCCGGGGAGGGAGGAAAATTTCCTAGTCAAAATGGGGGTGACGCCCGGGGGTAATTGTCGGGGAATAAGTCCGGGGAATATGTCCAGGGGAAATGTCCGTTCACCACCTAAACTACGCATCGCCGACCTGTTGAGATTTTGTGCGTCTGCAGTATCACGCTAGACTGCGTCCGTGTGGGAGACTAAGCCTATACGTCCAAGAAGGACCGTCTTGTCCGACAATGCCCTCACCTGAAGACAGCCCACCATTTGAAACAGCTGTGTAGAATGGCAGATGGGAACCTCTTAACTTCTATCTTAGCGGACCAGGGCCGTGTTCTGAAACCGCTCCTAATCGAAACAGCAGGAAATTCTGTCATTTTCTCAAATTCTTCTGCGGTAATGCCATTTCTGGAAGGAATTCTCCATTTGAAGATGCAGGGCCGGATTAAGGCATGTTCGACATGTTCGGCCGAACAGGGGGGCCCCACACATTAGGGGGCCCGCACACATCCCATAGGAATTTTTCATCATTGCTAATTATAATAGCAAAATTTAGTTTAAAATATCTGAACAAAGTATGAAATATTCAGAAACTGCTGATTTTAACATTATGCAACTTTTGCACATCTGTGGGGGTTCTTATTGCAGTTTTCAATCCCAGGCAGTTTGACCTTAGAATAAGTCAGAAATGCTGGTAAGAGCTATACGTGTTTTTGCTTATTTTAAACACGCAAGTTTAATACCTCACTTTATCGGAACTCAAGTGCTATATGCGATGCATTATGAGATAGCGTAATTCTAATTTTGAGCAGGCCTACTTGCACTGTAGGCTCAGTAAAAATACGCACTCTTTACGAATCAAGTCAATCAATCACATACATTTATATAGCGCCCCTTCAGATTTTTACTCAGAGGCGCTCCCAACGCAGGCGTTGTCAAAAAGAAAGCCTTAAAAAGACGAAAGATAGATCCAACAGAGTCACGAGACGCGAAAGGAAAGCCGCATGGAGGCCATTCCAGGTAGCTGGACCAACCCTCTACCGAGAATGCTCATCGTTGCATGCTCACAGATGTGCCACATTACATGTACAGGGATGTAACACATGGACGGCAAAAAGTATATTAGTGTATTCATTCATTCATTTCCGGCATTTATATAGCGCCTCTTCAAGCGTATCTACTCAGATGCGCTCCCGACCCAACCACGGCTAAAGAGAACAGTCTTGCAACATTGTAGTGTCGTGTATAGTTAATGTTTAAGGGCCCCAACACTTTAGAGTGTCCAGGGGCCTAAGGTTGTCATGCCACTGCATAGTTACGTCCTCACGCTAACGATCGAGAAATAATTTCTCGACTTATCGATTGTCTCACAAAAATCTTATAATTAGGATAATTTATAAACTATCAAAATAATGAGCGATACGGACACATACTTTCAAGGCTGCCTATGTAGGACAAACGCAGATACTGTGAAAAATACCTGAGACCCTTGGCAAATTTGTACATTTCTGACGCAAGAATCGGAATTCTTCTAAAATAGTGAACCAAATGCAGCTTGCAATTGGTTGATTTGATAATAATGTTCTGTTATATTCAAAATGACTCGTTTTCATGCATTTAGAGAAGGTGGTTCTCTGACAGAAGGACTCTTTTTCTCAATGTAGGTGCGCCTACTGCTAGGCGCCCATGCGCTGGGTTTAAGTAGTGTAGGGACATTACTTTTATCCTGGGACTTTTGTCCGGGACATTTTGTCCGGGACATTTTGTCCGGAGACATTTTGTCCGGGGACTTTCTGTCCGGGGACATTTTGTCCGGGGACATTTTATCCGGGGACATTTTGTCCGGGGACATTTTGTCCGGGGACTTTTTGTCCGGGGACATTTTGTCCGGGAACATTTTGTCCGGGGACATTTTGTCCGGGGACATTTTGTCCGGGGACATTTTGTCCGGGGACATTTTGTCTGGGGACTTTTTGTCCGGGGACATTTTGTCCGGGACATTTTGTCCGGGACATTTAGTCCGGGGACATTTTGTCCGTCCACGCATTAAACCGGTGTATAAATAATTCTGGATGACGTTGGTAATTAATTTGTATAGAAGTTATTGCTGCTGATAATAACTATAACCTGTGCTGCCTGCCCTGTACTTGTGCAGGTGTGCTAAGTTGAAATTTGATTCGCTGGGTCCTCTTCTGAATGCGTCGATCATCATAACGTTCCACAACTCTGAGACGATTTCATCTCTGTTGCACACGATCCACTCCATCGTTCAGAGGACTCCTGAGCATCTGCTCGAAGAGATCATCATCATTGACGACTGCAGTCAGAAAGGTCAGCGCTTCGTTTCCAGCCCAGTCCTATTTAAGGTTCTAAAGGAGCAATTAAATTAAAATGAATTATAGAAACGCTTTAAGGATGGTAGAGATTAAAATGTTATAATCAATGGATTAATCTCCAAGTTTAAATTTCCATTGTTCGGCCAAATTTTCTTAATTTGATTTGATTTAGATTAATCGATTATCATTATCATTTATTATAGTTTTATTATATCTATATTTCTTATATTTATGGGGCCTACTTATATTTTTCATATTATATTTATTGTAGTTTTCAGTTCCCTCCGGAGTTGCGCCCAAAGCTATTATCTGTTAGGTAAATCACTCAGTTACTACATGTTGAGCTCTTTTTCGGCAAAAAATTACATTCACTCCACATATATTACCTTCTGAAAGTGTTAAGTCGGCGTTGTGTTTTTACCACGATACCATAAGCCTTATTAAGCGAAGTAGCGAACACTTTATTGTAATGAAGACAATGACTTTGTTGCCGTCTAAATTACGAATCAGCTCTTCTAACTATCACAGTATCACTGACATTTTAACTTATGTACAAAGGGTGACCCGTCAAAAAAGCGACCGACAAAA
Organism: Lumbricus terrestris; assembly: GCA_949752735.1. Classification (NCBI taxonomy): domain Eukaryota; kingdom Metazoa; phylum Annelida; class Clitellata; order Crassiclitellata; family Lumbricidae; genus Lumbricus; species Lumbricus terrestris. Next base: position 29,709,133 of record OX457051.1, read on the forward strand.
AGAGCGCCAACAAAAGAGCGCCGACAAAAGAGCGCCGACATTTGGGCGCCGACATTTGGGCGCCGCTCTTAAAAGAAATAATATCGCGAACGATATCGCGGATGATATAAATTATTTGAAAAAGACAAGCGATCCACCATTACATGACTTTAATTCTTAACGAGATGTATAATGCTAAAAAATATTTAAGATGTCTAAACTAGCAATTTCAGAAAGGTTAAAACTACAGTTAAGATAATTATGTAAACTAGCAAATGTACCAATGAAGTTGACATGGATTCAATGTCTAATGAAAATATTTTCTCAAAAGTTGGCTAACAAACTTATATTGCAAGTTTGTGAGCAATTCCTCGTAGATAATCCAACAAAGCAGTATTCGCAATGTAAGAACGATAGACTTATATCTCGTGATAACGACATTTCCAATCTATCATGTTACCGCATTCTACACTCGGGCGATTTGCTCATTAACTTTTAACACTTTCCAGGCGCTCGTAGCATGTTAGGCGCTTGTATCATCATAACATCAGTGGCGGCGCCAGGATTTCAGTTTTGGGGAGACTGAAGCCTCGAAGGAAATTTTCGATCAACAACAGCCGAAATTTCTGACGACCTTTTTTTAGTCATCAACCGAAAATCGTGAAAATATTGTCTTTTTAGGGGGTTTAGCCTTCGGTAGGGGCTTAGCCTCCCCTACCCACCTAGCGCTGCCACTGCGTAACATGTGTGAAATATTTAATTTATTAATTGCTGTTTGTCGCATCGTCGTTCAGCTGTTTATTTGCCATTAATATTATCACCTCTAACCCAACTCTTCATCCATTCCCGTAATAATTATTTCTCTTAAGAGCGGCGCTCTTTTGTTGGTCGCTCTTTTATCGGTCGCTCTTTTGTCGGTCGCTCTTTTGACGGGGTACCTGCACAATGAATTTTTCTTCGATCTCCGTTCTTTTGCGACGTTATACATATCGTTGCATCATTATTTTATTATAATTTTTTGATATATTTATATTTGTATTTATATTATATATATTTCTATTTATATATTTCTATGTTTATTATAGTTTTTTCTCCTGAGTTGCCTCCGAAGTTGCACTCAAGGATATGAATAAAATTCTCTATTCTCATGTCTTTTTTTTCTTGTACTTTTTGCGGCGTTATGCAAATCGTTTCGTTATCATTTTTTAAGTTTCTGTTACATTTATATTTATATTTATATATATCTTTATATTTATATATTTCTTATATTTATTATAGTTTTCTCCGGAGTTGCCTTCGGAGTTGCACCAGAGCTCTGAATAATATTCTCCGTTCTCGTGTCCTGTGGTGCAGAGTGAAGTCTGACTGATCAGATTAAGTTTAACTATAATGAATTTCAGATGATTTCGGTCAAACTCTCGAGATTTATCTGGAGACCGTTTTTCGGAGCAGCAAGATCAGTCTGCATCGCAACGCAGAGAACGTTGGTCTGGTTCGGTCTCGACTGAGAGGGTCGAGACTGTCAAAGGGTCAAGTACTTGTCTTCATGGACAGCCACTCGGAAGTTCAGATTGACTGGTAGGACATGGTTTCAGTTTAACGACAGTGTCTGGTTGCAGAAATCATTAGCGTCGCCCTCCTCCTTCACCCAGGCTTGGGTCTGGCACTGGCAGAGTTCGAGTAGGCCTAGTGGCAAAGTTTTTATGTGGCAATACTCGATCGACGCTCTTCTATATGCGTTGTAATCGTATGAGTGGGCGGGAGTAAATGAAAGATTCAATGAACAATTGAGTAATTGAGTAAGTAAGTGAGTAAGGAGTGCGTAAATGAGTGATGTAGTGAGTAAGAGAGCAAGCCAGTAAGTTTCGCACTTGTAAGTACGCTGTATAGCCATAGTTAAGTTGAACGAGGATACACTGTATAGGCATTGAGTAAATCAAGATTAACGTTCTTGGAAGGTACGTGTTAGGGTGATTCACGTCACAATGGGGACAAAATTATTTTTGATTTTTGGCTAGCATAGTAGATAATTTTGTTCCTTTGATCTTATTCAACACTGCAACCAAATTTCACTGTAATTTGTTAATGTTTACTGGGTGCTCAATGCCCCTGAAATATTATATGGGACATACATGAAGAAAGCAATGCACCTGCCATTGACGAGAATACAGTAATTCCTATTAGATATAGCTACAATCCTGAAAGTAAGAATTATGTACATAGTCAAAGGCCATACATAAACAATCAAGTCTTGCTTTGTTACTTATTATAAAGAAACCTGCTGAATTTTTATATATATTCTGGGCTGCAACATCTTTGTTATAAAGCAGGAATATGTTTCCATATGTCTATGAAAAGTGCAACTGCATATTTTTAGCTGTCTATGCATTGTTTTTGGCAGTGAGAGAAAGATAGCTAAATGCATTTTTATACACTATTCTTAAATTAAGTTTTTTAAATTTTCATTCCATGAGTGTTTTTGTGAAAATGCCATTTTTCTGAAGTTTAAGTGGAAGAGTCTTTTTCATTACTGCAACAAGATTGAAAACAGAACTTTGGTTGATTGGAAAACCAGAAGTTGCCCTTCCTATATTAATGTATTGCCTACAAGAGGCCACACACTACAGACCTTTCTACTTTTTCATCATTGCAAGTTTTGAAGAAGGCTGTGTAAAAGAGCTTGAAAATCAAGTCAGTCTGAATTTGGAATAAGGCACGAATCCATAAAGCAGTTCATTCTATAATATGTCATAGGAAAGAGTTTAGAGATAAAGATAACAGAAGCAACGACTCTGAGTCACAAAAAAGTGAGAAGTATTTATTGAAAGTACATCTCGTTTTGATATTGCATTAGCCTAAGTAAGGTGAGCAAGTTATCAAAATTGATAAGAATAAGCAGTTTCTTAGCAGATCAGCAAGAATCATGAAAAATGAGCATGACTGTTGTCAATGAGGAGTCATGTGAGAGTTGCAGAGCAAAAGATGAGACAATAAAAGCCATGTATAAGATAAAAATGATAAGAAAATCAGCTAAAGGATGTTGTTCGAGTAACCAGACAACTAGAGACTACAAGAGCAGTGACTTGAATGATGGCGAGAGGATAGTGACGAAGATGATGACGATGGAGAACACTGATAATTATGATTAAAGATCTCAATGTACTACAAAAACATTTGAATAATCTACTCTTCCTGAAGGTTAACAGGAAGATACAACAGCGATAAACCATTCATTCTTCAAAGCAGGATCTGCATTGGATCACATAAACTTTTCAGGCAGGAAGTTCACTATCTTGGCAGTTACCACTGCAGTTTAAGTAAATTGTATAAATGCAGAGGAAAGCTCTATATCATTTTCAACTGATCATCGCATGCCATCAATAATTATTGTCAGCAAGAGAAGAATGTGACGGAATTGTGCATACTGATCCAAGAAGAGACAGCTGGTGATGGAGTTTGTCATTTCAGGCAAAAAGGTGCATCTGATTGCATGAAGGACAAAAGTCACCTATTGTTTCAGGACTTGTAGTACCAGAAATCAATTTCAATTGACAAACAGAATCTGAGAGAAGAATTTCCACTGAATTTCATGACATTGTATTTTCAAGATCTACATGTGTAAATGTGAGAGCATAGATAGCTGGTCCGGTGGCATGTGAGTGAATGACTTGTAGTTCTACAATATACAAGGCTACAAGTTGATCAGGCAGCATAAGATTCCTGTTGAATTGTGGATTTTTCTAAGTTAATATGTAATAGTGAATGAATATCTGAGTTCTTATATCCACTTTGAGTTACTAAAAACTCAATTATTTGTATCATTCAACTTTATTTAGTGTGTGCTATATCACATGGCCATTATCTCAATTTGTAACTTTGAATACAACTATATGTAAACTTTGTGCTCATTGAGCATAACCTAAAATGCATTTTAATTCAAAATTTCTTGTACATAATTTAATCTGTACCCAAAAGGAACAAAATTATCAACTATGCTCATTAAATTTCAAAAATATTTTTTTCTGAATCACCCTAGTACGTGTAGGTTAATTATAGAGTCTGCAGTAACTCAGTTGTTTTAATTCAAGTCACGGCTGCTATAGCCTAGTCATTGCATGTTTTCTTAAGTTGTGCCTGTATGTGGAATACGGATATGCTACAAGTCAGAGCGAATCCTCTGTACTTTGTGTTTGTCCGCTTCTGTCTGTTGTGTCGTCTTGCCATTGTTTAGGCTGGAGCCGTTGTTATTCGAGATAAAGAAGAATCGCAGAAGTTTGGTCAACAGTGTTATTGATTGGATGGAAAAGACGACAGGTCGGTCAACTCTACTTGATTAGATTAGATAATTCGGTCAACTCTACTTGATTAGATTACATAAGTCGGTCAACTCTACTTGATTAGATTAGATAAGTCGGTCAACTCTACTTGATTAGATTAGATAAGTCGGTCAACTCTACTTGAATAGGTTAGATAAGTCGGTCAACTCTACTTGATTAGATTAGATAAGTCGGTCAACTCTACTTGATTAGATTAGATAAGTCGGTCAACTCTACTTGATTATAGATTAGATAAGTCGGTCAACTCTACTTGATTAGATTAGATAAGTCGGTCAACTCTACTTGATTATAGATTAGATAAGTCGGTCAACTCTACTTGATTAGATTAGATAAGTCGGTCAACTCTACTTGATTAGATTAGATAAGTCGGTCAACTCTACTTGATTAGATTAGATAAGTCGGTCAACTCTACTTGAATAGGTTAGATAAGTCGGTCAACTCTACTTGATTAGATTAGATAAGTCGGTCAACTCTACTTGATTAGATTAGATAAGTCGGTCAACTCTACTTGATTAGATTAGATAAGTCGGTCAACTCTACTTGATTAGATTAGATAAGTCGGTCAACTCTACTTGATTAGATTAGATATGTCGGTCAACTCTACTTGATTAGATTAGATAAGTCGGTCAACTCTACTTGATTATAGATTAGATAAGTCGGTCAACTCTACTTGATTAGATTAGATAAGTCTGTCTGTTTTGCATGGTAACCCGTGACTGGCTGTGTGCGTGCACTTAAACATGTTAAGTATAATATGCTTGTATGTATTTATGTATGTAACCATGCATATACCGCCTATCTATCAGCAACACATCTGCCTTGCATGTAAGATTTGTGTACCTATACTTGATGTTAACAGATACTCGCTGAGTCGCTTATTATGGTCGTTTGTATGTCCGAGCCTTAGTTAATCAGCTTGATAGGCCCACCGCCTAACTCTTAATAACTCTGCATTAACCAATCACCATTATTTTTGTGTTGTGGGTCTATATGGGTTGCCCTGCTAGCGCGACTTTGCATGCCCTGAAGGGTTTCTCTGTCTTTGTCTTCTGTTTGACTAATAATAATTTTTTGTTTTACTATACGATGGTAACTTACAACAAGAGGCAATCCATTTGTGGTCATGCTCATGGCTACTCATGTACAGTGGATTATTGCGTATTAATTAGTGTATTATTATTACTAAATAAATTTGTAACGCGCGCAATGCCATACCGAAATGTGTGTCTGAGGCGAGGATAGTCAGCCGCCAGAGGAAGATGCAGTTAGAGATTCATGTGCTTGAAAGCCAAGGAGAAGTAGTGAGTTTTGAGCCCCTTTTTGAATGAAGTGAATTTTGGCTTCATTGAGAGAGCGGAAGCAGATTCCATTCTCTGGGTGCAGAGACTTGGAATGCACGCGTGCCCATAACTGTTTTGTATCGAGGTTCAGCAAAAAGATTTGAACCAGCAAGCAACGAGGAGGAATGTAAGAAATTAGTAGTGACTGAATGTAAGAAGGTGTGTTGGTGCTGAGGGATTTGTAGGTTTGTATGTGCACTTGTTATAGCGCCCCTTCAAGCTCTCGCTACTCAGAGGCGCTCCCGAATGCAGAGCGGACGCTGCATCGGAGTTTCACGCCGAAGCGCTGAGCAATTGTGAGTGAAGGACTTGCCCAAGGTCCTTACGCGGCGAGGTGGATTAGAACCTCGAACCTTCCGGCTTCAAGGCAACAACGCTACCACTACACCACCGCGCCCCAGTCAGACATGCCAATTTTAATTTTATCCTGTACTGAACAGGAAGCCAGTGCAGCTGATGGAGTATGACTGAGGAGCTAGTACGTATTGGGACGCGTTGAGCACTATATATATATATATATATATATATATATATATATATATATATCGTCCTTTGTGCCGCCAGAGTTCGGACGTACGAATAAGGCACCGACGACGACGACAATATATATATATATATATATATATATATATGCGCCAATTGCGCCATGTATTTGACTGACACTTTGTGCATTAATAAATTGATACATCTGGTACTATTGGTGTGAAGGAAATCGATGGGAGTATATGTACGGCTGTACGGACTGGACCGTCATCTATGATTGGTCGATGGGTTTTGGATGGAACGGAGTTCCTTCGGAAGAAACCCGAACAACTATCACCGATGCCTACAAGTAAGTGATACATAACGATATGCTTCCTCGTCGTGGGAATGGTTTTTCGCCGTTTTTTAATCTACGCATAGACCGAATAGAGATTTTAAAATGTTATAATTATATGGGCATATAATTATGCCTTCGGTAGGTAGCAGATTAGGTCCTGAACTGCTACAGAAATTCGACGTACCAAGCAGATGTTAAGAAACGAAGCGGATCACTTAGTAAACGATAAGATTTTAATAAGATTAATCGCCATGATCCAGAACTGAAACTAGCTGTCCTTCAGCCATTACCGGAAAAGGGAGAACTAAACGCGAGAAAGAAGAACTGACGACTACATAATGTTAGGATAATCAGTCGTTATATAGCGCTAGATATATAAAGTCCAACACCCCTCCTTAACGACTACTTTACCATAGCATCATAACAAAGAATAAACTGTTCTCTCAATTTAGCCCAATTTCACTAGTAAACTTCCTAGTTTTAACTGCTTCCAAAGGCTTAGCTAAGAGATCAGCTATCATGTGTTCACTAGAACAATACTTAATGTCTAGTTCCTTCTTTCTGTACATTTCCCGTACGAAATGATATTTAGTTCCGATATGCTTTGTTCTGTAACTGTTTCAAAACACCCGGATCTTCATGACCATAGTTTTATTCATAAGTTCTTCAAACTTCTTTAACATTGTAGATTTTGTCGATGCTACAATCAGGTCATCCACATGAATTGCGATGTAAATCCATCCATCATCGTACTGTTTTGAATATAAACATTGATCATTGTCACTTCTCTTGTATCCATCAGTGACAAGTACTTCATTGAGCTTTTTGTTCCATTCATTTGCTCCTTGTTTAAGTCCATATAAATTCTTTTTCAATTTACAGACTTCTGTAGTGCCTTTCTGATATCCATCAGGCTGTTTCATGTAGACTTCATGAGATAGGTCACCATTCAGGTAAGCTGTTTCCACATCATAGTGTTTTACTATCATGCCTTTAGAACCTGCTATAGTCAAGATAGTTCTCAGAGTTGATGGTTTTGCTACTGGAGCAAATACTTCATCATAGTCTTCTCCAAATTTCTGAGAATATCCTTGTGCTACTAAACGAGCTTTATATCTTGTTATATTTCCCTTTTCATCTTTCTTGATTTTGTAAACCCATTTGCTACCAATGGCTGTTTTGTTTTCAGGTAATTCTGTTAAGATCCATGTTCCATTTTCATTCAATGATTTCATTTCATCATCCATTGCTTTCCGCCAGGATTCTTGTTGTTGACAAGATATGGCTTCCTTATAACTTCTTGGTTCTGTCTCAACCGCTGTTATTTTATTCATGGTTTCAATTAGTCTTTCAGGTGGTTTTGCCTTGTTGACTCTTTCTGATCTTCTTAAATTTACCTGAGTGTCTTTAGTTTCTGTAGTTTCCTTATCAGATTGTGTAATTTCTTCCTCGGGTAAATGATGTGTTGGAAAAAGAATAGTTTCATCATCAAAATCTGAATTTGATGACTGCTCTTCAACATCCAAATCTAATTCACCCTCTTTTGACAAATGTGGATCTGTCTCGAGAAAAATTACATCTCTACTGACGTATACTTTGTTAGTATTCACATCTAGTAGTCTGTAACCTTTTGTGCCTCTTTCATAACCAACGAAGGTCAATTTCTTGGCTTTATCGTCCAATTTCTGTCTTTTCTCTGCAGGAATTGCTACGTATGCTTTCGATCCGAATCTCTTTATGTAGCTTAAATTTGGTTTTCTTTTGTTCCATCTTTCATAAGGAGTAACTTCAATCCCTTCAACTGGTAATCTGTTCTGTAAATGGTTTGCTGTCATTATGGTTTCACCCCAAAATTGTAGCGGTAGATCTGCATCCTTTAACATGCATCTTGTCATCTCGGTGAGATAACGATTCTTTCTTTCCGCACAACCATTCTGTTGAGGAGTATAAGGGTTTGTGAATTCTGCTTGAATTCCTTCACTTTTCATGAAATTCTGTAATCTTTGAGCTGTGTATTCCCCTCCTCTATCTGATCGAATTCTTTTCGGTGTTTTACCAAACCTTGTCTGAACATGCTTGACGTACTCTTGAATCTTTTCAGGTACTTCAGATTTATTTGCCAATAAATACACTTCTGTATATTTACTGTAATCATCAATCATCGTCATGAAATATCTTTTCCCACCAGGTGTTGTTGTCTGCATTGGTCCACAAACATCTGTATGTATTAAGTCTAGAATCTCATCTGACTTGGAATCTGACTTCTTTGGAATTGACTTTCTTGTCATCTTTGTTTGAATGCAACATTCACACACACTTGAGAATTTACACGGCGTGATGATGATCCCGGATACTTTATTCTGATTCACCATGTTTTGTATGGCTTTTGGATCTCTGTGTCCCATTCTGTTATGCCAAACGTGTATGCAACCTGTGCAACTTTGTGCAACCTGTGCGATATGTGTTTCCTTTACTTTATTCGTTTGGTCAGAGATTCTCAATTCAAACAAATCATTTTTGTCATCTGCAATTGCTATTGCTTCTCCATCCTTTATGATAGTGCATTTGTTTTCCTTGAATCTCACCTCACAACTTTTACTGACAAGTTTCTTTACTGAAATTAAATTTCCTTTCAATTGTGGGACGTACAAGACTCCACACAATTTTGCAACATGTATCTCTCCGTTTTCCTTTATGAAATTTATCATCACATCACCACTTCCAGCTGTTTTAATCTTTCGACCATCAGCGAGAAAAACTTCACTGTTGTACTGTCTGTTAATGTTCAAGAAGAAATTTCTGTTACTGCACATATGTGTTGTTGCACCAGAATCAACGTGCCAAACACAACTTATGTCTTTTTCGTTTGCTTTAAGACATGTATGTGCTACACTTTTTGTTGGTTTTTCTTCATTGAAATTTTCTCTCAACGTTTTAACCGCGTGGTCTGGATTTATTTTCTTCCACTGGATGTACTTTCTGCAATCTCTTTTTAAGTGGTTAGGTTTCCTACAGAAGTAACATGTGCGATGTTCCTTAGGATTTGTTTCTGGTTCTGTTGCCTTTAAAACTTTCAATTCCTGTCCTTTATGTGTTGAGGAATTACTTGTCCTTCTTGTAAACTCTTCAAGGAGTTTGTTTTTGACTAATTCAACAGTCAAATCACCTTCAGGTCTGCTTTCTAATGCCGTAATCAGTGTCCCGTAACTTTCTGGAAGACTACTGAGGAAGAAAGCAACTGTTAAATGCTCTGCCAACGTTTCTCCCAACGCCGTGAGCTGGTCAATTAAATTTTCCATTTCCGCGAGATGGTTTTGCATATCACCATGTTCTGTTAACTTTAATGCACACAGTTTTCTCAATAAATTGACTTTACTGGACAGTGTTGCCTTTTGATGATACTTCTTTAATTGTTCCCATAAACCTTTTGCCGTAGTTTCTTTCTTTATTAGATGAAGTTGGTTGTCTTCAACTAACAAACCTATCGTGGCTCTTGCTTTTCCATCTTTACTTTGCCACGCTTCCGTAATAGGATCGGGGGTTTCTTTAGTGACAGTGTCCCACAAATCCTCTTTAATTAACAGAAGTTCAACTTTAAACTTCCAAATCTGGTAGTTGCTATTATTCAGTTTTGCGATTTTACCTGAGCCTTTATCCGTCATCTTTATTCTTTCGGTGAAAAGAAATAAACTACTGTTTCTCGCATTTCTGTCGCGATGTAAGAAAACAGTCACGCTATACTGCGCAGTTGACCGGATTATCCTTATTTGTCTTATTAAAGTTCTATTTCATAAACTTTTGTGATCATTACGAGCTCTAGGCTTGCTGGGCCCATAACCTGTTAAGAAACGAAGCGGATCACTTAGTAAACGATAAGATTTTAATAAGATTAATCGCCATGATCCAGAACTGAAACTAGCTGTCCTTCAGCCATTACCGGAAAAGGGAGAACTAAACGCGAGAAAGAAGAACTGACGACTACATAATGTTAGGATAATCAGTCGTTATATAGCGCTAGATCTATAAAGTCCAACAGCAGATACTTATGGGGTGTTGGTGACGCCAACGGCCCAGGCAACCACGATAATATGCTTGAACACTGGAAACGAACTGCTATAATGAACGTGTACAGAAGTAAGCAACCAGTGGGCGAGCGATTTTCACTACTTTAGACCAGAGTCTCGTCGTCAAGACCTCAAACCTCAACAGCAGGACCAAGACTTTGAACCTCAAGACCAGGACTTTTGGTTTTGAGCGCGCTCGAGACCAAGACTATGGTCTCGAGGACAGGAAGGCTGACTATAATAATTATTAATGAAATGTAGAGCAAGATATAGCGTGAATCGATTGGGAGGGAGAGAGTGATTCGGTTTCCTCGTGCAATTTATTTATTTATTTATTTATTTCAAGTATTTATATAGCGCCTCTTCAAGAAACCTACTCAGAGGCGCTCTCTGCGCTAACTAGCCGAAATGATGTTAAGTGTCATAACAACAAGGAAATTTCATCAATTAGCAAAATAAGTCACAGTGAGCCGGAAACAGTCATCAGTGGCGATCCCTCGCAGACACGTAGAATCATCCAACGGAATCCCGTCAACAGCTTTCAGATGGTGTGAATGTTCAGAGTCTCTGGTACAGGTTTCGTCAGAAGAGTAGAGTGGCGACAGATGACAGGGCTCGCAAACACGAAACGCTGACGAAACTGAAGCTCCTCTCTGGTTGAAGATGATGCGCGCGTCCGGCCAATCGTCGGGCACAAGGTTTGCACAGTAGAAGGCATTTGTCGCATGTCGGTCGGTAGTTTTGAACGCCACCAGAGACAACATCCGATCGAGTGAACTCCACTGACCTGCGTGATTGCAGCGTGAACCGTCCTTCGGCGAGATGTAAACAGCAGACAACAGCGGTGAAGTCGCACGGTCTTGATGGTTGAGCTCGACCGTGTGCATCAAGAGGCGTCTAACGTCAACACGTGGGCGACACAAGACGACTTGCGAACAAAATCCCTTCCAACGCAAAATCCTTGACGAACCCGACAAATAAGTTCGGTACACGAACCTAGAACCAGTAAACTCGAACGTGTGTGAAATCACTGCGCGAATTCAGCATAAAGTTGAAATAATCCACCGAAATGACGGAGTGGTCTAATAAACAACCAATATGGCCGCTGACCTGCGCAATTGGCTCATAGCTGCGGACCAACGTTTAGTCTAGGCATATCCAGAGGGAAATTGCCCCGCCCCGCTCAGAAATGACATTCCCCAGAAAGTTTTTGACAAAATGGTAATTAGTTTTTAGTTGCTAGTAGCATTATTGTTTTACATGAACTGCTATAATATCACATGATATTATCTACTATTATATGATTATAATGTATAGTTATTTACTATTGGCGCGATGGTGTAGTGGCGGCGTCGTTACCTTGAAGCCGGAAGGTTCGAGGTTCGAATCCACCTCAAGTCGCCGCGTAGGGACCTTGGACAAGTCCTTCACTCGCAATTGCTAGAGTAACTTTGTTATAATGACATTTTAAAAATGCTACCATTGCAACATGGAAGCTCAAAAAGAAATGTTGCTGTTGTAAGTATATTTATTGGAGTCCCAGACCACTCTCATCAGCACTGCAATAGTAGAGCAATTCTGTTAAGATGTGGCAATTTATAAAAATTCTTATGGGGAGGGGCACATCCCCTCTCCAAACCACTCCCCTCTAGGCGCTGGACGATTGTTTGTTCCCACAGAGACCTTGATTTCCCTCCCCATTAAAAGGAGGGGAGCTCGATTAAGCAATGGCTGTGGACCTTAATTATTCTGATTTTCAATGGTATGCATGCAGGTCGAAGACAATCATTGGTACGTATGTTGCCATCGACAAGGAATTCTTCAGAGAAATTGGAGAATTGGATGACGGAATGGGATTCTGGGGAGCAGAGAACATCGATCTTAGCATCAGAGTAAGTTGACCTAGTAATACACGCACGCACACACACACACACACACACACACACGCATATACACACATACACACACGGCACACGCGCATACACACACGCACACACACACCTGCAAGCACACACAAATAGGCACCTGCACTCAACTACACACTCACGGCTCTGTGTAAGCTCATGGAACATGTGGGCATATATAAATATACATATATATATATATATATATATATATATATGTCTGTTTACTTCAATGTGATACTTTTCCTCGGGAGATGTCACAGATTTAAACTACAGAGTACACACATAAGTTTTTATAGGCTATGATGTATGCATGAATCGACAATTAAGTAAGAAAGACATTAACAACACCAATTATGATTATTTATTTACACGACGTTGGCAGTAATAGCGCAGACTCTAGACTGACGAGAATGTTACCTATAGGTCTAAACGAGTATATTAGCATACCTACGCGTAGAGATTTGGTTACGTCCGTCTAAAACAAGTATGCTACCTTGCTACCTTCGCCTAAACGAGCATTTTACGTCTATCTAATTAAGTATGTTACCTCCGTCTAGGCGAGTATGTTACATCTGTTTGAACGAGTATTTTACCTCGATGTAAACAAGTATGTTAACTGCATATGAGCAATTAAGTATGTTGTATGTTTCTTCCATGTATGCTATCTAAGCGAATATAATATCTCTGTCTTAAAGAGTATGTTTTAGTCTACAGTGCCTACATCTGCCTAAAAAAATTTTACCTCCGAGTAAACTAGTATGCTACCTCCTTCTGAAAGAGTATGTTACCTCTATATAAACAAGTATGCTACCTCTGCTTGTAGGCGTGGCTGTTCGATGGTCAGGTTTTAACGGTGCCTTGCTCGAGAGCAGCCCACCTGGAGGGTAACGGTACTCGGGACTATCGCGATAATAGCAATTCCATTATTGAGCGAAATTACAAGCGACTCGCTGAGGTCTGGTTCGACGAATACAAGGACTGCTTCTACTATTACTTTCCACATTTGATCGTAAGTGTAAGGACTTGGTTTCTATAGGAAAATGGAATTTTTCTCCACACTTTTCAGGTCATTTGTCACATTTGTCCGTCATTCGAAACAAGATTCATGGAGTGTCTTTGCTTTTAGTTTGCACAAAAATTACGAACATGGATCTTTTTACCCTCTGCCTTGCCTTTTTGCGATCTGTAGATATTCTTTTTGTGTGTCCTGCCTACTTGTTACTTGCCTACTTGTGGGCGCTGAGAAATTCTCGAAGATTTACATTACATTACATTGTTACGTGAACCATTAATTTTATTATTATCATCGGGGACAAAGATACGGCGCCACCATAGGTCTCGAATGCCATAATCTGTTGTTTGTAAGCGCACTTGTTATAGCGCCTATTCAGTCTTCAAGGCAACGACGCCACCACTACACCACCGCACCCCACAGTCCTGCCTATTTTACTCTTGACCTGCCTTATAGACCTGCCAAAAAGTTCCTGTAAGATTTAATATCTTCTTTACATTAAATTTTTACAACCTGCTGAATTACTCACAATTAAACTACTTTGAACTAAGGCTTCGATGATACTAATAACTAATTACATGTATACACAAAGCGAAACTGATAAATTTACATTAATTCAATATGAAAAATACCCATGTTCTTCACTTCTCGCTTTGCATTTTTCAAGCTCTTGCAAAAAAAATTAACCGTGATCATTGTGTTTTGCCTCTCCTACAAAATATCAGGAGCGCCCATGACCATGGTAGACCCTACTGTTGCGGAAATGTTGGCTGCGGTATATATTGGTCAAAGACCTCGAGGTCCGCACGGCTCAATTGACAGTTGGCGGTCAATCACGCGACTCGTAGGCTACCTAGCACCATCTGGTCTTACCTACATTTCTTCAATACAGGTCTATATAGGCTACTCACTGTAGACCCATCATTGAGTTCGTAAAGTAAATGTTTGAAATAATTATGTCAATTTAAACCTCGCACTAATTCTAATGTGTCGCATTATGTTGCACATTTCAGTCGGTTGATGCTGGTGACTTAAGTGAACGGCTGAGGGTAAAGGCTTCGGCTCCCCACAATTTCAAATGGTACCTTCAGAACATTTATCCGGAACTTGGTTGTCCGGTTAAGGATGCATTTGCTCAGGGTCCGGTTAGTAAGTCTGATCCTGACCTGCTGTGAATGGTTCCACTATACATTCATTCATTCATTTGGGAATTTATCTAGCGCCACTTCGAGGTAACTAATCAGAGACTCCAGCACGACTAGAAAGAACAGACTTAAATTTGTTGAGGAAGGATTCTGGTTGCAGGGGCATACATATCTGAATATGCAGGAAGGCTGTTTCGTACCACTGGGCCAACCACAGAGAAAACTCGATCATTAGGCTATCAGCGTCAGTACGAAAAGACCAAGATGATTTCAGTTTTCTTCAGTTAGATCAAACAGCCTAGAGGGCATTTCAGGGAATTCTGGAGGGCTAGAATTCTATCTCCATAGTTGTTCTTCTGTCTCTCAGTTTATAACACTTAGCACAGTCTCTCTCAGCTTAGACACTTAGTAGGCCTACAGTAGCCTACCTGTAACTTAGAAGATGTTGGAGAGCCCAAAGACTGAAATATCTCATGAGTCGTTGGTTTTTGGGTGTAGGCCTATACAGAATTAGGTCTCGACCTGCGTTAATTGTGTGCTTTAGTTAGGCCTATCTGTGATATTTTCGAGTACCAGCCCTGTTTGGGACCTGAAACACTGACTATAAAGCCGCTCCTATGAGACAAAGGAAAAATCTAGATACGTGATGGTAACTGGAACATTTAGGCAGTCTAAATCTGGCAACCTAATCTTTAGACAACTTAATTTTCATGATTCTTGTAGGTGAAAAACGTTGGAACTGGCCTGTGTTTACTCGTAGGAGGTCAAGATGTCACAACAACTGAATGTCCAAAGAATGCTGACAACGAACATGTAAACTTTAAATCGGTCGATCGTCAATCTTTTCAAAGCGTTTTCTCTGTGTGTTTTTTTATTCAGCAGGTCCTACGGAACTGCAAATCATTCTAATATCCCGCACTACGCAGAAACGATCAGCAAAGAGTAAACCTATCAGGGCTTGTTATGCATGCTAGGCCTATAGCTCTTTATCAGACTGGAAATTGCTCTACACAGAAAAAAGGAAAGTCTGTGTACTAAATGATATATTGGAATATATCTTCCCAATTTCGATTCGTGAGTGCACATCTGTTGTGGAGTTTAAATCTAAATTAAAAACTCATTTATTCTCATTACATTATGACTAGATCATTTCTGAAGCGCGCTCTTGTGCAAGACTTGGTTTTGTTAAAGCCTAATTATATTGTATTGTATTTAAAATTGTTACTTTTTAAAGGCCTCAGAAGTTAATATCAGATTAACTCTTATAATGTAATTAATTTTTAGCTGAATTCTTGAGAGTAGGCCTACGGTTAAAACATAAGAAATATTTGACAAAAATAAAATTAAGGAAAATAATAACAGACAATAAATCGATTGATAAAGTTATATAAAAATTTAGAATAACGGAATAAAACGATACGAGTAATAAAGAACGAGAAAAGCTTTTGGCGGAAAAATAAAAGACGTTTTAAACTAGAGGTTCCCAACCTTTTTCGCATGCGACACACCTAAACTTGCAAAAAGCTTTCCTAAACTTGCAAACAGCTTTGGCAACACACCTCGCAATCGTCATGTGAATATTGTGAAAAAAATTAATTAAGTCAGCTTATATATTTGAAATTGTCAAAAAAATTAATGACTGAAGTGTTGACTGCTTTTTAATTTCCTATTATTTTTATTCCTATTATTTTTACTAAAATTCATTTGAAAAATGCTTAATCGGTGCAAATTCGCCAAAATTTCTGTTTCTTTAAGATAATTGTCCGCATTAATTTCAATGGTTACATCATTGGGAAAAGTTTACTCGCTAATGTCTTATACTGTATGGCATGTAGGCCTATTGATATACAGAGATTGCATGTGGGCTTAAAGTCTGCTCCCGATTGCTATAAAATGGAGTAGATAAATGAAGTGCTACAAATATTGTGCTACAAGCCTTGTTGGGCGGCTTCCTAAATTTGCTCCTGTATTTACCTATAATATAGGTAAATACAGGAGCAAATTTAGGAAGCATATTATGCGCGATGTGCTGCGCTGGTTTCCTGTGTCCCAGCAGATCTCATACCGCATTGCTGCTGTGGTCTCTCGCTGTGTCCTTGGCTGTGCTCCATCATACTTGCGTGATCTTTGCTGTCCAGTCTCTGACGTTGCAGCGCGTCGTGTACTTCGCTCTTCGGCTAGGGTTGAGCTTCTGGTTCCGCGGGCTCGCTTGGCTATTAAGCAGCGCCGTGATTTCTCGGTCGTGGGGCCTGGAACGACCTCCCGGTTACGCTTCACTCTCTAGGCCTACTTGTGGTCCATCCGGCTGGGTTCTACAAGTCTCTCAAATCTTTTTTCTTTGTTCGTGGTTGGGCTGGGAGCGCCTCTGAGTAGTTTCTTTAAGGGGCGCTAAATAAATGCTCTGAATGAATGAATGAATGAATGAATGAATGAATGAATGAATGAATGAATGAATGAATGAATGAATGAATGAATGAAATATAATATTCTCACAGCCTACGCCTGCCAATCTGCTAAAGTGAACAAATCCGTGTAATTCAATAACGAAGGATATTATGCTGTGAGAATTCGGGACACACCATTTTTACTCGACACATCGCCAGTCGCTGTGTCGCGACACACCGGTTGAGAACCTCTGTTTTAAACAACTATGCTCGAACATATGAGAGCCGAGTACTATAGTACTTGATATCTCAGTACTTGTAGTCTGCTACAGGTCCCACGGTCAACCACGAAATTTGGGGAAAGCTCGTTCTCCGTGTCAGGTCCCACTACATGGAACAGTCTTCCTGACTATGTGCGGAATGCACCTTCTCTGGAGGCATTCAAATCCAGACTCAAGACTTATCTATTTAAACAGTCGTATAATTGCTAGTAACCTTTGAACTCTTGTACAGCGCCCTTTCCTTCGGCCTCGGTTGAGCTACGGCGCTATATAAATCGTCTTATTATTATTATTATTATTATTATTATTATTATTATTATTATTATTATTATTATTATTATTGTACTTGAAGCCTAAGTAGTTGCCTGAGTTCTTGCAATTTGGTGCCGATATCTCAGTATCTCTCTGGACATAATAGATCTTTTAAATATATTTTTCCTGAACGCAGAAGATATACTGGAGCAACCAGTTCCACATCAGACACCCGAACTACATCCTACAGGCGCACAAAGAAGGTAGCAAGTATCACATCAGTAAGGAAGAATACTTGTCGTTCTATCGACATGGATCGACCAAGTGGATTCACTGGAAGGTTCGTTGAATCGTAGATATTCGTTGAGATGGACCGAGACAGAGAGTGTGAGACAGAAAGAGACACACACAGAAACACAGAGACAGACACACAGACAGATAGAGAAAGGCAGAGAGAGATACACAGAGACAGACACAGACAGAGAGAAAAGTAAGAAAGAGCAGACTTTAGGCCTTTATATGTCAAAAGTGCATTAGGCTATAGGCCTACTGTTACTGGGCTACTACTGAAGCCTACAAAAACTGCTATGGCTTATAATAACATTTGTTGAAAAAGCGCAATTATGGGAACTTAGATCTATGCCAGATCTCGAGGTCTCCAGACTGTGGTCCACTGGTCAAGGGCTCCGTGAAGGACATAATCCGTTAAAGAGTCATAAAATGTTATTATGCTTACATTTTAAGGGGCTTGCCATATTAAATTTTGCTTTTAAATACTTTTATCCGCAAGATAGGCCTGGGGAAGTAATTAAGGAGGAACCCCTGGTCCAAACACGTGTACATGGAGACCTGTGGTCTAAATTAACTCATGAAATTCGACATCAGCATTCGAAGGTTGAGTGGGCTAGTTATGCCTATAGTTGTAACCGCCAATATATGAAGCGACGTTTGGTATTTCTTGGAGCTGTTTCTACATCTGAACCAACATCAGCTGTCCACCGATTTGTTTTGACGGAGCAACCACAAATAAGCTATAGCTGGTTCCTCCTACCTCGAGACTACCAATGTTAACTACACACTCACACATACACACACACTGTCACACACACATTGGTAGCACAACATTAAAAACGAATGTTTCACTTTGAATAGGATGGGCCGTTGATGGAAATGGAGTCAAGACTGTGCGTTGAAGCTTTGTCAGATGATGCGAACAGCGCCCTCGATTGTAGGACATTAGCACCACAGACTACAACCACACCATCGAACTCCATTGTGGCTTTGTGTCCGTGCAACTTTCTCAACAACACCAGACAGAAATGGCTCTTCCAGACGTATACGGACCAGTACGAGGACCTGATGGCCAACAACGAGTCGGCGAAAATACACGGAAAAGAGCAACAAGTCTTTCTAGAAGTCTACAACTTGTCTTTGTCCCTGTCTATTGAAAATCGGGGCTAGTAAATAGGCCTACGCTTTGTGAAACGTCCCTCTATCGTAGGGCATTAATTTTACAACAACGATTGAAAAGCATAACATGAATATTCAAGATGTCTAAACTGATTGCAGCGAGTTCTACATGAATATTAAACACATCCATGTATTTTTACACTATGGAACATAACTATTGAGGATGTCCACGCAGTTAACAGCATGGGGGGATATGAAAAGGTCGTTAAGTCTTTTTATCTCCGGTTTATATTTCCCACGAATAGTTTTCGTAATGTTGACTACTTATACAATTTGTACAGGTATGTATGCATGCATGTATGTATGCATGTAGGTATGTACATTGTATGTATGTACAATAAGTATGCATGTATGTATATATGTAATATGTATGTATGTATGTATGTATGTATGTATGTATGTATGTATGTATGTATGCTTGTATGTCAGTATGAGAATTGTGGAAAAATAACTGGGGGGGTTGGACCATTATACACTTGGAATTTGGGCTTGAAAAACATACTTTAACATGGGGCTCTAAAAAAGACTGGGGGGGTTGAACCCCCCCCAACCCCCCGGCAATTCTCACCCTGTTGTATGTATGTATGTGCCCTGTCTTGTTAGAGCGCCCCTTCAAGTCTGCTACTCAGAAGCGCTCCAGACTACAGCACGGACATTGAATTGGAGTTTCACGTCGAAGCAGTGAGCACTGAGCAATTGCGACTTGTCCAAGGTTCCTACGTGGCGATTTGAGGTGGATTCATGGGCGCCCGCACATAGGGGCAAGGGGGGCACTTGCCTCCCCTGGAAAATTGAAACCTATTTTTCCAACTACTACTTTTGGGGTTTAAGAATTTTTTTCCCATTGGAATACCAATGTTACGAATGATACACTTCAGTGAAAGTCAGAAATTTAAGTAATGAAATCTCTTTAGAAATAAAGAAGCTCTTAATATTCTGCCTTGCATTTTTTTTCAAGCTCTTGCTGAAAACGGTAACAATGACTTTTAACCCTCCCGTGGGTGCTATACAAATAGTCTTCCTATCGATTATGGCCTACTTGTCTGGAATCTCGCTGTAGGCTAATGCAGTTTTTCACAACTACGCAAAAATTAATTATCAATAAATTACACCAATGTAAAAATTTGAAATTTATCAACAGCCCATTGAAATTAAGTAATGGAGATCTACATATTCACCAGCGTTATATATGGAATCAAGTCTGCTTTAAGTCAGGCTGCATTTGGCCATTTTGCATGCTGTCAGCTACTAGCAGCTAGTGCAGAATTTAGGTAGGTCAAGCTGTAGAGAAACTTGGATAATTGACTCTGGTTATCACGCCTCGAGATTTTCTTCCAAAACCAACGTATCCTCTGTTCAAAAGAGTTGATACCCCATTCTTCTTATCCTCGGGTTCCTCCACCTTCCTAAACGACACCTGAAATAACATTTGACCCTCTGGATACTGGACTCGGACCTTTTTCTTGACTGCCCTATGAACAGCCTGATGACTCGATGCAGCGCTTCTGAATAAGCTTGTGTCCTACAATTGTGTCCTACACTCCATGGTACCAAGTTCCGCGTTCGACCACTTGCTGTTTGGTTCGATCGTGATTGTCATCAAATGCGTCGTCGTTCCCGCTGTTTTGAACGGCGTTTTCGACGCTCTAAAGATCCAGCCGATCGCCTTGTCTGGATCAATCAACTGCACTCCCTCTACCGTCTCTATCGTCAGAAAGAGTCGACATATTGGGAGGATTTGGTTATCAGGAACTCTAAGAATCCTAAACGTCTCTGGTCCGCTATCTCCGGTTTACTGGGTCGTTCATCACGAACAACTCCGAATCCTTCGTTCACAGCGGACGATTTTCTATTGATGCTCACAAAGAAACTGGATGATCTTCGTGACTCTACCGCCAATTCAACACCGCCTTCCTACACTTCTACCGAGTCGACTTTCAACGATTTTCGGCCGATCCTTGAATCAGAACTGCGTCATCTTCTTTGTACTTCTAATTTAAAATCATGTGAATTAGACCCTCTACCCCCCTTTGTTATTGTAGATATACTAGATGACATTGTACCCTTCCTGTTGTACTTATTTAATAGGTCTCTTTCAGAAGGTCACCTCCCAGCATCTGAAAAACGTGCTCTTGTATTTCCCTCTCTCAAGAAGCCCAACCTGGATCCTAGCTTGTGCCAAAATTATCGCCCTATTGCAAATCTTTCCTTTATCTCTAAGACTTTAGAGCGACTTGTTTCTTTGCAACTTCTCCCTTATCTTGAGCAATCGGGCCTTCTACCTCCCAGACAATCTGGCTTTAGAGCTCACCACTCGACTGAAACTGCTCTTCTTTCTCTTCTTTCTGACATCTATTCTGCTATGGATAAATCGCAGGTTACTCTTCTGGCTCTCTTTGATGCATCTTCAGCATTTGATATGGTAGACCATGATATTCTACTACATCGTCTTGAAACTTCTTTTGGTCTTAGTGGCCTTCCTCTTCTTTGGTTTCGTTCATATCTTACTGACCGTACCCAAATGGTTATACTAGATGATTCTCGCACCTCATGGGTTCCTGTTAAATTTGGAGTTCCTCAAGGATCCGTACTAGGTCCACTTCTTTATATCTTGTTTACAGCTGATATCCCTCTTCTCTTTGCTAAACACTCAGCCTCTGGTCACCTTTATGCTGATGATGTCCAAACTTTTGTTCATGGCTCCTCTTCCCAACAACTTGCTCTCTGTCAGTCTATTGCATCTCTTTCTGCTGATCTCACTTGTTGGATGTCCTCAAATCGTCTTTCACTCAACTCTTCCAAGACTCAGTTGATCTGGTTGGGCACCCGTCAACAGCTTAACAAGCTTGATTACGTTTTACCCGCCAAGCACTTTCCTCAATTTACTTTTGTGACAAATGTCCGTGACCTGGGTGTTACTATTGACAATACTCTTTCCTTCTCTACACATATTTCTAATATTTCTCGGTCCAGTTTCTATCATCTGCGACGTTTACGTGCCATTAGGCGATCTGTCTCTTCATCGATTTTTTCTTCTATGGTCCATGCCTTCATCTGTTCCTGCATTGACTATTGTAACTCGTTACTCATTGGCCTACCTAAACTCCGCCTGGCTCCTCTTCAATCGGTACTTAATGCATCTGCACGTTTGATTGCCCGCCTTCCTCGTTTCTCTCACATTTCGACTTTCATGACTGAGCACCTTCACTGGCTTCCTTTGACTGCCCGGATTCAATATAAAATTCTTTTTCTTACCTATAAGATGTTTTTGGGTCAAGCGCCTCGCTACCTTTGTGATCTTATTAGGAAGCCTTTCTCTGCTACCGTTGGACGTCCTCTCCGCTCTTTAGACCGTCACGATCTTCTTGTACCACGATCTCGGACTGCCACAGCCCAACATCGCGCCTTTGCCTCCGTCTGCCCTTTACTGTGGAATGGCGTTCCTCCTATTATTCGTTCCCAGATTTTATCTGGAGGCTTTACTTTTTCTGCCCGTTGTCTTAAGACTTTTCTTTTTCCAGGAGTTCTTCGCACTGGGAGCGCCTCTGATTAGGTTGTACTGTGAGAGGCGCTTTATAAATCCCAAAATAGAATAGAATAGAATAGAATTGACTTTGGAGTGGCACTTTAGAAGTTTAGAAATTACAATTAAAGTATAGAAGAAACTTGATGGAGCACTTGCCCCTCTAAAACTGATACCTGTTTTTCGTTCATTTACTCATTCATTCATCATATAGCGCCCCTTCAAAAACCTACTTTTTAAC
Source organism: Lumbricus terrestris (assembly GCA_949752735.1). Lineage (NCBI taxonomy): Eukaryota > Metazoa > Annelida > Clitellata > Crassiclitellata > Lumbricidae > Lumbricus > Lumbricus terrestris. The sequence goes on from OX457051.1 coordinate 29,731,888, forward strand.
AGTCTACTTTTGATTTTTAATAAATTTCTCCGCACTAAGAAAACTATTCATATTGAAAATGATAGGCCTACACCAAATGAATCTGAAAAATATGCATTAAGAAACCTCTTTGAAAAATGCCCATATTCTCACTTTGCAGCTTTGCAATTTTTAAGCTCTAGCGACTAGGAAATTTAACAGTGACCAACTTAAAAATTTTGCCCCCCCCTGCAAAAATTTCTGCGGGCGCCCATGGGTGGATTTGAACCTGCAATCCTCCGGCTGCAAGGCAAAGATCCTGTACCCACTATACCACCGCGCCCCACAGAATTATGTAATTTATATAATTTATGCAGTTCACTTTTTGGGCTGTCGTGCAATTACATAACCAACTATCCTAAAGTCTAGGCCTAATTATCACGCCTGGAATCAGTTAGGCCTATACATAGATGCAAAAAACGATGAAAATTTTAAAAAAGGGGAAAACGTCGTTTTATTCGAAAAAATAAAAAAAATTAATAAAAGGAAAACGGAAAATAATTTGTCTTTGTTTCATCTGAAACTTCATTTTAAGCTTAAAAACCTTGCTAATATGCACTTTTATCTTTATCTGCAAACAATACAACTTTATTATTAGGCCAAAATTAATTGGTAGGCTATAAGTAACATTAATCTACCACAGTTATTTTTTCTTAAATTTTGGTCTAATAAGAAATTCAGACAAATTAGCCTAATTGTAGCCTACTGAAAGCTTTTCAAATTTAAATTGTAAGCATGAGTCCACATAAGTTCAAGCTAGTTGAAATAACTCAATTAAAATCTAATCAGAAGCAAAGACCATAGATGTGTTCAAAATTACATATTGTACATTTGTACTTAAAATTGTTACTTATAGATATTAATTATAGGTTCAAGAATTTTTATCAAAATAACTCTTTCAAATTTAATTTCTTGTAGGAACCTACTACATGTATTTCTCAAATGATGACTCGAACAATTAAGCTTACATAATAATCCTTGACAGAGCGGTGAAAACGTATGGAATATCAGATAAAAATTAAATTGAGGAAAATAATAATAGACAGTAAATAAATAAACAAAGTTATATAAAAATAAAAAGCGATAAAAACGATCCGAAAAATAAAAAACGAAAAAACGACGTTTTTGGAGAGAATAAAAAACTGAAAAAACGTTTTTTACAACTATGGGCCTATAGTTCCTTCATTGACACGTACGTTTTTTTATATTATTATCTGGTTCCCAAACACATCTTTTGGCTGTTCCAGAACTTAACCTACTTTCTTTCTCTTAGTCTTTCGCACTGGAAACGCCTCTGATTAGTGCAATGTTAGAGTCGCTTGGTAAATTTGTAGATGCTGTCGTTTCTTGCCTACTGGAAACGGTCTTGTCCTATGGTGGCCGATTAACCCCTCTTCGCTTGAGTACCAGCCCCGTCCGACAGTCGGGTCTAGCCTATTGCTTAAAACTCCTTTAAAATGTCAATGCTGACGAAGAAACGGTTCCACGACAACTGGTCTACCGACAACTCGTCTACCGACAACTCGTCTCCGGACAATTGGTCTAACGACAAATGGTCTACAGACGAATAGTATTGATGAAATAGAAGCTGGATTTATGAAAATGTTTTTTTTTAGCTTAAATGGAAGCTGGATTGATGATTTTATTCATGTATTTCAAGTTTCAACATGCATCCAGCTTCTACTTCAGATCTAAAAATATCTTCATCCAGGTTCTATTTCTCACTCGTTATTTTAGTCAATCCGGCTTCTATTTCAGATATAAAAAATACCCTCATCCAGCTTCCATTACTTAAGCGTTTTTTCATCGATCCAGCTTCCATTTCAGATCAAGAAATACTTTCATCCAGCTTTTATTTCTCATACATTAGTTTCGTCAATCCAGCTTCTATTTCACCTGTAAAAGAGAAATCATCCAGATTCCATTTCTCTTGCTTTTTTTCATCAATCCAACCTCCATTTCACCTGTAAAAACTTTCATCCAGCTTCCATTTATCAAGCGCTGGATCAGTTGTCTGTAGACCAGTTGTCGTAGACGAATTGTCCGGGGACCACTTGTCGTTAGACGAGTTGTCGGTAGACGAGTTGTCGTGACACCCGAAGAAACCGCGGGCTGAGAGGGAACCCCACTCTACCCAGGGTATAATAATAACAATATTATTCCAGGCTATAATAGTCAGGTCTATAATAGGCTAATCCTTTAGTCCATAGGTTGTACATGCGCTCATCAACATGGATGAGCGCATGCACAACCTGTCGCCGTCTTGTTGCCTGAATTCATATGCGTGGGCCTCTCTCCTCCCCATGGGCGGAGCATATCAGGGGCTAGGGGGCTATCCCGGGCTAAGACCCCAAGAAGTCACATAGTCATTTTTTACCGTGTAAATGGTCTTTTTTCGGGCTTAGCCCCCCCCCCCAAGCACTTCCAATTAATGGCTAAAAAGTCATCAACTTTTTCGGCCGGGAAATACATAGGGATTTTCATGAGATTTGAACTTGACTAAAAAAGGTCATCAACTTTTTTCCCGGCGAAACGAAGAAATTTTTCGGCCCCGCGCCTTCTGGACCAAGTTTTATAGCCCCCCCAAAAAAGGAAACCAAACTCCGCCCATGCTCCTCTCCCTTTCGATCCACCACGTCGATGTAGGCTAAAAACTTCAAGGTTCCCCTTCAGAATTTCAATTTATACCCCGGGTCTTTTTTGGCAAAATAGGGCCTGCTGTATAAACCTGTGGCATTAGGGGCCGTCCATAAAGTACGTCACGCTCCAGGGGGAGGGGTGTAAGAAAGTGTGACAGTTTGTGACAGGGGGTGGGGTCAGGCCATGTGTGACGTCACACATTTATTTTTTAAAATTTTATTTCTATTTTATTTTTTATTTTTTTGGTAGAATTTAGTCGCTTTAAAAATAATTTTCTGAAATTTTGTGAAACATTTGAAATAGTTTTATGTCAAAATAGAATGAAATGCGTATCTCCTGAATGTGTTGTTCACGATTCCTCTCGCCAGGAGAGCTAGTATGCTCTTGCGAAGCCAAGCCTTGTTTTATGTACAGCCTTGCTTTCGTCATGCCGGAAGTATTTTTATTTCTATTTTGTCCGCTGCATAATTATTTCACTGAGCGACAAATTCGGAACTTAATTTTTGCATATAATAGTAGTTATTATAATACAAAATTTGGAGGGATTCAGAGGTAATATTTATATAATATAATCATTATTATCATAAACTTATAAACAATTATATTACGTCATTCTTTAAAATATATGATACCAAGCCATTGTATTATCTAATAAATGCCCACTTTCATTTGTCATCGTATATTAAAACAAAATTACACCACGCTTTTTTACTTTAATATCCACTAGCGGTTCTTAGTACCTAAAATCCGACCCGGCCCAGCCAGCGTGTCTAAAACCTGGGATAAAAGTTCATTTCCCGTCACTATCAAAGCGTTTAGGGACACACGTCATTATCAGAGGGATTAGGGATAGCACCCTTAGTATTGTTTAGAGGGTTAGGTCAAAAAAATTTGTTCGAAAGTGTGACGTACTTTAGGGGGGGTCCGAGATTTGTGACAGTTTGTGACAGGGGGAGGGTGGTTAAAATGGTCAAAAATAGCGTGACGAACTTTATGGACGGCCCCTTAGCCTACACTGGACGTAGGCCCATAGACCTATGAGATCCACCAATATAATAGATAATGAGGCCTTTACATGCACGTATGACGGCACGAGAATGTAATCAATCACATATCACATATATTTATATCGTATCCTATCAAATGGGCGACTTCGAAAGGGCGACCATCAGAAGAACGACCACAAAAGGGCGCCGATTTTATGGGCGACTGTTCGAAAAAGCGCCGATCAAAAGGGCGACCGCACAAATAGACGACCATCAAAAGGGTGTCATACATGCTGATCTCACCCTATCTAAATTCATAATAATTGGGATCATGAATGCATTGTGATTTTTGATGAAGCTTAATCAAACTTTTTAATGTTTTCAAATAAAATATTTATAGTAAAAATAAAGTTATTCAATGAAACGAAGTCTCTTTGCCGAAATGTTAAAAATTGATTAGCGAGTCCAACATACGAAAGTCTCCGCTCAAATGTTGAGGATGATGTTATGAGCCATACCTCGGAGGTACTCCATGCATAGGTGCAATCACGTCCTAAAAGTTGGGGGGACCATAATGAATCACGTCCTAAAAGTTGGGGGACCATAATAATAAAGTTAGGGGACCACTCAAAAGTTGAGGGGGACGCGTCCCGTGGGTCCCATAGGGTGGTTGCGCCTATGACTCCATGGTGCTTCTGTTGCCGTAATCTTGAACCTTTTGTAGCCTATAGTAGGCCTAAGTTGTACATAGGCTACGCCTGTTTGCGTATTTCTCGTTAATGTAGGCCGACCGTCTAGCATCTAGGCTACCTATTTCGTTGAAACAATGAGAACGTTCCGATGTTTTCTTTCTCTTTCATGTAGGCCGACCGTCCTCCACCTACCATTCAGAACATAGGTCTACTGCGAACGCTCATTGTTCGCCCTTTTGATGGTCGCCCATTTGTGCGGTCGCCCTGTTGATCGGCGCTTTTTCGAACAGTCGCCTTTAAAAGCGGCGCCCTTATGAGGTCGCTCATTTGATGGTCGCCCTTTCGAAGTCGCCCTTTTGATAGTGATAGTGACCTATTTATATAACGCCCCTTGAAGATATCTACTCAGAGGCGGTAATAAATCTGTAGCCTAGTTCTCAAAAGTAGTGGCGACGGTTCGCGGACTGCCGATCGTGCACCGGTCCGTGGAAAAGAGTTTTAAAATCAATAGCAATTAATAATTTATTTGTCTGAAAATATTGGAATTGTTGTAAAAAAATTGCTCAAATTTCAGTCTCAAAATGTAAATATTACAAATAAATTAGGCCTACTAGTTGTTTTTTAACTTGCGAGATGGCGCATTCAAACATTTTTATATATTCTGAATTTACTTCGTCCAGTCCATTGAGATGCATGATATATATAATAAACTAGCTGTACCCGGCCACGCGTTGCTGTGGCTGAAAAGACCGTCCAACCCTCCCTCCCTACTTCCCTTCCCCTGCCTCCTTCCCTCCCTCCGTTCCTCTGTCCCTCCCTACCTCCATTCCCACTCCCTCCCCTTCCCTCCCCTCCTCCCCTCCCTCCCGTTTCTTCCCCTCCCTCCCCTCCGTCCCTCCCCTCCTCCATCCCGTCCGCTCCCTCCCTCCCCTTCCTCCCGCTCCCTTCCTCCCACACGGCCGCATTCAATTGCAAATAAATATTGAATTCGCTGAAATCGAATGCAAATGTTGTGTTATTTCGAGAAAAGCATAGCGCTATAAAAAAGACACGCGCGCAACGAATGCAACGTGGTGTAGAAATGCAAATCGCTGGATTTGAATAGAAAGTGTAAATTGCGTTTTTTCCCAAAAAAGCTTATACAAACCCTGTCCTATGGAAGGTTTGAAAGCAATCGGCGAAGTAGAACCCCGCTATTCGAATAAAAACCGGTCATATAGAAGGTTTGAAAGCAACATCGGAGGAAAAGAAACACGGTATTCGAATGGAATTGGAATTGTGTACGCGCGCCGTCGAATGCAACGTGACCTCTTTCCCAGGTTTGTGATTGGTGACCCAGTTAAAATCTTTAGACGGTTGAAATGAAAGTGGGTCGAATCCATATTATATCTACAGCGCTATCGAAGCGCATGCGCGAGATGGCGGACGTCTCCGTGAACGTCAAAATGTATAAACGTGCCAAATCGATGAGTAAGTTGTGTTTTTTGGGTCTAAGAGATTTGTTTCTTTACAGGATATCCTTTTACAAACACGACCGTGTTCGAACGGAGCGTTTTGCGAAAAATTTCAACAGAATCCGTGATGAAGTTTCCGAGATAACCCATTAGGACCTAACTTTTTACATTTTTATTTATATAGATTATACACGCTAGAGAGAGTAGCCTATGACGTATCTGCCCTGCAGTCAAATATGAAGTTACAAATTTAGCCTACAACGCGCGTATCGTTCCGACCAATCAGAGGCGATTTCTCATACGGACCAATCACACACAGTCTTACAGCATCGATTTGAAAAATAAATTAAACGACAATTTTTTACGACATCAGCATTTTTAATAATAAAACGAAAATGTCGATGCTTGCTTGTTAATTTTGCAGTTTCTTGCAATATTGACAAGTAAACATCGACAAGTTCGTCTTATTATAAAAATGCTGATACTATTTTAGTTTTTTTCCAGATCGATGCTGTAAGACTGTGATTGGTCAGTATGAGAGTCGCCTATGATTGGTTGGGTGCCAATTAGACAGATATGATGTGATTGGTTTGTGCTAATTAGACCGACTTCAATATAGAGACGTGATACTCCCTCTAGTGATATATTTATTATATAATACACCTCTATGGCCCAGTCTCATTTTTATTTCATTGATATCTATATTTAGATACCCGCGTATTCCTGTTGATCTATGGTAAGCGATAATCAAGTAAACGCTGATCAAGCATTGCTTTATGTAATTTGTTTTATTTTCTAGCATAATATAAGATTTTAAACATAAATAAATGTGTTTTAAGCATTTAAAAAATGACCAAAAGTAAACAAACTTGTTTGGACAGGGAGTAAAAGAACACTGAAAGAACTTGACCGCCGTCTTCCACTGACATACTTCACACGGTAGTAACCTATCTTGCGCCAGTGAGTGGACGTATTGAATGGGCGCTTTATAAATTCTTGAAATGGATGAATTAACCTACCTTAACATTATTCTATGGACTGCTCCATTAAACCAGTTGATGTTGTCCGAAACCTTGGTGTTCTTCCTGATAATACTGTTCAACGAAAAATCAAAATACTCCAAAACTAAATCCTCTTTCGTCCATCTCATCATACACATACAGAAAGTCAAGAAAAGGCATATGCTACATGAGAGGGTCTTCGCACACCTGTACAGGCTTTGGTCATCTCTAAATTTCATTAGGCTACTCGTTGATGTTTGACCAGCACATTATCCCCCTGCAGTGGCGTCTACCAATGGGGGGGTTGGGAGAACGTTCTCCCACGGTTTCTGAAAGTGGGGGGTTTGACGTTTTTCGGGTGTAAATTTGGGGGTTGGTGAATTTCTATTAAATAAAGGCCTGGAATAGGGCCTACGAAAATTATTATTTGTGCATCATTTATTATCGAAAAACATTATTACTTTGGACTAACGAACCCACGATGTCACTTATATTTGGTAGGGAGCAGGACAACTCATAGACATTAGTGTCAGTCAGGTCCTTGGCATACAAGGGTGGAACTCACCCATTCGAGATTGACCTCTTATCGCTAATCACGTTTACTGACGGAGACAAGCCGAAGCCCCACCCTTGGCAGGTGATGAAGGCAACAAAATTAATGATTGCGACGGTCGCGCAGCAAGAATCAAACGACCCGTTTGACACTTGCTGTGCACGTGTAGCCTACCCGAGTCTTCGGACAGTGGTCCCTTCTGTAAAAGTAGCATAAGCGTAATGAAGCTAATAACAGGTGTTTCGCATTAGATTCCCAACCAGCATATTGCTGAAATGGATAAGAGCTGCTCTGATGTAAAGCAGAGTCTTTCCATGCTATAGAGATGCAGCCATAAGTGCAGGAAGCTAGATGGTAGTCATTATACATGTAGGTCTACCATAGACAACCGAATTTGACTGTTTCTGTGTTATAAGTTTTTCTTATTTCGCGAAGAGTTGCATCGACATCAGCAGGAGTTGTCAACAGCTAACGGTCTGCCTACACAGAGAGTGTGGAGAATTTGAATTATTAGCTTTCAGCTTCTAAGCGCATGGACGGAGATTTAAAGGGGTGGGGGAGATGCCTATATCGCCCCAATGTTTCAGAAATATTTCATAAATATCATTATAATTTACTACAGTGTTATTCATTGAGCTTATTTATCTATAATGAAAATTCGTCTAAGATGGCAACTTAAAAGCCGCCATCAGAGTCTGCAAATTAAAAAAAATGTAAGCATTGGGAGCGACATTTATTGAAGTCTTGAACCACATCTCTGAGCACTGAGATCATGACAGCTTAAAATGTTACGTACGGCAGCAATGTACAAATCCAAAAATTGTATGCAATTGGGAGGCAACACTCTAAGGTCTCAAACCATGGCTAGGCTAGTATCAGCATGGAAAAATGAGTACCGGTAATTTTATTAAGACGACACCTTAAAATGCTGCCATTGCATTGTGGAAATTCAAAAAGTTTCTAATGGGCCACTGAAAAATACAGCTATTTTGTTAAGACGGCACCTTAAAATGCTGCCATTGCAATGTGCAAATTCAAAAAGTTTCTAATGGGTCACTGAAAATGTACAGCTATTTTGTTAAGATGACCCCTTAAAATGGTGCCATTGCAATGTGGAAATTCAAAAAGTTCCTAATGGGTCACTGAAAAAGTACAGTTTTTTTTAAAAAGATGGCCCCTTAAAATGGTGCCATTGCAATGTGGAAATTCAAAAAGTTTCTAATGGGTCACTGAAAAAGTACAGCTATATTGTTAAGACGACACCTTAAAATGCTGCCATTGCATTGTGGAAATTCAAAAAGTCTCTAATGGGTCACTGAAAAAGTACAGCTATTTTGTTAAGACGACACCTTAAAATGGTGCCATTGCAATGTGCAAATTCAAAAAGTTTCTGATGGGGAGGGGCGCATCCCCTCCCCATACCACTGCCCCTCACAGTGCAACGCGCATCACGAGCGTCCTTCGGACACTCAATTGTCTTCCCCCTCCCAGAAACCTCAATTCCCCCCCCCCCAGAGGAGGGTGACTAGATTAAACACTGCGTACGTAACATATGAACAGATTAACATACAATTGTTTTAAGTCGGCGAAAATGGGGGGGTTTGTTCTCCCACTCCAAGTGGAGGGGTTAGACGCCACTGTCCCCCTGATTTCAAATATGTAAATGATGATTAGGAGGTTCAGAGTGAACATCATCATCACCATCACCATGATCATAATCATTATCCATAGGTTGTGTTTCATCGGCGTCATCGGTACTGTCGGACAGCTCATCTTGTAGACTTACACAAATGCTTTTCTTTTTTGTCGTCGCTTATCACTGTCAGAATTTTCAATTTTTGACGTATCCAAAATTCTTCTACATGATGCTTCGCTGTTTGTTCTTAGTATTTATTCGGTCCGGAGACTATAGACACTGGTTAATTGATGGTGGATGACTGAGGCTTTGTCACTTTTGTTTGTTTCTGTGAGACTTGTCTATAGACAAACTTGTCTATAGGGATCTGCTGGTCTTTAACTTGACACAAGGTGACAAGGGTCTCTTTATACGACTCTGCGCATATCAATGCCTAATGATTGCAGGTGCTATAGGCCTACTTAAATAGATTGAAGTTCTCAAAAATCAGGTGAACAAACAAGTTGTTTGAAACGGGCGATCGTTAGCCTATCGGTGTCATCTCCAAAATGCCGTTGTTTATCCTGTAAGCATTTTTGTATTGCGACGTGTAGTGTTTGTGATTAAAATAATACAACAGCGTCTATAATAATAGGAGTGGTCTTTGTAGATTACCGATGGCACGTACTAAATGTCAAAGAAGACGGATTGTTCGGGGTGTCCTGTTGGTTGTTCTCGTTTGGTTCCTGCTATCGACCTATTGGCTCAAGAATGACCCACGGTTCGGCTTGGGTGCGAACAAGATGGCATCTTCCAACCTACATCCAGGCTGCAACGGTAGAGGACTATATGAACATAATTATGAATTTATAGCAGCAGAGGAAGGTTTCATGAATGTCGCAAATGTTTTTGTCATCTTGTGTCGACATATTAACAAATCCGTTCTTAAGAATTAAACAAAACCCGGCATGATAGCCTATAGGTCTATCTTTCTGCTGCTGCTAGGCCTACTATTACTGCTGCTGCTACTATGCTACGGCTGCTGAAGCTGCTGCCACTAGTACTACTACAACTACCACTGCTGCTACTACAACTAACATAGTTATTACTCCTGCTGCTGCTGCTGCTACTAGGGCTAGCCAATGCTGCTATTACTGCTATTTGTAGTAACAGCCTAGTCGCAGTAGTTGTAGAAGCAGCAGTATGAGCAGCAGCACTATAATAGTAGTCGACTGGCAATTGTTGTATTATCGTTGCTCTTGGTGTCGTTGCTGTTTGTTTCTCCAAATTGCCCTGCCCTCGTGATTGTGTTCTGCCTTGCATTAAATCTCGCTTGTAAACAGAGACGCGGTTGAATATGACTTTTTTATTTTCATTATATAAAAATGGTATCCAGCCTATTTGAATAATTGAAGAGCTGCTCACTGGTAGATTCGTTGTTATTTTTCAGATGAACTGAGTCGGAGCCAGAATGAGTTGAGGCTGAGATCATGCGACCCAAGGACAATTATAAAGTCTATCTGTCCTGAGGACAACGCAGCTACTCTCCATGGGTTTGAAGATTCTACAATCATCCACGACTGTATGATACACAAATAATAATGATGATGGACTGGATAGCTTTCTATGAAAATTTCTTTGCAAGAATTTTATTTGGGGCGGGGTTTTTACTCTATCGTGAGCAAACCTACAAGCAACGTCTGAAATTCTGCAACCGCTCCTTAGTTTATGCTGCACCAACCCTTTGGAACGGACTCCCAACAGACCTCCGCCTGTTCGCTCATACTCCTATCTACCCAATCTCCCCTCCTAATTCAATCTCTTCTCCGCTTGCACTCTCTGCTGCTTTCCATTCACGACTGAAAACCGAACTATTCAAGCTATCTTATCCAGATTCTAATCAGGTTTCACCCAACTACCACCATCACCGACAACCACCGTAGCACCACGCTGTCTCCTCGGTTTGACCTCCCGGATTTTGACATGGCACCGGAACGAAAAAGGCAGCTCTGGCTATTGCGGATTTGATTTGATATAGCGCCAGTGAATAAGCTGGTCTCCCTGGGCGCTGACAAATATATTCTCGAAGATTTACATTACATTACAACCGAAACAACTAACCGAGGTGTTTGGAGAAACGTCGTGCGCTGTCATAGCTGCATGGTTCTGGACGACAAAATACATTAGGCTACATACGAATATATTACACACTGTAGTTTTTACATCATGTTCTGCAGTAAATGCATTAGGACTATTTCAATTTTAGATTATACTCATTTCGGAGAATGTTCAAGCTATGGCCTTGGAGCAATCATATTATAACATATTATATGGACGTCAATCGCTGGATGCTTTATTGGGTTGTAGACACTGTCGCACCAACTGCAGTGGATTGGATTAAATCAGTGCTGTCCAATGTGCGGGCCGCATGGAGCCCGCGAGTTGATTTCAAGTGGCCCGCTCACAAAATGTTTTGCACTTTGTGTAAAATGAAAATTTAATAACGGATAAAGTCACTGATCGACTTGCGTTTATTTTTGTTATTGATGTTGTGACAGTTACCGATTTGTAATGCTACCAGGAAGGCCAATCCTAAAACTACATCTCTTCTTTCTTTTTCTGGGGTCATTTTCCCGTGGTCTTTGTGGAGATTGACACACGATTTCTGGCTTTGACAACTCTTATTGCTGTATTCAACTAAACGAACCGCGCAAACCCTCCCTCCCATTCACTTGTAGCCTGGTCAGTCTATTAGATGTGTAGGCTACAGAGTGCCAGCACGTCTGCAAGTGACTGCAACCATTCTTTCGATATACATGTAGATAGTCGAGTTCTAGTTCCAAGGATATAGAAACACCAATCGATGAGGAATCAACGTCCGACGAATGGCGGTGTCTTGGCTCTTTCTGGTCCGATGACTATGACTGCTAGCTCTTTAGACCGAGATTCTGGCTTGCACATGGTGCTCAACTATTGTGAAGCATGACAATCGTGATTTGTGTAGTCCACATGCATTTATTCATTATTACTAATCCTGTGGGAATTGTCGAACTCTTCCATAAACTGCTCAAGATTTTCCTCTTTAGCCATTCCTGGGTCTGGAGCATCTCTGATTAGTTATCTTGAACCGGCGATAAATAAATGTCATTTGTAAATAGCTAGATTGATAGATAGATTATAATCATTCCATATTAAATTTCAATACTCATTTCAACGTTAATATAATATATTATCATAGTAATTTTAGCCGCTGCTTTGAGTTTTCTGTTGCGGGCTTGCGGCCCTCGACTTCAAGAATCTTGCTTTTGCGGCCCGTGGTACCAAAAAGGTTGGACAGCACGTACTGGATTAAATGGTCGCATTTCTTTACTTTTTCTTGAAAAAACAACTGCTCAGCGTCATTCTGCCCCAGGCTCCGGCTATACAAGTTCAGCAGGTCAACTTGCATAGCTGGAGACTCGTGGGAGTTGGTCATTAGGTCGAAGGAATTAAATATCTGGAGATATTAAAAATTACAATGCATTTTGGCAGGTCGTAAGGCAGGTCATGTGTAAAGCAGACAGGTCCATGGGCGGATACTAAGGGAGCGGGACAGGGAACGGTCACCCAATGTTTGTAGTGGTGGACGGAGATGCTCATATACCCAACATTTCAGAAATATTAATAAAAAGCAGTGTAAATTTCTACAGCGTTAGGACATATTATTGGTAAATTCTGGTAAAATAGAAGTAAAGACTTTAAAAAGGTCATCAGCAATTTTGCAGAGAAAATGGCATATATATCCAATTGAAGTTTGACATAACAGTGGTGGCCCCAGGGGCTAGGGGGTAATTCTCCAAAAAGGGTCGTCTTTTTTGCACAAGGAAAATGAAATATTTTCATGGTATTTCGACTAAACCTTCCCTAAAAAGTCATCTCAGGATTTTTGTGGAACAGGTAAAATGAAATATGTTCTTATTTTCTTGAGCTTTCGCGACCGAACGCCTAGAAACATCGTCAGAAAATTTGGCGAATGAAAATGGAAAATTTTCTCCACGATTCGTCCCTCTCAACCAACCAACCAGCCCCCCACAACTGAAATCCTGGCGCCGCCAATGTGACGTAATTCAATTTCTAAGATGTAAAATGGCATTTGGCCGATCCTCCATGACGCTGAGCAGTTGTGAGAAAAGTGTTTGACGTAGCCATTAAAAATTTCGAGGGTTTCCATTTTGGGGCTTCCATTTGGGTTTTTCCGATGGATATGGTCGCAAAAGATACAGAAAGCGCTCAGAATTAGTCCCAAAAATCGGTTGCACATTTGGAGGATTTGAACTCGGAACCATTATCCTAACTACGCCCATGGATTACCGTGTCGTACAACATTAAACCGGTGTATAAGTAATTCTGGATAACGTTGGTTATTTAATTTGTATGGAACTTATTGTTGCTGGTTCAACTATAACTTGTGCTGCCTGTCTTGTACTTATGCAGGTGTGCCAAGTTGAAATTTGATTCGCTGGGTCCTCTTCCGAATGCGTCGATCGTCATAACGTTCCACAACTCTGAGACGATTTCATCTCTGTTGCACACGATCCACTCAATTGTTCAGAGGACTCCCGAGCATCTGCTTGAAGAGATCATCATTATTGATGACTGCAGTCAGAAAGGTCAGCTCTTCGTTTCCAGATTAGTCCTAATTAGGCCTCTATACTGTGTTTAATCTAGTCCCATCTTCTGGGGGGGGGGGTGTTGAGGTTTCTGGGGGAAGAGACAATTGTGCCGAAGGACGCTCGTGATGCGCGTAGCGTCGGGAGGGGGAGAGTATGGGGAGGTGTCATCATTAAAAAAGCTGTACTTTTTCAGTTACCCATTAGAAATGTTTTGAATTTCCACATTGCAATGGCAGCATTTTAAGATATCATCTTAACAAAATAGCTGTACTTTTCAGTGACACATTAGAAACTTTTTGAATTTCCACAATGCAATGGCAGCATTTTAGGAATGGTGAGCGCTTCGTTTCCAGCTGAATTAGTCCTAATTAAGCCTCTAAAGGAGCAATTAAATTAAAATGATTTATAGAAACACTCTGGGGATGATAGAGATTAAGATATTATAATCAGTCGATTAATCTCTAAGTTTAAATTTCCATTGTTCGATCAAATTTTCTTAATTTGATTTAATTTCGATTAATCGATTAAATTTGACTAATCTGAGTTTTTATTGTATTTATCTTTTTTTAAAGATATTTATTATTTTTATTTTATACCAATATTATAGTTTCAGTTCCCTTCGGAGTTGCGCCTAAAGCTATTATCTGTTAGGTTAATCTATTAAATACGTAGTCACTCAGTCAGTTACTACATGATTAGAGATCTCTTTCGGCAAAAATTACAATCACTCTACATATATTACCCTCTGAAAGTTTTTACTCGACGTTGTGTTTTAACCACGATACCATAAGCCTTAGGCGGAGTAGCGAACACTTTATTGTAATGAAGACAATTACTTTTGTTGCCGTCTAAATTACGAGTCAGCTCTTCTGACTATCACCGACATTTTAACTTATGTTCAATGAGTTATTGGGTTACCCATCAAAAGAGCGACCGACAAAAGAGCGCCGACAAAAGAGCGCCGACATTTGGGCGCCGCTCTTAAAAGAAATAACATCGCGAACGATATCGCGGATGAAATAAATTATTTGAGAAAGACAATTGATTCACCACTAGTCCAGTGAAGTCCACTACATGACTTTGATGTTTAACGAGATATGTATGTATAATTGTATATGCTAAAAAATTGAGAATGATAAACAATCTATTTAAAGAGAGCAGTTCAAGATACATTTAAGTCTAAGATGTCTAAACTAGCAATTTCACGAAAGGTTAAAACTGCAGTTATAAGATAATATAAACTAGCACAATCATGTACCAACGAAGTTGACATGGCTCCAATGTCTAATGAAAATTTTTCTCAAAAGTTGGCTAACAAACTTATATTGCAAGTTTGTGGGCAATTCCTCGTAGATAGTCCAACAAAGCAGTATTCGCATAGAAATTATGTAGGAACGATATCCTTATATCACGTGTTACGGTAACGACCTTTCCAATCTATCATGTTACCGCGTTCTACACTCGGGCAATTTGCTCATTTTAACACTTTTTTCAGGCGCTCGTAGCATGTCGGGTGCTTGTATCAACACAGAACTATGTGTGAAGTATTTAATTTATTTTATTGCTCTTTGTCGCATCGTCGTTCAGCTGTTTATTTGCCCTTAATATGATCACCTATATAGCCCAACTTTTCATCGATACCGGTAATATTTCTTTTAACCCTCGGGCTACTAAGGGGGGGTGGTTGCCACCCTCCCTAGGTTTTTCGCAAATCAAACGCGTTCCGTCTGGAATAAAATTTTGAAAAAATTGGTAGCTGTAGAGGATTCATTGGGACACATTTTGAGCTAAATTTTTTTATGATGCCCCCTACCGTTCAAAAGTTACACCCGATATACCCAAGGTACCAGAGGGTGGGTGGATACCACCCCCCCTAGAATATCGTCTGTAACTTTTCCGCCCCTTAATATTAAGAGACACAAATTATACCATTCTATAGAGGGAATGTGGGGCTACATTTCCATGCTCATTGAGTTGTCTTATGACAACCGGAAGTGCTCAAAATAAATTAAAATATATATAAAGGTGTTTTATTTTCATAAAATTGTCATGTTTTTTCTATTATAACTTATCCATAATTTATTTTTTAATAGAAATAAATTATGCCATTCTGTAGAGGGCATTTAGGGCTATTTTTTAATACTAAATAATTTAAAATTTGATGACCGGAAGTGCTTAAAATAAATTAAAATGTATAAAAATGTTGGGTTTTTTTGCAACGCGAACCGATATGTGTGCGTAAACGTTTTTCAGCGGCTAAAACATGTTTTTTTGTTTTGATTTAACATAAAACAGAATTATTACTAGTTTTTATAGTTGAATATTGGACTTTATGATATGTAAACTACTTTTTATATATAAATCATGTATAAAACACACAGAATCTAATATATTCCCTATGCGTAAGCATACATTTTGTGGAATCGATGGGTACCCATGGTAAAAAATTCATAATTTCGAGGTGCCTTCATATTTTCTAAACCTAAATATACCATTTTGTGCAGAAATGAATGCTGAATCAAATGGTGTATTACAAGTTATGATATCTCAAACCAAACCCAAAATCCAAGGGGGGTGGTAACCACCCCCCCCCTTGGTAGTCAGTGTTACAAAAAAAGCTTGGTAGCCTGAGGGTTAAGAGCGGCGCTCTTTTGTTGGTCGCTCTTTTGACGGGGTTTGTTTATATGCGCACTTGTTATAGCGCCTCTTCCAGCCCTCAACCGCTACTCAGAGGCGCTCCCGACTACAGCGCGGACACTGCATCGGAGTTTCATGCCCAAGCGCTGAGCACTTGCGAGTGAAGGACTTGCCCAAGGTCCCTTAGCGGCGAGGTGGATTCGAACCTCGAACTTTCCGGCTTCAAGGCAACGACGCCACCATTACACCACCGCGCCCAACAATTGTACCTATACAATGAATCTTTCTTCGATCTCCGTTCTTTTGCGACGTTATACAAAAATATACATATCGCTTCATTATTATTTTATTATAGTTTTTGCTATATTTATATTTGCATTAATATTATTATATACATATATTTCTATTTATATATTTCTTATATCTATTATAGTTTTCTCCGGAGTTGCCTTCGGAGTTGCACCCAAAGCTCTGAATAATATTCTCCATTCTCGTGATCAATAGGGCGAAAAGACAAATATTGTAAGCGTGATCAAAAGGGCGCAATCAAAGGGGCGCAAACGAATACAACGAAAAAGCGCAAGTTTTAAAAGACCAAAGGGAACCGAAAAGGGTAAATAAAGAGTGTGTTAATAAGGCGACGGCCAATTGAAGCCCAATGGATTGAAACGAAATGATGGAAATAAGAATTTTAACAGGTCTGTAAGAAAAGAACGATTATGAAATGAAAGCTGGGTGAAGGTTTTTTTTTACATGTGAAGTAGAAGCTGGATTGATGAAAATAATGTTTAATGGATACATGCGCCCTTTTGATTGCGGTCTTTTAAACATGCGCCTTTTTTATTTCGCCCTTTCGACCGTGCGCTCTGAAAACAATGCGCTCTAGGCCTATTCATTTTCGCCCTTTTGATTGCGCCCTTTTGATTGCGCCCTTTTGATTGCGCCCTTTTGATATTCGCCCTGTTGACAGTGAACCGTGGCGCAGAGTGAAGTCTGACTGATCAGATTAAGTTTAACTATAATGAATTTCAGATGATTTTGATCAAACTCTGGAGATTTATCTGGAGACCGTTTTTCGGAGCAGCAAAATCAGTCTGCATCGCAACGCAGAGAACGTTGGTCTGGTTCGGTCTCGACTGAGAGGATCGAGACTGTCAAAGGGTCAAGTACTTGTCTTCATGGACAGCCACTCGGAAGTTCAGATTGGCTGGTAGGACATGATTGGCATTAGTGGTTTCAGTTTAACGACAGTGTCTGGTAACATTAGCGTCGCCCTCCTCCTTCACCCAGGCTTGGGACTGGCACTGGCAGAGTTTGAGTAGTGGCGAAGTTGATATGTTTACAGTACCTCGACACTTTTCTACACGCGTTGTAGGTGGGTGAGTGGGCGAGAGTGAGTGAAAGAGTGAATAAGCGATTGAGTAATTGTGTAAGTGAGTGAGAAGTGCGTAAATGAGCGAAGGAGTGAGTAGGTGAGCAAGTCACTGCTTAAGTAAGTAACGCACTTGTAGTCACGCTGTAGGCCTATAGCCATAAGTTGAACGAGGAAGTGTATAGGCATTGAGTGAATCAAGATTAGACATTCATTCATCTGTTGATGAATGGCAACAGACTTGTCAATTCGACCGAAATCCTGTTTAGATAAAAAAAAAAACATAGGTCTGTAGAACTGGGGCACGTCTAGATATCTGTATTGCCAAGGAAGGGATCATCCAAAATCTACGTTTCAGATTGATCAGCGCACGAGGCATAGCGCTTTTGCTGTCTCTCTTATACGAGCTCCAGAGATGACGCCAGACATTTAATAAATTGTAACCAGGGAATAGCCATGGGCAGTCGCACAAGTATACCCAGAGCAAGGAGTGGCTATTAAGGCTGCAAATAAATTCTCAACAGAGCCGAAATTCTGACAGTAAAGCGACCAAGACAGAGGCTTTTCACCAGGGTATTTCGCCTGGCTTGCTCTACCATAGCACTGACACTGACGAGTTGTAAATGAGAGTGCTGTTGGGAAGTGAGTAAGTGGGCAATTAAGTGACCTCTGACTCCATCAAACGAGGATTCAATTTCCGCAGCACATACATGTACATGTATACCTCTGGATTATTTTGTCAGTCGATTTGATTCCAAGATTAACGTTCTTAGTCACCTTGTCACCTTGTGCTGTCAGTTCGTAGAGCTCTAGCGATTGCCATGACACACAATCTCCATTGTTATTTGGTTTGTTGTGTTTCATAACAATTCTCTTGGCATGTTAGCAGGGGTGTTTTGCCATTGCCTTCCCCAAGGCCGTAGCCAGGATTTGATTTCGGGGGGTGTTTCTTTCCCGCCTGAAAATCTGATGACTTTTTAAAAGTCATCCGGTCGAAATCTTCAGGAAATGTCACAAATTTCCCTTCTTGAAAAACTGATGACCGAAATCGTCAGAAAATGTCACCAATTAATTCAATTTTTCCATTTCGGGGGTGTTTTCATGCTCTTATTTCATGGTTTTAACATCATGTGCTCGCAAATGCGTTCAATTATTTTTTACTTTTTCCATTTCGGGGGGTGTTCAAACACCCAAAACACCCCCCTAGCTACGGCCTTGGCCTTCCCTGGTTTTGCCTGCCGTGCCCGTTCGTTCGCCTTCCTAAGGAAGGGTACTAACAGCCCGCACCACGAGAAGGTGGGCACGGAGGACTTTGGTTCATCAGCCCAGGTCGGGTCCGAGTCTATACGCTCGTCAGAGACGTCGGTCACATCCTGCTTTACTCTGTCCCAGAGTGGCTGGCGAACCTTTGCGAACGTTCTTAGCGGGTAGCTTAATTATCTATCGTCTGCAGTACCGTACGTAGCTGAGTTGTTTTACATTCAAACCACTGCTGCTGTAGCCTATAGTCATCACATGTTTTCTTAAGTAATCTAACTTGTGCAGACCTGTCTGTAGAACACGGGTGTGTAGCAAGTCGGAGACAACACTCCTGTTTTTTGTGTTTGTCCGCCTTTGTCTGGTGTCTTGTCTTGCCATTGTTTAGGCTGGAACCGTTGTTATTCGAGATAAAGAAGAATCGCAGAAGTTTGGTTAACAGTGCAATCGATTGGATGGAAAAGACAACAGGTCGGTCAACTCTACTTGATTAGATTAGATAAGTCTGTCTGTTTTACATGGTGACCGAGTCGCCATGCAAACAGCCAGTCACCGTGACTGGCAGTTTGCTTGCACATAAACATGTTAATTATAATGTTTGTATGCAGGTCTATTTATGTATACATGTAGCCATGCATATACCGCCTATGTATCAGCAACACACCTGCCTTGCATGTAAATGTAAATGTAAATGTAATCGCAAATTTATATAGCGGCTGTGTTGTGGCTTCGACCCTGAGGGTGATATCCTTCACCACCGCTACTCCACGTTTATATTGCGACCGAGCCACCCGCAGTAAAGACCCGAGAAATTAATCTCTGACCGACCGGGAATCGACCCCGGGCCGCCGGCGCGGCGAGCGGGCTACCAACCCACTCGACTACCGAGGATCTCTGTAAGGTTTGTGTACCTATACTTGATGTTAACAGACACTCGCTTATGGTCTTTTGTATGTCCGAGTCTTAGTTAACTAGTTAATCAGCTGGATAGGCCTGCCGCCGAACTCTGCAGTACAGCCAGTCACCATTTTTTCTTGTAGGTCTTCTTGTGCTACCCTGCTAGCGTGACTTTGCTCCTGAAGGGTTTCTATATCTTTGTCTTCGGTTTGACTAATAATGCTTATTTGTTTTACTATATGATGGTAACTTACAACAAGAGGCAATACATTTGTGGTTATGCCTATGACTACTCCTGTACAGTGGATTATTGTTTATTAATTATTGAATTATTATTATTGAATAAATTTGTAACGCGCGCAAGGTCAAACCGAAATGTGAATCTGAGGTGCCGATAGTCAACCGCCAGAGGATGATGCAGTTAGAGATCCATGTGCTTGAGAGTCAAGTAGAAGCAATGTGAGTCGCTTTTTGAAGGAAGTGAAATTCAGCTTCGAAGGGATAGCGGATACCGATTCCATTACCTGGGTGCAAAGGCATGGAATGCACGAGAGCCCACAAATGTTTTGCACCGGGGTTCAGCTAAAAGACTTGTAACCGACGAACGCAAGCAACGAGGTGGAATGTAAGGAGTGAGTTTAGTGACGCACGGTAGGAAGGTGTGTTGGTGCTGAGGGATTTGTAGGCAGACACGCTAATTTGAATTTTATCCTGTACTGAACAGGAAGCCAGTGCAGCTGATGAAGTATGACTGAGGAACTAGTACGTATTGGGACGCGCAGAGCACTATATGCATATGCGCCATGTATTTGACTGACACTTCGTGCATTAATAAATTGATACATCTGGTACTATTGGTGTGAAGGAAATCGATGGGAGTATAAGTACGGGTGTACGTTCTGGACCGTCATATATGATTTTTCGATGGGTTTTGGATGGATCGGTGTTCCTTGGGAGGAAGCCCGAACAACTATCACCGATGCCTACAAGTAAGTGATACACAACGATATACTTCCTCATCGTGGGCATGGGTTTTTGAATCTACGCATAGACCTAATGGAGATTTTAAAATGTTATAATTATATGGGCATATAACTATGCTTTCGGTAAGTAGCAGATTAGGTCCTGAACTGCCACAGAAATTCGCCGTACCAAGTAGATACTTATGGGGTGTTAGTGACGCCAACGGCCCAGGCAACCACGATAATATGCTTGAACGGTATCCGGACTTTACCCCCCGGCCCATTACCCCCCTGCCATTTCCCCCCTGCCATTACTCACCGCCCATTACCCCCCGTAGGACATTACCCCCTGTCATTACCCCCCGGTCTGCTTACATTTGGGGTTAGTTTATGTACGTATGTTTTGTATGTATGTATGTATGCATGCATGTATGTATGTATGTACGAGGGTGTTCGGTTCATCAAGCTTCTATTTCTCGCTCGCTATTCTCGTCAATCCAGCTTCTATCTCATATATAAAAATACCCTCATCCGGCTTCCATTTCTCATGCTTTATTTTCGTCAATCCAGCTTCTATTTCATATATAAAAATACCTTCATCCAGCTTTTATTTCTCATGCGTTATTTTTGTCAATCCGATTGTGACGCATTGAGAAATGGAATCTGGATGATGGTTTTTTACAGGTGAATTAGAAGCTCAAATGACGAAAATAAAGCATGAGAAATAAGAGCTGGATGAAGGTATTTCTATGTCTGAAATAGAAGCTGGATTGACGAAAATAACGAGCGAGAAATAGAAGCTGGATGAAGGTATTTATAGGTATGAAATAGAAGCTGGATTGAAAAAATTCGCAAACAAACACATACATACATACATATATACATACATACATAAACTAGCCCAAATGTAAGCAGACCGGGGGGTAATGACAGGGGGTAATGTCCTACGGGGGGTAATGGGCGGGGGTAATGGCAGGGGGGAAATGGCAGGGGGTAATGGGCCGGGGGGTAAAGTCCTAGACCCGCTTGAACACTGGAAACGAACTGCTGTAATGAACGTGTACAGAAGTAAGCAACCAGTGGGCGGGCGATTTGCACTACTTTATACAGAGTCTCGTCGTCAAGACCTCAAACCTCAACAGCAGGACCAAGACTTTGAACCTCAAGACCAGGACTTTTGGTTTTGAACGCGCTCGAGACCAAGACTATGGTGTCGAGGACAGGAAGGCTGACTATAATAATTATTAATGAAGTGTATAGCAAAATGTAGCGTGAATCGACTGGGAGGGAGAGAGTAGGCTAATTCGGTTTCCTCGTGCGGATTGCTCATAGCTGTGGACCAGCGTTTAATCTAGGCATATCCAGAGGGAAGTTGCCCCCGCCCCGCTCAGAAATGACATTCGCATGAAAAATTTGACAAAATAGTAATAGGCCTAGTTTTTAGTTGCTGGTAGCATTTTTTTTACCCCAGCCCAAGAAAAATCTGGGAAATGATAATAGCTTTTAGTTGATGTTTTCATTATTGCATTACATGAACTACTATAATATAGTGTTATATTATGTACCATTGTAATATGTAATGCAATCATTTAACAATGAGTGTTATTTGCTGTTAATATTTGTACAACTACAATTATTTTTTACATCTAAATGGCTTCTTTCCAGTGCTATCTTTCAACTTTCAAACTTAAATTTCAAAATGTTTTGTTCCTTGAACACTTAGTAAAACAATGTCATTAGGCCTACTACGTAGTTTCCTAATTTTTGTAGTTTCGTATAATACTTGCATGGTTTGTGCACCATGTGTAAGAGTTCCTGCCAATTGTGTCCTGGTCAGCAATTCTTCGACAACATGGCTAAAAATTGAATCCAGTGCTACCAAGGGCGGATACAGAAATTTTCGAAGGGTGGGCCAACAATTTTTGGTCTTCTTGGTGGGACAGGGGAACAATTTCGTTGCCGCCGAAAAAACTGATGACATTTTTTAGTCATCCGTCCAACTTTTCGGGAAAAGATAGGCCTACCATCATTTCAACCGCCAAAATGTTGATAACCTTTTTTTGGTCGTCATCCGTCGTAGTCGAGAGTAATGGTAATTCAAACTTGGGGGGGCGACGTCCCATGGGATTTTTTAATAGGGGGCCTGATGTCCTGCTTTTCTCTCCCGCTGCATTTTTTTAATGGCTTGTTGAATCCAAATGGGGGTCACGTCCAATGCAATTTTTAAATGGGGGGGGGCATGGCCGGATTGGCCCCCTGAATCCGCCCCTGAGTGCTACAAAGTAAGCTTATATAATAAAACTCCGGTCTGCAGTTATTCATGATATTCGGTTGTGGCCTTGTGGGGCGTGGTGGTGTATCCACCTCAAGCCGCCACGTAATGACCTTGAGCAAGTCCTTCACTCGCTATTGCTTGTGCGCTTCAGTGTGACACTCCGATGCAGTGCTTCCGCTGTTGTCGGGAGCGCTTCTGTGTAGTTGGTTTGAAGGGCGTCATAGCAAATGTGAGAAATAAATCAAAACAATAGTGAATCAGCAACATCAGCAGCAGAACTGAGTTGGTGAACGTGATGCCTAAAGATATTATTGCTATATCAATAATTAAATTTATTGAAATCTTAAACCACTTTTTGTATCAGTACTAAAACAATAGAGTGACTTTGCTATGATGACATTTTAAAATGTTACTATTGCTACATTAATTAATGCTCAAAAAGAAATTGTTGCTGTTGTAAGTATATTTATTGGAGTCCTAGACCACTCTCATCAGCACTGCAATAATAGAGTAATTTTGCAAAGATGTGGCAATTTATAAAAATTCTGATGGGAAGGGCATATCCCCTCTCCAAACCCTCCCCTTTAGGCGCTGGATGATCGTTTGTTCCCCCCAGAGACCTTGATTTCCCTCCCCATTGAAGGGAGGGGAATTTGATTAAACAATGGCTATGGACCTTATTCTGAGTTTCAATGGTGTGCATGCAGGTCGAAGACAATAATTGGTACGTATCTTGCCATCGACAAGGAATTCTTCAGAGAAATTGGAGAATTGGATGACGGAATGGGATTCTGGGGAGCAGAGAACATCGATCTTAGCATCAGAGTAAGTTGACCTAGTAATACACACACACCCACACGCATAGGCTACACACGCATACACACATGTGGGGCGCGATGGTGTAGTGGTGGCTTCGTTGCCTTGAAGCCGGAAGGTTCGAGGTTCGAAACCCCCAAGTCGCCGCGTAGGGACCTTGGGCAAGTCCTTCACTCGCAATTGCTCAGCGCTTCGGCGTGAAACTACGATGCAGTGTCCGCTCTGCAGTCGGGAGCGCCTCTGAGTAGAGAGCTTGAAGGGGCGCTATAACAAGTACGCATACAAACAAACAAAACAAACACACGCATACACACACACGCACAGTCGCACACACACATGCAACATGATGCAAGCACACACAAATACGCACCTGCACTCAACTACACGGTTCTGCAAAAGCTCATGGAACATGTGGGCATAGATAATGTCTGTTTCCTTCAAAGTGATAATTTTACTCGGAAGAGGTCGCAGTTTTAAACTACACAGTATAGTAGAGTACACTTATAATTTTTATGGGCTATGCATGCATCGACAATTAAGCACACATACAATAATACGAAAGATATGTAGTAGCGGAGTAGCCTATGTTCTCTAACGACTTGTAGCGTGAGAGGTTGCATAGCGGTTTATAGTGTAGGTTGGTGTCGACTATGGCATGGCTGGCGGTGTACGCTGACTGTAGTACCAGTCGGTGATGATGATGATGATGATGATGATGATGATGATGATGATGATGATTGTTCCCATCGATAGCCCGCTCGACCTCGGGCCGTTAGGCGGCGCAAATGCTCTAACGACGCTCAGCAGTATAATAGTTGTTTAAGTTAAATAAAGGAAGACGACAATGGATTAATGGATTATTGCCCGCACGCTCTTTCACAGTGTGAATTGCGCACAGACGCGCGGCCTTCGACCTTAACGGTGTAGCCAAGAAGGCCAGTTAACCCCAGAAGAGAATGTCAGCCTCTATTTATACAGTCGGTCAGTGGGTATGGTTGCTCGTCTCTCCCTCCCTGTCTCTCTGTATCTGCCTCTGTGTATGTTGTATGTTACTTCTATGTATGCTATCTAAGCGAATATGATATCTCTGTCTTAATGAGTATATTAGCCTGCAGTGCCTACTTCTGCCTAAAGAATATGTTACCTCCTACTAAACTAGTATGCTACCTCCTTCTGAAAGAGTATGTTACCTCTATATAAACAAATATGCTACCTCTGCTTGTAGGCGTGGCTGTTCGATGGTCAGGTTTTAACGGTGCCTTGCTCGAGAGCAGCCCACCTGGAAGGTAAAGGTACTCGGGACTATCGCCGTAATAGTGGTTCCATTATTGAGAGAAATTACAAGCGACTCGCTGAGGTCTGGTTCGACGAATACAAGGACTGCTTCTACTATTACTTTCCACATTTGATCGTAAGTGTAAGGACTTGGTTTCTATAGAAAAATTGAATTTTATTTTTCTTCACACTTTTCAGGCCATTTGTCACATTTGGAGTCTGTCCGTCATTCGAAACAAGTTTCATGGAGTGTCTTTGCTTTCAGTTTTTACAAAAATTACGAACATGCATCTTTTTTACCCTCTGCCTTCTCTTTTTTCGATCAGTAGATGTTCTTTTTGTGTGTCCTGCCTACTTGTAACGTGAACCATTAATTTTATTGTTATCATCGGGGACAAAGATACGGAGCCACCATAGGTCTCGAATGCCATACCCTTTGTTTTGTATGCGCACTTGTTATAGCGCCTCTTCCGGCTCCAAGGCAACGACGCCACCACTACACCACCGCGCCCCACAATCCTGCCTATGTCACTCTTGACCTGCCCTATAGACCTGCCAAAAAGTTCCTGTAAGATTTAATATCTTCTTTACATGTAATTTTTACAACCTGCAGAATTACTTTCAATTAAACTACTTTGCCCTAAGGCTTCATTCGCTTCAATAATAGGCTATAATTACCTGTAAACACAAAGTGAAACTGATAAATTTACATTAATTCAATATGAAAAATACCCATGTTCTTCACTTCTCGCTTTGCATTTTTCAAGCTCTTGCTAAAAAAATTAACCGTGATCATTGTGTTTTGCCTCTCTCACAAAATTTCAGGGGCGCCCATGACCATGGTAGACCCTACTGTTGCGGAAATGTTGGCTGTGGTATCTATTAGTCAAAGGAGTCCGCACGGCTCAATTGACATAATCCTGCCATAGGGGGCTGTCAGCAGTAGCGGCGCTAGGGGGGGGTAGGGGGCTAAGCCCCCTAAAAAGGCCATCCATATTTTCTCCCATGTAAAAATAAAATTTTCGCACGAAAACCCCCTTTAGCACCCCAAAAATAACCGCAAAGGTACACACGAGGTTTGCCAGACAGTTTGGGCGGACACGAATTTTTTTTTTGAGATTTTGGTCGATGACTAAAAAAAGTCGTCAGAAATTTTGGCGACTGAAAACGGAAATTTTTCTCCCGCAAATTCAGCCCCCCCCGAAGCTGAAATCCTGGCGCCGCCACTGGCTGTCAGTCAGCGACTCGTAGGCTACCTAGCACCATCTGGTCTTACCTACATTTCTACAATACTGCAGGTCTATAATATAGATTTATTTTACGAACTCAATAACCTGTCTTCAGTGAGTATATTATACTCACTGTAGACTTAATTGTCATTGAGTTCGTAAAGTAAATCTTTGAAGTATGATTAAGTCAATTTAAACCTCGCACTAATTCTAATGTGTCGCTTTATGTTGCACATTTCAGTCGGTTGATGTTGGCGACTTAAGTGACCGGCTGAGGGTAAAGGCTTCGGCTCCCCACAATTTCAAATGGTACCTTCAGAACATTTTTCCGGAACTTGGTTGTCCGTTTAAGGATGCATTTGCTCAAGGTCCGGTTAGTAAGTCTGATCCTGACCTTCTGTGAATAGTTCCATTCTACATTCATTCTTTCGGGAATTTATCTAGCGCCACTTCGAGGTAACCAATCAGCGACCATGGGTGGAGTTTGGTTTCCGTTCTTGGAGTGGCTAAATTTTTGGGGGCTGATCGAGACTTGGTCCAGACAACGAGAACAATTTTCCCGGCCCAGAATAGTTGATGACCTTTTTTAGTCATTCGTATATATGTTTCGCGTGGATGGGCTAGGCCCGAGAAAAGATACAATTTGCACGGTAAAAATGACTCTTGGTCTTCTGGGGGGTAGCCCCCCCTAGCCCCTGATAAACGCCGCCCATGTAAGAGACTCCACCACGACCAGAAAGAACAGACTTAAATTTGTTGAAGAAGGATTCTGGTTGCAGGGGCATGCATATATGAATATGCAGGAAGGCCGTTTTGTAGGCTACCACTGGGCCAACCACAGAGAAGGCTCGATCATTATCAGCGTCAGTACGAAAAGAGCCAAGATGATTCC
Source organism: Lumbricus terrestris (assembly GCA_949752735.1). Classification (NCBI taxonomy): domain Eukaryota; kingdom Metazoa; phylum Annelida; class Clitellata; order Crassiclitellata; family Lumbricidae; genus Lumbricus; species Lumbricus terrestris. Next base: position 29,759,111 of record OX457051.1, read on the forward strand.
AGTTTTCTTCAGTTTGATCAAACAGCCTAGGGCATTTCAGGGAAGCCTGGAGAGATGGAATTCCATCTCCATAGTTCTTCTTCTGTCTCTCAGCTTAGGCACTTAGTGACTTAATTAAAAGATGTTGGAGAGCCCAAAGACTGAAATATCTCATGAGTCGTTAGTTTTCGGGTGTACACAGAATTAGGTCTCGACCTGCCTTTTGTGCTTTATAGTTAGGCCTGTCTGTGATATTTTCGAGTACCAGCCCTGTTTGGGAACTGAAACACTGACTATAAAGCCACTCCTATAAGGCAGTGTAGGCTATACATAGGCAAAGGAAAAATCTTGATACGTGATGGTAACTGGAACATTTAGGCAGTCTAAATCTGGGAACCTAATCCTTAGGCAACTTTATTTTCATGATTCTTGTAGGTGAAAAACGTTGGAACTGGCCGGTGTTTACTTGTAGGAGTTCAAGATGTCACAACAACTGAATGTCCAAAGAATGCTTACAACGAACTTGTAAACTTTATATCCGTCAATCGTCAATCTTTTCAAAGCGTTTTCTCTGTGTTTTTTTATTCAGCAGATCCTACGGGACTGCAAATCATTCTAATATCCCGCATTGCGCGGAAACGATCAGCAAAGAGTAAACCTATAAGGGCTTGTTATGCATGCTTGTTATGCATGCTTGTTATGCATGCTTGTTATTGCATCTCCCGGTTTGCTCACGTATCTGCCTTCATGAGGGACGACCTCCACTGGCTCCCACTGCAGTATCGCATTGCTTATAGAGTTTCGTCTATATCTATAGCTTGGCGCTGCATTCTGTCTCAAGCTCCATCCTACCTATGTGAGCTTTTTTGCTCCAGTCTCGGTTTTTCTGGGCCGTCGTTCGCTGCGGTCAGCTGCCCGCGGTGACTATATATCTTGTCCCTTTTTGTCGTACCGCTACAATGCAGCGAAGAGCATTTTCCGTGGTGGGTCCAGCTATCTGGAATGGCCTCCCTGCGGCTTTCCGTTCGCTTCCCGTGACTCTGCTGGCTCTTTCTACCATCTTCTCAAGACTTTTCTTTTTGACCAGGCCTGGGTTGGGAGCGCCTCTGAGTAGAGATCTTGAAGAGCCGCCATATAAATTTATGTGATTGAATGATTCATTGATTGATGCTATAGTTCTATATCGGACTGGAAATCGTTTCTCTACACAGAAAAGGAGGGAAGTCTGTGTACTAAATTATAGATTGTACTTAAAATTGTTACTTTTTAAAGACCTAAGAAGTTAATATCAAAATAACTCTTATCATGTAATTCATTTTTTAGCTGAATCCTTAATTGACAGTAGGTCTAGGGTTAAAACATATGAAATATTTGACAAAAATAAAATTAAGGAAAATAATAACAGACAATAAATCGATTAATAAAGTTGCATAAAAAATTTAAAACGATACGAGTAATAAAGAACGAAAAAGGTTTTTGGCGGAAAAATAAGAAACGTTTTAAAAATTTAAACAACTAGGCCCTATGCTCGAACATGAGACCTGAGTGCTATAGTACTTGATATCTCAGTACTTGTAGTTGCAGCCTAAGTATAGTTGCCTGAGTACCGGTATACTTGCAATATGGTGCCGATATCTCAGTCTGGGCATAATAGATCTATTAAATGTATATTTCCTGATTTTTCCTGAATGTAGAAGATATACTGGAGCAACCAGTTCCACATCAGACACCCGAACTACATCCTACAGGCGAACACAGACGGTAGCAAGTATCACGTCAGCAGGGATGAATACTTGTCGTTCTATCGAAGTGGATCGACCAAGTGGATTCACTGGAAGGTTCGTAGAATCGTAGATATTCGTTAATATGGACCGAGACAGAGAGAGAGTGAGACAGAAAGAGACACACACAGAAACACAGAGACAGATACACAGACAGAGAGAGAAAGGCAGAGAGAGATACACATAGACAGACACAGACAGACAGAGAGAAAAATAAGAAGGAGCAGGCTTTAGGCCTTTTATATGTCAAAAGTGCATGAGGCTATACTGTTACTGGGCTACTATACTGAGGCCTACAAAAATTGCAATGGCGTATAATAATATTTGCTAAAACAGCGCAACTTAGGGAACTTAATTAGATCTATGCCAGATCTCAAGGTCTCCAAACTGTGGTCGGCTGGTCAAGGGCAACGTGAAGGACATAATCCGTTAAAGAAATCCTAAAATGTTATTATGCTTAAGGGCCGGGCTTGCCGTATTAAATTTTACTTTTAAATACTTAGGTCCGCAAGATAGGTCTGGGGAAGTAATTAAGGAGGTACCTCTGGTTCAAACACGTGTACGTGGAAGCCTCTGGTTTAGGTTAACTCATGAAATTCGACATCAGCATTCGTTGTCCACCGATTTTTTTTGACTGAGCAGCCACAAATAAACTAGCTGGTTCCTCCAACCTCGAGACAACCAATGCTAACTACACACACATACACGCACACACACACACACACACACACACACTGGTAGCACAACATAAAAAATGAATGTTTGACTTTGAATAGGATGGGCCGTTGATGGAAATGGAGTCGAGACTGTGCGTTGAAGCTTTGTCAGATGATGCGAACAGCACCCTCGATTGTAGGACATTTGCACCACAGACTACAACCGCACCATCGAACTCCACTGTGGCTATGTGTCCGTGCAACTTTCTCAACAACACGAGACAGACGTGGCGTTTCAAGACGTACACCGACCAGTACGAGGACCTGGTGGCCAACAACGAGTCGGCGAAAATACACGGAAAAGAGCAACAAGTCTTTCTAGAAGTCTACAACTTGTCTTTGTCCCTGTCTGTTGAAAATGGGGGCTAGTAAATAGGCCTACGCTTTGTGAAACGACCCTCTATCGTAGGCCGTTTACGCCACAGACTACAATCATTTTAATGAATATTCAAGGTGTCTATACGAAAAACATCATGATCTACATGAACATTCATTCTTAAATAATTATAGTATATTCATTTAATTGTAAACAATAATTACTGATAGGCACTCATCTGTCTGGAACAAAAATCAGTTGGTGAAATGGAATATACTGAAGAAGATTGTTTTTGTCCATGAATCTGTCTTAGGATGAGTGTAGAAAATTGCCTAAAATTAAATTTACGGAAAGAATGATTTTATGTTCATATACAAGCCTTACTAGGCTATAAATAATAAATGAGATTAGATTAGATAATTTGTCATCATTAATGAGCATGATGTACCCTTCCATACAAAACGCGTGAGATGTATCATGGAGGCTAGTGTTTGTCATCTGTGGTTGGCATTTGGCAACAATGTTACACTGTACAATGCAATTATAAGTAGGCTTACGTTAGACTATATAAATAGTTTCATAAATGCTCGTTAGGTTTCGACCTTGGGTTTCGACGCAAACGTCGATAGGCACATAGATATAATATCTATAGATGGGCACAAGTCGACAGCCAATATAAAATAATGTGTACGTGTTTTACTCATTGAGATGTATTACATGTATAACATAACGCTAGAGAGAGTATGCCGTATCTGCCCTGCAGTCAGATGTGAAGTCATAAATTAACGTCGATCAATTCAAAACGACCAATCATATGCGATTTCTCGTACCGACCAATCACAGTCTTACAGCTTCGATCTAGAAAAACAACTAAAATAATATCAACATTTGTATAATTCGGACATGTCGATGTTAACTTGTGAATATTGCAAGAGAACTGCAATATTCACAAGAAAACATCGACATGTTCGAATCATTATAAAAATGTTGATATTATTTTAGTTATTTTCCTGATCGATGTTGTAAGACTGTGATTGGTCGGTATGAGAAATCGCCTATGATTGGTCGGCACAACTTTAGACAGATATGATGTGATTGGTCGGCACGACTTTAGACGTCGACTTCAATCTAAAGACTTGATACTCTCTCTAGTGATATATTCATTATATAATACACCTCTATGGTTTTACTCTTCAACATAGATGTCGCCCCACTTCAAATTTGTTTCTGATACTAATTGTTTTTTAAATGACCACATGCACTTTGAAAATTTGCAGACATGCTCATTCGTCAATCTGCCTTCACAACATAATATACTTAATTGAATTCGTCTATTATGCAAAGATGTTGAATTTAACTGGTCCCAATTATCGTCCACAAACTAGTCCAACGACGTTAAACTGAAGTTTCCGGTCCTGTCTTAAAAACGATCCTTCGGGCACATTTTGCCTGACCTGCTCCGTTTCCTAGGAGACGGACATCTCAAAATGGCGGCGGATGCCTCAATTAATTGCTTGGCATCGCGTATGATTTGCATAGAAGAGATCCCTAGCAAAGAACAAGATCATTCGAAAGATGCAAAGATAGGAATAGTCAGAATAGCCAGGCCGCGTATCCTTTTCACAATAATAATCTTTACGTCTGAATCATTATTTTGTGTAAATTGTGTACTATTGCTTACAATGTTTTGATTAATCCTATTACTCCTCTTATCTAACTGCAGGAGTTTTGTTTTCTATGTCCCTGTTTCTGACCCAGAAAAGCTGGAATAAAATTAATGCACTGTTGAGGTTTTGAACATCCTGACGAGACGTTTGCATCGTGGTTTGAAGAACAGGTCTGCGTGCTAATGCTAGGCTTTTGATAGACTCAGAAGTCACAAACTAAAGGTTTAATTTTCAAAATAGGGTCTAACATTTTGCAGGTCTTAGGATTTTGTTTCTTAAACCGTATTATATCATGTAAGTAAGTGTGTACGAATATCGTTATTCAACCAAACGCTGACCGCATTTTGACGCAAAAAAATTTAATTGTGAATAAATTCATACTAATAATAATAAAGGTTTACAGACCCCGATACCTGTAATAGTAGGTAGGTAGGTGGCGCTTCGGCGTGTTAACACCGACTTAGCACGCGACTATTATTTTCTTGATTTAAAAATACATTAACTGATTAATTTTCAAATATTGCGTTTACATTGACAGAATAATTCTTACTGCTTGGATTTATGTGGAATAAGACGCTGTTTTATGTCAGTTGATTCTACAACCACGCTGTTTTAAAACAAAAGGTACGCCGCCATGTTTACGACACCCACTTATCAATACGCCAGTGACCTAATTTGCTCACTCAACGATGCGTCATGTCGGCTTCATCGTTCCACGCGGAAAGTTCTTTTCCTCTATGGATTGTGGCGTCCGGCCTTCTCTCGTCAGCAAAAACCTCCGACGCATACCCTGCATCGGAACTGCTCTTTACCCTCACAGTCTACAGTACCACAATTCTATCCGTCGTCCCCGATAATCGGGACCCCAGTCTCTGCTCCGACCGGTACCAAACTGGCAACGTGGAACATACGCTCACTGCGTTACAAGTATTTAGCAATTTCCGATACCATCCTGTCTAACGACCTGGACCTTCTTGTCGTTACGGAGTCCTGGCATCGTCAGTCGACTGATGTCGCCCTCCGTCGCTCGGTGCCCCAGGGCTACTCATTCATAGACCGTCCAAGGCCTGGAGCTCTGGATGCTGACGTACGTGGAGGTGGACTGGTGATCTATCACCGTACCTCCCTTCCTGCTCGGAAGATTGTTCTGACCTCTCATCCGACAACCTTTGAGGCGCTTGCGGTCTCGATATCTTCTCCTCGTGGTCCGCTCACGGTCCTAGCGGTATATCGACCTGGCTCGACGCTGCCTCCAGCAGCTTTCTTCGACGAATTCTCAACATTTCTCGAACAATTTGCACTCTACAACTCTCAAGTCATTATCGCTGGGGATTTAAACTTGCATCTTGAAGATTCTACCATACCGGCGACAACTGACTTCAAAGCAATTACTGAACAATTTGGATTAACCCAACATGTCGCCAAGCCGACTCATGAATACGGGGGCTGGCTTGATGTCATCATTACGCGAGATGACTGTGAGGTAACGGATCTCTGCATCTACCCGCCAACCATTTCCGACCATGGTCTGGTTACAGCTAACATTCCGTTCTTTCACGATGCTCCGACTGTCCTCACAAAACAGGTTCGAGGCTGGAAGAAGTTGGACCGTGACGCTTTCAGAGTGGCACTCCTTGAAGTTCCAGCCGTCGCAGATCCCTCAATTTTAGCAGAACTAACAGTCGCTGATGCCTTTGGAATGTACGAGGCAGTCATCACCGATCTCATCGACCGATTCCTTCCAATGCGTCACGTCAAAATACGCCGAAGCCCTCACTCACCGTGGTTCGATAATGAATGCCACTCCCTGAGGCGCCAGGCTCGTCGGCACGAAAGGAAGTACAAGCGCACGAAGCTACCTACAGACCGTTCTGCTTGGGTACAGTTTGTACGCAGTATGCACCGACAATATCGCGAAAAGGAAAGGATATACTGGGAGGAGAAGATTGCTTCACACGCCGGAGAACCAAAGCGACTATGGGCCACCTTCAACACGCTCCTTGGTCGCTGTCGTCCCGACTGTCCCCGCGATTCTCAATCCTTCACGGCAGATGACTTCCTCGATTCGTTCAATGCTAAAATCCAAGACATCCGTCAAGCAACTGCCAGCTCTCCGCCCCCTCATGACCCTCCAACCGACTACCGCATGTCTACACTACATCCTGTCACCAGCGAGGAACTACGCCGCGTAATCCTCTCCTCACCACCAAAGTCGTGTGAATTGGATCCTCTTCCTACTTTTATACTCCATGAATTCCTGGATATTCTTCTCCCCCTTCTCACAACCCTCTGCAATCGCTCTCTCGTTGAAGGCATTTTGCCTTCACTGCAGAAGAGATCCATCCTGACACCTATTCTGAAGAGTGATGGACTTGACTCATCTGACCCAGCGAACTATAGACCTATAGCGAACGTATCCTTCCTATCAAAGATCATCGAAAAGTTGGTTGCTGTGCAGCTCGTTGCATACTTAGAGGAGAAAAAACTACTCCCGCCTAATCAATCTGGCTTCAGAAAGCATCACTCAACCGAGACGCTGCTTCTTCGTCTACTTTCAGACATCTACGGGGCAATCGACAGGGGCCAACTCACACTGTTGGCTCTCTTCGATGTCAGTGCCGCATTTGATACTGTTGACCATGAGATTTTATTAGAGCGATTGAATGTTTCGTTTGGTCTGACTGGTAACTTTCTTGAATGGATAACCTCTTTTCTATATGACCGCTCTCTCTGTGTGGTCCATGGTTCTACCAGGTCCGCATGGGTCCCGGCCCAACATGGCCTGCCGCAGGGATCTGTCCTTGGTCCAATTCTGTACATAATTTATACTTCTGATCTTGCATCTCTTCTTACAACACATGCAGTTTTGGGTCAGCTTTACGCTGATGATGTACAAGCGTACAAGCATTGCCTATCGTCTAGCGCCATATCAGTGGTCCGGGACATGAGTGAGACCTTAACTGCCTTAGAAACATGGATGTCATCTAACCGACTGCGCCTAAACCCAACTAAGACTAAATTTATCTGGCTGGGCAATCGTAAGCAACTTGCTAAAATTGACTTCGATGCACTTGTGACTGAATTCCCCACTTACACTTTCTCAAATACGGTCCGTGACCTTGGTGTCCTGTTGGACCAAGAGCTCACATTTGCTCCTCACATTCACCGACTTACTCGAGACTGCTACTATCAATTGCGTCAGCTTCGCACAATTACTCGTTCACTGACATCTAGTGCTGTCACCACTCTGGTCCATTCCTTCATTACTTCCCGTCTTGACTATTGCTCGTCACTCTACTCTGGCCTCCCATCCAATCGAATAATGTGCTTAAACAGAGTCTTACGCTCTGCAGCACGTTTAATTGGACATATCCCTAAATTTGATCATGTGTCCAGCTATATGCTGGAGACATTACACTGGCTTCCTACTCGGCAGCGCATTGAATTTAGGATCGCTGCCCTAGTTAGGCAATGCCAGCTTGGAATCGCCCCACAGTACTTGCAAGAGCTTTGTTGCTCCACTAGTATCCTAGACCACCGCCCCCTCCGCTCTGCACAGAAGGGATTGCTATTGGTCCCTTTTGCACGAACTGCAACGATGCAGCATAGAGCCTTTTCTGTGATCGGCCCAGTTGTGTGGAATGAGCTTCCACAGGAACTACGTCTACTTGCTGGGGTTATTACTGGAACATTTTTTACTAAACTCAAAACTGTCCTTTTTTGCCGTGCTAGAGTCGGGAGCGCTTCTGAGTAGTCGCCTTGAAGAAGCGCTATATAAATTCTTGAATGAATGAATGAATAGTTCATGCAGCAAATGCGCTGAGTATATATAATTTATTAATACAAGCCAAAACATTATTTAACTATTTATTGCTTTCGTTGAGTTGATTATAAAGCAGTCTGCTTTGATATGTCATCCTCTTTTAGATTAATATTCAACTACACATAAATATTTTTCTTATAAATAACATTATTATTATAGTGAAAATATAAAATTATAGGGCATTGTCAGTTAACTTTTTCTTTGACACAGATTTTAAACTGCTAGCATTTCAAATTGGCAGCATCAGTGAACTTTGTTCGAAGGTCAGTGCCACAGAACTGCTACTTCCAAAGTACAATAATCTTCTGGTTGAGAAAAGTGCAGGTGACAATGTACACTGTCAGACATTTCCTTGTCGAAGATACAGAAAATATGCAAATGGTTAGCACTTTGTATATGCACAATTGGGTTACATGCAGGGAGGTTTGAGATAGGTACTTCTATATAATATGATTGCACAGAAATGACACTATTAGGCTCTGTCAATGTTCGTATTACCCAAGATAAGTTTACAATCAAAGATTTACTAAAAATCCTAAAAAGCATGATTTCTCACAGTACAAGTTAGTGGTTTAAATTTGTTAGTTAGTTAATTGGCTCGGTAATTTATTAATTGACCGGTATAGTAGTTGTCAGTACTGGCTGGCTAGCTAGTTAATCATCTAGACAGTTACTCTGGTGCTACTGTCTCCTTGGTGGTCAGCGCACTGATAGTGATTAATAATATTAAGTATTTAAGTATCTTCTTTGGGGTTAGCGCACTGATAGTGATTAATAATATTAAGTATTTAAGTATCTTCTTTGGGGTTAGCACACTGATAGTGATTAATAATATTAAGTATTTAAGTATCTTCTTTGGGGTTAGCGCACTGATAGTGATTAATAATATTAAGTATTTAAGTATCTTCTTTGGGGTTAGCACACTGATAGTGATTAATAATATTAAGTATTTAAGTATCTTCTTTGGGGTTAGCGCACTGATAGTGATTAATAATATTAAATATATTAAGTATCTTCTTTGGGGTTGTCGCACTGATAGTGATTAATAATATTAAGTTCTTAACTTTTGTTGTCAGAGAAGAGGCAGAACCAGAGCTCAGAAACACATATGAAAGAAACACCCAATAAGACTGTGAGTTTTCTTCGCATGCTAAATTTTAGCTTACAATTTGGCTGATTGATTGATTATAACAGGAATCAATTTAATTTACTTTTAATAAATTTAATACATAGTATGCCATTCAGGCACTACACCATCGTTTTGTTGTCAGTATTTATGGGAAAATCATTTGGCTGGTTAATTGTCTCTTCCAAAATTTAAGGATTTATAAAGTGCCTCTCACACTGCAAGCGAAACAGAGCAAAGAAACTCTAGAAAAAATAAATATCTTAAGACAATGGGCAGAAATGGTTAAGCCAGGGTTTAAAGTGGGTGGGAACGGTGTTCCCACTGCTCTCGAATTTCTTGACCTGCGTTCCCACTGCTCACCATGCATGGATGTACGAGACTATGGTACAAGAAGGTCATAAAGTCTGTCTAAAGAACAGAGACGATGTCCAGTGGTAACTGCGATAGACAGACAATAATAATAATAATTAATAATAATAAATTAATATAATAATAATGATAATTAATAATAATAATAATTACAACAACAATAATCGTTATAATAACACAAGTTGAATTGCGCCTTGGATCAGCCGAGACTGAAGGAAAGGGTGCTGTACATGAGTAATGCTGGTAGCTCTGAGAACAGTTACCCAATGTGTGACAACTATTTTCAAATTCTGGACAGTAGGAGAACTTGAAATTTGAAACCTGACAGTGTTCAGCTAGTGGTTTAAATTAATTATAAATCTATATTAATTTTTCAATTTATAATTACAAATTAATTTTTATAAAAAGAGTGCATCTGCTTGGAACCAAAGCACGGAGGTGATAATTGAGGATGTGATTATAAGTCTGACATTATAAGTCTGCACACTACTGAAGAAACTGATTTGCGATGCTAATGGAAAATGGATGTTAAATTGTCAGTAGGCCTGCTCAAGGTGGCAAGACAATGATGAAGAATGGCAGTTTGTTGGCAGTTTGTTATAACGTTTCAATTTATTTGTGTTTCAGCAAAAAGTGATGGGAAAGCCTAAACTGATTGAGGTACTGTAGTTATTGTTTCTGTTCACTTGCAGTTATCTTACTTACCTTGTGTGTGTTACACGAGGTGCCACAACCTTATGGGTTGATTCGAATTCTTAAGTATTTTTCTCAGTTTCATCCTGATATAAACCAGTGATTATTATTCTTCATAGTACTTAAAGCCAGGCCTTAAGTATTATAAATTTTTGGCAGAGCTCTGTATGTTGTGAAGATAATCTTGTCATGTTGGTACTGTACAGACTCTGACTATAATTCTGATGATGCTTGCAAGCCCTCGGTACTCACTGCCACGTGGCATACTTTTCATACATGCTTATTTTACTGTGACCTGTTTCGACCAGGATGCAGATATCGCTAATTTCAGAAAATTCATTGACCAAACTATATTTTTTGATGAATTTGTTTAGTATGCCTGTGTGTCTACTGATGTAGTTGTATCAGTTTTCCAAGCTGGATGAGAGTCAACAATCAGAACTTCCAAATGGAGTCTCGGTCATTCAGATTCTAAGTCGTGTAACCCAGGCTCAACCTGCCTTGCGTAAGGAGGTAAGAGCATTTCATGCATTGAGTAGTAGTACTGTGCAAACAGTGGCGTTGAAACTATGGGTAGCTCACTTATGTCGCCGTGAAATTCACTAGAAATCCACTAAATCCATTTCTTACCCCTATTAAGCAGGACTTGTCCCTTCTGAAGGTGCCTATTGCTCCCTCCTCTATCTAATAAAGTTCTCTACCGAATACATTACTATGTTAGATATACTATGTTAGAAAGGTCTTGCATTATTTTCTGTTTGTTATGTTTTATTGTGGGATCAATAAATGATTTTTATTTTTTATTTTGATACCATTGAAAATTTAAAATCCATGCTTGTCATTGTTGAATCAGGTCTTTTGTTCCCATTCACTGACAACAATTCAGGCTTCAATCAAGTTTTGAAGCATTTGCAGAACTTTGTAACTTGAGACTTCTCTTAAACAGGTGTTAATAATTATGCTTTATCTGCTAGTTAACTGCTAATAGTTTGGCTCATTAATTAGCATTCATAATTAATATCAAATTATCAGGAATTGGTTTCCATGTAAATAGTTTAATTGCACTAATCTTTTTATTTTTTATTATTTAGTCCAAGTACAAGCCGTACTTCGAGATGGTTTTTTACTCACCGGTTTCACAGTCAATCTTGAAGGTTGGTTTTTCATCAAAACTACTACCACCAGTTTGTTGTTTAATAAGGAATCATACCATATCATAAGTGTATGAGAGGCATAATGTGGATGATGTTATATTAACATATTGTTAATAATAATTTCTGGTCTGCAGAGCGAGCACCAGTGGCGTAGATGGGGGGGGGGGGGGGTTAAAACCCCCATTGGCCTAAAAAAAAGTTTTTTAAAGGTTATTTATCTACTTAAATAAGAAAAACAAGGCAATTCCTTGTAGTAACAATTTTTTTCTTACTTTATTCCCTTTGTTGCTTTATTCCATTTTTATTTACTGTAGGGTAGGTGTCAGAAAGGTCATCAGGCCAGACCATCAAACCCCCAAACCATCCCCCCCATCATAAATTCCTGGCTACGCCACTGGTGAGCACATAATTTATGCTATTTATATAGCACAATGCAGGCGTAATTATTGTTTAATGTAGCACCAGCTGCTCGTGACCTGAAAATACAAACCACTAGGCCTATTACGCAGAGTTTAGTTGCTTATGGATCAGAGGGAAATTAAATGAAACAGTTGCAGGTTGCAAGGCAGCTTATTCCAAAAAGGACAATCTAGACTTCTACGCTGGTTGGATAAAATGATAAAATGGATGGAAGAGACCAAAACGTAGTCTTTAAGATAGGAGCAAGCAAAGATTAAGGAAAGTTAATCATAAGCATGAAGATCTTGTTTAGCTCAATGCATTTTCACTTGGCTATTACCGTCTATAGATAGCGCATGAAGTTCCTGGTACATGAGATAAGATAAGAATATTCTTTAATGGACAAATTCCTAAACGCATTTTGGTATACAAACATGGTATAATAACAGACATCATCTATAGAGCCAATCAATAATAAATGTTTCAAAATAGCTCACAAAATCCTAAATCCAATATAATATGTTCTTAAAATGACCAACTATTTATACTCCACTTTGGTTATACAAAAAACTGTGTATTTAGCCGTTGTTGACCTAGGAGCACTTCTGAGTAGTTATCTTAAAGGTGTGCTATATAAATAGTCAATAATAATAATAATACATGCATGTCATGCACACGTACCGATGTATGATACTTGCTTGGTACATGGGTAAATTTGGTATTTAATACTTAGTAGCCTAGCCCATCTTGTTGATGTTATGACTGCGATCTAAAACTGTTGTTTCCGACGTTTTTGTATATTCCAGGATTTTTTCTGGTGGTTATTTCTCGATGGATGGAACCCAGACCATTGTCTCCAGGAAAAGCTCTTTGAAAGAGTTTCATACAACTACGTTCAGCTGATCATCTTATCCGACCATCCGTACTACGCAGAACCATTTCTTAAGGTACAAAGAATTTTCATTTTAGTGTACAATTTCTGCTAGGACTTGAGGCACATGACCTATATCAGTGTACTGTCCAATTCTCTGGAGAGGACTGGAGAATGTGTAACGTGAGAAACATGTTCAGAGTCCCTGGGTGGAATTGTATCGGCCGGTGGTGGTGGGGAGGGGGTGAAGAACAACAGATGATGTTATCTGGACATCTCCAAACTCCCAATCCAGCATTCCCTCGGAGTTGGTAGATGATGTTTAGCGCTCGTGAATAAGCTGGTGCCCTGCGCTTGACTTTTGAGTGGCGCTTTATAAATTTTGAGATTACGATTATAGTGCACATCAGGGCTTAAAGTGTGCCTGGACGGTCATGGACGGCGTCCATGCACTTGTTTTAAAATCTGAACGCCATCCAGCCACTTATTGGCGAGCACAGACTGGAATGGTAAGGGGCGTCCAGGCACTTCTTTTGAAGAGGTAAGGGGCGTCCAGGCGCTTTTTTTGAAGAGGTAAGGGGCGTTCAGGCACTTATTTTTCTACACTTTAGGCACTGGTGCACATTATTATTGACACTTTCTGGAATTAGCTTTCTCTCCATTGACATGTTCTTCGTTGTTAACTGGTACCCAAAGCACATCTCTTTGCTGTCTCAAACTACTTTCTTTTCTCTTGGTCTTTCGCACTGGGAGCACCTCTGATTGGTGTGCACTGTGACAGTCGCTTTATAAATTTACAGATACAATACAGTTTAGATGCAATGCGGTATTTTGTTTGATTGCTTTTAGTCATATCCACGTTTGCTTTCGCAGTCAGCGTATGCTGCTTTCTGTGAAGCGTTCTCCGATTCCTATTCTAATTTTAACAACGACTTCAAGGAAAAACTTGTGGATCTGGCCTATCAGTGGGTGACAGGTAACAATGGCCATTTTTTTAAGTAAAACAATGGCCAACTCTAAATGTGGCACAGCATTTTGCAGATGTTTGAGCCAAATGTATGCTTTTTTAAATTTTACAGTGTACGATGTACTTGAAGTTGTTGTTTCTCAGAGTTACAAGTTTCATCATTTGAAGTTTTAAAATATGAAGATGCAGAGCATGAATTAAATAACAGATGGTAAATACTTTTGTTTTCATCTTGCATATATTGTTAATTAGCAACGTTTTATAGTGCACGTCACTTCAATTGCCATCAATTTACATTATGTTTAGCCGTGCTGAATTTTACATTACTTGTAATGTAGTTATAAATAGTATGCTGTAGTTGATAAAATAGTTTGTAATCACAATCGTAATGTAAAGATTTCTACAGCGCTCACAACAGCGACGTTCTGGGAATCAAAATTTCACAGTTGTTTTGTTAAGAATCTTGAGACAGACTTGCTTAGCAAGTGGGTGAAATCGGTTCCAATTTTAGATTGAGAGTGGTCACTAAGTAGATGGCCAAAGTGTATGATGTTTAGAGCTCAAACGGCAGGGATATGATGGTTTTTCTACCATAGTTTCTTAACCCTCATACTAACTTCCATTTTCAAGAGTGACTCAAGACCCTAGACCGAGATCCCATGACTTTCTATTGATCTTAGAAGAAATTGCATCTTGTAGATAAATGGCTTGCTATGCTGCACCTTGCTGGAACAGTTATTTTAATGTCTAATTAACCATTTTGGTTTAGCGCATAATGTTTTCTGTGATGGTTTGTGCCCTGTCAACCTTGTGAACTATTGACATACAGATATTAGTAATCAAAAAGGGTGTACTTCTGTTCCCAGGTTTAAAGCCAGCAGCCAGATCTTGGCTGGAATGGGATCTCGACGACCTGGATCCTGTGGAAATACGGAACAGGAGAGATCTGCTTAGATCTTCCGCTCTTACTCCTCACACCAAATCAAGTCAGCTGTGCATTTAATTTTCACTTTTTCAGTCAGGTTTTAGTCACACAGTCGCAGCACGTTTTACGAATATGAAAACAATGATTGACGATAATTTTTTAAGGCGCATTAGAAATGATAGTTTAATGATCATAATGAAATTATATGCAATTGCAGCATCTTGTGAGTTACTAAAAATTATTAAGATAGGTTTATACAGAGCCTATGCAAGGCAGCTACTCAGAAGCACTCCCAGTCCAATTGCAGCTAAATAAGAGTTTTTTAGATAGGTAAGGAACATTAACGGGTCATGTGTGGCATTTAGGCTGTATCATGTATGGCCAGCAACAAAAGAAAGGAGCAAAAAGGAGTGAGGAGCTAGAAGTTCAGCTTGACCAGCCAATCAAAATTTGATCGACACTGCTCACCTGAAGTGATACAGAGGAGTTCCCACAGGTGCAGAGAACCAGTCCCTCAATGCAGCACCAGAATCGAATGCAGAGACTGTTAAGACAGCAGTGTGGCATCATTTGTCAATCGGATGTGGTACGACTAGAAGATTCAAAAGGGACAAATGTTGTCCCGCTAAGTAGAATCTCCAAACATCATCATCATTGTAATCATGTTAATCATGACGATTCCTACTTCATAAGTACTAACGTTGCAGGTGGTAAAACCCAGAAACATATTATGTGCAAAGGTTACAAAGCTTACAATAACATCACAATAACTGACAGAAAGAAAGGAAAACTCAGAAAAAGTGACATTAGGAGAACCTTAATTAATAACAATTAGTGGTCATAATTTTAAGTACTTTCTTTTTAGTGTGATGATTATTTAATTGGCGATGATTAGATTATTACCATAATTATGTAGAGTTGATCACTTTAGATTAGACCAAAATATTTATTTTTCTTAGCTTAGATTACTTTTTTTTAATAATATTTTTTTCTTTTCCTTAACCTCTCTTTCACTCTCTTCTGTCTGCAGTCGATACGAATGAAATTGAGATAAACACACCAGGTGAGAAATTTCGATCAGTGGCATTTGACCTCAGCAATGGCGAAAGAAAATCATTCGAAATGAGCAAAGATCACAGAAAATCACTCAATCCGAGCAGAGACCAAAGGAAATCCATAATTTCAATTAACACTTGCGGGAGAAAAGTTCGCAAAGAGGTAGGATTACAAAGTGATGTATCAATTGATTTATAAAGAATATTTTAATCAAATTAATTTGTGTCTATTTGTATGGAGCTGATTGTAAGTATTCGTTCATTCATTCATTCGTTTATTCGGAGACTATGTAGCGCCCCTTCAAGTAAACTACTCGGAGGCGCTCCCACCCCAGCATGGCGGAATAAAACTGTATTTGGATGAAAGAGGAAGGATTCTGGTAGAGTCCCAGGGTGTAGGTGTAGTTCTAAAAGAAGGTCATTGGGCCAACAACAGATCAGGCTCGATTCTTCATGTTTGCACTATGCGCCAAAGGAACTGAGGACACCATTATGCATAAAGTGGGAAAAAGTAGTCTTCAACATAGCATGAGTAGGCATAAGCCTAGTTGGTACTTCATTCAGTCGGTGATTCTAACCCTTGCACCATACCTACCCAGGGCTTAAAGTGTGGCTGGACGGTCATGGACGGCGTCCATGCACTTAATTTCGAATCTCAAAACGCCGTCCTGCCACTTATTTCAATATAGCAGAGCCTGGAGAAGTGATGAGCGCCCATGCACTTATTTTTTCCACACTTTACGCACTGCTTGCACCGTACTTGAAAGTATTCTATTGATAGCGGTTGAGTTGAATTTTTGCAATTCTCACATGCTTTGATGTTTTTTGCTTTAGTCGCATCCATTGGGGAAAGGTCCAGACTTTGTTCAAAGAGCTTTCATTCTCAACGGCAAGAGTCCACTCGTGATGCACCACCTTGCACAGGCGAATCTGCAATCGGAATCTGGAATGGAGGCAGTGGTGCGGAGAACGGAACTGGAAAACCTTCCGCCATATCCTTTTAATATAGCTTTCACCTCCGGTTTGGATCAGAATGTGTTGGAGACTTTGTGTTCTAAGCTAACGTCTTCTGGGGTACTAGTATCATAATGTCCAAGCCACATCATTGATTAGAGTCCCAGAAAAATCAGCATATACCTACAGATCAGCAACTGCTGGAAAATATGTTGTTCCTGGTACATGTCTTGTCTTTTTGGCATGCGTTCTTTCACATTTGCTGGTCCCTTCATCTGGAACACTCTGCTTCTCGTGTCCGTACTTTCTTAGCAAGACTGTCTTTCGCTCTGAACTGAAAGCCTACTGATTCCAGTCTATTTTTATAGTCCTTAATGGTCTGCCGAACTTCAATGTGCACTTCTGAGCTTTGTAAAGAAGGCATTATCAAATTACAGTTGTAAACTTATTGTATTGTCCTATAATATTATTATCTATAGGAAAGGTCAGATCTAGGATCTCCTCAGGGCGGTGAGATGGTCGGAAATGGTGGTACACTGGCACTAAGATCAGAAGGCTGCACCATCAATGCTCTCTGGCTCTAAAACAATAAAGCTGGCTCAGCCTTCCATTCCCTAGGGCAAACTGTAAAATGGACTGTGGGACAGATGGTGCCCTTCAGATTGTCATAGAGTTAAATTCGACTGCCGTTAAACTTTTTATCAGCTACTGCAGCGGTTCCCAACCCGTGGCCCACGGGCCAAAAGTGGCTCGCCAAGCCTAAAAAATTGACAATTAATATGATTGATATAATTTCTGATTTATTCTTTTTTACCTTAACTTGTTTTACAATTGATGCTCCCACCTATTCAGATCTTATTCGTGATACTTTCAAGTCTATACGTGCCAGTCAAAGATCTTACCGAGAGTGAGTAGGTTCTCTGCAACTCTGAAATGATTGTTTAGCATAACTGTGTACCTGGCAAAGTCTGAGTGCTATCTTAAGAATACTTTTCATAATGTCTGTCAGTAGAAGTGCTGAAAGATCTTTGGAAATGCTTGCAAATTTAAAACGTAGGCCTATAATAGTGACTCTTAAGATGAGAAAAGTCTTGTTCTGCTGAATTCTATTAAATAAAGTACTAATTCAATTATTTAGTTAGTCAAGGGTTTTGCAGTCCACTGTTTGTATTTTCGAGGTGTGATTGCTGATATTTGTCGCTAGTTTTATGTGCTGTTGTGTTTTCTCAATGATACTTGCTCGTTTGTTTCATCTTGACAGTTTCATCAAGTTTTCTGCAAAATTCTAGGTGATGGTTAGGGTCCTGTTGTATTGTTTTAAATAGTCAAGTACTTAATAGTCAAGCAGTAGTCCCGTTTGCAATCCACTGTTTGTATTTTCAAGGTGTGATTGCTGATATTTGTCGCTAGTTTTATGTGCTGTTGTGTTTTCTCAATGACACCTGGTCGTTGGTTTCATCTTGAATTTCACCAAGTTTTATTTCTGGGAAACTCTAGGTTCTACGATGATTGCGTTAGGGAGAATCAGGAATTTGCTGTGTCGAAAAAACACGAATTACAGGAACTAAGAGAGAAAGAAGCTTTGCTGCTCAGTAAACCACGTGAAGTCAAACGAATCAGTGACATCATTACATTGGAATTCAAGGTAATAATATCAGTCATCATATTTGACCTCCATATCTATGTAAGGGATTTCATTATGATGTCTCGATTGTTTTGCCTAAAAATAAGTAATGGCATTTACACATCAATTTACAATCTCTTCCTTGATATGGCGATGCCAGCTAGGTCTTGCTCCAACTTACCTACTTGATCTTTGTCGGCCTGCGTCAAGTACTCGGACTGGTCTGGTCGGTTCCTATGCTCGGCTGATAGGAAAGTGCTCTTGGTCCCGTTTGCTCGTACCTCCATCATGCAGAGTCGTGCTTTTTCTGTGGTTGGCCATGTGGTATGGAATGCCCTCCCACTTGAGCTGCGCCTGTTCCCTAGATCACTCTCTGACACATTCTATAAGCACTTAAAAACTGTTCTGTTTGGCCGTGCTGGGGTCGGGAACGCCTCTGAGTAGTTTCCTTGAAGAGGTGCTATAGAAATACTTGAATGAATGAGTGAATAAAGTTATTCAAGTATATCTTGCCTCTGTCAACTAAGGGCATAGGTGGAGCGGAAATCTTGAACCAAATTTCCACATATTCTGGTATGAAACACTGCATTTAAATTTTTTTTTGCCTGCTGGTTTTCTGAGCGTTAGATCTGACATGGCTCTGTTGTGCTTTACCAAAGCCAGCGACCGTTTGCGTAGTGTGTTATGGTTGCACTCTGCCAGTACCAGTCCCAAACCTGGATAAAGGAGGAGGGCGTCGCTAATGGGTTTTATTTACCACACAATGACGTTAAACAGCAAATACACACTAGTGTGTTATGAAACACTGTGTCGTCTGTGCGCTATGAAAAATGGTGCTGTAGCAGTGTTTTATACTAGGTTAAAATTGCAGGTATTATAATATTTTTAAAAACATGAAACAAATACATCAGTGGCCTTCCTTCTACTCCCTTGATGTGGATGTAGAATGAACATACTGTCATACAGTTAAATTCGTCTTCTATAATTACACTTGCTTTCGTCTTTATTACGTTATTGGTTAATTTTACATACTTTTGGATAAGGAAACAATGGTTTTAAAAATGTTGTACGGTATTTGTTTATTTATTTTTAGTTTGGGAGTTTTCTAGAAATTGCAGTTAAGTTTTCTTGTGCTATTGTTTGCCTGACAGTTGGACAAAGACTCGTCATCGAAAGCAACTAGACAAGCGATCGACAGCGCTGTCAATTCGATCAAGTGATCGAAAACATTTCGCAAGCTGATTGACCTTTGCTGCCAATGTGTGTCTTTGCTGCCAATGTGTCTTTTTTGCTGCCAATGTATCTTTGCTGCCAATGTGTCATTGTGTCTTTGCTGTCAATGTCTCTTTTCTGCCAATGTGTCTTTGCTGCCAATCGTAATCGTAATGTCCTAATTTCCAAAGCGCCACTGGAAAGCCAAGCGCGGGGCACCGGCTTATTCACGAGCGCTGCGTTGAGTTAGAAAGGTTGTCCGTGAGAGTAGTCCGTGGTGGTCTCCGGGTCGAGTTACCATAGGATCAGGATCAAATGCGTTGAGTCAAAAGGGTTGTCCGTAAGAGTAGTTAAATGAGATTTGTGGCAGACTTTGTAATCATATCTTGTTAACTCCGAGTTTCTATAGCATGACTTGAAAATTGAACACATGGCTCCGGATTATTCACGAGCATTGCGTCCAGTGGCATAGACAAGGGGGTTTCGACGGTTAAACCCCCCCATTGGCCTAGGAAAAACGTTTTTAAAGGTTATTATCCACTTAAAAAAGCAAAAAAAAACAATTGCTTGTAGTTACAATTGTTTTCTTACTTTATTCCCTTTGTTACCTTATTGCCTTTTTATTTACTGTAATACTGTTGGGTTGGTGTCAGAAAGGGCATCCGGCCAGGCCATAAACCACCCCCTCCCCCATCATAAATTCCCCCATCATAAATTTCTGGCTACGCCACTGATTGCGTCAGGTCAATGGGGTTGTCCGTAGAGTGGTGAAATAGAGATTCAAGTCCAGTTGACAGAGGGACGACACTGATGTTAAACCAATTGAGTAAGTTGGAGTTTAATGACACTATGTCATAGCAAATATAGTGTTTCGTAACCTCCTAATTTCTAAAACGCTACTAGAAAGCCAAAGTGCTACTAGAAAGCCAAAGTGCTACTAGAAAGCCAAAGTGCTACTAGAAAGCCAAAGTGCTAATAGAAAGCCAAAGTGCTACTAGAAAGCCAAAGTGCTACTAGAAAGCCAAAGTGCTACTAGAAAGCCAAAGTGCTAATAGAAAGCCAAAGTGCTACTAGAAAGCCAAAGTGCTACTAGAAAGCCAAAGTGCTACTAGAAAGCCAAAGTGCTACTAGAAAGCTAAAGTGCTACTAGAAAGCCAAAGTGCTACTAGAAAGCTATGTTTCCCTAAATTCCCTCCTCCTTTCTCCAGGCTTTGCACTGGCACCACAACAGTAGATTAGTTCAAGTTTCTTTTATCATTATGCTCATATATATGTATATATACATAATATTATTACATATATATTATATAATTATAATGTATAGTATATACATATACACATTACATATATATATACATATTAAAGACTGGGCTGAATAGACTATAATATATATATATATATATATATATATATATATATATATATATATATATATATATATATATATATATATACATAGATAATATATAATTATAGTCTATCCAACCCAGTCTTTATCATCCTTTATCTCTTTGATTTGAATTTTTTGTTCATTGATGGTGTGGGTGTGCGCATTGAATTCAGTCAGCTGAAATTCTGTCCACGTTGCCAAACCATTTATGTCTGTTCGTAGGCAGTGCTTAATCTAGGCATCTCTATAGGGGAAAGTTACCCCCCCCCCCTTGGAATGACATCCCCAGAAAATGTGTTAAACTGCTGTTTACAATCTATATTGCATTACATGAACTGCTAAATTAATTATGATTGAAGTGTTTTCCACTACTGCAAGAGACTGAAAAGAGAAAAAAGGTCATCTGAAAGAAACCTTAGGCTAGATACTCAGTATAAGTGTAAAACATTAACTCTGGTCAAAACCCCCTGGACACCCCCCCCCCCTATTTAGCCTAGGACAACAACAAAACGGACAAATCCCCTGTACAAATAGCCATTTCGGAAGTTAATTGATAAAATTCGTTTAATCAGTCCAGATTCTATTTAAATGGCAGCAATTGGGTGTCTTGGGGTTGTTTGTCCAGTGTGTTAATGTCCTACTGTTCCTAAATTGTATAGCGCGCTAAAAAAAATAACGTATAATTGTAGGCCTATTGCATTGCGTAGAGCAACGACCTTATAGGCGTAGACTTTTAGAGATACTTGATGTGCCAAAATAATACATGAAATAATTCATATGACGTAAAACGGACTATGACGTCATAACATCAGTTGTCTAGGTTACCGCGTTGACCAATTGGAAGGGAAAGCGATCCCTGAAGGTGATAAAAGAAAGTGCTTTTGCCCGTATAGCATCTCTTTGATCGCCCTCATGAACTCCTGGCAGGGGGCTTTACAATACCTGCCAGGGACCCGATCTATCGGGCTTCGTTATATCTCGAGATATAACGAACTCTGGTGGATCGGGGGTTTATACATACGGGTCAGTTGGCCGATCAGTCGACCCGTGCACCGTTCGTATACACAGGTCTAATGATTGGCCCACGGGTAGACGGGTTAGTCCACTAGTTTACTGGTTGGCCTACTAGTTGGTCAACAGTAGGCTTTGGTTGGCCAGATGATCCCAGATCTTGGGAATACTTATTCCCACGTATAAAAGTTAGGTATTCAAATATCCAGCTGACCAGAAATTTGCTTAAGATTTCGAATAGACCTGTTACCGTAGTTAACCGATTACTCTGACCCGTCTTCGTTAACGTGAAGCTCAGACGGCGAGGAAGCGGACTGCTTATAGACCCATATTCGTTTTGCTGTTAGGCTATGATGCTAGGCTTATCTTTGACATGGATGATGCTGTTGATATTGCTACAGCTAGTTCTATACTGCTGTCACTTTGTATCGTAATCGTAATCTCGAAACTTCTACAGCGCCCACAAAAGCCAAGTCGCGGGAACCAGCTTATTCACAGGCGCTCAATCAAAACAAAATCGATAGGCAGCGGGTCAAGTCCGGAGAGTCAGGCAGATGAAAATTAATTTGTATCAGCGCCGGTGTCACGAAATAGAGTATCCCCCGTACAGGGGCGGATCCAGGGTAGACCTGGGAGTCGACCCCAATAAGTCGACCCCAGTCGACTTGGTCATCCCAAGTCGGGTCGGGTCGTTTCTGCTCACCGCAACTGACCCCAAGTCGAATTTTTTAGATAGAAGTCACTTGAAGTTGTTTTTACCTCAAGTCGACTTAAACCGACTTGAGACACAAACATAGTTAAATTTGTCACTTCAAACCAATGATTGTGACAACATTTAGGCCTAAGCAGCTTTTGTAGCCTAGTGTGTTTACAAGAATGAATGAGGCCTTTGCTAGACAGAGACTTAATTAGGCTAGGCTAGCCTACTTATTATTTTGCCGGTAGGCTATCGTGCAGACTGCCGTCACGCTTAGGCATGCGCTTAATTAAAATGGTGAAACAAAATGTTACTAAAACATTTGCACGTGTGCTTATCAAGCAATCAGTGAACTTCTAGTGGTCAGTGAATTCGGCGTAAAGAAAGCTGGATTTACAAGGCCTATAATAAATCGATAGTTTGGCGCTACTTTGGAGCGCTGCATCTGGAGTTGTCTGCAGACGGAAACACTATTGTAAGGCCAATTGGACAATGAAAGACTTTACTGTCAATGAATAAGGCCTAGTAGCCTAGCTGTAGTAGCCTACTGTAGGATGATGCGTTTGCAATGCTATATGCTAAGTTGCGAAATGATGTTAGTGGCCAAATAATTATTAAAACAGAATTAGGTCTACAAATTAGGCTTATCATAATACGCCATTCAGTGCAATCATGCAGTCCGCGGTCCGCTATTTTGTTTTAAACCTTGCGCTTTTTACAAATTTATTTAATATTAATATTTAAAAAATAATAATGAGTGCAATCTGAATAATCACAGACATTGGACAAGCTAAAATTCATAGGCCTAATAATTTGCCGTCGCATTGTCTAGGTTATTATAAGTGGCCCAAAGCGTCGCAAAACTATTTAAACTGAAACACAAACAGCTTGAAATGTGCTTAAGAACACTTTAACAAATAAATTCAGGCACCAATTAAGTGTTGAGGCCTCATTACTTATTTGTAGGCCTAAATGAAATTAATGCTTGCAGGAAAATTGGTTTGACTTCTTGCATTAGTAACCGCACGTAGACCTAGGCTAATGGCTATAGTACCATGTCAGAAGTCGACTTCAAGTCGGAAGTCGGTTGTTTTTCTGCCAAGTCGGGTCAAGTCGTTTTGACGCCGAGAAGTCGACTTCAAGTCGACCTCAAGTCACTTTTGGGTCAAGTGGGGTCAGATTAGCTGACCAAAGTCACTCCCAGGTCTAATCCAGGGGGGGGGGCCAATCCGGCCATGGCCCCCCCATTTCAAAAATTTCTTTTTTTTGACCAGCTATTTTGCTCGAAAAGTAGATGTGGCCCCCCCCAAAAGTAGTTCCATAGGACTTTGGCCCCCCCCTTCGAATATTTCTGTATCCGCCCTTGCCCCCGTATTAATTGTATCCCCCCCCCAAATTAAAAAAAGTCGAAAAAACCGCTTCCGCGTGTATTTTTTTGCAAATTAATTTTCATCTGCTTTGTTTTGAACAATGACACTAACAGGTATGTTTATTCCTACTAGTTATTTGTTTTGCCCGGTTTTTAGAGCACTTAAAACATGTAAAACACTTAAAAATACTCAGAGTCACTAAATAAATTCGAGTTGCCTTTATCTGAGCATTGCCTATGACACTCAAAACAATTAGAGTCACTTTAAATTTTGATTACGTCATAAGTTTTTTATTATGCGCATTTAAAAAAAGGGGGATAGAATCGTTTATCCCCCGGATAGTATAGACCGGTTAATTCCATCCGGGGGATAGATTAATTCATCTCCCCGGATAGCTTTCATGGGGGATACTCCGTTTCGTGTCACCGGCGCCAGTTAAACAATTTCAGCAGGTCGCGTCAAATAGGCTAGCGGCTAGCCTATTCGATTTTGCATCCATCTAGGCCTAGGCCTAAACCATCTCTGGACAATCCAGCTGATAGAATCGACGCAGCGCTCGTAAATAAACTGGGCCGCTTTTTAGTTTTAGAGTAGCCTGAGTAGGCCTAGCGCTTTAGAAATTGGTGTTCACGAATTAAAACGATTACGAGATTAGTGTTACAACTACTATAGTAGCCTACAGTGTGAGAATATTATTGTGAAAAAATAACTAGGGGTTTGGGCCATTATCTACTTGAAACCCCAACCGCCCGGCAATTCTCACCCTGGTAGCCTACAAAGGAAAGCGATTCGGCTTCGCTGGGTTTGGGTGAAGACTGACACGAGCGTAGACCCTGCACCGCATCACGTGCGCCGGCCGATGGCCTGGCCTCTGAACCGACGCTTACTAGCAGGTGCGTCATAGCGAGCGAGCGCCCGCCCGCCATTGCCTGTCTGTCTATCTGCAGCGTTGCCACTCCTTGGTTTTTTTCCACAAGATCTTGGGTTTTTTGATCCGAACTTGGGAAATGGGTTTTTTTGGACGAACTTGAGTTTTTTGCTTGGGCTTTTTCGACCCCAAAAACGTTAATTGTTTGACATTTATGGGAAAATTTTTACGGCGCTCCGTTCGGGCCATCGGGTAAAAAAAAATTAAAAAGTCGTTATAACGACTTTAATCTCGTTATTACGACTTTAATCTCGTTATAACGACTTTTTCGTTTGTACGACTTTTCGGTGCTAAAAATAGCAAATAAAATTTCCCAATTCCATCTATGAATAAACTGGCTATACGTTCTAGGTGGTTATAAATTATAATTATGATTATTATTTATTTAGCTTTTGCAGTTCACGCAGAGCCACTCAACAGCAGCCTCACCGGCCTCGTGTAGGACGGGCATTCCGCCCGGAAAGCGAGATGTTATACAGTCATTTACATAGTCTGAATGTTCCCACAGAGGATCTGTGGCTTGACCCCAACGAACCAGGTTGGCAGCGCATCGTCCCTGGCCCGTTCTGAAGCGGTTCAGCGTGACCCACTGAGCCCGCGGGAGGTTTTATCTCGGTGGTCATACAGACACGAGCGAGCGGTTAACAACTTCAGCTGCTGACCACTCGATGCTCCAGGCCGCAATTATGATTAGGCCTTGTTTATATGGGTTAGTAAGTATACCCTGCTTAGACATCGATCATTTGTGAAATTAAATATTTGATTGTAGAGCAGGCCTACAATCAGTCCCAGGTACAACTTACAAAAGAGGTTTTAGTTGCTAGACGGCTGTTATTGCTTTTGTATTTTAGTGAAAGAACCCACAGTAACAGACGTATTTACAATCTAGGGCTCTAGGCCTATATGGAGCGGCTACATATAATTATAATTATAGGGTTGATTAATTTTAGGCTTTAATTGAAATATCCAAGGCTATAATTATTTACGAATATAGCCCTCTGCCGTCACATTTATAGTAATTTTATTATAAAATAAACTTGCATAGGCCTAGGGCCCTAGGCTATAATTACGCTACCCTATTCTTCAGTCATCCGACTTCTACTTTTGTAGCCTATAAATGAATGAATCCAGTTTCCATTTATGCAAGAATTCCTTTTAATCAATTCAGCTTCTAGTTGAAAAACAATTGCTTTTTATCAATTTGACTTCTATTTTTCTGCTAAAAATAAAGATAGCCCCTCCTACTTCTGGCTTCGCCGAACCAGGACTGCAGGAGTGATCCAAACACTTAGGCTATTAGTGTTAATAAGCTACCGAACCAATTGTTGTAAAGGTGATCTGCGTGTCGTGCTATAGTGGGCCTTATTTTATATACCTGTAATCATTCTGCTGTTTGTCAGATTGAATCATTAAAAAGATTATTATTATTATTATTTAAATAACAAATGGGGGGGTCTATGTTTCATCAATCCAGCTCCAATTTCAGCAAGAATCTTTTCATCGATCCCACTTCTATTTAAGTAAAAAATTATTTTCATATATCCGTCTCCGTGTATTATTTAACAAGAATTATTTTCGTCAACCCGACTTATGCCTAATTGCATTCGACAATGCTGTACTAACTGTATATAGGCCTAGTACTCTATCAGTTTTTGCAAGTGATCAGAATTTTGGACCGCCCTTCGGGCGATTGCGAACATCTTAAAACAGTTTTATTTGACCACGCTGAGGTTGGGAGCGCCTCTGAGTAACCCCTCTAGTAAGTGCTATCTATATAAATGCATCCATTAAATGAATGAATTAATTAATTAATGTTGTTTAGCGCCGCAACTTATTCACCATTTAATTATTCGACCACGTCCACTTGTATTCGACAAACGCTGCAACGCATGCAATGGTGAATAATGTACGACGCTAAGCTACTGTAATAGGCCTACTTTTACCACTCTTAGGCCTACTACTATTATTTATACATTATTATTAATTTTTACTATTTTGAGTCCTTGCTATTGAACGTGAAGCACAAAGATAATAAGATTGTATGTGCACTCTTCATAAACACGAAAGAAGAAGCAAATAAACACGTGTTTATTTATAGAACAAATTGCAATTTTCCATTCTATTTTTAGCAACAAAAAGTCGTATAAACGAAAAAGTCGTTATAACGAGATTAAAGTCGTTATAACGAGATTAAAGTCGTTATAACGACTTTTTTATTTATTTTTACCCGATGGCCCGAACGGAGCGCCGTAAATTTTAGACATTTTCAGGAAATTTTTGAATTTTTAGGAAGATTTGCGTCGGATGACTAAAAAAAATCATCAGAATTTTAATGAAGAAAAAACCAAAGGTCATCAAAATTTTCGGACGGGAGAAATTGTGGACATTTTCGGAAAATTTGTGTCGGATAACTAAAGGTCATCATATAAGATTTTTCGGCCGGAAATTCTGAAATTCTGGACATTTTACGAAAGATTTGCTGAACTTGGGATTTCTTGGTTTTTTTTGCCCCTCCAACTTGGGGCTTTTCATTTTTTAGAGTGGCAACGCTGTCTATCTGTCTGGCCAGCATTGCCTATCGAACCGCCGTTGCAGCCGCTGCAGCGCTTGCCTGCTTTCCATTGCCATGTTCTGAGGATTATTTCCCGTTTGATAATCACTCGTCGCTTGCAGTTCAGCTCCGTCAACAACTAGCGAACGATTTCTTTGGTAGGTTTGTTTCCCGTCTGTTTCCAGTATTTAAATAATTATTCTAGTCTACGATGATGATGATGCGAATTTGAATCTTCGATGCCCGATCAATATTTACAACTCGGCTTAGGCGGCGGCGTCGGAGGCTGGCCGTCTGTTTGGCCTATTGTTTTCATCGCTCGAAGTCTAGGGTCCCTTATTTTCGTCTGTAGACCACATTGGACTAGGCCTATTTATTATCTCGGCCAGGGCCCGTGGCCACGCTCAAAAGTAGGGTAGGGATAATTGGGTTAGGCCGTACCCCACTTTGTGGCGAGGTCCATTGTGTAATTAATAATAGGCTTTGTTGCGGCTTTTATGGTGTATAGGCCTAGATGGCGGTCCGTTTGTAGTTTTTGTTTAGTAGCCTACGTAGCTGGGTTGATGGCCGCGTCTGTTTATCTGCAGAGATGTCTTTCGTTTTACAACGCACGTCGGCGTAATTGGTCATAAATAATTAGGGTAATTAGGTCGCGTTGTCTCAGCCCATGTTGTTACATAAGTGCACCAATCTGCTCAATTGATCGGTTTCAAAGCAGTTCCAAATGGGTTTTAATTAGTTCTTAGAGTCCTAGACCACACTGCTTAATGTTTTGGGTCTGTGCTTAATTTTGCTTAATACAGTTCAGCGTGTAAAACAAAATGTCTGGCAGGCGTATGCAATCAATATAAAGTGGTCTGGATGTCAGGGAATGTCAGATGTTATCTCGGCCACAGCTCTTCATTTGACAGTGCCAGTCCCAAGCCTGGAAAAAGGAGGAGGGCGTCGTTAATGGTCTGTGATATAACAGTGTCATTAACAGCAACAAGATAGAGAGAGAGAAAGAGAGAGAGAGAGACAGACAGACAGACAGACAGACAAACAGAAAGAGAGACAGAAAGAGAGACAGAGACAGAAAGAGAGAGAGACAGAGACAGACAGACAGAGAGAGAGCCAATGTGTTCGATGATATTAGCACAGTCACTGTCAAGAAACTTGTATGTCTGATTACAAGAACAAAGTCCACACTTAAAAGGTAGTTTTTCGGAGCGCTCTGTGTGGCATGTCGTCGTGTCCATTCTCACTGACACAGCTGATGGATTTATGGGCAGCAGGAAATGCGTTGCTTGCTTATCTCTTAAGTCTCGTGAAAGTGGTTATGTTTGCATATTAAGGTATAATCAGGGTTTTAATCCCTGTGACCTCCTGGCAGATGGACTAAGACCTCCTTCTGACTACCATTTAGACAACCCCTCTCCATGGGTGCCCACACATAGGGGTAGGAGGGGGCACGTGCCCTCCTGGTAAACTTAAATCTGTTTTCAACTATGGTGGTACCAATTTTCTTCATACAAAAGCACTACTGGTAATAATGCTGTTGATTATACACAATATGAAACTGATAAATAAATTTACATTTAGAACCCTTTATGAAAACACCCATTATTTCATTTTCCTGCCTTCCATTTTTCAAGTTCTTGTTAAACATTTAACGATGACCGACATGTTTTGCCCTCCTGCAAAAAATATCTCATGTGAGTAGGCTGTGCCCTTCGCAAAAGTTTGCATGGTTTTCGAGTGTCACTGTCAACTTTTGAACTCTATGGTAATGATAATGAGGGTCTGACCTGAATTTATTGCCCTGACCTCATTTTTATTCAGTGACCCTTTCATGAGATTTGACCTATGACCGCCTGATGTAGGTCCTCTGTTCTGCACTTTCGCCTGGCATGTCCGAATAGCAGTGATCGTCTGAATAGCAGTGATCGTCTGAATAGCAGTGATCCAGCTGTTTGATTCTGTGACCCCTTTGGGATGCGGGGGGGGGGGGATTTCAGGGAACAGGTGGTTGGAAGTTCCCTTTGTTTGTGATCACATAGAATCATCTGTTTTTAGAACACTAGATTGGCTTTATTACGGATCATATCCAACGTCTGCATTAGAAAAGTGACCATATTACAGAAATAAAAGTTGAGATGTTATATTTAAGATTATGTACATGCAATGTACATTGCATACTCCGTTGTGTAATTAGCCGGGATCACTCCCTTTCTGGGCTACCCTTTCTTAGGGATCTCTCACCTGATAGATGATAATATTAGCTCTTCGTCTCTCTGTACACTATTATTTTATATATATTTTGTTTTCTTGCTGTTTTTGATTTGTTGATCTCTTTGAATAAATAAGTTTTGATTTGACTTGATTTGATTTGATTTGAATTGATAAATAATTAATTGATATATGCATGCTTGAATGGGTGAATCATAAATGATAGAAGGATTTGAATGCTATTTTTCATCCATCCATTCGTCCACCAACCATCTACGAGTGGCAGAGATGGGGAGAGAGATTGGCTTGCGGGTGGTTCCACTTTTTGGGTGGTTCCACTTTCTGAGTGGTTCCACTTTAAGGGTGGTTCCATTTTTTGGGTGTTTTCACTTTCCGGGTGGTTCCATTTTCGGTTGGTTCCACTTGCCGGGTGGTTCCACTTTTCGGGTAGTTCCACTTTTCGGGTGTTTTCACTTTCCGGATGGTTCCACTTTTCCGGGTGTTTCCACTTTTCGGTTGGTTCCACTTTCGGTTGGTTCCACTTCCGGGTGGTTCCACTTTTCGGGTGGTTCCACTTCCGTGTGGTTCCACATTCCAGTGGTTCCACTTTTTGGGTGGTTACACTTTTTGTTCAGTGTTTACGATGTGTGGCAGACCATTGAAACCACCATCCATTTTATGACCTGTCTTGGTTCCCTGGTGTTCCTCCCTATTTAAGGAGATTGCCCTGTTTTTATGCTGTTCCCTTAGATGGTGGTCTTCCCATAAAGTCTGTCTGCAGTCTGCATGCTAATGAAGCAGAGACTGCGTGCGGTCGTTGTATAAATATTCATGACTCATTTATGTAAATATGCCCGTTGTTTATTCATTTGTTAAGACAATAATTATACGACCAGGATAGAAAGATTTACTCACTCTACCACTGAAGTTGAGAAACGTCTGATGTTTATTAAACAGTTTGAGTGCTATAGTTTAGACCCACTTATTCTTTTTCATACCCAGACGCATGCACATTGCACAAGGATACTTGCATTTATGGATTTTGTATATCAATGGTGAAGTAGTGAGTGAGCTTATTGCCCTCACTAAGTGGCTGTTGTGGACGCTTACATTACGTTACATGACACGTCGATCATTTTGAAACAGTATTCAACGTGCTCCAGTGTAATGTGTATGCTTGTAAAATAGTACTATGTGTCAGTTGTGTCACATATCACATATACCAGTTAGTATCAGAGAGACAGACAGAGACAGGCAGATAGAGGCAGAGGGAGAGGGGAATAGGAGGGAGAGAGGGGAGAGAGAAATGGAGAGGGAGAGGGAGAGACACTGGGAAAGGACAGACACAGACAGACAGAAAGACACAGCAGGAGGTAGGAAGCGAAGGGAGAGGGAGAGGGGGAAAAGAGTGGACAGACATACCGACAGACATACAGACAGACAGACATACAGACAGAACTGTACTATTTCATCTGCAGTGTCCTACATGTAAGTGGCCACCAAGAAACTAGTCATGTTCATGATCCAATATTATAGCATGTGTTACAAGTTCTAACCGCAGTGTCTAGGGCCTCTAGGCCTAGATCTGCTGAACTGAGCTTTAAAAGGTCGATGTTCTGGCATTCTGAACCATTACAAAACGTCTCTCCATTCCTTTGTTTTAAGGTTATATACTGGTTTGTATTGTATTGTGGAACGAATCTGCCAACACAGCCTAAACACAGGACTTGTGTTCATAGGGTTATTACTTTGTAATTTATCTGTTCCTTCAGCTCTTCATATCTCTCCGCCTTGTAGCCTGCTTGTGTACGAGTTTATAAATTGTATTGTATTGTATTTAATAATTTATAACACGTCTCTAGTTGGATGAACGTTAACATTTACATGAACATTTAACCGTTCAGAGGCGCTCCCAGTGTGCAAGGTCCCACGAGAAGAAGTAGGTTTTGAAAAGAGACTGTCTCTTTGTATAGGCCTATGCGTGTTATGTGAGCGTGTGGGTGTGCGGGCGCACGCGTGTGTGTGTCAGCGATTTGCTTTGTTCCGTGGGATGTCCCTCTATTGTGGCCTGGTCATGGAGTTTAGAGCTTTATGTCAATAAGACTCCCCTGGGAGTTGGCTCACACACACACACTGCACACAAGTATTGGATGATGTATTGAATTGCAAACACTGTGAACCAACCAACCAAAAAACCAACCAGCCGATACTGAGATAAAAACTATCCATGGATTATGTTTCTTCACATTCATGTGGTAGTGTAGTGGTTAGCGCTGTGGACTGTGAATGGAGAGGTCGTGGGTTCTAGATTTCTGCTGTGTGTAGCAAAAACACTCATGAGCTGTATAAATGTCCTTGTGAAGATGAGAAAGTAAGAAATGAAATGAAATGTTGGGGTTTAACGACTCTTTCATTTCAAAGATGATCAGCGTCGACTCCACGTTTATATTGCGACCGAGCCACCCGCAGTATGTAAAGATCCGACCGGGGAATCGAACCCGCTCCGCCGGCGCGGCGAGCGGGCTACAACCCACTCGGCCACACAGGATCCTAAGGTAAGGATGAGGACTGGCCTTATAATGCTGAGAGGACTGATCTTGTATTCTTGTTACATGTTTAACCACACTGCCGTATGAAAGATTAGTGTTGCCCTCCTCCTTTATTGAGGCTTGGGACTGGCACCATGGCAACCAGTGGCGGGGTTGGCCTTGTAAGTTGAGAAGACTGTCGTCATATGACAAGGCTAAGGGGAATAAAGTACAGGTAGCTCTGGCACTTTACACCTGCGGCTGCCTTAGGGATTGCTTAAGGGACTGGCCTTCTTCGTAATATGCTTGTGATGCAAATGCCATAGCTTGCTTGCCATGTAATTGATGTGGTAATGTATGCATGATATTGATGTCTGAGATTGGCTGTGAACATGTGAAGATACTGATACTTATATAAGCAGATTGGATATCTTTTTGTACAGTGTTTTGTAGGCTATTGACTCATCTTTTACTTGGTCCTGTTGTTAAATAAACATTTTCAAAGGAAGCATGCTAGGGCATTATGTACACTGTCCAGCCAGCCAGCCAGGCCAACCCTTTCCAAGATTCATCCAATAACTGAGTGGAAAGTCCTTGAGCCTTTTCCATGGGATACCCTACCTTTGCCATTGACATGTATAACCAGTGTGCTTCATTTAATATTGGCTTAGAGGCTGAAACAAATTGCTATTTTCTGCCCTGCCCGGGTTTTGAACCCCAATCTCTTTTGAGCAGCGGTTGACAGTTCAGTACATTAACCACTGGGCTGTGGTTGATGTTGCATCAAATAGAGATTGCCTTTGATTTGCAGGAAGTTGGGC
The DNA here is from genome assembly GCA_949752735.1 of Lumbricus terrestris. NCBI lineage: Eukaryota > Metazoa > Annelida > Clitellata > Crassiclitellata > Lumbricidae > Lumbricus > Lumbricus terrestris. Next base: position 29,792,249 of record OX457051.1, read on the forward strand.
TTTCAATGGCTTGATTGTGTGTAATGGTGATGCAGGATTTTGGGCTCCATTATAGTCTGTGCAGGCAAAAACCGCAGCTATGCCAGAATGTTGACGCATTAGTGCCTCTGTGCATGGCATTTATGTGACGCTATGTTTGGTCTTTAACACTCTTTATGTTGCAGCATGTCATCACGCTTACCATTGGAATGCATGCATTATTTTATGAGTTCGTTTTGCAAGAACTGCTTGTTGTAAAATCAGATTCATTGTCTGTGAATATGTATACGCATAATATTGTACCTGAACAGTGAGCAGCTACTCTTCAGCTAAAAATTGGTTAACTGAACTCTATTGCAATGCAGATTGTTAAATGTAGGAGTGAACAGATTAATTCATTGCGGAATATTCTCTATGGCATCTTTTAAATTGGACTACTCAGAGGTGCTCCCAATCTAGTGCAGAGCTGAACAAAAATGTCTCTTATCTTCATTGTCTGTTGCATAGTCTGCATTTGCTGTCTTCTCATCCAGTTCATCGTGCTTTTGGAGTTTTATAAAACTCTCCTGAATTGCAAATTGCTGATTGGTTTTTTATATTTTGTTCTTTTTTTATTGGTTTCAATGCTGAAAAGATTGTGTGATGCAAAGCATTTACAGTTATCTTTGTATCAAGCATTTAGATCAATATTGATTTATTTCCAAGACAGATAACAGAATGACATCACATCAATCAAGGTTTAAGGACACGGTGACTGCAAATATCATTAGCGTCACCCTCCTCCTTTATCCAGGCTTTAGACTGGCACTGTCAGAGTCCAAACAGCGGTCGTGTTTGATCATAAGGCACACCCTTTGTGCTGAACCCCGTAATTAATTAATTGGTCATGCTAATTGCCTATGCAGGCTGATATAACTTTGTCTGTTTACATATTTACCTCTGAGACTAAATAGTAAAACAGAAGCAATAGACCTATAATCAAAGAATCAGAACAGAATTCGTTTAATTGTTTAATTAGCGACAGCAAATATTAGGCAGCAAAGATTAGGCCTATATCTGGTGCACTGATTAGATGGTGTATTTAAACCAGATCCACAATTCGGAAGGTTACCATGTAGTTATTCATTCATTCATTCATTCATTCATTCATTCATTCATTCATTCATTCATTCATTCATTCATTCATTCATTCATTCATTCATTCTAGGCCCTTTCAAGAAGCCTACTCAGGAGCGCTCCCAGCCAGGTACGGTTAAAGGAAAAGTGATTTATAAAACAAAGTTTGATTGATCAGAGGTAGATAGGCCTATACTTGCTGTAAGAGGGTTCTTTTCAGGTGGAGGGACCTGCAACCCAGAAAGCTCAGCTACGAGATGCAATTTATGACAGATAAGCAATTTGAAGCCGGTTTTAGTCTAATTTGAGAACAAAATGGCTACCAAGCAACATGAACGATACAGAGAGCTAGAGTCAGAGGCAGAAAGGGATGGATTGGGAGTTCAGAATGCTTACACAGTTTTTAAGTTAAGGGGAGTGGCTGCGGAAGACAAGTCATCTGGAGTTGCAAATATGATCCAGAAGAGAGAAGGGAAGAAAGTCCGGGAGGAGTGGTAGGCTATATGAGATTCCAACGCATCCGACAGAGGGTGGGGTAGTCGTGTCATCGGACTCCCTGCCACGTATGGCTTTGTTTATCGGGTAGGGTTCCTTTCCAAACCCCCTCTCCCCTAAACAACCAACCCAACCCTATACATCTTGAGATTTATTGCTTGCTGTCAGAGGTCCTCCTTGTCTTGGCTTGGCGCGGCAGTCAACGGCAGACTATGAATGTGGGACGACAGACTATGAATGCGAGAGCAGACTTTACAAGATGGCAACTGTGGCAACTATGGCAAGTAGAGCTTCTCCCATATATTAGCCGTCCATGTCTCGAGCTGCTATTATTCCCGCGACACCCGATCCCTTGTGGTCAAAGTTCAACTTGACACAGGACGTGGAACAACCATCCAATCCAATCCCTCAGGCTTGCATAAACTCGGAGTAATTATTGTGCTCTGTTGGTTGAGTCTGACCGTTTATTGTCCCAGGTCAGACTCTAATCGTATAAATCGTGATCTCCAAATTTCGGGTCACTCTAATGGTGATTTTGTGGATAGTGATCAGAGGGTATGATAGGGGAAATCAGTGGTGCATGGCACTTGTAGGCCACTGGTTGTTCCTCCAGTGCCAGTCCCCAAGGCCGTAACCAGGATTTGATTTCGGAGGTGTTTCAGTCACCAATTTCCCTTCCTAAAAAGCAGATGACCTTTTTTAAGTCATCTGGCATATTTCGGGGATGTTTTCATGGTTTTATTTCATGGTTTTTACATTATGTGCTCGTAAAATAAATGCATTATATTATTTTTCACATTTTCCATTTCGGGAGTGTTCAAACACCCAAAACACCCCCTAGCTACGGCCTTGCCAGTCCCAAGCCTGGATAAAGGAGGAGGGTGACACTAATCATCTTAGATATGGCAGTGTCGTTAAACATGCAACAAGCATGGCACTTGTAACCGGACAACCGCAGGTTCGAATCTGTCTATTGCCCCTCGTCCTGCTCCTCCTCCTCCTCCTCATCATCATCATCATCATCATCATCATCATCATCATCATCATCATCATCATCATCATCATCATCTTCATCATCGTCACCACCACCGCCGCCGCCGCCGCCAACACCACCATGATAAGGTGATTATGCTGATGCTTGAAGAAACCTGGAAAATGAACTGATGGCATTAATAACCTGCAACAATTTTCAGTTGCTGCAGATAATTATTTATACTATATAACTTGCATTAAAAAAAGTCACTGCATTTTAATTCACGTGGTGTACCGATATGTCTTAATTTATATGTGAGATCGTCTCTGCTTGTACATAGCCTATATATAATTATATATACATATATATATATATATATATATATATATATATATATATATATATATATATATGTAACCTGCGTATGATTTGTGCATATAAAAATTGGGAATAGAACTGCATTGGCCCTAATTGCTGTTCGCTAGTGATTTGAGGCTTTGCAGTACTAATTAATTTTTTAAATACCGGACTTGCAGAGCTTTTTTAAAGGAATTTTTAGAGCTGCACAACCCCATCTTTCCCTTCCCATCCTCCATGGTAAATTAGTCCAAATAGGATGACAATGACCTTTTTGCCATTTTTAACTGCCCACCGGTGATTCTGAAACTACAGAAATCCATTTAGAACTACTTAATATTTTGTGTAGAACTGCATATTTTGTGTAGAACTACATACTTTGTGTAGAACTACATAGCCAAGCCCTTAGTTAAGTCATTAGTTAAGAGTTCTTTTATTTGTTGATTTAGCTGCATTGTATTCTATTTGTTGATTGTAGCCTATATTAATAAAAAAAATCCCTTTGTGTTCCTGCAATTGAATGAACTGGCGCTGATGTGTTTTCTTTAATTTTACATGATTAGGCCTACTGGGTGACCCTATTAGTGGGATTGTCCATCCCTTCTGGGTCTCTTCTTGTTAACCAAATTATGTAAAGTATTTTGTTCACTGCTCCATATTTTTATTATTTTGTTTGGTTAAGGAAATAAATTTAAAAAAATAAAAATAAAAAGTATTTTGTGTAGAATTGTATGTTTAAAAAGCCTTACAAACAAACACGAGTTTATTGACAGCGTCACTTGCTTCTGTTTCTGTGTAGGCGTGCTGTGAGTCAGTATGGACAGCGTTTTACGGAAGTTTCGTCTGCGAAAGGAGAGAAGAGAGAGTGAGGCTCGACAGAAATTAAAGAAGGAACTCTTTGCCTTTAACACAGTGAGTAGTAACAGAAGTCTCATTTTAAAATTTTTTATGACGTTGAAGCTTGCTTTTTTGCTGTTGAACGACACTGCCGTTACGAGGATGGTTAGTGTCGCCCTCCTCCTTTATCCAGGCTTGGGACTGGCACTGTGAGAATACAAACAGTGTCGGAGTTGAGGCTTATCTGTGACGTATTTGAGTGGGGTGGCTGGCGAAGCAGCAACTCACGAAATATCTAGGTGGCTCATTTAGTTTCAGGTGGCTGGTTTATTGGGTTGAAGAATGGTTTTAACAGCTGCTTTTGTTGCTTTTATTTACTCTGGACTTAAGTTGTATATACGGCATGGTTGTATGGCTACATTCGTACTTATATATATATATATATATATATATATATATATATATATATATATATATATATATATAGGCCTACACATGTATATATAATATGCTGTGAAGTCCTGGGAGAATTGATGACAGCCAATTGGTACTTGAGGTGAAGTTGTTCAGGACAGTTTTTTCATGCAAAGCCTTCTTCAGACTATTGTAAAACATGTCACTGATATGGATCTCTGGCTGCTGTCGGACTGACACACACAGAGTAGTTTTTGGTCAATGAACAATGCAGGAGAGATTAACACACGAGCATGCGCAGTTGATAAGCCGATGAAGTGGTCGTGGGTGGGTGCTAATTGGCAAGAATGGGTCTATGTGAGCTGGAAGGCAAGTAGTAGACTATAGACAGTTCTAACCCCAATTTTTGCAGGGTATGGGTACGAATAAATGGGCCAAAGTACAAGGTCAAGGGCAAGGTCATGGCCAAGGTCAAGGTCATCTTAATTAGGTCACATTAATTAGGGCATATTAATTAGGCCACATTAATTAGGTCATATTAACGGGGTCACGCTAATTAGCTAAATTAATTAGGTCATATCAATTATATTATATTAATTAATAATAATTAGAATTTATTAATTATATCAATTATCGAACCCTAATTAGCAGCGCAAGCCCCACTACGACCAGAAATGACTCATCGGAAGTGCCGCAGGGCATTATGGGGGCTGCACTGGCTTCCACTCCTCGGCACCCTCCCCACAATTTATGCAAATTTCATATCCTCACATGTAAGCGGAACCCTACTTTGCCGCGCAAGGCCCACAGCAACCCTAAATGACTCACCATATACTCTCATCCCCCACAACCTTCCACCTCACCCTCCATTCCACCTCCTCCCCCACCCGCAATTAGCCATTTTACACACAAGACCGGCCCAAGCAGAGAACGGCGAACCCTAGAGAGCGACCAATCAGAAGGGTAGATCCCATAGACATGGCATCTTTCACCCTCCACATCATTCAACCTCACCCTCCAACCCTCCATTCCATCCCTCCCCACCCACAAATATTCATTTTACACACAAGACCGGCCCAAGCAGAGAACGGCGAACCATAGAGAGCGACCAATCAGAAGGGTATATCCCATAGACATGGCATCTTTCACCCTCCACATCATTCAACCTCACCCTCCAACCCTCCATTCCACCCCTCCCCACCCACAAATATTCATTTTACACACAAGAGCTGTACATTATGGAAGCTTCGAACCCTAGAGAACGACCAATCAGAAGGCTAGATTCCATAGACATGTCATCTTTCGCCCTCCGCAGCATTCAACCTCACCCTCCAACCCTCCATTCCACCCCTCCCCACCCACAAATATTCATTTTACACACAAGAGCTGAACATTATGGAAGCGAGAAACTTAGAGAGTGGCCAATCAGAAGGGTAGATCCCATAGTCATGGCATCTTTCAACCTCCACATCATTCAACATCACCCTCCAACCCTCCATTCCACCCCTCCCCACCAACAAATAAGCATTTTACACACAAGAGCTGAACATTATGGAAGCGAGAAACTTAGAGAACGACCAATCAGAAGGATAGATCCCATAGACACGGCATCTTTCACCATCCACAGCATTCAACCTCATCCTCCAACCCTCCATTCCACCCCTCCCCACCAACAAATAAGCATTTTACACACAAGAGCTGAACATTATGGAAGCGTCGAACCCTAGAGAACGACCAATCAGAAGGATAGGCCCCATAGGCATGGCATCTTTCACCCTCCACAGCATTCAACCTCACCCTCCAACTCTCCATTACATCCACCCCCACCCACAAATAAGCATTTTACACACAAGAGCTGATCATTATGGAAGCGAGAAACTTAGAAAGCAGCCAATCAGAAGAATAGGCCCCATAGGCATGACATCTTTCACCCTCCACAGCATTCAACCTCATCCTCCAACTCTCCATTACACCCCTCCCCACCCACAAATAGGCATTTTACACACAAGAGCTGAACATTATGGAAGCGATAAACTTAGAGAGCGACCAATCAGAAGGCGAGAAATCCTACACACACGCCACCTCACCCTCCAAACCTCCACGCCTTCCCTCCACACACACACAAATTTGGTATACATATATAAAATTTAAGCATCTAGCATCTGATAAATCCTTAACATGAACCACTCAGAAGAATATAAATCATACATATTTACCAAAAATACCCCCAATATTCGGTATTTTATTCGAAAATATACATATAATGAGATTATATACAATTAAATTATACTAAATTATGACAACTATTCAGCATTTCTTACAATATTAAGCAAACTATCGCAGTCAAGCGCCATTTTTCTTCTATATTTCTTCTATATTTCTTACATTTCAAGCAAGTACAATTCCAAAAACCGAAGAAACACTCAGACAGCCTTCGTCAATATAGCATCCTTACTACATTTCAAGCAAACACACAATCTTAGAAACCAACGAATACTTCAACCTTCCACTCCAATGATCTCGTCATTCCTTATTTCCTTGAACACACAATCTTAGAAACCAACGAATACTTCAACCTTCAACTCCCAAGACGGTGACATTTCTTATTTCCTCGCACACTCAAACTCAAAAACCGACGAATCGCTCAGTCTTCCTTTCGGAAGATGGTGCCATTTCTAACTTTCTTGCATACACGAACTCAAAAACCGACGAACACTTCAACCTTCCAATCCCAAGATGGCGATATTTCTCAATTCCTTGTACACGAAAACTCAAAAACTTAAGAACTTTGCAACATTTCACTCCCAAGATGGTGAAATTTCTAACTTTCTTGCACACGAACTCAAAAACCGACGAATACTTCAACCTTCCACTCCCAAGATGGTACCATTTCTAACTTTCTTGCATACACGAACTCAAAAACCGATGAAATCTTCAACATTCCACTTCCAAGATGGTGACATTTCTCAATTCCTTGCACACGAAAACTCAAAAACTTAAGAACCTTGCAACACTTCACTCCCAAGATGGCGAAATTTCTAACTTTCTTGCACACACGAACTCAGAAACCGACGAATACTTCAACATTCCAATCCCAAGATGGCGATATTTCTAACTTTCTTGCGAACACAAACTCAAAAACCGACAAATGCTTCAACCTTTCGCATCCAAGATGGCGTCATTTCTTACTTCCTTGCACACAGAAACTCAAAAATCGATGAATCGGACAGCAGCGCTATCAGCCAGTTACAACATGACCCCATTCTACATCACACACACACACACACACACACACACACACACACACACACACACACACACACACACACACACACACACACACATCCTTTCTCGCGAGGCTAAGTTCAAATATCCCAGGTATGTATCTTTCAATTCACAAGGGGTCGCATCTTCAGACTTTCACAATCAATCTTTAAATCCCTAGGTTGCGCACCAGCAGCATTTATCAAAAATGAACAAACTTCTGCTCCCAAGGCGGCGCCAGCGCAACTTTTCGTGCTCGGGCATATCCAAATAACGAACACACAAGGCATTTCTCATACGCGTAAGGCCATCTATCACACACAGGCAATTTTTTCCACTACAAGGCAATACACAGGCGGTCTTTTACACTCACTCACACACACACACGCACACAAACACACACACACACACACACACGCACACAGACAACTTTCCCACTACAAGGCAATGCACAGGCAGTCTTTTAAACACACACACACGTGAACTCTTAAAATTTCTAAGTTACAGATATATACTTTGTACAATTTTTCTAAATTAAGGTAGTAAGGACACATGAAACAACGAAGTATGTAATCTGTATAAGGCAATTGCACGAAATTCACAGCTGCAAAGTAGCAGGAATTGAACATTGGCACAGGCAAAATGATAAGTATGATAGTTGTGCGAGCGAATAGGACTTGAATTTTTCGATTTATTTCAAACTCAGACGCGGGATATTACCAATGTACGAATTCAAACAGGCAAATTTACTAAGTATGAAATGCAGGAATTGCATGGGGAACAATGTAAGAGGCAAAGCGTGGGGTGGGGAGAGGGGCACATTCTTCAGTTTGTGGAAACAAAGGTGTGCATTGTTTGCAATATGACAGCAATTTTGGTAAAGTTAGGTTTGCAGGAAGTGTATTACATGACTTTTTAGGGTTGAGTGTGTTAAGTTGGCGAAATATGGGGTGGGGGAGAGTATGCAGGCTTAGATGTTGTGAAAACAAAAGATGTAACGCACATGCGATGAGTCATCGATTTCAGCAAAGTGCGATTATAGCGAGCGAAGAATGCAAGTTAGGGTTGCCAGTGGCATATTACAAGCTGAATTAGGTGTAGTGGACACGCGCCACTTGACCGAAATCAGCGTTCGACAAGTCGAAAACGCTAAGTTCTGAAATTTTGCAGGGCAAATTTGCGCGGCGGCGACACCCTTCGTGCGGTGCGGTGGCGGCGGCGGCGGCGCTGCGCCCCGGCCCTCACGGGCGACCTCGGCTCCAGTGGCGAGGCGACGGCTGCGACATGCGCTCCCAATCGATCGTGCTTTGACTCGTATGAAGCTAAAGTCTCATGCGTATTGCGGGTTATGGAAATTGCTGAAAGATTTGTGTCGGGGTGTATTCGACTTTAGCTTGTACGGGTCAAAGCTTGATCTAATTGGGCGCGCATGTCACAGCCGTCGCCTCGCCACTGGAGCCGAGGTCGCCCGTGAGGGCCGGGGCGCAGCGCCGCCGCCGCCGCCACCGCCACCGCACCGCACGAAGGGTGTCGCCGCCGCGCAAATTTGCCCTGCAAAATTTCAGAACTTAGCGTTTTCGACTTGTCGAACGCTGATTTCGGTCAAGTGGCGCGTGTCCACTACACCTAATTCAGCTTGTAATATGCCACTGGCAACCCTAACTTGCATTCTTCGCTCGCTATAATCGCACTTTGCTGAAATCGATGACTCATCGCATGTGCGTTACATCTTTTGTTTTCACAACATCTAAGCCTGCATACTCTCCCCCACCCCATATTTCGCCAACTTAACACACTCAACCCTAAAAAGTCATGTAATACACTTCCTGCAAACCTAACTTTACCAAAATTGCTGTCATATTGCAAACAATGCACACCTTTGTTTCCACAAACTGAAGAATGTGCCCCTCTCCCCACCCCACGCTTTGCCTCTTACATTGTTCCCCATGCAATTCCTGCATTTCATACTTAGTAAATTTGCCTGTTTGAATTCGTACATTGGTAATATCCCGCGTCTGAGTTTGAAATAAATCGAAAAATTCAAGTCCTATTCGCTCGCACAACTATCATACTTATCATTTTGCCTGTGCCAATGTTCAATTCCTGCTACTTTGCAGCTGTGAATTTCGTGCAATTGCCTTATACAGATTACATACTTCGTTGTTTCATGTGTCCTTACTACCTTAATTTAGAAAAATTGTACAAAGTATATATCTGTAACTTAGAAATTTTAAGAGTTCACGTGTGTGTGTGTTTTAAAGACTGCCTGTGCATTGCCTTGTAGTGGGAAAGTTGTCTGTGTGCGTGTGTGTGTGTGTGTGTGTGTTTGTGTGCGTGTGTGTGTGTGAGTGAGTGTAAAAGACCGCCTGTGTATTGCCTTGTAGTGGAAAAAATTGCCTGTGTGTGATAGATGGCCTTACGCGTATGAGAAATGCCTTGTGTGTTCGTTATTTGGATATGCCCGAGCACGAAAAGTTGCGCTGGCGCCGCCTTGGGAGCAGAAGTTTGTTCATTTTTGATAAATGCTGCTGGTGCGCAACCTAGGGATTTAAAGATTGATTGTGAAAGTCTGAAGATGCGACCCCTTGTGAATTGAAAGATACATACCTGGGATATTTGAACTTAGCCTCGCGAGAAAGGATGTGTGTGTGTGTGTGTGTGTGTGTGTGTGTGTGTGTGTGTGTGTGTGTGTGTGTGTGTGTGTGTGTGTGTGTGTGTGTGTGATGTAGAATGGGGTCATGTTGTAACTGGCTGATAGCGCTGCTGTCCGATTCATCGATTTTTGAGTTTCTGTGTGCAAGGAAGTAAGAAATGACGCCATCTTGGATGCGAAAGGTTGAAGCATTTGTCGGTTTTTGAGTTTGTGTTCGCAAGAAAGTTAGAAATATCGCCATCTTGGGATTGGAATGTTGAAGTATTCGTCGGTTTCTGAGTTCGTGTGTGCAAGAAAGTTAGAAATTTCGCCATCTTGGGAGTGAAGTGTTGCAAGGTTCTTAAGTTTTTGAGTTTTCGTGTGCAAGGAATTGAGAAATGTCACCATCTTGGAAGTGGAATGTTGAAGATTTCATCGGTTTTTGAGTTCGTGTATGCAAGAAAGTTAGAAATGGTACCATCTTGGGAGTGGAAGGTTGAAGTATTCGTCGGTTTTTGAGTTCGTGTGCAAGAAAGTTAGAAATTTCACCATCTTGGGAGTGAAATGTTGCAAAGTTCTTAAGTTTTTGAGTTTTCGTGTACAAGGAATTGAGAAATATCGCCATCTTGGGATTGGAAGGTTGAAGTGTTCGTCGGTTTTTGAGTTCGTGTATGCAAGAAAGTTAGAAATGGCACCATCTTCCGAAAGGAAGACTGAGCGATTCGTCGGTTTTTGAGTTTGAGTGTGCGAGGAAATAAGAAATGTCACCGTCTTGGGAGTTGAAGGTTGAAGTATTCGTTGGTTTCTAAGATTGTGTGTTCAAGGAAATAAGGAATGACGAGATCATTGGAGTGGAAGGTTGAAGTATTCGTTGGTTTCTAAGATTGTGTGTTTGCTTGAAATGTAGTAAGGATGCTATATTGACGAAGGCTGTCTGAGTGTTTCTTCGGTTTTTGGAATTGTACTTGCTTGAAATGTAAGAAATATAGAAGAAATATAGAAGAAAAATGGCGCTTGACTGCGATAGTTTGCTTAATATTGTAAGAAATGCTGAATAGTTGTCATAATTTAGTATAATTTAATTGTATATAATCTCATTATATGTATATTTTCGAATAAAATACCGAATATTGGGGGTATTTTTGGTAAATATGTATGATTTATATTCTTCTGAGTGGTTCATGTTAAGGATTTATCAGATGCTAGATGCTTAAATTTTATATATGTATACCAAATTTGTGTGTGTGTGGAGGGAAGGCGTGGAGGTTTGGAGGGTGAGGTGGCGTGTGTGTAGGATTTCTCGCCTTCTGATTGGTCGCTCTCTAAGTTTATCGCTTCCATAATGTTCAGCTCTTGTGTGTAAAATGCCTATTTGTGGGTGGGGAGGGGTGTAATGGAGAGTTGGAGGATGAGGTTGAATGCTGTGGAGGGTGAAAGATGTCATGCCTATGGGGCCTATTCTTCTGATTGGCTGCTTTCTAAGTTTCTCGCTTCCATAATGATCAGCTCTTGTGTGTAAAATGCTTATTTGTGGGTGGGGGTGGATGTAATGGAGAGTTGGAGGGTGAGGTTGAATGCTGTGGAGGGTGAAAGATGCCATGCCTATGGGGCCTATCCTTCTGATTGGTCGTTCTCTAGGGTTCGACGCTTCCATAATGTTCAGCTCTTGTGTGTAAAATGCTTATTTGTTGGTGGGGAGGGGTGGAATGGAGGGTTGGAGGATGAGGTTGAATGCTGTGGATGGTGAAAGATGCCGTGTCTATGGGATCTATCCTTCTGATTGGTCGTTCTCTAAGTTTCTCGCTTCCATAATGTTCAGCTCTTGTGTGTAAAATGCTTATTTGTTGGTGGGGAGGGGTGGAATGGAGGGTTGGAGGGTGATGTTGAATGATGTGGAGGTTGAAAGATGCCATGACTATGGGATCTACCCTTCTGATTGGCCACTCTCTAAGTTTCTCGCTTCCATAATGTTCAGCTCTTGTGTGTAAAATGAATATTTGTGGGTGGGGAGGGGTGGAATGGAGGGTTGGAGGGTGAGGTTGAATGCTGCGGAGGGCGAAAGATGACATGTCTATGGAATCTAGCCTTCTGATTGGTCGTTCTCTAGGGTTCGAAGCTTCCATAATGTACAGCTCTTGTGTGTAAAATGAATATTTGTGGGTGGGGAGGGGTGGAATGGAGGGTTGGAGGGTGAGGTTGAATGATGTGGAGGGTGAAAGATGCCATGTCTATGGGATATACCCTTCTGATTGGTCGCTCTCTATGGTTCGCCGTTCTCTGCTTGGGCCGGTCTTGTGTGTAAAATGAATATTTGTGGGTGGGGAGGGATGGAATGGAGGGTTGGAGGGTGAGGTTGAATGATGTGGAGGGTGAAAGATGCCATGTCTATGGGATCTACCCTTCTGATTGGTCGCTCTCTAGGGTTCGCCGTTCTCTGCTTGGGCCGGTCTTGTGTGTAAAATGGCTAATTGCGGGTGGGGGAGGAGGTGGAATGGAGGGTGAGGTGGAAGGTTGTGGGGGATGAGAGTATATGGTGAGTCATTTAGGGTTGCTGTGGGCCTTGCGCGGCAAAGTAGGGTTCCGCTTACATGTGAGGATATGAAATTTGCATAAATTGTGGGGAGGGTGCCGAGGAGTGGAAGCCAGTGCAGCCCCCATAATGCCCTGCGGCACTTCCGATGAGTCATTTCTGGTCGTAGTGGGGCTTGCGCTGCTAATTAGGGTTCGATAATTGATATAATTAATAAATTCTAATTATTATTAATTAATATAATATAATTGATATGACCTAATTAATTTAGCTAATTAGCGTGACCCCGTTAATATGACCTAATTAATGTGGCCTAATTAATATGCCCTAATTAATGTGACCTAATTAAGATGACCTTGACCTTGGCCATGACCTTGCCCTTGACCTTGTACTTTGGCCCATTTATTCGTACCCATACCCTGCAAAAATTGGGGTTAGAACTGTCTATAGTCTACTACTAAGGCATTTATCCAGTGTGGAAATTGATGTTTTCCAGCATATGGAGTGCTTGTCCATCTACCGGTATCAATAGAATAATCAGCTGCTCCATGTGACAACTCCGAAACTGTTGGCACTCTGACGGTGCCAGTCCCAAGCTGGATAAAGGAGGAGGGCGACACAAATCATCTTTGTTTTGATACAGTGTCCTTAAGCAGCAACAAGCTCCATGTGACATGTGTAGTGCCTATTGAAGCTCATCAGGGTGGATAAAAATCGTGATTTTTTTAATAAAAATCAAAAAATCGGATTTTTTTGATTTAAATCGGATTTTTTTGATTTAAATCGGATTTTTTTGATTTATATCGGATTTCTTTCTTATAGTTCGTATTTTGTATGTAGTGCCTTTTTTTGGGTATCAAGTCACATGCTTCATTAGGTAACAGTTATTACCTTTAATTCTACAGCTATACAATACAGGGTGGATAAAATCATGATTTTTTAACTAAAAATAAAAAATCCGATTTTTAAAATTTAAATCCGAATTCTTTCTACTAGTTCTAAGTTTGGATTTACTGCCTCCATGTGGGTATCAAGCCACTATGCATTATTGTAACTGATATTTGGTATTGGGTAAAAATTAATACCTTCTTTAGTTTTGCAGTTATACAATACAAATTAACACCTTTGAAGTGGTATATATGACTTATGACTTATGGCTTTGACGATGCTTTCGCACGTGACAGCCGCCCAGCTATGGAAAATCTCCACTTCTCTCTTTCTTGGGCTTTGTGTGTAGCCTCTTGTATGGGCCAACCCATATCCAGACAGTCCTCTCGTATCATGTCGAACCATCTCTTCTTTGGTCTTCCCTTTTTCCTTTTTCCATGCACATATCCGTTGACAGCAATCTTTGGATATCTCTCGTCCCGCATTCTGGTTACATGGCCAAAGTAGCGAAGCCATTTGCTCTGGATTTTGTGTATTATATCATGCCGAATATTCAGTCTGTTGTATATCTCTGTATTCCTTATTCTATCCCTTCTCGTGACACCTTCTATCTTTCTTAGGCACGCCATTTCAAACACCCTCAGCCGCTGCTTCTGTGCTTCCCTCAGTGTCCAAGTCTCCCAGTTGTACAGCAATGCACTCGGCACCAATGTCTCATACATCTGAACTTTTGTGGCTTTTCCTATTTCCTTCGAGCTCCAAACTTTACCAAGCACCTGTAGTGCCAGATCCAAGCAGTAATCCAACATCATAAATGATCGGGACTCTAACCCAAGTGTTGTAAGTAGAGCTTTCCATATTTGAGTTTCATGATCAGTTGGTGTGAAAGGTGACTGATCAGGTCTCTTCCCTCTTCCCTGGTTCAGATTTAGCCAGGACCAGGTCCTGTTGCCCAGGGGAGATGACGAGGACGTACTGAACCATCCCCCCTAAGTGAAAGGAAACAAACCTGCAAGTTGTGTGGCACAAAACCATTGATTGAAATTTATTTTCACTATATTTCGATTTAAATCGTGATTTTTATTACCGATTTAAATCGTGATTTAAATCAATGATTTAAATCAACCGATTTAAATCATCTCCACCCTGAAGCTCATAAATGTGACAATGGGCAAATTATGCCAACTGGATTACAGGTATGTTTGGTATTGTCCTACTGACTCTGTACGCTTTGGGCAAAACATCAAATGGCGCTGGGTAGCTATGAGTGAAGGACTCACTTTTAAAAGGTCCTTTTCCCTACATAGTGACGGCTGAATGATTGTAATTTCTTTTAAAGGAAGGGGAGCTAGCTATCTTGGGTAACACCCATGGAGATCATGTACAGTCGGATGAGAAGGAATAATAAGGAAATATTCCCGAGAGGAAAACAACAGAGAGCATTTCCCAGAAGCTGTTGGGGGGGGGGGGAACAGAATGAACTGGGTTTTGGAGGCATGTGTTAAGAAGAGAGACGGTTTAATGTAATCGAGAAGTGAAGAGAGATTGAATTTGGTTTTACACTTTGGATAAACGAGCTAAATGAACTGGCTTTGTTGGCCGGAATTTAGAAAGGAAATTGAAAGCTGAAGTAGAGTTAGCCATCGAAACCATGCAAAGTCTCTACAGCCTTACTGTATTACTAATGAAGGAACAGCCATCGAAACCATGCCGAACCAGGCTATACTGTTTTACTAATGAAGGAACCATTCGTTGTGTATGTGTTCAGAATAAGTTTGTGGCCAACGGGTGGCCCAATGTTGATGGTTATCGAGTGCAAATCTGAATTCCGAATGACGCACTGTGGCAGAAATCCTCTTTCATTCTGTCTGATGAATTATTCATGAAGCGTGAAACTAGATATGGGAGGGGGGAAGTGGGACAAGGGAGGGTCCTGGATTTCTGGGGTTCTGTCTGATTTGCTCGGTGGAAATGTTATCCTTATTGAGAGACTGAAGCATCCGTAAATGCATAATAAATATTGGCTTTCTTGCCCTTAAGTATTCTTTTGTAAGCAGCACATATATAAAATCAATGCTAGGTTTTAGGACTACCTTTAGAATGAATGTAAAAATCATTCAAAAAAATTAGTGCCAATTATATGTCATTTTCGAACACCTTTAATAGATGTAAGTCATTTTGAAACAAATATTAAATATAAATATCAATATATTGGAGAACGTGTTATAAATATAAATCATTTAAGAGGCCAATACTGAATGTAGATGACAATACTGAGTGTAGATGACAATACTGAATGTAGATGACAATACTGAGTGTAGATGACAAAACTGAATGTAGATGACAATACTGAATGTAGATGACAATACTGAATGTAGTTGACAATACTGAATGTAGATGACAATATGGAATGTAGATGACAATGCTGAATGTAGATGACAATACTGAATGTAGATGACAATACTGAATGTTAGATGATAATACTGAATGTAGATGACAATATTTTTGAAGGCCTATGATGATCATGGTATTTTAAAAACCAATAGTACTGAATGTGAAAGTCATTTTCAAAGGCCTGTAATGAATATCGTGGCGTCATTGGACATATGAACCTGCCTGGGGGCAGAGAGATAGAAAGCGAAACAAGAAGAAGTATTGAATATAAGGGTTATAAGGGTAATTTTTAGTCCAATGCTGAACGCAGTAGCCAGTCTAAAAGACCTATATAGTGACTTAAAATGTCATTTGAAAGACAAATTAATATTTCATGTAGATTTCGAAGGTCTGTTATTAATATAGGAGCACTTTCAAGGGCCTGTGTACATAATGAATTCAGAGTTTTTGACAGAATATTGCAAGAATGCTCTGAGCTGGAAATTTATTAGTGGATTAATTTGATCAGTGGAGTTTAGCCATTATCTCTAGTCTGCATGCTGATTGCTTTCATTTGTCATAATGCCTTTTGTCTCTCGCTATCAGAAACTGTATTATGCAGCTATGGGAATAATTCTGGGCAATTAATGGCGGAAAATGTTCTCCGGAACTTATGACCTTTTTGATTTGATTCTCTTGAAGGGTGCTTGACAGATTTGCGTTGTCAATATTTCAATTATTATCGCGTTTTGTTGTAATTGCACATTTTACATGTTTAAACAATATGTAAACTAATGGCTGTTTCAATCCAACTGATGCTGATGATGATGACGATAACGATGATGATGATGATGACGATGATGATGTGGGTGATGATGACAAATGATGATGAGATGATGGTGGTGGTGGTGGTGGTGGTGATGATGATGATGATGATGATGATGATGATGATGATGATGATGATGATGATGATGATGATGACGACGACGACGACGATGACAATTATGGCGATGATGTGGGTGATGATGAAGATGATGACGACTACGACGACAACGATGATAATGATAAAATGATGAGGATGATAAAGACGATGATGACGACAATGACGACATTGATCATGACGACGACGACAATGATGATAAAGATGATAATGCTGTGTAATTTTTATTGCCAGTGTGTTGGTCACGGATTTCCCAGTAAGCCATCGGCTTTGGCTTACGATCCAAAACTTCGTCTGCTTGCCATTGGAACGAGATCAGGTGACATCAGAGTGTATCCTTTTGTACAGCAGCTGTGTTTTTAAATCATCTGTCACCGTATTTATTCTAAAAAAAGTTATTATGTTTCATCAGCAGTTTTTATAAGATAAAAATACGTTGCAGAGTTCTGGTGCACTAATGCCCTAAACAAACTCAGCTACATTGTATACGCTGACCTTGTGGGGCGCGGTGGTGTAGTGGTGGCGTCGTTGCCTTGAGGCTGGAAAGTTTGAGGTTCGAATCCACCTCAAGTGGCAGCGTAGGGGCCTTGAGCAAGTCCTTCACTTGCAATTGCTCAGTGTTTCGGAGTGAAACTTCGATGCAGTGTCCGCTCTGCAGTCGGGAGCGCCTCTGAGTAGAGTGCTTGAAGGGGCGCTATAACAAGTGTGCATACAAACAAACAACTGTGGGTGGAAAGATCTGACAGTGAGGGAAAGGCCTGGCTACCCAGCCTCATGTGTAGGCTAAGGAAATGAAGTCCATAAAGGTTCATGCCAGTGGCTGTTTTTCTTAAGGGTCTGCTGTTGTTCTTCCACCCTCTCTCTGTCTGTCTCTGTTTGTGTGTCTCTGTTTGTGTGTCTCTGTCTGTCTGTCTCTGTTTGTATATCCCTGTTTGTTTGTCTCTGTTTGTCTGTCTCTGTTTGTCTGTCTGTGGTTTGTTTGTTGTTGTCTGTTTGCCTGTCTCTTCTTTCTGTTCATATACATGTAGCTCATCTCTCGCTGGGCTTCATCTCCTGATAGACCTGTTGTCTTTATGGTTGGCTTTATTGTTGTCTTTATTGTTGAATTTTTTGTTGGCTTTATTGTTGTCTTTATGTTGTCTTTATTGTTGTTTCTAGTTGTCTTTACTGTTGGCTTTATTGTTGTCTTTTTTTAACTTTACTGTTGACTTTATTGTTGTCTTTATTGTTGTCTCTATGTTGTCTTTATTGTTGTCTTTGTGTTGTATTTATTGTTGTTTCTATGTTGTCTTTTTGTTGTCTTTATTGTTGACTTTATTGTTGTCTTTATTGTTGGCCTTATTTTGTTTTTATTGTTGTCTTTATGTTGTCTTTATTGTTGGCTTTATTGTTGGCTTTATGTTGTCATTTTCTGATATGATGTAATCAACGTCTGTCCTCATTTTAGTCTATAGTCGGAAGAATATGCACTCTATAGCCCAGAAATTGATATTATGTGTATAATGTATATATTATGTATATATTATATATGTTCTATATTAAAAATATATGTATATATTTATACATTTTACTGCAATCTGAACTTCATGGTTTCTGTGTTCTGAAACGAGCCTTTGTTATTCTTTGACCTATTCTTGTTAGTTAGACTTTCCAAGCAGATCTGATATTCGAGTCAGCTTTTATATAGCTTTGATTTCTCTTAGGCTTCATTTAACTGGTCAAAAAGAGTCATGGATAAATAAAAACAATAAAACCGATTGTTTAGATTTCTGATGCAGTTGGATGTTGCATGGAAAAGATGAGATGTGGGTATCTAGGGTTTCTGGGCTGATACGTCCAGTCCCATTTAGGACTGCACTTCATCACTAACATCCGCTCAGTATTTAGGAAGTAATTGATCTTTTGTACAGTATCTGGACAAACAGTATACTACAGCTGAAGTTCACACATCTGTCAAACTTAGTTTTTTTCGTCTAGCAGTGCTTTCTGTAGCTCCTTTTAGGGTTGATCTCTTTAATTTTTTACAGCAATCCAGACTGGTGTTTAAAAAAATAAATCTTCTTTCCTCTCTTGTTCTATTTGTTTTTTGGAAGCAACCTGCAGACTCACCCTGGATCTTCGCTTGTACAACGAATTTGCAATAATTGACTTTCGTTGGTAACATTTCTTCATCAAGTACATGTCAGATTGTATCCAACAAGCATATGCGGTCATAAAATTATTTGTTTCATCAATTACACGCTGGAATGTCTGAAGCATTGTACGTGGTTCCATTTCTTCATCAGGTACACATCCGAATGTCTGAGGCATTGTACATGGTCGCATTTCTTCATCAGGTACACATCAGAATGTCTGAGGCATTGTACGTGGTCGCATTTATTCATCAGGTGCATGTTAGATTGTATGAAGCATTGTACAATGTACATGTAGATGGCCACATTTCTTCATAAGCACATTGGATTGTATTGTTGAATGTACATGTATGTGGTCATATTTGTTCAAGTACTCCTTAAACTGTATCAAATGTATTTCATTGCATTTCTTCATCAAGTACACGTTAGAATGTATTTCATCGCATATCTTCATCAAATCTGACTTTTTCAATTTCTTTTCATTTTGATTGCTCCAACTTTCTGCTGTGCTTGCTGGCCTTGCATCGTTCCTTCGGACACGAGATTAATTGCTTTTTGGTTGAAGCGCAGAGCTGACTTTTTGTGTTATCTAATATTGACAAAATATTTGGTTTACTGCTTTGCCATCAGATGATTGATGGCCAGACTGATGTTGAGTTATCAGTTATTGATAAAATATTTGACTTCGGTTTTGGCTTTTGCGGCCAAACTGGGTGCGCTTGGGCGGGGACTCTGAGATGCCTCTGTGGCTATAGGGGGATTACAAGGTTCTTAGAATCAACTGTGTGTGTGGATAGATCTTGGGGGAGATTAGTCTCCGGGGTGTTTATGAAAAAACGTCTCTGGAAGAAATTCTTTTCCATTGTTTTCCCATTGACAGATCCAGATGATGAACTTTGTATCACTGGGTCTAACTCTAACCAAAGGCTCCGATAGCAGAAATTCGTGGTTAACGCTGGGTGAAGACAGTACGGTAGGGGGAGAGTACACAGAGAGGTCTGATGTGTGGAATGTGGGAAGAGAGCATCTAGTCTGTTGGGAGGATAAAACCCTTCACACTCATTGATCCCTTTTGTTATCTGAGCAGCTTTTGACAGAAGCATTGTTTCAGAAACTTTTCAAAATTCCTTGGGAGGCCAATGGCTTGTGCCTTGTGGTATGGAAACCGATGAGCATGCATACTTTGCTTAGGCACTCGCTTGACTATAGCTGCATTGGTTAGAGCGCACGTATCGTGCTTGAGGATGCGGGTCCACATGTAAAAAATGGCTTGTTTAAGAGATTTGTACCCAAGGCTAATATACGGGACCTTTAATTTTTAAATCTGTGGCGTACATTCAAAATGGGGAGTGGTGATACAAGTCTCATGCTATTGCAAGTATCGCATCATTTAAAAATGAGCAGGGCCGTAGGCTGTAGAGAGAAAAAAATTGGACCGTCTCGTATTTACATAGGCGAGAGAGAAAGGGAGACACAGAGTCAGAGAGAGAGAGACAAAGAGGGAGAGAGGGAGAGGGAGAAACAGAGACAGAGAGAGTGATGAGAGATGGAAGAAGGGAGGGGAGGGAGGGATGAATGAGCAAGAGAGGAAGAGAGAGGGAAGGAGGGAGGGGAAGTACTTGCTTGCCAATTCAAGAAGAGGGTGTTGCTGATGCTGTGTCCCCAAAATTCCCCCAAATGAATTGTCCTCCCATATTTTCATGCTAAGAATCTATTATATATACTCAGACAGCTGAATTCAATTGTCCTACTGGAGTGAGCTGTCCTATTTGAGATCTCTATCTCTCTGCCTCTCCATGTATCTCTTTCTCTGTTTAAACATCTGCCTTCTTGTCTGTCTGTATGTCTGTCTGGCTTTCTTCATTTTCTGATCCGTCTATCTGTGTGTCTACCTGTCCTTCTCTGTCTGTCTGTCTATTATTATGTGTCTGTCTGCTTGCTTCCCTGATTGTCTTTCTTTATATCCACCTGCATGTGTTTGTCTTACTTTGTTTATGTGTATCTGTCTGTCTGTATGTATGTCTGTCTGTCTCTCAGCTCTAATTCCACAATATCCTACCATGAATCTTTTCAGCCTTGAATCAAGTCCATTCAAATCAGTTGCTTCTGACATTCAATGTCCCATGATGCTCAGCCCATGTGTAGACCCATTTGAACGGTCTTTTCTATGACTTGTGCTGCATAGTAAATTTTACGTTTAATTAGAGTAAAAGGTATGAAAGTAAATAAATAGGTAAGTAAGTAAGTATAGCCTTTATTAATCCATTTGCAAACATGCAATGTGGCATTGAAAAAAATGCAATATAACACATAATATATAAGTAATAATACAGAATTATATAGTAATAATATAAATGAAAAGCATATCTAATAATAATATAATAGTAAATATATAAATGAAAAGTAACGTAAAACAAATGTTAATAATTGTAAAGCATTCTAAAGTAACGAAACCCTGTCTTGTGAGAAGGTCAACAGGAAACGATTAATTTGTTTAGAACAGTTATTATAGTCTTTCGATAAACCATTTTTCAAGATGTTATAATATAAGATGTTATGTCAACTCAATGTTTGTATATTTCCTTAATTCTGAGAAACGCGCAGTTATGGAGCACCTGGAGTTGAGTTCTACGGACAGCACCCAGGATCAACTGGTGTCACGCAGGTTAAATTCCTCTCTGGACAGGTAATACACATGTACTTGCTTACTTACTAGTGCTTATTTATTACTTACTTTTTTAGTTTTTACTTACTTATTTTTATTTATTTGTTTCCTACGTATTTGTTCGTGACTCATATACTTATTCATTACTTACTTGACTATTAGTTAATTACCTATTAATTAATTACCTATTACTTACTTAACTATTACTTACTTACCTATTAATTGATTAATTGCCTATTACTTACTTAGCTATTACTTACTTACCTATTAATTAATTAATTAATTAATTAATTACCTTTTAATTACTTGCCTGTTACTTACTTACCTATTTATTAATTACCTACTTACCTACCAATTACTTACTTACCTATTAATTACTTACCAATTACTTACCTACCTATTACTTACTTACCTATAGATGATATACATACCTATTAATGTAATTGTAATTGTAATTCAGACATTTTATATAGCATCGTCAGTAGCAAGCCACTTCTAGGAATAGGTGTAATCTAAATTACGGTATAATCCAAGTTGTAATCCAAAATGTAATCTGAGGTGTAATATCTAAGGTGTAATTTAAGTTGTGATCCAAAATGTAATCTGAGGTGTAATATCTAAAGTGTAATTTAAGTTGTAATCCAAAATGTAATCTGAGGTGTAATATCTAAAGTGTAATTTAAGTTGTAATCCAAAATGTAATCTGAGGTGTAATATCTAAAGTGTAATTTAAGTTGTAATCCAAAATGTAATCTGAGGTGTAATCTGAGTTACAGTCGCAGTCATAATCTCGAGATTTCTAAAGCACTACTTAAGTTAAAAGCTAAGCTTGCACCGATTTATTCCGTAGCGTTGCATTGTGTCCAGCTGAAGAGGTTGTCCAGGGTTACCAGAAGGAAAATCTAAGTCCAGCATTTGTCGAGACTAATGGACTGGACTCATTGTATTGATGATGATGATGTGCATGTAGGAGGATACCACCGGAAAAAAGATCCATTACGCTGGGACAAGTCTCTGTAAACAGGAGATGGATAGAGAAATGGAGAAGAAAGAGACAGACTGAGAGAGAGAGAGACAGACAGACAGACAGAGAGGAAGACAGACATAGAAAGAGAAAGACACACAGAGGGACATGGAACCGGAGAAAGATGAATGACAGAGAGAGAGAGAGAGAGAGAGAGAGAGAGAGAGAGAGAGAGAGAGAGAGAGAGAGAGAGAGAGAGAGAGAGAGAGGAGGGAGGGAGGAGGGAGGAGGGAGGGAGGGAGGGGAGAGAGAAGAGAGAGAGAGAGAGAGAGAGAGAGAGAGAGAGAGAGAGAGAGAGGGAGAGAGAGAGAGAGAGAGACGCACGTAGGGACATAAAATCGGAGAAGGAAGAGAAAGAATGTGACAGGCATTATAATATTATTATTATTATTTTTATTATTATTATCGTTATTATTATTATCATTGTTGTAATTATTATTATTGTTGTTATCATTGTTATTATTTTTACTGTTTCAATAAATATTCCAAATAGACAAACAGAACAAAAGCTGTGTGAATTTGAGCGAGTCCAACCACCCTCATCCATGTCAATTAATTTAAGGGCTTAATAAAAGACCCTGTGAAAGCCACAGCGTTAAAGCGTTGTTTAGACATGGATATACGCTGGAATAGGAAACTTGTTATTATTATTATTATTGTTGTTGTTGTTGTTGTTGTTGTTGTTGTTGTTGTAATTATCATCGTTTTTATCATCATCATCATCTTCGTCGTCGTCATCATCATCATCATCAACATTGTATTTATTAAGCGATGCTATTTAATGACCAAGCGCTGAGCAGATGCAATGGAAGGAGTTGTTCAATGTCTCTCCACAACTATTACTGCAGTCTTCCGCTACATGACAACATTGGAAAACCTCTTTAACCCTTTGCCTTCTGTATGCAATAGGAGACATTGATATGCATGAGCTGAATGAATACTGATGCACGTAGCCCTGCTATATATACTATATATATATAATATATATTTTATATTATATATATACACACACAAATATATATACAATATATATATATATACACAAATATATATAATATATATATGCATGAGCTCATGGCTAATTATACACTATTTGGATCTGTCCTTCTGCATCATTTCATCTGCCATGCGACGTCTGCATTAGGCTGGGGTGGGGGAGGTTTCATTGGGGAGGGGTCGCTGCTGGGGTATGCATATGTGGATCTGCCCTTGATTGGAATTTGCAAATCTTGTTCCCTCTGTCTGCAAACGAAGTTCTAAGTCCACAGTAAACAGATGATGTGCGGAGTTTTTTGTGGTCTGGATTTATTTGATGTCTTTCCAAGTTTTTATGATCCTGCGGAGACCCCCCCCCCCGAGGGAAAATTCCTTAAATTCCCTTAATAATGTCAGCGAGGAGTAGCACATCTCTCTTATGGTGACTTGGATGGATTACTATTATCTCCAGGGCGGACCGTGCAGAGGTCATGCGGCGGATTCTACATGGTATCTGTTTACAAAAAAGAGTTTTAGCTCCTCTTCCTCTTCCACCTTATCCAGATCCTTCTCATCCTTCTCCAATTACTATTATTCCGCCATTTACTGAGCACTACTCGCCTCTTATTCTCCTCCTCCTCCTCCTCTTCCTCTTGCACATCGATTTACTCCTCCGCCTCCTGCTCCTCCTCGTCCTCCTCCTCCTCACTTTACTCCTTACTGAACCTAGACATTCATTCATTCATTCATTCATTCATTCAGACATTTATATAGCGCTCCTTCAAGAAAAAAAACTACTCAGAGGCGCGCCCAAAAAGAACAGTTTTAAGTTTAGTAAGGAAGGATCCTGGTAGAGTCCTATTAATTAATTCATTCATTCATTCATTACGAGGATTTATATAGCGCCCCTTCACTGTGCATACTCGAAAGACACTCCCGACCCAACCTTCTTTCTCCCTTTGTCCGTTCTCTTGGCAATAGCTTGAAGCCACATTCTTCTCTGGTTTTGTCCCATCCATAGCAACCACCTCATAAAGGATAATATGCACTGACCCATATTTTCTTGACCTGACCTATATTAAATTCTCCTGGTGGACTCTACCACATTCTTCTGTAATACCAATGATCTAGCCATAAAACAGAAGTCGTCCGCCATGTTCAATCTGCTTAAGAAATAATTTACTCGACGAGTCTAGGAATGTGGATTGGAGACTTTGTGTTATTTGGATCAGATGCACTGAGCAGAAATTCATTTCGATTTTAGAGGATCGTCCGTCCCTCATATAGAAATATTCAGACCAAGAAACATCTGGGGCACAGATGTTAAACGACGACTCTGGGCTGGACCACGGACCTCTGGATAAATATTATTAGATAGGAGTCGTTGGCTGGGCACAGGTGGCGCTACTATCGCAGTGCAGACCGAAGTTAAAACAATGGAGAACGGAGTGGATAGTTTAAAATGTGTTATCATAGGAGATTCTTCCACACATCAGAGTTTAAATCAGAGTTTAAAATTAATTCATTTATTCTAATAATTTTTATCGCGCCTCTTCAATAAGACTACTCAGAGGCGCTCCCGGCCGAGCGACGGTTAAAGAGAGAGGTCTTGAGCAACTGGTATACATAGAAAGCAGGCATATTATTTTGAGCCAGTGAGCGCAGTGCAAGCGGGAGACCACGTCTTAGAAGAATGAGTTTTAAAAGCCAACTTGCAAGCTGTATTAGAACTGTTCACTTAAGTTAGACTTTTCACTGTTGTGCCTTTTATATAAGTTATATAAAACTGAATGAATATTCGTTAGATGTGGTTCAGTCACTTACTACTATAGGCCTACTCTATCTAGCGGGACCCGTCCCTTCAAGTGTGCCCTTTGTTCCCATAATTATAAGTTACATTATAAATTCTGGTTTTTAGGCATTTCTTTGACATTAACCTAAATTTGTTCAATTGCTTTTTTTACTGAAATTGTTTATACTAGGTTCAATAAACGAATTGAATTGCACTTAATTAATGTGGGCTGGTAAAGTGGTTGAAATACGGCTATGTACTCTGAGGAAACAAAAATACCATGGATGCACTAGCTAACTTCAGCCAAGGACCTCTGTTTAATATATTTATTACCCTGCTGCATACGATGATGCGACCCCCCCAGACCCCCCCCGCGTGTTTCAAATTATGCCTTATAAAAAACAATTGAAAACCAACAACAAGTTCTGATGTGACATGTAGTTGAAGTTTGAGTTCTCAAGAGTCTTCTGTTACTTTGGTTAACTCTATCCTACGAAACTGCCTGTGGAATATTTTTCATATTTGGGTATTTGTTGTGAACGAAGACCTGTTGCTGATGTGGTGAGGCAGGCTGACATCCATTCATCCTGGTTCAAGTAATGTGAGCAGTGAACCTTGAACAATGTTTTGCCTTGAGATCCATACTGTCCCAACAGGCGGTCAAAGATTAATACTGTATTGGTTTCCATGTCTATTGTGCAATGTGCATGGTATCAGCAGGACTGATAAAGTACAATACAGTACAATATACAATACAATATACAATACTGAAATTTGATAGGAGTGAGCGTCTTTATTTGTATGCGAAGTTTTTGCGAACCTGGAAAGGGAGCCAATGAAGTTCATCAAACATAGTATTAGAGAAACTAACAGACATGTAGCCTAGTAGATAGATATATACAATGTACATAGCATAGATTGGGTTATATTTATATATCTGATCCTATATGGTAACTCGACCCGGACCACCACGGACTACTCTCACGGACAACCCTTCTAACTCAACGCAGCACTCGTGAATAAGCTGGTGATTTGTACTTGCTCTTTGGTTTGAATGTTTTCCTCTTGTTGGCCATTGACCCTTTACCGACCGAGGGTATAAGATTACCCTTGCCAATTTGCCATTTACTACACTATGGCTGGCAAAGGGTTAATCGTCACGTGTCTGTTGTTGTTGTTGTTGCTGAAGGGTCGTCTGGTGACCGTCTGCTCCGATGGATCCGTTCATCTGTGGCAGATCAGTGAATGGACGGACGATCAACCGTCATCGATCGCTTTGGTGAAGAGCCTGGCAAGCGGTGGCAGCAGGTCAGTCCAGTCTTCTCCTGGAGGCATCCGTACCCTAAACAGCGGCGTGATGGGGGGATTTGGTTTTTTTTTATGGCCTGGCCGGATGCCCGTTTTGACACCAACCCGACAGTATTACAGTAAATAAAAAGGGAATAAAGTAACGAAGGGAATAAAGTAAGAAAAACAATTGTTACTACAAGCAATTGGTTTGTTTTTCTTATTTAAGTGGATAAATAACCTTTAAAAAAACCTTTTCCCTAGGCCATTGGGGGGGTTTAACCCCCGAAACCACCCTTTGTCTACGCCGCTGACCCTAAAACTCTTTTAACTTCCTTAGACTGGCCTACAAAAAATTTATATGGAGCCATGTACGTTTTACTACGACTAAGTATAGGCAACACTCTATTTTGTTCCTTTTTTGCTTCTTCACTCGGTCTTTAACTGTAATGAGGATGACAAGATAAGCATTTGAGCTTCTTCTCCTCATGAGTTGATCCACCCTATTCTGTGCTGTTACTACACTCTCAAGCCTACCTGACTCCGTCTGGTAAAGCGTGTTATATACTATATGTAGGCTAATACTTGTACTACAAAATGCGCATTGTGAATGTATTTTCCACCGAACTGATTCAAGAAATTTGGCTAAAACACATGGTAGAACCACTCTATTGTCTTCTATCTCCTAATTAACTTCCTCTAAAGGTGCCACTATGATATTCAGTCTATAATAATATTGCGATTGCACTATTGTCAAAGATTATTGCAGAGAGTGAATTTGTTTGCTTCTAATAATTGTCAGTGCCGTTCATCAATAGTGAAATGTTTTTGTCTATAGCAACTTCAAGACAATACACGCCAGCTGCGTGACGTCAAATGGTGAACAGCTATTGTTGGGTGTTGATGGTGGAAGCGTACGATTTGTCGACATCCTTTCTTTCAAACTGACTGAAAAGACAATTCAACAGGAAGCAATCATTACTCAGTAAATAACTACTTCCATTTTTTAGTTAAGCCGTAAAACAATCGAAGCTGCTTTTATTGGCTGAGTCCAGTGAAACTGAGCAGTGTTTGTTGGAAACATGGTGGGTACATGTTGACACATGGTGGGTGGGTACGTGGTTAGCACAAGACATGGTAGGTACATAGTGGTAGCATGGTGGGTACCTAGTAGGTACATGGTGTAAACGTGGTGGGTACATGGATGAAACATGGTGGGTACATAGTGGAAATATGGTGGGTACATGGTTGAAACATGGTTGAAACATGGTGGGTACATGGTTGAAACATGGTGGGTACATGATCGAAACATGGTGGAAATGTGTTGGGTACATAGTGGAAACATGGTGGGTACATTGTTGAAACATAGTAGGTACATGGTGGATACATGGTGGGCACATGGTGTAAACGTGGTGGGTACATGGTGGAAATATGTTGGGTACATAGTGTAAACATGGTGGGTACATGTTTGAAACATGGTGGAAACATGGTGGGTACATGGTTGAAACATGGCGGGTACATGGTGGAAATATTTGGGTACATAGTGTAAACATGGTGGGCACATGGTTGAAACATGGTTGAAATATGTGAGTACATAGTGGAAAAATGGTGGGTACATTGTTGAAACATGGTAGGTACATGGTGGGTACATGGTGAAAAATGGTGGATAGGTACGTGATGGAAACATAGTGGGTACACATGATATATATATATACATGTGGCGAAGCAAGGTGGATGAATGGTGGAAACATGGTGGACCAGGATATAATTATGGTGGTACATGATGGGTTCATGGTAGTTACTTTGCACAAATATGGTTGATACATACTGAATATGTTTGATGCAGTATGTGATGAGATGGTTGAGTATAGTTGCCCTGGAATGCAAGATATCCTGGCGAAATGCTGATTGAGTTGGCAGCTAAATCACTTATGTTAATGTCTTTCTCGTGTCATCTGCTGAGTCATCTAATATAATCTGGTCTCTAATTTTTTGCCTATTTTCTGCCTTTATTATCATTGCTAATGTCCGTAATTCGTTTCTCTTGTTATTGTAGCCTTAGCGAACTGAGCACAAATATTGTTGATGGAACTATGAACATTGGCACACGCACACATGTACATGCACACACACAGAGAGAGAGAGAGAGACAGACAGACAGACAGAGACAGAGAGAGGGAGGGAGATATATATATATATAGAGAGAGAGAGAGAGAGAGACGTAATGGATACATATTACATATACAGTTTTTACACACTGGTCTAAGTTATTCAGATATTATATTTTTGCACACAGACACATGTATTCAGCTATATATGCAATCAAACAGATACATAGGCACACTTAGGCAGGTATACACACAGATATTTGTGGACACTGACATACTGTTTATATGCATATATAATATATATTATATGGGCACAACCCCCCCGCCCACACACACATACACACACACACACACACACACACACACACACACACACACACACACACACACTGACAGACATGTAGAATGGACAGTGGACACAGGGACATGCCTCAGACAAAATAAACTTGCCATGTCAGTAATTGCTGGAGAACTTTTTGCCATTCAATTGTATCAAATATTGCACACGTGATCAGCAGCACTCATGCCACTCTGTTGGTAAATAGGGTCCAAGTGATGCGAAGTGGTCATGAAACAATAAGCTATGGACATTGCAGGAAAGTCTGTTTCTGTTATTGAATGAGTGAATGAATGAATGAATGAATGAGTGAGTGAGTGAGTGAGTGAATGAATGAATGGATGAAGGGATGAATGAGTGAATGAATGGATGGATGGATGGATGAATGAGTGAGTGAATGAATAAATGGATGGATGAATGAGTGAATGAATGAATGAGTGAATGAATGAGTGAGTGAATGAATGAATGAATATATGAATGAATGAATGAGCGAATGAATGAATGAACGGATGAATGGATGAATGGATGAATGAATGTATGGATGAATGAATGTATGAATGAATGAATGAATGAATGAATGAATGAATGAATGAATGAATGAATGAATGAATGAATGGATGAATGGATGAATGAATGAATGAATGAATAATAAATCTAAAAAGTCAATACTTGTTATTATTACTGACCATTTTCATTTAATTATCAATTGTTTTTATTGACATTCTTTTCCTAGCTATTGACCTAAGGCTAATTGCAGAGACAGACTGTCAGACAGTGAACTCGTGAGCTGTGCAGTGTGCATGATGTGTCCATAAGCATAAATCAGTTTCCTGCCCGGTACATTGTTGCCGCCTTTTTTTCTTGATTGGCTTATTTATTGATTAGATAGAATATTCTAAATCAATAGATGATATGGTGATCGATTTATTGATCGATCGATTGATTGATTAATCGATTGATTGATTAATCGATTGATTGATTAATCGATTGATTAATCGACTGATTGATTGACTGATTGATTGATTAATCGATTGATTGATTGACTTATATCAGCGGTTGGAATTTAGCACAGTGCTTTTGACTGAGGATTATGTATTAAGCATGTAAATCCATTTCAGAATGGATTGGCAATCCTATGCATGCTTCTTTCTTGTCTTATTTGTTATTCATTCATTCACTATAGAAATTTATATAGTGCCTCTTCAGGGTTACTACTCAGGAGTGCTCCCAACCCAATTATGTCATTAGTCACCGGAGTGTATCAGGAATATTGGTTTTATGGAGCACCATGTACATTGTATATGGAATTACCTGTATAGAGGGTGTAGCCAGCCGTTAGAAAATGGGGTGGTTATGAAACAAATTTTAATGACTAGGAGTCTTGGTCAACACTCCCTCTTTACCCAAATGAAAATTCAACGGATTTGAACAAATTGTGTGGTCATATTATTCAGAGTGGGGTGATTCAAATTACCCCAAACCACCCTGTGGCAACACCACTTGAAGTACAGTAGATTAATCTGCATTTACATTTTCAATTTTAATCACAAAGTTTTATAATTACCAAATAATCACAAAGTTATGAGATAAAAATGTAAACAGCAGTGAAAGGCAGCAACGTCAACGTTAAAAAAAGCCAAAGACCATTATTTACTATTCTAATCATGGTCGCCTGCCTTATTTAGGTGGCTTGCCCGGAACAGATTCAGTGATTTTTGTTCAGAATTTAGTTAATTTGGTCTGATTGCCTTGAGCCGAATGAAGGGCAATTTGTGTCCTATTATCGGGCGTGCTGATAACGCTTGATATTCAAATTAGTGATTCCAGATATAATAATGATTTCCCTCATTTATCCCTGCGGTTCCTGATAGAAATTGCTAATGAGGCGGTCCGAGCGGCCTTTGATGTGCTTTGCTGCTTGAAACTAGTCCAGTGCGTTCACAATCAGCCATCAGTTTGTCATAAAACATCAGCTCTCGTGAGTCCTGACATTTCTCGTAATAAACCGTTTCTTTTTAAACGAATTATTAATTTATACGTGTTAATTAACATACACCAATCATCGAACAGGTTCAATAAATCATCTGGCCCGCCTATTAATAGCTCTTGCGCATGTGCGTTTACTATAGCGACGATTTAGTTGCCGACTTAGTCAGCGGTGCCTTGAGT
Organism: Lumbricus terrestris; assembly: GCA_949752735.1. Lineage (NCBI taxonomy): Eukaryota > Metazoa > Annelida > Clitellata > Crassiclitellata > Lumbricidae > Lumbricus > Lumbricus terrestris. The sequence goes on from OX457051.1 coordinate 29,823,536, forward strand.
GTGTCTGGTGAATACCGACTGTCGCAAGCTCTTAACTATGACACGTCTTAACTAGTTGCATACAAATATTTTGCTGTTGCCCTGTGGCCTGCAGGGTAGCTTTGTCCCTTAAGTTCCCTTTGAATATTATAACTGACGTCCCTTGAGCCAGGGCTGTTTTTAAGGAATTTTTAGAACTGCACAACTCTTTCTTTCCTTTCCCATCCTCCATGGTAAATTACTTCCGATCGGATGAAAATGACCTTTTTGCTAGTTTTAATTGCACAAAACGTGTGACAGAAGTGCTGCTACAACTGCACAAATCCATTTAGAACTGCACATTTTGTGTACAACTGCACGTTAAAAAAGCCCTGCCTTGAGCTCTCTTTGAATATTATAACTGAGTAATTGCAGGACTTGCCCTAATTTTGAGCTGAACTTTGTTTGCTGTTCATAAATTTTTATGCCTGACACTTTTATTGTGGCATTGATACAGGATTGGCTTTTCTTGTCGACTTCACTGTTTGCTAACTTCATTGTGAAAACAGATAATGAAAGAGATAGTGAATGTTAATATGGTTTTATTGACTGCTGGTTTCGTAGCCTGATACTTTGTCTAGACTTTGTTCAAATGATTAATCTGTTTCAAACAGCTTGGTATAAAACCACTTTTTTTATTCTAACCTCCAAACATTGGACTTTTCTTTGAAATACGTCATCTCCTTCAATCTGTCTGCTCTACAAATCTTTCTGGTAGTCTCTCGTCCTTTACTCTTCTTAAGACCTGCTTCTTCTTGAGGGGCTTTCAATACACACTGGGAGAGTTTCTGAACGGTTTGCAAATGCTCAAATACAATACAGTACACTACAGTACAATACAATAAACGACAATACAATTCAATACAGTAAGATATATTGCAATACAATACAGCACAATGCAATACAATACAATGCAATGCGATAAAATTCAATACAATACAATGGTTATATTGTTAACTGGTGATGTCTTTTTTTGTGGACAAAATAAAATGACATCAACGGGGAAATTCTTGGTGTCTGTGTTACAGCTTATTCCATTGTGACAGATTAAATCTTTAATCAATTAATTTATTAATCAATTCCAACCTAAATAGCATCAAAAGACTGAAAGAGATCATTGCAGATTCTCTGAAGTTATCAGAATTTGTTAAGATATCATGAATAGGCATGTCACATTAATTTTGGCTTTGATTAATTACTTAACATTTTAATGTTTGATTTCATTTGCTCTTTGTCCATTTTAATTGAAATGTATGTATGTGCGCTTGTTATAGCCCCTTCAAGATTTCTCCTCAGAAACGCTGCCGACTACAACGCTGACAGCCTGACACTGAATCGGAGTTCGGAGTTTCACGTCAAAGCGCTGAGCAATTGCGAGTGAAGGACTTAACTGGCTCCTATGCGGCGGCTTGAGGTGGATTAGAACCTGCAACCCTCCAGCTACAAGGCAACAGACATGCCCACTACACCACCGCATCCCACAAATGCTTCTTTAAAATTTCTGTTTTCATTTGTGATGTTCGTTTAGACTTGGAAATCAGTTGTCTTACTCTTCTGTTTTTCTTTCAGCGCACCAGATGATTTCAAAACCAACCCTGGCACCATCATTGACGTCATTCAGCACCCAACTGACTCTCAGAAGGTAACCATTCCGACATTATTTATTAAAAGTGAAGTATCTTTTTAGAACATCTTAATTCTAAAAGTGAATTGTGTGGTGATGGTTGAATGTCTTTTTTAAAGAATAATTGAATTTTAAAAATGAATTGTGGGACTGATGGTTGAATGGTAATACACAAGCAAAAGGAGCAGCTCTGGGGAACTAGGTTCAATACTTAACTCAGTCTTTTATTACCTAGGAGGCGGTGGTAATATACAATACAATGCAATACAATACAATTAAGCATCTAAAGCAAAGTCTTGCACAAGAGCGCATTTCACTACAGACCTAGTCATAATGTATGAAAATAAATGAGTTTTTAATTTAGATTTAAACTCCGCAACAGCAGTCAGGTTCATGTAATGTGAAGTATGGTTACTTTGCCGAACCTTTGGCCTCTTTTGGGTCTCCTGGTTAGACTGATACTACTGGAAGACATGGTGTAATTATGACCTGTATACCGAAATAAATATGTTATGTTAAAAGCAGTTATATTGTATTGTTTATTGTATATGAAACGAAGTTCCTGATTGGTTACAACCGAGGTCTGATCATACTGTGGGATGAATCCATTGGTCTACCAACGCATACTTACAACACTTCACAAGTATGTCTCCAGTATTTGACTTATAAAAAATAATCTGAATTCAATTCAAGTTGATGATCTGGATTGATGTGCTGACATTGCGTTCTGTTTGTTTGCTAACTCGGTGTGACTAGTTTAGTGACCAGGCTTTATTTTAGCATGCAGTCCTACATAAACATTCTACGTAAACGAATTTCTCTCTTATTTATAAGCCTTCCATGTTTTAATTAACTTTCAGAACTTTCGTTCTTGCTGTCATCTATAGCGATGTGGGTTTGGGTGCACTCTGCCAGTGCCAGTACCAAATCTGGTTAAAGGAGGAGGGTGACACTAATCATCTTTGAAATGACAGTGTCGTTATACAGCAACAAGCATGGGTGCGGTGTGTGTGTGTGTGTTTGGATTTAAAATAAAGCGAATATAATATTATAGACAAAATGTGCAATTCTAAATGAAGCTGTGCAGACAGTAGTTCTAAATGTAGCTGTGCAGTTGTAGAAGCACTTCTGTGCAGTTAAATTTAGTAACAGAAGGTAATTGTAATCCAATTGGGAGTAATTTATCATGGAGGATGGGAAAGGGAAGAAGGAGTTGTGCAGTTCTAAGCATTCCATTAATACACTTTACCGACCAATAATACTACTACTACTACTACTAATAATAATAATAATAATAACAGACAGTTTTATAAAGATAAAATAATAAATAAAAATAATAGTTAATGGAATGGGAATTCCTGTGCCCCCGGTCAGTAAAGGCTTAAAAAGCCGTGTTATGAGGTTGTTGTGCTGGACTCTCGACCCAGAGGGTGGGCTAAAAAAATATCCAGTTTTGAAATTGTCATTCTGCGTTGCATCCTCGAATCTCATTTGCTGTCCTGCTTTTCCTGTTTTGCTTTTGTCTCAGCAACTGGAGTCATTGTCATTCTTCCGCGATGGCAGCGAGTTCATCAGTGCACACGCGGATGGTAGCTACATCATTTGGGCGTTGTCTGAGACGACCAGACAGAGGGACCTGGCCAGCACCCCATATGGTCAGTCTATTCTCTGTCTGTCTGTCTGTGTTTCTGTTGTCTCTGTCTGTCTCTGTTAGTGTCTGTCTATCTCTGTCTATGTCTCCTTCTGTCTCTATTTGTCTCTGTCTCACTCTATCTCTCTGTCTCTCTCTGTCACTGTCTCTGTCTGTCTGTCTGTCTGTCTGTCTGTCTGTGTCTGTCTGTCTGTCTGTCTGTCTGTCTGTCTGTCTGTCTCTCTCTCTCTCTCTCTCTCTCTCTCTCTCTCTCTCTCTCTCTCTCTCTCTCTCTCTCTCTCTCTCTCTCTCTCTCTCTCTCTCTCTCTCTCTCTCTCTCTCTCTCTCTCTCTCTCTCTCTCTCTCTCTCTCTCTCTCTCTCTCTCTCTCTCTCTCTCTCTGTAGAGTTTCTCTATTCTGGATATTGACTTGATTAAGGTTTGGTTTTGATGCCATGTGTATCAGACACTGGCTCAATAGAAGTTACTAATTAATAATAATAATAACAATAGTAATAATAATAATATTAGTAATAATAATCAGTTACTGTGTCATAGCCAGATTTTTCATTTCCTGATGAACATTTGTGATACAGTTTTTCGACAGAGCCCTCTGAAACAGACAATAGATTTTGATTAATGAATGAGTCTGTTGTCTGTGTCTCGTAATTAATTGCATGTCTTTCTCTGTGGACTGTTGTTTAATCTTCTTTTGTCACTGGTTTCTTTGTAATAGCTAATGACCTCTGAAACCTCATTAGGCAAAACCTATAAATCATCATTCCTGATTTATGTGTAACATCTAGTTTTATGTGATGGTCTAGTTGTGATTAAAATGTTGCGTGTCTAAATACACACTCACCCACTGGTTATTGTTATTTGTTATTATTATTATTGTTATTGTTATTAAATAGTAGTAGTATTATTGAATATTATTGTATTATTATTATTTTTTTTGCCCACTGTATTTAGGATCCCTCTTGGACTTCGCTTTTAACTACTGCTCTAAAACCAGTCCGGAATGGTCCTATCACCAGTTTGGAACGGCCCTATGTTATTATTATTTGTTATCATTATTATTATTATTATTATTATTGTATATTATTATTATCATTATTATTATCATCATTATTAATTTATACAGCACCTATTTACTCAGAGGTGCTGCTATACAGCAGTATTAACTTATGCAACATCTTCGTTTCTTTAGGACCATTTCCGTGTAAGGCCATCAGCAAAATTCTGTGGAAGTCAGCAAAACCGTAAGTTACTGGTTCTCTCATTTCTTGAATTTCTGCCATCACTGTCATTCTCAATTTTAATTTTAATTTTTTTATTGCCATTATTGCAATGATTATTTTATCCCTTTAGAGCCTCCCTTTTTGTAACCAATGTTCAAGATGTGTAAACATGTGATGTATACTATACTTCGGTTGCAAATAAAACATTTGATTGATTGATGGATGATGATGACGGTGACCATGTTGGTGTTGGTGATGATGATGATGATGATGATAATGATGAGGATGAGGAATTGAGGATGATGATGATGATGAGGATGACGACAACGACGACGAACATACTATAAGAAAGGGACTCTAAAGAATGTGTAGACGTTGCCTCATAGCAACAACCTATCAGCCAAGTGTTAAAATCATTTTTCATCCAGGGAGCCATTCGTCATATTTTCTGGCGGGATGCCACGTGCCAGCCATGGTGACAAGCACACTGTGAGCGTAATGCAGGGCGGTACACACGTCGTCTTCGATCTGTCGTCGAAACTCGTCGATTTTCTTGTCATCAGTACAGGAGATGAATTGGGATCAACAGGTTGGTGCTCTTCTTACCTACTTACCCAGTGGCTAAGGTGGTTTTGGTGAGCAGTGGGAGCGCTGAGGAAGAGTTTGATTGAAACGCATACAGTTCAATTGTTCCATGCATGGTGAGCAATGGGAATGCAGTTCCCATGTGCTCCCACCCACTTTAGACCTCTAAAATCTATATCTAAATCTAATATAACATTTGGGAAGTGCCTAAACCTATTCAGAAGTGCTCTCAGCATGACAGACGCATGAAAAGGGAAGGGTATTAAAACAGCGAATAGATGCAGGTGAATTTCCTACCAGGAACTTGTCCTTACACACACACGCACACACACACACACACACACACACACACACACACACATATATATATATGCAGTCTGTGTTTTATTAAAGGCAACCTGGAGTAATCACTCGTTGACTTTTAAACTAATTTCTGATTGTAAATGCTTCATTAGTTACATCAGACATTTGCGCAGAGTGTCAAAAACAATCTATTATACATTGGAAGATTTGGAACACAATAAATTATGATATACCTTCCTTGCATGCATGATGGCAACAACAACAACGATGTTTGTTTATTAGTTTAAAATGACCAGTAGGCAAGTAAGATTAGCAGCAGCCGATTACAAGTTTGCTAGGAGTCGATTTAACGGCATAGCGACCTGCAGTGTCCCTCTGTCTGCTGCTCATTTAGCCACCACCACCTAGGGAGTGGAAGGCTGAGTGGCGCTTATGGAGCTAGCAGGTATTGAACCCTCATCCTTCTGATTTTTTCAATCAATCATCTCCCAGCCCAGTATGCACGTGTTGGAAAAGAACTTACCTGTATATTCATTCAGTTGACTCTTAAAACGAACCATGTGTGCAGACGGCTATTTAGGGTTGACCGCTATTTTTATTCCGAGAATTTATATCGCACCTCTTCAAGATATCTACTCAATCTGTTGCGACAGCTGTGCACACTTGAAAAGTTGTGAGGCTCTACAAAAGGTGCTGCATAAATGTAAACACACTTTGTAAAGTAAACAATGGCTCAGACACGGCCTGTAATTATTAGTCGTGCAAACATTTGCACTTCACTTGTTTTCCTTATCTCTGAGCTGCGCTCACTTAATTTCAGGCTACGACGACCCGCACTCTCTCGTCCTTCTGACCGAGGAAGAGATTATCGTCATTGACCTGACGTCTGATGGATGGCTTACGTACAACCTTCCGTATCTCAACAGCATCCACTCAAGTGCCATACTCAGTGCCAGCCACGTTTCTAACGTTCCAGAGGCATTCTGGAACAAACTGGTGGAAGTCGGGGCCCAGCAGTCGTCTGGTCACTCAACGAGGGTACGAGAGTCGTAGGTGCAATCACGTCCTAAAAGTTGGGGGGACCAAATGAATCACGTCCTAAAAGTTGGGGGGACCATAATAATAAAGTTAGGGTCCTAAAAGTTGGGGGGGGAACCATAATAATAAAGTTAGGGGACCACTCAAAAGTTGGGGGGACGCGTCCCGTGGGTCCCATAGGGTGGATGCGCCTATGATGAGAGTCAGAGGGAGTTCTTAAAGTTGTGAAATTACGATGGTTGGAGTTGGAAGAAAGAACTGGAGGAATTTGATTGATGTTGAAGAGTAGTGGTAGTAGTTGCAGTTTAACGTCACTGTGTGGTAACAAAGACCATTAGCGACACCCTCCTCCTTTATCCAGGCTTAGGACTAGCACTGGCAGAGTGCAACCAGTGGCGGAGTTGATGCTGAAGAGCGTTTCAGCATTCAGTTTGTTATGAATATACCGGGTGGGCCATAAAAAGTATCCCTCTACGGTTTTTTGCCAATATCTTGGTCAAAAGTAAGAATTTTAAAATGAAATTTTGCAGGCTTAAAGTCCATTCATATTTACGTACATTGGCTCACTTTCACAAAATATTTCAGACAGAACAAAAGTTATACCACTTTTTGTGAGACCACCCACTGTTTATTGACAATTCAAAAACATAACGCAACAAAAAGTAACAAAAACGCGATTTTAAATATGAATTGCCTAGCCTGTGAAATTTCAATATAAAAATTCTTAATTCTGGCCAAGATGTTGGCAAAAACCTTAGGGGTTACTTTTTTATGGCCCACCCTGTAGATTCTGATGATATCATTCAGCTTGTGTTTTTATATCTATTTGGGATCATGATATGTTTAAGATATTCATCATCATCTGTGTCATCATACCATGATATATATTTTTGTATCGTATATCGTCTATGAGAATTTGTAAAACGCCTCTCATAGTACTAGCCATTCAGAGGCACATCTAACTGATGGTGCCATCATCTCTTATTATACTATCATCTCTATTATCGTGTGATATGCTCTATCATCATGCCATCATCTCTAACATCATACAATCATCTCTATCATCATACTATCATCTCTAACATCATACAATCCATCATCTCTAACATCATACCGTCATTTCTATCATCATACCATCATCTCTATTATCATGCTATCATCTCCTCCTCCTTGTAGTCAACATTGTAGGCCTGTTTTCACAAATTTCACATCACTCACTACCCTACCACCACCACTACCACCACCACCACTATACCACAACAACCACCACCACTATACCACAAAAACCACCACCACTGCCGCCACCTCCACCACCAACACCTCCACCAACACCTCCACCATCACCACCTCCACCACCACCACCACAACGACGGCTTTTAGTTTTGGCTTCTGCAGAAACCAATTTCATGATTTTTTTTGTCAGATTCATTTAACTCATCAACAGTAATCACTACCTTGCATTGGATTTTTGCTATTCATTGCTGTTTGTGTTTTGGATGGGACGATGGGGGGTGGGAGGCCGGATGTTGTTTGTGATTGGAATCATTGTTTTTGTTTTAGGAGTGGCCCATTAGCGGTGGCACCAACCTTTGTGCTACAAAGCCAGAGTCTCTCGACTTATTGCTGACTGGGTAAATTTTTCATCAGATGTGATATGATGAGTCATTATTGTCTGGCGCTTTTTTTTTCGTGGTCTGCGAATAGATGACTGTGGAAAGTCATTGGTTGGCTATCTATGGCATCCGATGGAAGAAGTAATTTATAGCAAGGTCGCACAGGTCTATAATGAGTTTATTTTATTTAGGTCAGTTAATTTCGAGATGATAGAAACAATAATCAAAAGGAAATTACAACTATTCGGACACATCTGTAGAATGGGTGATGGTAGAAAGATAAAGCAGGTAATGATAGGAATCATGGAGGGAGCAGGGAGGAAGGGAAGACCATGCAGGGAATGGCTGCAGGACATAGAAGAGTGGTGTGGAATAAACATACAAGAGTTAACACATCGAGCAAAGGATCGGGAATTATGGAGAAGAGTAGTCAAGTGCGCAGTGGACACCTACGGGCTATCAGCCCATGGATCTTGAAGAAGAAGAAGAAGAAGAAGAATTTCGAGACCCTTTGTTCAGGATGATGTTATTGTATTCTTCGTCTGTTCCTCTTCTGCTTCTTTCTCTCTTTTTCTCTTGCTTTCTTCTCCTGCAGCTCTTCTGCCTTCTGCTCCTCTTCTTCATATTCTTTTTCCTCCTCCTCTTCCCCTCCTCTTCCTCCTTCTATTCTTCTTCCTCCTCCTCTCGTCATTCTCCTCCTCCTCCTCCTGCTCTCTCTCTTCCTCCTCCTGTTTTCCCGTTTCTTCTGCTAGTCCTTTTCTTCTTCTTCCTGCTCTTCCTCCTCCTCTTCCTCTTCATTTTCTTACTCTTCCTTTTCCTCCTCCTCCTCCTCCTTCTCCTCCTCCTCCTCCTATTTCCTCTGTTATTCCTCCTTCTGCTCTTTCTTCTCCTGTACAGCCACGAAGATGGTTCGGTGCGTTTCTGGAACGTGTCTACAACAAGTATGCACCTCGTCTACAAACTAACAACGTCCGCCATCTTTGGTTTTGAGACGCAGCAGACAGACTTGACTAAGAGCCAGGAACTCGAAGATGAATGGCCGCCATTTAGAAAGGTGTCTCTAAACGGAATTTTTATTATCAGAGCTTATAGCGCATTATTTTACTATAATACGTATACTTAGCCATCATCTAAGCCAGTGGTTCCCAACCTTTTTTGACCTTAGGGCCACTTTTTCTAAGTTGGAGGATGCGAGGGAAACTGTTTCTTAGTTGAAAGACATCAGGGGGCCCAAGGCTAAAATTTAATTAACTAAAAGCATATAAAATTGTTATAATTGATTCAAAATAAAGTGTTTGATGTTATTTATTGACGTCAAAATCAAATAATTTGTAATTGTAAATAGTTTCGTGTTCTATCCTGTCCAAATTGTCAATTTTTTTATGTTATTAACATCTGGCCATTCAGCTGGCCATTCTTTGAGAGACGAGGGCCATTTTTTAGGCTTGGCGGGCCACTTTTGGCCCGCGGGCCATGGGTTGGTTGCATTTATGACATTCTGAAGAAGCCTGAAAAAAATTGCCAGATACTTGCGTGTATGGTAATTGATGGGTATTTGTTCATTTCTTGTTGATGCAGGTCGGGACGTACGACCCGTACAGCGATGACCCTCAGCTTGGAATCCAGAAGATATCCGTCTGCTGTCGTACGGAGACCCTCGTTCTTGGAGGAACAGCTGGACAGATTGTCGTTTTACACTTCAGTCAGAAGCCGCAGAAACATGAAATTCACGTGGGTCATAACGCTCGGGGTTTAGCATTCTGGGCTGTTAACACCTGGGGTTCAAATCTAGCCATGGTATGTATGTATGTATGTATGTGCACTTGTTATAGCGCCCCTTCAAGATTTCTACTCAGAAGCGCTCCCGACTAAAGCGTGGACACTGAATAGGAGTTTCACGCCAAAGTGCTTGGCAATTGTTGAAGCAAGTGATTGGGCGGTGAAGGAAAGGACTTACCTTTTGTCCACCAACCTCGCTCGGTGTGGTCAGGATAAAAAGGTTGCTTTGTTGCTTACGTTTATACCCTTGGGGTCGCATAAGGGATTTCAAAATAGTTTGAAAATGAAAGCACACAAGAAGTAGCGTAACCCTTTATCAACCAAGGGTATAGGGTTTCCCATGCCATTTACTACAATTTGGTCGGTAAAGGTTAAATGAAACCAAAGAACCCTATTTGATGCAGACACAAATCCGAGTACCAGTAATAATCCTCTACTTGTTGCAGACCATTATCTTTTCCAAAAGACAATGTGGATTATTCAAGACGTTGATTAATTTTATGGTTTTACCATGCGCCACTAGCAGCTGCTCTGTTTTCCGCTTAGGTTTCTCCGGTAAACGTTCTCACGGATGGCGAAAGTTACGTGTGGAAGGGTCACGATCCACTCTCTGTGAGAACTGGAGATGTCAGCTACTCCGCTGGATTCCAACCTTCCACCGTCGTTCAGGTCCATCCACCGTCACTCTGTACATCCCTTGCTGTACATACCGACTGGAAATTGTACGATTTACTTAAATTAGTTAATCAACTAATTAATCAATCAATAAACTAATCAATTAATTAATCGATTGATCAATAGATTAATCAATTAATTAATCAATTAATTAATCAATTGACTAATTTATTGATTAATCGATTAATTAATTAATTTATTTAATTAATTTATTTATTCATTCATTAATCAATAAATTAATCAATTAATTGATCAATTATTTGAATTTACTCTAACTGAATTATCACTTTGGTGAAACTTAGCTACCTATAGCGTGGCAATTACTTCTAGTCCTAATATTGGCTCTGGTACCGTAATTACCTGTAGTATCGTAATTTGTGTCTTTGACTGGTCTTTCGTAGGTTTTCTCTATTTTGTTACTTTTTGACATCTTCAAGGCAATACAATGTCTGTGTTTGTCAAGTGGTGCACTTTATATGTGTGCGTATGTACCGTTGATGTTGGGATTATTCTTGCAGGTGGTTGCTGAATGTATTTCCAGGATGTGGAAACGCAGGATTGTCGTGCGTGATTCTAACCATCAGTTGTCTTGGTTCGTTTTGTAGACTTGCAATTGGAACGGCGTTTGGATACGTGCTGTTTGATTACAAGCAGAAGCAATCTGTCTACAGCAAGTGTACACTGAGTGCAACAGGTAGACTAGAGAGAGGACTGTGTGCTTGAAACATCGCTTGCTTTTGTTGCACTTCGTTGGCAATCAAATGTCGAGTAAACGTAACGTGGCGCTTGTGCTGAGAATTATTCTGCCATTCAGCACATGCAGACATTACTAATGCGGTGGAAGCTTCCGACTTGACCATAGCCCTGACCCAAACCCTGATCCTGACCCTAGCCCTGACCAAAACCCTGATCATGACCCTAGCCCTGATCCTGACCATAGCCCTGACCAAAACCCTGATCCTGACCCTAGCCCTGATCCTGACCATAGCCCTGACCAAAACCCTGATCCTGACCCTAGCCCTGATCCTGACCCTAGCCCTGACCCAAATCTTGATCCTGACCCTAGCCTTGACCCAAACCCTGATCCTGACCCTAGCCCTGACCCTAACCCTGACCCAAACCGTAATCCTGACCCTAGCCCTGACCCTTGCCCGAACCGTTATCCCTGTACATTTAAGTCATGTCATGTATTTTAATGGTGTATGTTGTCTAACCCTAATCTCTAGTTTTACGAGAGATGCTATATAAATGTATACATACCATAATAATTATGTCAACTGAATTTTCAGTAAACTAAATTAGTCTAAATATATATATATAGCGAGAATTCGGTTGTTTTACGCATGCGTGAAGGTTTTTCTGCCGAGGCAGTAAGTTGTTTTAGTTGTTTGTCAGCTTGCTCAAGATTGCGTAAACCCCTCTCCAACCCCTAAGCAAATCATGACTAATTTTAATTACTAGTCGTGGAAATTCAAAGTTTAAGATCACAAACCGGGTTTTATTAAATCCTTAATCTATGCATCGAAGTCGTTTCTGTTTTCATTCTCCGTGACGGCTGGCTTTCTTCCGTAGGAGAAGGAGCTGCTCCAAGACGCAAGTCTTTGAAGAGATCCATCCGAGATTCTTTCCGAAGATTGCGCGGCCGACGAACAAGCGCTCACCACCGAGCGAAACCAGCAGACGTCAAAGTGGAAGAGATCAAGACAGACCAACCAACGTAAGTATCAATCACAGCGTATCGTTTTGCACATTTCACTTAAAATATTTAATTAAACAGAGAGAAGAGGAGTTCGTCTTAAGCTAGTGTGAAATAATTTTCACTATATAAATTCCATGCATAGATAGATAGACACACAGACAGACAGACAGACAGACAGACACACAGACAGACAGACAGACAGATGATGGATGGATGGATGGATGGATGGATGGATGGATGGATGGATGGATGGATGGATGGATGGATGGATGGATGGATGGATGGATGGATGGATGGATGGATGGATGGATGGATGGATGGATGGATGGATGGATGGATGGATGGATGGATGGATGGATGGATGGATGGATGGATGGATGGATGGATGGATGGATGGATGGATGGATAAAGTTGCCTTAATAAGGCAGGCAAGAGAGCAGGCCGCGGTAAATGTGAGACAAGCAATTTCTGTTTTATCATTTTGTTTTACTGTATGGCTATGTTGTCTATGTTGTGTAATTGTGTTGCATTTATTATGCACTATGACACTCAATGAGTCCACCTATATCAACGCTATTCTTGGTCATGTAGACAATAGACATGTACAACTGGTCAGAAATACATGTAGGTCTGTGACATGAAGTTGTATTGGAAAACCCCATCACATTTATCATTCAAGTAATTGTATGTAAGAGCATGTATGTATGAGCACTTGGTCTACTCAGAGGCGCTCCTGACTACAGCACGGACACTGAATCTGAGTTTCATGTCGAAGCACATGATCAATTGCAAGTCAAGGAGTTGTTCATATAATGCGGCGACTTGAGGTGGATTTGAACCTGCAACCTTCTGGCTCCAAGGCACCGAAGTTAAGCCCCTATATACGACCTATACCAACACGCCTCAAAATTGATTTCTGTTGTTTTGTAATTGTAATTGTAATTATACATTTATATAGCGCCACTTCAAGAGAACTCCTCAGAGGCGCTCCCGACCTGACACCAAACCACAATCAAAGAGAATGATGTGCGTATTCTGTCCATTTTGAGTTACTGAATGAATGAACGAACAATTTCAGGCCAGCATCTCCAAAGCAGGAGAGTACCGACGACGGACACATAGAGACAGTTTCAGCTGGTGCAGCTGGTGAGACCTCGTCTCCACCGTCGCCTTCAGCCGCCTCCCCATCAACATCCCCGAAACACGTCGAAACAAAGGCCGAGTCGAGAACCACCGAAGACCTGACGAGCTCCATTGCAAGATGCATCTACTTCGCCGACACTTTCCTCCTCAATGGTATGGACAACAATGCAGCCAGAGGAACAATACTTGTCGTCAAGGATATTGTATTGTATTGTTTGTATGTGCACTTGTTATAGACAGCAATGCAGCCAGAGGAGCAATACTTGTCGTCAAGGATATTGTATTGTTTGTATGTGCGCTTGTTATAGCGCCCCTTCAAGCACACTACTCAGAGGTGCTCCAGACTGCAGAGTGGACACTGCTTTGGAGTTTCACGCCGAAGTGCTGAGCAATCGCAAATGAAGGACTTGCCCAAGGTAATTCTGACTTACAGCGATTTGAGGTGGATTCGAACCTCGAACCTTCTGGCTTCAAGGCAACGATGCCACCACTACACCACCGCACCCCACATTGTATTGTATTGTACTGTATCTGTAAATTTGTGAAGTGCCTCTCATAGTGCAGACCATAGTGTAGGCGCTCCCAGTGCGAAAGATCCTGAGAAACGAGAGTTGGTTTGAGACAGCGAAAAGGTGTTATTCGGATGGAAGGACGTTTCAATGAAGAAAGGTAATTCCACAGTGCAGGACCAATGAAGACAAGAGCTCGAGTTCTGGTCGAAGCCAATATGCTTGTACTATTCTCATTACATGTTATAAAGTGACACCAGGTTTTTTTAGCGTGCAGTTGTACACAAAATGTGCAGTTCTAAATGGATCTGTGCAGTTGTAAATGCACTTCTGTGCAGTTAAAACTAGTTTAAAAGGGTAATTTTCCTCCGATTGGGAACAATTTACCATGGAGGATGAGAAAAGATAGAAGGGGTTGTGAAGTTATAAAAATTCCCTTAAAACAGCCGAGTTACACTATCTAATGATAATAATGATAATTAATATTATTGATGGTGCTGATCAACTGCTTAAATAAAATGAATCAACAGAAACGTTACTGTATATCTTGTTACAGCTCAGGAACACAGTGCTACTTTATGGGTTGGAACGAACGCTGGAACGATTTTCATTCATCAGATAGTCCTGCCATCTGGTGACCATAGAGACACGGAGGCCGTGACCTGCACCCTGGGTGAGTACCACTAATCTTCTTCCTCTTCCAGCTTCCTTTTCCTCCTCCTCCTTCCACAGTGCTGCATACAATGGTTCAATGAATAAATCAATCAGTCAATCGTAATTTATATAGCGCCCCTTCAAGGTACCTACTCAGAGGCGCTCCCGGCCGAGATCAATCGAAAAAAACAGTCTTCAACAGTTTGTGAAATTGAGAACAGCTTGGGAGGTGTTGCATAGTCAAGGGAAGTCCATTCCAGGTTGGTCCATCTTGCTGGAATAAGTTATGTATCAGTCTCCATAATGAAATTCCTGGTCTTTCTTTGCCGCTTTTCCCCCGCAAGCGTTTGAGAACCATTCTCCATGATTGCGGTTCGTCAGTGCTGTCAGATCTGGAGTGCCTCTGAGGAGTTTCTCTTAAAAAAATGGTGCTATATAAATTCACGATGGCAATCATTAAGATCAGGTTCCTATATTTATGAAGAAATTTATCGTTTCTTGTCTGTGGTGGTTGCTTGAAGCGAAGGAAATCCAGTTGAGACACGGGGCACCAGTCATCCTCGTCAGCGTTGTTGATCGAACCATGCTGCCCCTCACTGAGCCACAGATGTTGGAACAGGGAAAGGCTCCAGATGTATCCGGAGGGCACCAGGTGGTCATCTGCTCTGAGGAACAGTTCAAGGTCGGTACTATTTGTCCTTGCACATAATTATTATGCTATGATGTAGTGTGATTATAGTCTTAGTCATTTCGGCCAGCTCAGTTGAAGTCTTCAAATCTCGACTCAAGACATATCTCTTCTCGAAGGCTCTGATTGATTTCGTTCTTGTTTGTAGAGGCGCCCTTGTAACGGCATGTGCTGTGTTACGCCGCCGTAGAAATTGTCGTCATTATTATTGTTGTTTGTGTTTTTGTTGTTGTTGTTTGTGCTATTGTTGTTGTTGTTGATCTTGTTGTTAATGTTGTTTGTGTTTTTGTGTTGTTTGTATTGTTGTTTGTGTGCGTGTGTTGTGCGTGTGCATACAGAGAGATAATTTTTTAAAGAAACTTCCATAATGGCTGGAAGTTTTGTTGCTACTTAGAAAAACTTGTTCAAAACTACGGAGCTGTTGTATAAAATTTAAAAGTTTCATGGCTTCAATCATGGAACATTTTCCCTCTTTTTCCAGCTGTTTTCGCTGCCAAACCTGAAACCATCAACCAAATATAAGCTGACCGCTCGTGATGGAACCAAGGTCTGCAAAGCCAACATTGTCAGCTTCAAGAGCAAAAGTGGTCAGTAATCGTACTTTCTTCAATATTTGTAATTCTCAATTACATTTATGGGTACAAGTTTCAAAAGCATTGAAAAGCTTCTCGTTTGTAAAGAGCAGGTTGAATCAATTCTGTATTTATGTCATGATGGAACTGAGAAGTTGAGCGTTCCCATTGTGACGTACTTTTATGTACTTACGTTATGAATTATGTTTGAGGAAGATTCAGGTGGCAGCACTCTCATATTATGCCAAAGCTCAGATGATGAAGTCGCTAAGACTCCATACTCATTTCTGCCTCTAAGGCTTGTCTAAAAGACTGATCTTTCTTATCTTAATAATTCTTAATTCTGAACATGTACTCACATATTTATGTAGCTCGTTTCCGAGTTGGTTATTCAGCGCTAAGTACAAACGTTCGTACATGCATTTAAGTATTTCTGCTTTTTATGTAGTTACTTTTCTGTTCCTCTTGAAAGCATTGAAAAACTTATGTTTGCCAAGAGCAAGTCTCATAAATTCTCTATTTATGTTCTGATGGAACTCAGAAGGTGAGCATTCCCATTATAACATACTGTTAACTGCTAATTACTTGCCTATTCAGAATGGTCTTGTGACATGTTTTTTCAGACGAGAATTAGCCGAGGGAGCAATGGATGGATGATTATGAAGAGGCGTTGTAGCTTGATAACCTAGAGAGTCAGAATTCGGAATAGGTTGCAAAACGGAATGGTTCATTGAATAGGAGTCGTATATTTCAGAGTTAGCGGTTATTCTACCAGGACGCCGCTCGAGTGGAATAAAGGACATATCGTCGCCGGTTCTCTGTCCGAGAACGCCCGCCGCCAGGGGTCGGGCTGGGTCCGACTGCTCCCTGCCGTAGTCTGCTTCTAATTGGCCTGACACCACGCTAGCGTGCCACAACTGCATGAGTCCTACTCGGGCATCCGCTCGGGCCTCGTCGTCCGCCGCGGTTGTAATTATAGTTTCCCTCTGATCTCGTGTGAATGCGTCTTCTGCTCGATCGCAGGCGGAGTTATTAATGTTCGAGTACACGTGGGCAGTATTAAGAGTTGAATCATGGGAGGAATGTTTTTGTTGGGTTGCCATTTTATCTTGCATCAGTTCACCAACAAACAACACACAAAGATTCGCAAACTTAATCACCACTCGCAGTGTATTATCATTAAAGTAAAATCGCAAACAAACTGTCCGATTCAACTAAAATTACTAAAACCGGCCATATGACAACGTGTCAGCCATTACAGAACGCAACCAGAAAAAGGAAAGATCTTAATCTTAAAGCGTTAACTATCAGTCGGTCGCTATGGGTAATTAATTGGCGCCCGCTAAATCTCGGCGGTTTCCACTATACCGTTTGGCCGTATCACGTGGCACGTGAGCTAAGGGCTGGTCCTTTACAATTACTTGCCTATTCAGAATGGTCTTGTGACATTTTTTTTCAGACGAGAATTATGTTGAGTACGACTTGGCTTGCCTGACAAACGCTGGTCAGATCCACGTCTTCACAGTTCCGCAGCTTAGAAGTCAACTAAAAGGCGACAATTTTGGATCTGATAACACGTTAGTTCCAGTGAAACAAATTCTAAAGGAATTTCACTTTTAATGCCAGTTTCGGTTATTAGACAAAACTAGCATCTTTTCAGTGTTTATTTGTAATTTAAACGCAGTTTAGAGGTATTTGTCTAAATTTTTTCTTCTGTTGAGCGGGAGAGAGAAAATCACCGATTTTTTAAAATTGTCATTTTAACGACTTAACTAGCAAACTTTTTCACAAGGTGATTGTGAAAAGTTTCTTTACTTATTCGTGATTTTAGTGTTTAAGAAGTATAACAAACTTGTAAGAGTTAAAATTGCCAGACACGTTGACATATCATAATTATTAGAATATTTAGTATGATAGCTTCTAAGAATTTCTAAAGGTAATTGAAACTTTGGAATTGGATGAACTATAAAAATGTTAACTCAGTCGTCTTTATTCTGTTTTTGCTCATCCTTTTACATCTGGATTGCTACTTCCGTTTTTCGAGAAAGCAACCTTCCCATATGATGAATGATAACCATCTTAGTGACCACTCCCTTTCGGGGCTGGCCCCAGATCCTTTTACCGTTCGAGTGGCTGACTCAGTTTACCTTTAAAAATGTCGACTCATGATATTATTTATTCTTTACCCTGTTAATTGACTGTGTCGTGTGTAGCACCATTATGTCTTGATGTCGTATAAATTGCCATTATTATTACTGTTTTTATGTATTTTTTGTACGTTTCTACAGTAGCATAAATGCCGGGCTGTTTACCGTGAACGGAGAGGGTTTCTTCCTGAGATCCGTCTCCGAATTCGTTCATCTGTCGCTCTCGGCTCGTCACGTCAACAAACCTCTATGCAGCATCGGTGTGGCCGAAGAGTCAAGGCCACCCTTGCAGTTGGCGGACGCTGGGACACCTGGAGCAGGGAGTCACAGTCCCAAACTGGAGTCAGCGAGTCGGCCAGCTGTGGAGACCGCGGTTGCTACGAGCAGCACAGCAGACGAGCAAGCCGGACATTCCTCAACTGGGTATGGTCTAATGAATTATATGTCTGTGCTTCTTTAGATCAATTTATTCATTCCTTGACTGGGTACGGTCTAATGAATTATATGTCTGTGCTTTTTTGATCAATTTATTCATTCCTTGACTGGGTACGGTCTAATGAATTATATGTGCTTCTTTAGATCAATTTTATTCATTCCTCGACTGGGTATGGTCTAATGAATTATATGTCTGCTTCTTTAGATCAATTTATTCATTCCTCGACTGGGTATGGTCTAATGAATTATATGTCTGTGCTTCTTTAGATCAATTTATTCATTCCTCGACTGGGTATGGTCTAATGAATTATATGTCTGTGCTTCTTTAGATCGATTTTATTCAACCTATTTGGACTGATCTGTAAGATCTGTAATCTTATCGACTTCTTTAACCGATGTGTAGTTTGTTAAGATCAGGTTTATTTATCGTTTTCTAATACACAGGAATGTAGTTGGCCTGTTTTAAATGGTGTAAAATATACATGTTTTATATGTGTAGTTTGTTAAGATCATTTAAAAAAAAAAATTATTGTACAGGAATGTAGTTGGCCTGTTTTAAAAGGTATAAAATCTACCTCTTTTATATGTGTAGTTTGTTAAGATCAGTTTTTTTTATCGTTTTCTAATTTACGGGAATGTAGTTGGCCTGTTTTAAATAGTGTAAAATCTACATGTTTTTGCTTCCTGAGGACTCAATTACCTCGAAACAAATAACGACGATAATAATAATAATGAGCAATGACATTGCCTTTCGAGGCACCTTTGCTCCGCCGGAACTTGACGAGTTCTAGCCATCCCAGAGTGGATTTTTTCCATCTCCGGACAATTGCCTCGGGTTTAAAAATAATACTTATGATGCGGTAATAGTAGCACTGTAGCAGCTTGTGTGCTTCTGAGACTGTCGCTGATGTGTCAACTTTACAAGTGCAATAAATATACAGTTTAAAATGAGATTTGGTTTGGAATCTGTTAATTGCTAGTTTTGCATTAACTGCCACTCAGATTCACATCCTTTTGTATATGTTGTGTGGTACAAATGTTTGTAATATTAATAATGATCATGATAATGGTAATAATAATAAGAGGCAACGGGCGACACCCGAGAGACATTGGACTTTTTCCAGCTTTTGTCAGTGACACAGTGTGCACGCAACGATTTAACACCGTGGCATTTAGAGGCACTTTTGAGCACTACATTTTACAGCCTGAGGGATCTTTACTACCTCGGGCGATAAAATAATAATATTAATAATGATAATAATGATAATAATAGCAATAATAATAATGATAATATGAATTTCATTTTGTCATGGTCATTAGGGTGATTCACAAAAAATTATTTTTGAAATTTAATGAGCATAGTTGCTAATTTTGTTCCTTTTGGGTACAGATTAAGTTAGGTACAAGAAATTTCAAAATCGAATGCATTTTAGGTTATGCTCAAAGAGCATAAAGTTTACATATAGCTATATTCAAAGTTACAAATTGACATAATGGCCATGTGATATAGCACACACTAAGTAAAGCTGAATAATACAAATCAATGAGTTTTAGTAGCTCAAAGTGGATATAGGAACTCAGATATTCATTCATGATTACAAATTAGCTTAGAAAAGTCCACAATTCAACAGGAATCCTATGCTGACTGATCGACTTGTAGCCTTGTACAACTGCAAGTTATTGACTCACATGCCACCGGACCAGCTATCCGTACTCTCACATTTATACATGTAGATCTTGAAAATACATGAAATTCAGTGGAAATTCTTCTCTAAGAGTTTGTCAATTGAAATTGACCTTGGAAACTATAAGTCTTGAAACATTATAGGTGACTTTTGTCCTTCATGCAACCTTATAACACCTTTTCCCCTGAAATGACACATTCCATCACCAGCAGTCTCTTCTTGAATCAGTAGGCACAATTCCGTCGCATTCTTCTCTTGCTGACAATATTATTGATGGCATGCGATGATCAGTTGAAAATGATATAGAGCTTTCGTCTGCATTTGAACAATTTGCTTAAATTGCGATGGTAACAGCCAAGATAGTGAACTTCCTGTCTGACAAGTTTATGTGCTCCAATGCAGATCCTGCTTTGAAGAATGAATGGTTTTTCGTTGCTGTATCTTCCTCTTAACCTTCAGGAAGAGTAGGCTATTCAACTGATTTTGTAGTACATTGAGATCTTAACATCATAGTCCTAATATTATTTATCAGTGTTCTCCATTGTCATCCTCTTCATCATCATTCAAGTCACTACTCTTGTAGTCTCTAGCTGCCTGGTTACTCAAACAAGATCCTTTAGCTGATTCTCTTGTCATTTTTACCTGGTTTTTATTGTGTCATCATTTGCTAGAGATACAACTATCTCCTCATTGACAACAGTCATGCACATTTTTTGTGATTCTTGCTGATCTGCTAAAAACTGCTTCTACTTCTCACTTTTTTGTGACTCAGAGTCATTGCTTCTGTTATCTTTATCTCTAAACCATTTTTTTGACATTTTATAGACTGAACTGCTTTACGGATTCGTGCCTTATTCCAAAATTCATATTGACTTGATTTTCAAGCTCTTTTGCACGGCCTTCTTCAAAAATTGCAATGATGAAAAAATAGAAAGGTCTGTAGTGTGTGTGGTCTCTTGTAGGCAATACATTAATATAGGAAGGGTAACTTCTTGTTTCGCAAATTAACTAAAGTTCTGTTTTCCACATTGTTGCAGTAGTGAAAAAAGATTCTGCCGCTTAATTCAGAAAAATGGCATTTTCACAGAAAAAACACTCATGGAATGAAAATTTAAAAAAAATTAATTTAAGAATAGTGTATAAACAATTAAACATGCATCTACCAGGTAGCTATCTTTCTCTCACTGCCAAGAACAATGCATAGCCAGCTTTAAAAAAAATGCAGTTGCACTTTTCATAGAAATATGGAAACATATTCCTGCATTATAACAATGATGTCACAGCTCAGAATAGGATCTATATTATATAAAAATTCAGCAGGTTTCTTTATAATAAAAACAAAGTTAGACTTGATTGTTTATGTATGGCCTTTGAGTACGTACATAATTTTTACTATCAGGATTGTAGCTTAATCTAATTAGAATTGCTGCATTCCAGGTCTCGTCAATGGCTGGTGTGTTGCTTTCTGCATGTATGCCCCATGTAATCTTTCAGGGGCATTGAGCACTCAGTAAACGTTAACAGATTACAGTGAAATTTGGTTGCAGTGTTGAATAAGATCAAAGGAACAAAATTATCTACTATGTCAGCCAAAAATCAAAAATAATTTTTTCCCCATTGTGACGTGAATCACCCTAATGGTCATTTGTATTTGTGATGGGCAGGGTGACTCGTGATGATGGTGAGAAGCCCGTTGCGCCTACAACATCTAACGACGTGGGTGGGACTTCGATTGTTGTGAGCGCAAGTGACAATGGAGTAGCCTCTGATGCTGCTGCTGCTGGTGGTGAACTGTTGCCATCGGAAACTGTCAAGATGCAGATGAGGTGAGGAGGAGGATGTGGAACAATTTAGGTGATGCAACGAAAATGACAATGCTACTCAAAGTAAAAAGATACTTTTTAAAGTTTTTATATATTACTAGCTGGGGTACCCGGCGTTGCCCGGTAATTTTAAGATTCGCCCCATTCCCACCCTTCCTCGCACCATCCTACCCTCCCTCCCTTCCTTCCACCTCCCTACCTCTCCCATTGGATAAAAGATTTGCGGCTTAAATGCGGTTCGAAATTTGAAATGTTAGAAGCTGGTGGATGGTGAGATTTTTGGATTCGCGGACCCCCTAAAACCTGGCCAGTGTCGACCACGACCACCCTGCGAAGGATTGGGGTCGATTGCTTCATAACTGTGGCCATGTTCATCTTAACACCATGAACAGGACCTTTACTAAAATATATATAAGATATGCAAAGTTTCTTAAACTGTTTGGTATTGAAGAGTTCAGACAGGAAACAACTATTTAGTTTGGATATCTCTATTTGTTTAGATTCGCTATATAAATTTGGACTAATTGATTTTCTGATTGACATGTTCTATGTTCTGGGACTATTATTACTGCCGTTATATGACGCCGATGGTAATTGGATCATTGACCTAGATTGTGTCTGTGACTCTGATTTTTGCATCCGGGACTTTTGCAGGTCAATTAAAGTTTTTAGTCCCGATTTTTTTGGTGACATAACGAAAGCGATATAATACAACAAAGAGAACTTGCAAAACAGATTACCGGTATTTGCAAAATTACTAATGAATGTAATATGTAAAGATGACTAAAAATAACATCAAAAATGCTTTGTTTACTTTTGCTCTGTTCAAAATTTTATCCTGGTAATGAAAATTGGACGATTGAGTGTTCCAGTTAATTTCAATGGTTCTAACACAGACCCAGCATCTTCTGAACCACTTAAGGCTGTTTTATTATATCACGTTGACTTGTTAAGCTATGCTATCTTATGTTAAATACATAAGATAGCATAGCGAAATACATAAGATAGCATAGCTAAATACATAAGATAGCATAGCTTAACATGATATAACATAACAAGAGTCTTAAGCGGTTCAGAAGATGCTGGGTCTGTGTCAGGCGGCGCCCGCAGGATTTTTTTCTTGTACGCACAGAAATTTTATTTTCGTTAGGTCGCCGAAAAAACTGATGACCTTTTTTTTTTTTAGTCATCAACCTAGAATTTTCCAAAAACATACCTTTTCTATCCGCCGAAAAAACTGATGACCTTTTTTTTTTTTTAGTCATCGATCTAGAATTTCCCCAAAACAAACATACCTTTTCTATCAAAACTGATGACTTTTTTTTTTTTAGTCATCAACCTAGAATTTTCCAAAAACATACCTTTTGGGTCATCGCGCTGTACGCACTTACCTATGTGCGTACGTCTGCGGGCGCCGCTGCTGTACGCACTTGCGTAAGTGCGTACGCCTGCGGGCACCGCTGGTCTGTGTTAGAACCCATTAAAATTAGCTGGAACACTATATAGTCTCCTTAACAGGATACAATTTTAAACAGAGCAAAAGTAAAAAAAACATTTTTGATGTTGTTTTTAGTCATTTTTACGTACCTGGACATCTTTCTAAAAATAGACTCACTGCATGCATGGCCTGTAATGCTTCAGAAAATGCAATCTCTGATTGGCCGACGTGCAGCAGCTTCATATCCCTTCGGTAGCAATAAATAGTCCCAGGTATATAAGATTTTACGCACTATTGTACTTTGAGTATTGATATCGTTTAATGTGTATTGTGTCATTAGATGTTAAACGTTTAAATTGCTGTCGTTGAATGTTTCTTTTGTTTCTTTTGTTTGTTTCAACAATAGCGAATCTTCATCTTCGTCAGTGGTTGTCAGGAACGTCACGTCTAGTAGAACAATCGTTACCAAGACAACCGTCTCTAGGACAACGGACGATGGCGGCACAGTCACAGAAACGTCGACCAATGTTCAGCATCTAAACACCGGCCAAGTTCAAGTATCTGATGGCGAGAATTTGGCGCCAGTCGATGGCGCTAGAGGTGAGGATGAGGATGTGTGGCGGCACAAGGTTGATTTGTCTTTTAGGGAAGATGGATTGAACAGTGGTACGGAGACTGAATTACAGCATTTATGTATGTATATATGTAATTATGTATGTATGTATGTATGTATGTATGTATAGGCACTTGTTATGGCGCCCTTCAAGATTTCTACTCGTTGGCGCTCCCGACTACAGCGCTGACACTGAATTGGAGTTTTTAATGGCCTACTGTCTTGTATCTATAAATAACTGTTCAGTGGCACTTACAGCAAGGAAACCTAGGGATACAAGAAATGCGTGTAAAGATGGAGAGAGTTGTGTGAAAACAGTCATTACCGGTAGTTAGAAAAAGAGGTGAAGAAGAGATGGGAGTGGAGTGATACAATACAATACAATACAATTAGGTATTTATAATGCGCTTTAACAAAACAAGTCTTGCATGAAAGCGCGCTTCGCTACATATATCATGAGTTGGGATGATGGAATTGGAAAGTGCCTCTGACCTCCTGTTGGAGCTATGAACTACTCTTCCCTGAATCCTGGCAGAGGTTTTGTCAAAGATAGTTTATAGGCTTATTTTGACATTTGTTTCTTCCATGCAGCAATTCAAACCTGATCCATTAGCATTGAAGTTAACATACCATTAGTCATTCGGTTACATTGTATGTGGAGAAGGAGGAAGGTTGAGCATATTGCATATTTAGTCTGTTTACGATTGTCACATGGATGAGGTAAAATTGTTTTCCAGTAGATCCGACGACTAGTGATGACCAAAATGAGCAAAATCAATGCTCTGAGAACCAGAGAGGTCAGAGCGCATACTGCACAGCAACATTTCTGTTTTTTGCATGGCATTCCGTTTCAGCGATTGAGTTTTCGTTCGTTGTGGTTTTCCCTTTTGAAATACACGCAATTACTGTTAGCAAGGATAGTTATTTTGTGATCAGTTAGTTATCTCCCGCATTGTACACTGACACGTGAAAAGGAGCTGCATGCGGTTTTCAATTTTTGTTATTTATTCTGATATAAAGTTTTTGTCGGTTCTAAGTTTAACACTCGATGTCTCCTGTCGGTTCTGTTGTTTGCATAGTTTTTATGAGAGCACTGAATGTCATTTCATCAAATGTGTGGCTTTTATTTGACTAATATCAGACAGGTTTTGTGTGGCAGTGTTGTGTGACATCATCATCACTTTGTAATTTTTACACTGTAGTGTTTTTGTTTTTAATCTGAAATTGTGTTAATATGTTTTTCGTTATTTATTATTTTGCAGTTGGAATTGTTTTGATAGGTTATTGTTAGAGGACAGTTTTAATGCACCGTTACATAGAGAATAAAGATTAATAATTAGACCTATTATTACAAATATTATTTTATTGTTATTAGTAACCAATGCATTGAATGCACAATTTGACGTGGTACGGTTACACAGAAGCAGATGGCATTCCAGTGTTGGACAGCTACCAATAACAGTCTTTGGAGCAGATAACTAACTTCATGTGAATCATGGGTTGTATTATGTGCAGAGCACCTCTGAATAGTTAGCACCTCTGAATAGTTAGTACTGTAAGAGCCACTTTATAAATTCTCTTATACAATACAATACAACATAACTAAATACACAGCATATGCGCTAGCAGTAGACTTAAGGACAGTGGATATCGTTTATCTGTACTCATCGCCATCAAATGTCTGGTATCATGAGTTATTTACTGAACAATCGCTGGGCATATGTAACCTTATGTTATTTGCTTACTGTTTGCATAATAATTGTGTCTTTTGCTGAATTTTAAAATTCATATTTAATTGGTTTTTATTGTTTTCTTTGCAGATCATTGATCGACGACATTCAGCCCAGCAGGATGTTATGCTGCGTATCCATTCTATAGTCTACATCGCCTGCCTACCTATAATATATAAAATATACATACGATTATTACATAAATATTATATATATCATGTAAATGCATTAATTATAAGTACATATAATTATATGCAGCATATATGTAACTTTATTATCATGTCTGTGCTTTATATAAATATAGAAACATATATGTAACTTGCCTAATTAATGTGTCCTTGTTGACCCTTGTGCATGACCCGCTTGTGACCTCAGATCAGGAGATATGAACCCTCTTGGAGCATTTATGCCCAAATTGCGGTATAAAGTACTTGCTTTCTGCTTACCCCGACACATGTATTTGTAACTATGTACTCTGGGGCTTGCTGTAGTAACACTATCTATATAAGCATACCTGTATGTACATTTTCACATATTATGCATATAATATTATGTACATACATATTTATATATGCATATATTATGCATGTATGCACATGAATGAAGTGACATGAATTTGCATATATTATGCAAATATGTGCATGCATTTGCATATATTATGCATAATTATGTGCATGCATTTGCATATATTATGCATAAATGTACGTATATTTGCATATATAATTAAGATGCATGTGTGGTGGCACTGTATGTATGCTTATGTGTGAATCTCGTGATACATAACCGTACGTTTTGTATGTCTGGTGTTAGTAAACTTTATGCTATAATCGATCTTTCTTGTTCCGATCAAACGAGCGCATCGTCTGTCTGCGTGTTTGCATTTTATATATGCATATTATACTGTTGCGTATAGTCTTGCATGTTTTTCTTTTCATAGTTTGCAATTTGCTGCTTATTGGCAAGTAGATAATTCGACGTCGTTTGATAATTATGAGTGCGTGTAGAGTTTACACAGTGACCACGGCCATTTTTTAAGGTAGGCTACTCCTAGAGTGGCTGCAAGGGTGAAGAGCATTCCATGGCCCGAATTTTTTCATGACTACCAAGAAAACTCCAACCGTTGTTGTCTATGCACCATCAAAAATTTAGGTTGAAAAAATGTCACATATTATTGTTTTGAGAGTGTTTTGTTGTTTTTCCAAGGGTAGGATATAATAGTAGTGTAATGTGCTCTTTCCAGGAATTATTTGGTTAAATGTAGCTTTATGATATGCTCCAAGAATTGCAGATCAAATATATGTTCTTCTTGCGTTTATACTGTAAGACTATAATATACAAGTGTATGTGCCTGTCAGTGGTTAAAGTGGTTTGGGTGAGCAGTGGGAACGCTGAATGTGAGCAGTGGGAACGCTGATGAAGAATTTTATTGAAATGCATGTGTTTTAGAGTTCCATCATGATGAGCAGTGGGAACGCAAGCCAAGAATTTCGAGAGCAGTGGGAACGCCGTTCCCATGCGTTCCCACCCACTTTAAACCCTGGTGCCTGTATTGCATAGTTTCACGCAAGATTTTAGTTCTGTCTCTGGCAGGCTGTCGTAAAGCGAAAAAAGCGATTGGTATTTGGTTACAATACTGTAAACAGGAACTGGGTATGTTGTCTCCATATTCAGTTTTCATATAACGGTAGTACGTGTACCGGTATGTATATATAATGTGGTGACTTGTGACAAGTGTTCCAAGCACCACCATATAATCCAGTACATAATGCTGATGGTAGGGCATCAGTCTTTAATGAAAGAGTTCAGGCAAATGAATTCCTCTCCCACGATTCATACTCGATAACCGACTGTCATTAGAGTTTTGCTCAAACCAACACAATGATCACAGATGATGTGGGTTTACTCAAGCAGAGACGTGTGCTATGGTGAACGTATTTTGTGCTGGGCGTGATTTGGTGTAGCCATGAGCAAGAAAGTGAACGAAAATCCCATTACCAAGGGGCCCTTACCCAGGATAGATGCCATTTACCTGCTCATGGCCGGGAAGGAAAAGTCTATGTTGTAATATGAGATATGCGTGAACAACTTGAGTTTCTAGTGAACATTTTATCTGTAATTACATAGTTAGCGATTTATAGTCAGTATTTCATCTGGAGTAGTTAACGTAGTTTTAATAAACGTAGTTGACAATGAACTGCTTAATGTTCTTGCTAGCAGCCAACCTTTCAGATTGTTAGCTTTGTGCTGCATTTGACCGTAGGCTTGTGCATTGTGTGATTCACTGCAAGGGAAACCGTTAATATGATTTTTGATTGTTGGGATGTGACGAATGTGTGACATGATGTATCATAGAGGATAGAGGGTAGTAACTTGCTAGCCTACAAAAATGCAATTTTACAAATCTGCCCATTTTGTTCCTTTACAGCAGTAGAGTGCTACCGTAAATCTTTATCAGGTTGGGTTGTTAAAATCATGTGATCTGGTTGCTGGCGAAATACCATTCGGAAGTAGGCTACTTTATTTCTGGTTGTAATTCCTTTAAACCTTGTGATAAGAACATATAGTTATAGTGGATTAATTAGCGTGTTGCGGTGTATGGTGTACTGTACAGTCTTTCAAACTTTCAAGAGCTGTTACATTTTAAAACAATATTACCAAAGAGCAGAGCAGTATTTTGATGAGTAATAAACATTGCCAACAAGGAAATCTGGAAAGAGTTGACTCTGGTCATAAGTTTCGTCAGGGGTCATCCATAAAGGACGTCCACAGAGAATGACCCACTTTGGTTCCCCCTTCCCTTGTCCGCATTTAGTCTTACCCACCCAACCCATACACCTTTTCGGAAGCCCACACACCAAATCCAAAACCAATGACGAAACTTAACAACATTGTGAATAAGGAAATTAATAAATCATTAGTTCTATCATGTTTCTAAATGTTATACACACTGGCATAATTGTTGTCATACTCCGTACATTACTCTTGAGTTGTTATTGTTAAGTGAGGATATATAAATCTGTTAAGCGCATGAATGAAGTTGCTGGCTATTACTTTATAATTATGGCACAGGTTTTTAATATGGTATTGATATTGCAATGAAATAAGTATGTACCAATTTAGTCATAATAACACCCCTTGTCCTCATTTTGATGACCTTCTCCTCCTCGCAGTGCAGAACTGCAGATGTCCTTTATGGATGCTCCCTCATTGTGTGATATCGAGTGAAATGGTCATTTAATCAAAATACTGAGCATCAGTGCAGACGATGATGAATTAAATCTTTATCTGTTTTATGTGATCCTTAATGTGAGACCATGCTGAACATGAGCTGAACATGTTAATATGTATTATGTCTACTGGTGTATTTACAGCCTCATATCATGGATTTTTAATTGTTTCCCTAGTTTTTATTGTTTTTCATAAGGAAAATTCATTTCATGAATAATTAACAAACACAGTGCAAGATTTTAGTTTGGTTTTGAGTCCAAATTTTAATGTATAGCTCGAGCTCTATTGTGCGCTGTTTTGATTCCCATGAAGTGCACATTTCTATACACATTGTTTTGACTTTGAATTTTGATATGTAGCATGTAGTTGACAGTTTTTTTAAATTTCTTATGTACGAATACTTGACTTGTTTCAGGTAGCAGAAGTTCTTGTGTCAGTTCTCTAGCGGAAGTTTTGTGTATGCAAACTATTTTTCTCTGAGAAGTGCTTTTATTATGAGTCGCCGTTGCCAATGCTGTTGCATTCATTTATCTGTAATTATTTCATAGATGGTCGAACGCTTTTGGAAACACGTTTATGTGCCGTTTTGTTTCCAGGTTTATTAACGGGCTATCGCTTTTCATGTGTACAGTGCAGCTTTGTTAAAACATGGCAGGTTTACACATTAAACCAACTACAAAGTAATTGTAGTGTAACATCCTCAGACAGCATTGAGCCTTTTCGATTGTGGATCCCGCATCTGGAATGGCCACCCATTATTGTATTGTATAAAAGCATTTATAAAGCGCTTCTACTAGGGTGGACCGTTCAGAGGCGCTCCCAGTGCGCAAGAGAAGAAATAGGTTTTGAGAAAAGAAAATGAAGAGGATGGATTACTAGTCAGAAGTTGAGATCGAGTAGAAGAAGACAGCGTATTCCAGAGTTTTTTCCTTAGCCTTGCAATTGATGCCTAGGCTTATTTAAAACTCCCCTGCTTTTTAGAAGTCACTCAAATCCTACTTTTTTTAAACTGTGGCTGGGTTTGGGAGCGCCTCTGAGTAGGTCTTTGAAGAGGTGCTATATAAATCTTGCAAATCGGCAGCCAATGCAAACTGTGTCGATGGGTATGGTCGAGATAAAAATGTGGTTTCTTCACACCATGATACATCTCGATGCCTGTGTGTTACCAAAGCTGCACTGTATTTCTTTTTCTGGCAGTGAGTAACCAATAAAGATTGACAGTCTTTGTTTGCATTGACTATCACGTACGTGTACAATTGTACATATCTAACAACAAACCAAGAGAGTGTGGATTTTCTTGTTGCTTAAATCGGAATACAAAGCACCATGAACTTGTGGCGAGGCCGTATTTTGGAGCCGTCTCTAGAACACTTTACGATGAAGTCACAACATAAGTTTTTCTATAGGTGAATTAATTTTTGAATCCATCTACCCTGTCTTCAGCAGCCTCTACCTATGAGGTGAAGCGGAAGAAAGATTTTCCAGTTGCCAGAAGGGAACAATTGACATATATTAGTTTACAGTTCTGAGTGACTTCGAAGTTAAGGAAAAGGTCCCATTCCACATGAGAGATTAGACATGACTGTTATTTGTCTTTATCACCCTAGTTGGACTGGGAGCGCCTATGAGTAGACGTATTCGGTGGTGCTATATAAATTCTTGAAATATGCATCATATCAGAATTCGTCTTAAAATTGAGTGCGCTATAAATGAGTCTCCAGCGTATCAAGAAACAGCCAAGTTACAAACTTTGGCAGCTTGCACCACACATTAATTTTCCACAGATGTGCAAGTGTACCCTCTTGCCTCTATATGCGGGTGCCCAGGTTTTACACTTGAAAGATCTTCCCCTTGGTTGAGCTGAGCAGTCGGATGGATGGGCAAGTTCGTTACCACAGCACCACATCTGTGAATTGAGGTGCCAAGAAGTTGTTCGACTTTCCGTCGTTCCAGGAGAACTCATCCACAAACTGTGATGGTGAAGAGTTGTCCGTTTTGGTTTGGGAGCACGGCGGCAAAGTCGACTGACTGAAACCGTCCTGGGTTGCGGTGACGGTGCCATGGCAGAGATTGGAACCGATTGCACATTCCGTGCTGCCGCTGGTGTTGTTGTAGCATCCTCTCGTTTGCACCACGCCGAACAACGTCTCTATCCTCAGACTTTTCTGGCTGTCGGTCTTGCGCCATTTAGCACGTCGGTTCTTAAACCAAATCTGCTTTGAAAGATATTAAGGCATTTAAGCTATGCACAGCATTTATACAATTAGAACAAATAGTAAAGCTTCCATTTCCTGTGTACATGCAGAGAATTCCAAATGTCATGTCCTAGACATGGAGACAATGTGTGGCATGACTCAATGCTTAGGGACCGTCCATAAATGACGTCATGCACCTGGGGGTCACAAATTTATGACGATGTGTGACAGTACCTTACTACTTTGATAATACTAGAAATCATGAATTTTGTGTTGGTGCATGACAATGGGGTGGGTAAAAAAGTCCAAAATTGTGTGGCCATTTACGGATAGCTAAGTGCCATTTCATGCCAAGAACATCTAAAAAGCTTTCTCTTGTTTTTGATTAAAACTTTGAATTTTATTTTAATAGATACTTTAAGAGTTTAGTAAACAAACTTAGAATTATTTCATTCTAGTCCTGCTTTAATAAACACATTATGCCTCCATTGAACTTTATTTTAATAGATACTCTAAGAGTATTAGTAAACAAACTTATAATTATTTCATTCTAGTCCTGTTTTAATAATCACATTTTTCCTCCAACTCGCATAGCTTTCGCAGTGAAACTTTTTCAAAAAGTCCGACAAAAAGCTGTTGCACCGACCTTGACTTTTGGTTCTGTCAGACGGATGCAGGCTGCCAGAAGTTCTCTCGTTTGTGTGTCTGGATGCTTGTTGCCCTGGAATGCCAACTCTAACTCCTGCAGCTGATAACTTGTGAAGTGACTTCTTTTTCTCCGAAGTCCTTTCTCTATTGCCACAAACCACACATAGGCTACGCTGTAATTTAATTAGCCCAAAGCATTGCTGCTGCATCAATTGGTATTAAGTGCTGTTATATTAAGATTAACCTTAAAATAATATGTCAAACGGGATTGTTAGCTGCAGGTCTTTGAAACTGATCAGGTTTTATTTAAAATTCTCCTTCTGAACAAAATAAATAACACGATAAAATAACTTTATCTGCTGCCTATGAAACATTAATTCAGCATTTTCTGTAAAATAGAGTGCATAAATACTGTTTCTGCAAAGATTTTAAGTATGGCAAACGCTTATGACAAATTAAGGACACATCTTCAGTGGGGAGTGCTCTCAAGTCATAATTGCTTGCACCTCCATCATGCAAACCCGGGCTTTTACTTTTCTGAGTTTGGTCCCGCGATATGAAATTTAATGGCCTCCTTCTTGAGCTGCGCCTGTTACCCACGTCACACTCCAACACATTCTATAGGCACTTTAAAACTATTCTTTTGGCCGTGCTGGAGTTGTGAGCACCTCCGAGTAGTTTCCTTGAAGAGGTGCTATATAAATACTTGAATGAATGAATGAATGAATGTGCTTTGATGAAATTGGTATTACCTCTTTGTCCAGATGATATTTTCCAGCTTTCCATGAGTTCATGATGACCGCTGCAATTGTTCACCTGCGTCGCTGCCATTGAAACGAGCGAAGATAGAAACGACTCTTCCATGACTATTGTCTTCAATGACTATTGTCTTCAATGACTATTGTCTTCAATGACTATTGTCTTCAATGACTATTGTCTTCAATAGACTCGGTCGATTGTCTTCATGCTTTGTGTCCTCCTCGACAGGGACTGCTCAGTGCTCACTGCTCAGCTGATTGACGGGCGTTCTCTTTTAAGCAATGCCTCACAAAGCACATGCTAGTTCAATGGACCTATGTAAGAGACCAACAAGACCCGTGGTACAAATGACTAAAGCTGGCATCCAGCAACACTGCTCGCATCCAACTTCAATGCTCCAGTAATTCTGTTACTCGGAGTTCAGACCCGCAGAGTGGATGGGGGGGAAGACCCGCAGAGTGGATGGGGAGGAAGACCCGCAGAGGGGATGGGGGAGGAACAAATGCCATGGACCCAGCGGTTGAATTGTTAGACACTATTTTTTAATTGACAACTGAATAAAATAATATGTGCACATATAAATAATATGCCGGACGACTCCCACTTTTATTTCAATCTGTTTTGGTTTAAATTCTCTCACAGACTCAAACGGCATAAATATAGTTTATGGAGCCAGTGATTACTCTGCATATAGCGGCCAAGAATTTCTGTCGCTGACCCAGCTGTTACTATTCTTCAAATATTCACAAATCTTTTCTTATAAATAGCAGGAATTTATTAGTAATATGGCTCACATTCCTGATAGACATAATTATGCATAAGCCTAAATGCATATTCATTATTTTGTCCATTTCAGCATAGGCCTATCTGTCTGAATCCTGAACTAGCTCTCTTTAGTACCCTAAGCTACAAATTTATGAGTTATAATTATTCTGTTAATATTCAAAAATCACAGCAATAATTCCTCATCGTCTAACAAAAAATGTTTAATGTAATTAAAGAAATATTCATAACTAATCTTTTATATTAAATTAAAATGGCAGTAGGGCCTATTGGCATTTAAAAACTAATCAAAAATCTCGAGATTTCAACAGAAATGTAAAACAATACCCTATCCTATTCAAATGGAGTTGGACTCCCGAGTATGAAACCTGAAGGGGCATATATCATATTGCAATAATAAAGAAATCAAATAAAACTTCTGAAAAATTCAGTTAAATCTCGTCTTCAGTTTCCAGTCAATCAAATACCCAAACCATGATCAAGCATCCGTTAAATTTGAAAATTGAAAAAATCGATCGGTCTCCTCCTTCAGCAAGCACCGATCTACAGTCGTTGGTGCATGACGGAGGATGCAATGCAATTGAACGTAAGCTCACTGAACTGAAACGATCGGACCTCAAGGGAATGACAACTGATGGATGTACAGTTGTACACTGAATTCACATGTCCTCAAACTGTAGGCCTTCTAACAGCACTGAGAAATTGTACTAACAGTACCCAGAAATTGTACTCGCAGCACTGAGAAATTGTACTAACAGTACCCAGAAATTGTACTCGCAGCACTGAGAAATTGTACTAACAGTACCCAGAAATCGTACTCACAGCACCGAGAAATTGTACTAACAGTACCCAGAAATTGCACTAACAGTACCCAGAAATCGTACTAACACCAATGAGAAATTGTACTAACAGTACCCAGAAATTGCACTAACAGTACCGATAAACTGTACTAACAGTACCAATAAACTGTACTAACAACAGGCCTACCCATATTGAAGATCTTGTGGCTGTGAGGATCTTTGGCATTCCTACTTAGCCTTACAATTACTATTATTTTAAGCTGAGGACAATTTCAGTCATACAATTCTATATCACTATTCAACAGAAACTAAGTAAAGAAATGCTATTTTTTTCTAGTTCATATTAGGTTAAAGCTACCCAGCTTAAAAATTCATTAAATAAAATAAGTAGCAGCGTTTATAAATAAATAGTCTGAATAGTTAAGCAATTTTGTTTTGCAATGAGACACGAACGGCACAAACACCAGTGAAAATAATCTGCAGCTTATCACACGTAAGACAACTCATTTGAAATGGAACTGTTTTTAAGGCTCAATATTTTCCATGGTTTTTATAGCAAGTCTCAATTCTAAAATGTTATATTTGAAGTCTGGACGTATGTAACCCAAAACTCTTTCTATTATCATCATCATCATAATTATGGCCACTAGAACAAACCAAAATTAACTAGACAGTTCGTGATCACGTGTTCCGATTTTATTCGCTACACATCAACTGTCTTCGTAGAAAAGACGCAGATAAAAGCGTGCGTCTCGCCAAGTTTAACGTAATGCACAAGCTCTGTAACCCAGATGTTCCTGCCAATCGTGGAACGACAACTGTTCGCGGACGTATTCAAAGGTCGTTGACAGAGTCGGAGGATCGTGTCCAGCATTGACTTATTCGACGGAGTCAACTCAGTCAACGCAGATAACGGAACAATGGTAGTGTTACCAAGGCCGGAAAAGTGACAATTGTCCACATCATCATCATCTCCACCGCCATCCACGTCATTTAGAGTCTCACACGGAACACGTTGATGGTCGGTTTTAACTTCCGGACCGCAACGGTTAAGGCCTAAACCGTCGCTCGTCGTTTTCTCTACGCTGTCCGATTCGCATTCTACGCTACCATCTTTTTGATTGTCTGTAGGTTTTAAAGTGTCAAAAGACTCCCTGTTTGGTGAACTGGTCGAGTCTGAATCACATTTCTGAAGCACCTTTTCAGAAGAGGAAGAGTCGATACCGTGAGGGCTTGGTGACGTTCGCAAAGGGTGAGCGAAAGGTGAGAGAGGCGCAGGGGCTTGACTTGAGAACAATTCTTTTACGCTCGTCAGAAGCGCATCTTTCAGTTTCGTACCACATAGGAAAACAACGCGGCCTTCAGACTTCAGCACCCTGTTAAAAGCATAACACTCTGTTTATCATCATAACACGCTGTTAAAAGCATAACACTCTATATCATGATAACACGCTGTTAAAAACATAACACTCTATATCATGATAACACGCTGTTAAAAACATAACACTCTGTTTATCATCATAACATGCTGTTAACACACATGCATAACACTCTGTTTATCAACATAACATGCTGTTAAAAGCATAACACTCTGTTTATCATCATAACATGCTGTTAAAAGCATAACACTGTTTATCAACATAACACGCTGTTAATACACAAAAATTACACATCATCATCATCTCCATCTCGGTCGTGGGGCCTACAGTCTGGAACGACCTCCCGGTTACGCTTCGCTCTCTACTTGTGGTCCATCCGACTGGGTTCTACAAGTCTCTCAAGTCTATTTTCTTTGTTCGTGGCTGGGCTGGGAGCACCTCTGAGTAGTTCCTTGAAGGAGCGCTATATAAGTGCTCTGAATGAATGAATAACACTCCGTTAATCAACATAACACTGTTAAACATAAGCAGTGCCAATATTGTGAACATAACAATACCTAAGAGCTTGCACTATCAGCATATGACCTTAGTACTCAGTAAATTACAGCATCAATCAATTTTTCAATCAACATATCGCCTTCCAAAGTTTTCCTGCAGTAAGGACTTTCAACAGGCACTTATACACAAACTGCTTTATTGGCATTCAGAGTAGAAAATAACTTTAACAAATACTAGGAATCTTCCCACACTTTTCAAGCTGCTCCATACAGATTGTGAATATCTATGGTCTTATAAATAATCCCCTGGTTGAGATCCACCATCTTGGTATTTGCTTTAGCCAACATGAAACGGCACATGATGTCACGCTGGCTAATAAAACGTCTAAATATCACAGCAAGCCAATGCACGCAAAGCTGATAAAGAATGTCGTAACTATCATAAGAACTTGCCGCTACAACTGTTCACCTGTCAATCGAACGAAGCATCAGTTGATATCTCTCGGAAACATTCACTGGCGCCTCGTGCTTTATTCCAAACGGAATATCACAGACTACTACGTCGACACTCTCACTAGCGAGAGGGATGTCTGCAAAAAAATAAGAAACAACTCTAATGCTAGTTAGATAACACATGACTTTATATCCATTAAAAAAACAACTCTAATGCTTAGGTAGACAACACAGGACTCTATATCCATTAAAAAAAAACTCTAATGCTTAGTTAGACAACACATGACTTTGTATCCATTAAAAAACAACTCTAATGCTTAGTTAAACAACACAGGACTCTATATCCATTAAAAATGCTTAGTTAGATGACACAGGACTCTATATCCATTAAAAAAACAACTTTAATGCTTAGTTAGACAACACAGGACTCTATATCCATTAAAAAAACAACTCTAATGCTTAGTTAGACAACACAGGACTCTATATCCATTAAAAAACAACTCTAATGCTTAGTTAGATGACACAGGACTTTATATCCATTTTCAAACTGACTGTGTAATGTAATGTAAATCTTCGAGAATTTCTCAGCATCCACAAAAGACAAGTCAGGGAGACCAGCTTATTCACCGGCGCTATATCAAATCAAGTCCGCAATAGCCAGAGCTGCCTTTTTCATTCCGGTGCCAGGTCAAAATCCGGGAGGTCAAGCCAAGGATGCTACGTTGAGGACTGTGTGGTCACTAGCAAGCATTTGGTCATCTGGGGACATAACTGCTAACTCATGTCTCAACACCATTGCTTATAGTAATCGTGAAAAGATGCTCCATAAATTTTCATATACATTATCCATACATCAATCAATTAATCAATCAGACAAAACTTATACAGCGCCCTTTCAAGATCTCTACTCACAACCAAGGCCATGAGAATAAAAGTTGTTTTAGTGAGCTTATGGAACAGTGAATTAAAGACGAGAGGGTAGGAACCGAACCACCTCCCACGAAAGCTGTTACACATCACATGGCCCATAACAGACAATCCATACATACTGTAAACATTGAATGAATTGTTACAAATAAATTCAAAAGTTCCCCTCACTCACATGAGACATGGCTCTATGTCCCATCATTTTTCCAATTATGCTCAAACCAACATCATCCTTTGACCAGGGCACAAGAGCAAAATTTTGACCCCAGTGTCAAAACAATAGAGATTAAAAGACAACAGATAGAAAAACAAATTTAGAAAGAAAAAGACAAACTACAAGTGAAAGGAGAAAAGTTAATCATGATATCTTCACAACAAGATAAAAAAAATTAGATTTACAAAAAATGAATACAAACTACTTTCTAATAGGATAAAACCAAGACTATCAAATCTGCAAGTGCAAATTTTTCATATTATCTACATTGCTGACCTGATACGTCGGCTTGCATCAAAGAAACTCTAGCAACTTCTTTACTATAGCTCACGTTCTCCATTGATCGATAGCATTGCTGAATGTCACGATCACAGCCTATGCACAGCACATCCTAGAAAGATCAACAGCACAAACCAATAAGATACACACAAAGATTCAACTGTTGAACAGTTTACAGTTTTAACATCAGCAATGTCAGCTAACAGAACGTGTGAAGAAAACCTGAAACAACCAATTCTCAACCAATTCTCACTTATGCATGTCTAACTATTCTTCATTTGGCAATAAACTCGCCTCAGATACGCATTTCAGATTTGCAAATTAGGTGATTCACAAAACTGTAGGTCATGTCTTGTGGTCCAAGGTAAAACATTGCAGTCTAGTATGAAATTAAGCCCAACAAGTCAAACTAGTAATTATACATAATTTGATTAATATATATATATATTAATTTTCAGCAGCAAAACAATAAAACAAAATGGGAGTGACAGAAAAATCAAGGCGCACAGGCATTTGAAATGATGGAGGGCACCAAGAGAAGAGGAAGACCACACGACAGATGACATCGAAAAGTGGTGTGGAAAAGATCTACAGAGACTTAACCATCTGAAACACACACCAACAAGTCTATAATCACAATTTTAAAGTTTAATCATGCTATATTCCTGAACAATGTCACCATTACAATCTGGAGATAGATCGCAAAGAGGGCATTGAACACTTAAGGACACTGATCCCATGATTATTGATGATGATTATTGATGATGATGATTATTGATGATGATGATGATAATGATGATGATGATGATTATTGATGATGATGATGATGAGAGCAATAAAGACCTGAATTGAGACGAGTGATGAAGCAGTTTCGGTGGAGACACTCAGCAACTTCAAGGACACGCTGAAGGGCAGATGGGATATCAAAACATTGTATCCGTGGTGCTTCTTACACAGATTTTCTTAGTCTTTTGAAACATCGTAAACCCTGCTATGTTATGTTATATGTACCTACTACAGTGCTATGAACGAGAAGTATCATTATATAGTCAACGTTTTTACTTACACTGCATTGTTTGGCAGCCTCTATTAGAATTGTTCCCATTCCACACATTGGATCAAGCAAAGTCATTCCAGGCTGCAAAGTAAACAGCACACAACAGACAACAAATTTACTTAAGTACCACATAGTAGAAACAAGCATCAAAACATATATATATATGCAAGAATATAATGTATATGCTATATACAAGAAATCTCTGTTCGTCTTTGCAACAATTCAATGAATTTCTCAGTTTTAGAATTCAGACCAAGTACTTATCGTATTAACTTAAAATGTGTTATTTACAAACATTGCATACGTCTACTATATTACTGTGATTAATGCAGAGTACATTCACTTAAATACTGAAGTACTTAAAGTTAAGTTTACTTTAAACCTAAGTACTTTATGAGCCTTGTGAGATTCTAAGCACCGTTGTTAAATTCTTATAAAGTAATCAACATATCTAACCATTGACAAACATACTTTGGACAAATTTATATAAGAAAAAAGAAAATTGTTTTTATAAATGCACCAGTAGAACTGAAATTCTCGAGTGCACCAAACAAGAGACAATGAAGAAAATCCTTAGTTAAATCGCATCAAGCACTTCTGTCAAAGAGATTTTTTTTCTTTTTTAAGACTAGGTGACCCAGCACATAATACAAAAATAACTTCACAAACCTCTAAAGTTGCCAAGGAAACCATAATAGAGGAAATCGTAGTTCGCAACCCAGGATGCTTTATGTAACGTCTACTTGATAGAGGCGCACTGAAACAAAGAAAGTGTCGGCTCTTCTATGCACCACTAATTTACGAGCCCATTAACTGCTTAACTCGATGTAGAGCTCTTTGTTTAGTCTACTACTCAAAGCTACAGCTCAAAACGCCATACTGGCCGACATGCAATACAAGAGGCATAGCATTATCCTCTGTAATGTGTGACCTGGTTCACATGCTGCATCAAAAGGCATCATCACATAGTGGCTCAAAACTTACTACCGTAAATTTCTCTTTGGCTTTCAAGCACTTCGATATCTAACTGCATCTTATCCTGTCGGCCAACTATCCACATTTCCGATTCACATTTCACTGTGACCGTGCACACATTACAGATATAATAAATATAAATAAAATATGTTCCCAGAAGACTGCACGCTAACGAGTCAAGTGTTTTTTCGGAATAAATATGTGACATGTTTTGAAAAACGTGGATCATAGCAAGAAAGACCAGGTTTCTACTTCCTCTGTCATTGTCCAAATTAAAATTTATTCAGTTGTCAGTTAATAGCTGACATGTGATCACAAAATATGCTGGTAACTTTGCTCATTATGTATGTTTTGCTTATTTTCCCCCATGAACTGCACAGAATCGGTGTTGGAAAAGATCTTAACAGTTACCTTGTACATGGCAATCCAACGATTAGACCATCGTGATTAAGCTGAACACTGATCTACAACACATGATTAAGCTGAACACTAATCTACAACACATGATTAAGCTGAACACTGATCTACAACACATGATTAAGCTGAACACTAATCTACAACACATGATTAAGCTGAACACTGATCTACAACACATGATTAAGCTGAACACTGATCTAAAACACATGATTAAGCTGAACACTGATCTAAAACACATGATTAAGCTGAACACTGATCTACAAGACATTAATCAAACAGAAAATACTGACAGTTCGACTAACAGATGACTATGCACAAATCTAATTTCAACACTACGTAAAAATCACTTAATTTGTTTGCATGTGCACTTGTTATAGCGCCCCTTCAAGCTCACTACTCAGAGGCGCTCCCGACTGCAGCACGGACACTGCATCAGAATTTCACGCCGAAGTGCGGAGCAATAGCGAGTAAAGGACTTGTCAAAGGTCCCTATGTGGTGACTTGAGGTGGATTCGAACCTGAAATACCTGTATATATCAAAATGCAAGGATAAATGACTCTTAATTAATCGAAACATTTAAGTCAAAATACTAGGAACAAGTCATTATAAATCATTCTAAGATGATATGAATAAATTTTAGTATATTTACACTGTTTCATAATTCACATTGAAACCAATGGATTTTTATTACACAAGTGATATGATGTCATGGTGCCATCACTGCTCCTAAGATATATGGGTGACAATTTTCATAATTAGCGGGACTTCTTTCCCTTCTGAGTAATCGTTTGTATCACAAGAAACTGTAACATTTTCTCTGTTAGCAATGTCAATGCCTCTGGATCAATAAATGTTTGATTGATTGATATTAAAACAGAAACATTAAGAAATTCATTGAAACCTGTAAATTGTAAGTGAAATGAAAGACGCTAAACACTTTGTCGATCTAAAAACAAAGACATTAGAGCTCTGAAACCTTCCATGTTCACAAGGGTTTCAACCAACATGAAGCAATGTGTATTGCGTATGCATGGGTGGGGGTCCGTTTGGCGCAGTGCTTGGTCAGTCAGTAACCAAGTGACTGCAGGTGCAAATCAGACTGCAAAATGATCCTTGTTCACACACGCATACACGCATGCACACACACACACACACACACACACACACACACACACACACACACACACACACACACACCTACAAACACATATGCATAAACCTACACACATACACCCCCACAACCCACACCTGTCTCGCAATTCAGATTAACCAGCCTAGCATGTATTGTACAGTAGGTACACTAAACAGACATTATACCGTAATAAAGACTGCAAATGACCTCAAGTACCGGGTTTCGCAATTCTGGTGTCCAGCCATTTCTTCTGGCGATTTCACAGCCAACCACACGAGACAGATTCTACAGAAACACACACCAAAACACCAACAAGCCTAAAATCACAATTCCATAGTTTAATCAGACTATACCCTTGAACAATGTCACCATTACAATCATTAAATCCTTTGATGCATGATCTGCATATATACGGTAAACATATCAAAGCTAAATTTGAAGTGCACAAGATGACCGTCGAAATATTTTACAAGGCCAAATGAAAGCAATGTGAACATGCATCAACTGACATCTTAACAAACATTAATACATCTTAACAAACATTAATACACCTTAACAAACATTAATACATCTTAACAAACATTAATACACAAACTTTTTCATCCTGAACAATAACCAAAACATGTGAAAGAAATATAATTAAAAGGGGCTGCACATCTACAGAAGCATAGCACTTAAGAAATGAATTAATTCTGTTTGCATAGCATAGACATAGTTCATATATTTTAGTACCTGAGGAGTGAACCAAGAAGCCGCTGCACCCGAACATTTGGCCGACACTCGAAACGTTACTTCATCGCGCATCCTTTTCTGGCCGCGTTTCTCCAAGTGCGTCACAGACGACGACTGGCTGCTTTCATTCTCCATCGTATCCAGCTGCTTTGAGTTGTCACTTTCGGGTATTTTGTCCCTAATACCACTTGACACTCCACAGAGTTTGGTCACTTGAGTTGGAATGTTCGATTCATCAGCGGATTGGATGGTTTTCCATAATTGAAAGCAAGACTCCCACTTGACCGTACCCACAGACTGCAACTCCGACTTTAGTTTCCATAAAGCTACAATATTTTTAACGAATGTCAAACTCTTAATACATACAGGATCTTTCAAAAGTTAGGGAAGGAATGTGACATGTACGGCAGAGAAAATCTAGATGGCTTGAAAAATTTTTGCGGTAGGCAGATGCGGGTGAAACCAATGCACCAATTGAATGAGTGAGCATTTGAGCAACTGAGTGAGTGTATGAGTGAGCACGTGAATGATGAGTGCATGAATGAATGAGTCAGTGAGTGAACAAGTGTTCATGAATAAACGTGTGTTCTGCACTTAGATTTCAAATTTCAAGTGGTGCTTTCGAAATTTTAATTTACAATAAAAATAATGATTAATACAAATGAGTGAGTGACGAATTAAATTAACTTGTTGCTGTTTAACGACAGCGTGTCGTAACAAAGTTGATTGGTGTTGCCCTCCTCCTTTATCCAGGATTGGGACTGGCCCTACTGAATGAATTTATTGACTGAGTGGCAAACTGATGAGCAGAAGGAAGAAGAATGAGAGTGCAAACTCTGCGGATCGGACCGGAAAAACATACGGCAGACAATGCAATGCAGTGAAAGAACTACAAACAACTGACAAAGAAACTGATTTGGAAAAAGAAAATTGGACAAAAGAGCAACTAAATAATAAGCTATTAAGAGCAAAACAGATAGAGTCTTCTAGCACTGGCCAGATCACTACTGTTCTCCTCATGATGACTTGGCAGCCAACCATTCACCTGCAATATTGCATGACAGCCTCGATCTTTTTGTAGCTGGTCCGACAACATGGAATGAGCTCACTTTGGATGAGCTCCCACCTCCCTAATTTTATCCACTCTCAGTTCCATCTGATGCGTCCTACACTTGGCCTGGGTCAGGAGCACCTCTGAGTAGAATTCTTGAAAAGGGTGCTACATAAATTATGGGTTGATTGATTGCTAAGAAAACTGGCATGTCTTCCACAAAAAAAACATACAATAATGCAACTGACAGCAATAGCTGTAAGAATAATTGAACTTATCACTAAGATTGTCACCTTGTTTCTGGCTGAAGAGTTTCATATCTGGCTTATGAAAAACTCCAACAAAGACTCTTTCAACCGTCTTTAATTGTAGTATTGTCTTCAGAAAGGAGCTTGCTTCATGGCTTCTGTGTTGTAGCGTGAAAAAAACTTTTCCATCTCTGACTGATATCTAAAAGCAACCATTAGAAAATCTTAACCCAAAATCATCAAAGCTCCACACAATCGTCCTCCTGTCTCACTGCTTCCACATTCTAACCTCCTAAATAGAAAGGGATCCATGACCAAGATGTTTTACGCTTATTAACATGTGTCACAACATGTGCTATTCATCAGTATTAATATACTTCTTTATAACTTCTATGTGTTTTGACATTATATTTCAATGCTTCATTGAACAGATCTGCTAAGGCAGTAATAACTAAAGGCAATGCTTACTTAGCCATATAACCATAACCAAAAATGTTACTTACACTTCCCAGTCACTAATCATTTACTTTTAGAGTTCCCAAACTGACTAATTATCAATTCATCAATTGCCTATCAAACCAAACTTCACACATTCTCTGTTACTCCACCCCGACTCTATCAGCCAACTGAAGACCCTGTCCATTACTCCTCAGTTTCACCTTTTTGAAAATCTCACTCTGATCCATTCAATTGAATGTCTTTCATGAAATGGGCAAGTACTTCCATTCGCTGCTTAATAGTGCTTACAAATTTTGAGTTCAAGATTACAGTAACACATCCATGGCTTAAAATGTGACTCGATGGTCATGGACGGTGTCCATGGACTTATTTTCAAATTTCAATGCCGTCCTGGAAAAGCACTCAGTTTTTTACACTTTAAGTGCTGTACACATCTTTCATTCAAATACATAGCTGTACCAAAATGTCTAATTTATTCAAGTCTAATCTTAGAAATTACGTAAACAACTAAACATATTTTATAAAACTGCACCAAAAAAGAGAGTAATCGCAAACTCAGAACTTCTTCAGCGCCCACAAAAGTGGGCAGTCAGGCAGTTTCAACCTAAGTTACGGTAAATTTTATTTTTAACATTTTAAACTTCCTATAAAATAAAATACCTTTTCTAGTTCTTCGTTCATCAGTTGACTGATTTCTGCCACGGCAA
The DNA here is from genome assembly GCA_949752735.1 of Lumbricus terrestris. Lineage (NCBI taxonomy): Eukaryota > Metazoa > Annelida > Clitellata > Crassiclitellata > Lumbricidae > Lumbricus > Lumbricus terrestris. The sequence goes on from OX457051.1 coordinate 29,868,118, forward strand.
AAAGCTCGGTTCCTCTCCCACAAGTACAGAATAAATCCATTCGTTGGTGCTCCACAAGTCTTGTCGACAGAAATCACGTGAATCTTTGTTGGATTACACTAATCGTAATCGTAAACTCGAGATTTCTAAAGCGCCACTCGAAAGCCAAGCGCAGGGCACCAGCTTATTCACGAGCGCTGCGTTGCGTTAGAAGGGTTGTCCATGAGAATAGTCCGTGGTGGTCCGGGTCGAGTTACCATTGGATCATAAATGCGTTGTGTTAGAAGGGTTGTCCGTGAGAGTAGTCCGTGGTGGTCCGGGTCGAGTTACCATAGGGTCAGAGGGGCGGAACAGCTACTAAGGTGGGTGTCGTCTGGGCCGGGAATTGGAGGGTGGAGGATCAGTTGAGATAGGGTAAGAGATCGTGAAAAGGAGTGTCTTAAGTTTCGAATGAAAAGCCCGAGGTGTGATGGACAGAGGAGCCTGAGGAAGGTTATGGTGTGTGATTAGAAATGATGATGAAGGGACTGAAAAGGATCGGAATTCAGGAGGCAGATCATTCCAAAGGCGTGGTGCTGAGATGGATATGGCTCGGTTGGAGAACTTGAGATGACTTGTGACCGGGAGTCGAGAAAGTGTAAGGCAGGCGGATGATCGGGTAGAACGGGTAGGCTGGATGGTGAAGAGTTCGCGAAGATAACTGGGCTGGGAGCATTGTAAAGAGTTGTAAGTTAAGGAGAGAACTTTGAAGTGGATTCGCTCTGGGATTTTCAGCCAGTGAAGAGACTTGAGGACAGGGGTGATGTGATGATGTCTGGGTGTTCTGGTGACGGCTCTAGCTAGAGAATTTTGAATGAGTTGGAGGCGCTTAAGTTGTGTGGAATCAAGGTTTAAGAACAGGGAGTTGCAGTAGTCAAGCTTTGAGTGGACGATGGACGTAGCAATGGTTGAAGCAGTTTTGAAATCAAGCATAGGTCGGATGCGTCGGAGGTCCCGGATGTGCATGAAACAGGAGCGTGATAGGCTAGAGATGTGGTTAGAGAAGGAGAGATGCGAGTCAAACATTACACCAAGATTGCGAACAGGAGCATCGGAAGTAAAGGCGAGAGTTGAAGAGTTAGTCGATAGGTGTATTGAAGGGTCAGGGATTTTCTTGATTTGGTCAGGAAGGCCAAGAATAATGAACTCTGTTTTTGATGGGTTGAGGCAGAGGAGGTTTGAGGACATCCATTGAGAGATCAGATTGACCACATTGAGAAGTTGAGCAATGGCGGTGGAGAAAGAGCCTGGGGAGAACGATATAAAAATTATGTCAAATGTTACGGATTATTTAATGCCAAATATTTAACTGATGAAGAAACCGCATAAAAGTCGTCCCCACCAAATTAAGTTTACTGCATAATTTGCGCTTTACATGTACAAATTATGCAGCAAACTTAATTAACATCAAACCATCTTATATGGGGGAGGGTGGGGGCGTCGGGAATAGATCTTGGTTCCACTAATCTCCATGCCAGACCGCCAGTGTGTTATCCAATGTGCCAAGGCACCCTCCCCCGACGAACAAGTTATCAAATAATTCATAACAACGCGAATCACAGAAGACAAATCACAAATTTCAGCCACGCCAGGCGCATGTTCTATGTACTCTAGCTGCCACCTAGGGAATGAAGGAAGAGCTAAACCCAGAAGGCCCTACAGGATTTGAACTGCGTACTGTAAGCACTTCAAGTCCGAGTGTCATCCATTACGCTAACCCAAATCACATTGGACGTAAACAAAACATCATTAACAGCAATCCCGTAAGCTTCGTTCAAATTGGGTGCATAAGCTTGACACCAAAAAAGACTTACACATAATCCAAATTAAAAACAGATCAAATTCGAACTGGATATAAAAACAAGTGTTCAGTTCTCTGTTTCGAAAAATCGACCCGCACGGGAAAAATATCGAGACGGCTTTCAGAACGATAGACTTTCAGAAGATGCTCTTCTTATCCAATGTTATCTTCTGGAAAGGTGCAAAGTCTGCACAATGTGCACATGCCTTGTACACCGACCACATGGCAGCGCATCGCCATCTAAGTATTATACGAATTATTTATAAGAGAAAGGTATAGTGATGATTTGGTTGCATAAAAAGAAGTCCTTGCAGTGAGTATTCATAATATTTTTGACGACAGCAATTAAAGCAAAGATCTTAGTGTCTTTGTCTAAAGTTTGGTTATAACAATACGGAAGGGTTACCAAAATAATTATTATGCATTTCTCGATTGTTGGTTCAATCGAATTCACGGGGTCCGTCTGCGTTCATCTTCCAAACCTTTGATACGGACTTGGTAGGCCTGCTAGCTATATCTAGGCCTACCTCAGCGATTTTTTCTGGTTGATAACCATAGGTTAATTGGTAATTTCCTACTATTAGTTTTTGTGCTCACTGAAAGAATTTAGAGTTGCAATAATAACAGAATAAGCCATGAGTATTAAATGTCAATTTTGCAATGTAGGGCCTACACCGACAGCTCTGTATTTTGCTGAAAGTAAACGAATATACATGCATGGATAATGGATTACGATTACAACGGTTACTACGATTGTGTGTTAAAATCGTCCCAATTATTTTCTAATGATGATATTTAAGCTTAAGCGTCATTCAATTTTAAGCGCTGGGCTTGTAAAACGTCGATGAAAGGTCGGACTCAATTGACAGCCTCTGATTCACTGTCACAAGCCAACCAGCAGAGCCGTATATGTATATTTAGAAGCAACATAATATCCACACACCACCGGATGTTATGTTGCGGGCTAAGTCTCTGACCCCCCCCTCTGCCTATTCTTAGGCCTCTGATAAGCATGGCGTGATTTGGGCGAATTTCTGCGATGGATTAGTTGGTTCGAACTCGCAACCCTAGGTATCCATAACAACTCCATTAGAAGTCGCCATCATGGAGGTGGCGGTAATTATTATATTAGCGTAAAATGTCAAATGTCAATAAGTAGATATAAATAAAATGGCACTAATATGAAGCAATAAAAACAATTTGTTCTTCGCATTGAGAGGCGATGGAGGATTATAACATTCAGAACAGAGGTTAGTACGTTGTGTCATCGATTCGCATGTCAACGTTTTTAATAAATGTGGTTGCACAATTAATTTTTTTTCCGGCAGATAATGTGTTGGGGAAAATTGAGAATACAATAATTTCGCCACGTGCTCTACACCCTTGACCCTATTGTTTGCGCTGTTGAAGTGATGTCTTGCGATTAGTAGCCTTCTAGTGGACTCTAACCCGTTACCCTCTGACTGGTCAAGTTCAAGTCATAGTGCATTATCTTATGAAAAATGCGAACCTTACGGTTTAATGTGGTGCTGTAAACAAGGATTCAAAAGGCATTAAATGAATTAACTGAACCAATCTGATGTATCATATATAGTTTTTACGTAGAAACGTGGAAAACGAAAGTAAAAACCCATGAGACACTTGTGCAACAAAAAAACTTTTGACGAAGCTTATTCTGAACCGAAATTGTTTGATAAGTTTTGAGACAGCAAGCTAAGCAAATTCCTGAATACAGTTTTGTTCCAGGCCTTCGATTTCCCAGAAACTGGTGTAGACCGGAATCCCCAAAAGTCGTTACATAAATTTCATTACTACATTACATTATATTACTGTTTTTCTATCTTGATGGTGATGCAGTACCTTTCAGTGAAAATTGTGTGCATGTAGACATGATGGATTTTGCTGGGGAGCCTGACATTCCCGCAAACCATCACATGAATGTTCCGGAGGTGGATGTGCTTCCTTCATCGTCTGTCCAGAAAGTCCGATCCATTTTGTTCAATGCCAGCCAACCTCGAAAGTTTCTTTCAAACAAAGTCAGGTACCGTTATCCTCGAATGTCCTTTCCTTCTATTAGTTACCACAATCACAAAACATTAAAACTTTGGATTTGTGTTCCAAGTACTGCTAGTGCTATGTATTTTTATTTAATATTGATTTCTCGCGCTTGCTATAAGCTCTCTACTCAGAGGCGCTCTCGACTACAGTGCGAACACTGCATCAGAGTTTCACGCCGAAGCGCCGGAGCAATTGCGAGTAATGGACTTGTTCAAGGTCCCTACATGGCGGCTTGAGGTGGATTTTGAACCTGGAGCCCACCGGCTCCAAGGCACTGTTCACCGGCTCTAAGGCACCGATGTCACCACTGTTCAGCCACACCCCAGAAAGATGTGTGGACCAGAAGCCAATTATAATGCTGTCTTGTGGAACCATATCAAGAATCACCTTAAAATGACAGTCATGTTATTATAAGTTGTTTCTGTGTACAGGTGAAGTAATTTTGGGAGCCATATCCAAGAGCAATATTGTATGAGAATACTTGCTGCAATGAAGCCTGAGTATTTGATTTTGGTGTCTGTTGTTGATCTCTTTCAAGTGGTTTATCATTGTGTAGGTGCATTTGAATGGCATGTTCTACTCTGATGGCTTCTCTAGTGTCGTCATTATATTCAGCGATTTTGTGAGCTACTTAAAATGTGCATATGTTATGTGTCATACGCACGTGTGTACCTATAATCGTACATGTACATGCATGCTACACGATATCAGTCAATAGTCGGAAGCAAACTACTGTTGGTTGAAAGCGATGAGTCATTAGTTTTTACCTTCATGACATCAGCGAATTTATGGGACATATAAAACTGAATTGGGAAGCAAAGTTCCTAAGGTTTAGACCAACTGGAGGCAACCAAATGCCCAGCATGGGGTGCAGGGCATTTCAGCAGTCACTGTTTCCCACGGCTAAAAGTGGTTGGAGAAAGAGCCTTTGTCCGAAATTTTTTTCCCGACCTCTTCTTTTTCCCGATGACCTTTTTCTAGTATTCGTTGTACATCTATACCTAACAAATTTCGTAATTATATGAATGCACAGACCTAAAACGTGCGACCCGCAAAGGCATGTCATGAAATGAATGATGGGTCTGCGGCCCGGCTCACTTTCAGCCGCGGTGTTTTCTTAAATTATTGAGTATAATATGGATTTGTATGGTGGATGAACATCAAACAGATGTTGTTTGGTTAAATTGTAGTACTTTGTGAACTGTAGGGCTGGATTTCTAAATGGATCCTTTGCCCAGAGTGGGCAGCCACTGCAGTGATTAATTACAATAATTACAATAATAGGACGATTTGTGTAGTGCAGTAGTACAGCTGTGACTGGAGGAAGGGACGCTGTGCACGAGTTCAAAGAGTAAACAACAGTCATGTGATTGTGTAAGTGATAGATTTTTAGTTGCATTTTATGCCGAATATGCTGGTTTTGCTCTGGATGAATTTCAAATTTCATGTGAGAGCACTGAAATATTTTACCAGCCTTTGTCCTTTGTATTTTTAGCATTGACATTTGACAAGTAAATATTTTATTCGTAAATTTTCAGATAGGATTGAGATTGAGTGATAATTTCTCTTGCGTCTTTGCAAAAGGGACTTGTTTCTATGTAAAATGGTGCTTTTTATTCCAAAAGCATACTGTTTTTTGTGCAGATGGATTGAATATGTCCTCTCTCTTGCATCAAGCACGTCATGACATCCTCAATTTGTCTCATGATTATTCTTGCGAACAAATTTTGGATGATTCTTGCCAACAAATTTTGGATGATTCTTGCCAACAAATTTTGAATAATCAAGGATACTTCAGATATGTGTTGTTGGTGGTGTTAAAATGAAGGCTTCAGATTAAATTGAACTCAGAAAATATTATTACTATAATTATTGCAAATTTTTAGTATTTTGAAGTATTGAGTGACAAAGATTATACCCGTAATTTTAGTAGAGAGCAGTTTGTGACTTTTTTTTATTTATTTATTTACTCGTATTGCAGGCTTTCTGTTTTGTTATTTATAGTTGAGATTGATGTTAATTTTAAAGGTAACTGTATACTTTAAACGGTTGTGGTCTGTCAACCGGATTGTTGAATGTATGAAAAATTATTATTATTATTATTTACTTCTCTTATGATTCTCATGCATATTTTGGTGTCGTTTTTGTAGCACTGCAAAGTACAGCCCGCTACTCTTTATTCCAAAGTTCCTCTTCGAACAGTTCAGACGTTATGCCAATTTATTTTTCCTGCTAATCGCCCTACTACAGGTTCGTGCTACCGTTGGTAATTATCTGTGCACATGATTTGGCATGAGTGAGTGATTGATCTGGTTGGCTTTGAAAGATCTGATGTCAAAGAGAGAGAGAGAGAGAGACAGACAGAGAGAGACAGACAGAGAGAGGCAGACAGAGAGAGACAGACAGAGAGAGACAGACAGAGAGAGACAGAGTGGTCTGATTTCATCTGCATAGATCTCCAAACATTTATCATTATCTGGAGATGGTAATTGATATTCTTTGACTGCTGTCTGCATATTGCTACATGCTAATTGCTGCAACTGTTGACTAATGATATTTTGATCTGTCTGCTATCTGACACTTCATATTATTGCAGCACTTGCCTTTATTCTGGCTAATTGCTCTGATTGAATACAGCAGGATGTGAGCTACTGTAATTTAGCCTTGATAGAGTTGCTAAAATTATTACATCTCAAATCTTTCTGTTTTTCATTAATTGAAAACTATTATGAATAATATTGCCTTCACGATGTGTCTAATGTTGTTCAGCTGCATATTGTGCATGATTTGCAAATTGTACCAAACAAACGATATTTATATATGCATATACATACAATTATACATGTATATATTATGCATATATTTGTATGTATATGTTTATTTTATATAATAAATATATTTCCAGCTTCTTTTCACTTCAAGTCATTGTCATCAAATTTATACTGTGATCAAGTTAGCAGATTAAAATGCATATTACTCACTATTTTATGTGTTGCCTTCTATTATAGCAAATCCCAAATGTTTCGCCCACTGGTCAGTACACAACTGCCATACCTCTGCTGCTCATACTCTGCGTGTCTGCTGTTAAAGAAATCTTCGAAGACATAGTAAGAAGCATTTTCTACAGTCTCTTTTAAACCTGTTGGTTTTCTTAGGCAGGGCATTCACTGGCTCAATAGATAGGGTAGTTAGTGCTGCTTGATATTTGTAAGTATTAAATGTCCCCAGTCCATGCTTCGAAACAGAGAATAATATTGATCGAGAGTATGTTTATTGTAATATATATATATATATATATACTTGAAAAGTGTGCTTATTATATATATATAATATATACTTGAAAAGTTTGCTTTATATATATATATATATATATGTATGTACTTGAACTCGTGTCAATTGTCAACATTACCTATCACACAAACAACGTTTAAGTACAAACATCAGTGCTTCCAGCCAAACATTACATGTAGTAAGTTGATGGCTTAGAGAAACGCTTTCACTTAAAATTAGTCTACCCCTATGTTGTTTTTCCTATATATTTATGGGACTCCACCAAGTATCAGCCAGTCCTGCTTTGCAGTGTATGGGAAGAGCTTGCTCAGTCTCCAAACAGTCACTGATGTGTATACTGTACAGTACACACCAATGACTGCACACTGGTGTGCAGTACAGGTGTGATCATCCCTTGTGATAGTGACTGTCCTTGTTACAAGGCCATTACTCAACAAGAGGAGCAGTCAAGCCGGCTGGCTAGTGGGGTAACACCTGTTTAGAGGCTGTCCTTAACCCTTCAGGGTCAAGAGAGTGAAGGGGATCCAGCCTGCTTGCATACATGTATTATAGTGATCAATAAAGCATGTTGACATGATATGAAAAGCTGTCTTTGGGATTATATTTTGAAACAGCCCCTTCTCTTATTTAGAAACTGCAGTGTGCTTTATATATATGTCATATTATTCTTATACTGTTATCTCACTTGCATACTGAGCAGCATTGTATAATATAAATATAGTTGAGCCCTTAAGCACTATTTCTTCATGTCCTCTATGTAATTGTGTTTGCATTGTTTGTATGATTTATTGCATAATTATTTAGATGACATGTATGCTAAATGCTTTCTCTTTATTGCCATTGTAGTGATGGGTTATTAGTGATTACCGGGTAATAGTGTGTATTTATTGTGCATGTATGTATGTGATTAAGTACTACTTCAACAGATAAAGGATAATTACTTATCACTTTCAACAGACATGTCTTTCATTTTAGCTTGCCGTGTTTAAACCACAAGCTAACTGTAATATTCGTATTGTTTACTTTATCCGAGATGGCTTGGCTGAAAATAACCATTTTCATTTCCTTCGTAGTCTTTTTCTATGCCGTTTTCGATTTCCCGCTGGGTTTGCTACCAGACTTAACGTTGATATTGACTTGGGCAACAGCTGTGCTTAGTAGCAACCATCAGTTGAAGCATTGAGCAAATTGTTATTATGTCTTGACGGTTAATATGCTGGTCAGTGGTGAGGTCATTTCTGAGTGGACCTATATATTTGCCTTTCTTTTCCATACATTAGCCAAGCTTACCCTACACAGAAATTTTGCATTGGAATTTACACATTGGCTTTTACAAATGAAAAGATCTTTTATGTGTGTTTGCATGAGTGTGTGTGTATGTGTGTAATAATATTTGTTGGACTCAATGAGTACATTTTATTCTGGTCACAGTGGACACTTAGTATTAATTTGGTGGTGCTCTTGCGTTGAAATACATTTTGTCCATGAAACGTGAAGTCATTGTTTTTGAAAGACTGGTATGATTATCCTAAGCATTGTCACGCTGGTTTTGGTTAACAGAAAAGGCGCAGAGCAGATGACGCAACCAACAAACGGAAAGTCCTGGGTACGTCTCCTTCAGTTGTTCAAATATTATGTCGTGTCATAACAGAGGGTAGTTTTGCCAGAGAATGGGAAGATTGTGGTACTTGGAAATTTTTTATATACTTACAAATTACTTTGGAATGTGAAATGACAGATAATGTGAGATTATAAAATGCATGAGAAAATGTGATTGAATTACATATTACTTAATGCCCTTCCCTGGTTTGCCCTCCTGGTCCTACCAGAGTGCACATAGTGGCAGTTTTGTGTTTTTATGGTTACGTTGTCACAAACTTATAAAACAGTTGTTGGTAACAACAAACAGTAATTTTTAGTCTGATGTGCTCCGAGATATATTTTTAGAGTAAAACAGCTGAATGAATCTCTGGCCAGCATATACTTGTTACTTTTCTTATGGTAGCCAGCTAAGTTCCTGACTGTAAGTTACCTTTGTGTGGTTCTTTTCTAAGTGCTGTACATCCAGAGCCACTGAGAGAGGGAGTGGAGAAGGGACAATGCCCAGAGGCCCGGTGACTTTGGGGCCTGGACTAGATAGTTATATTATGAACAAAGTTTATGATTTATGTATTTTTAAAAATTTAATATATTACAGAGACTTAACTACAATTACAGTTTGAAGTTAAAATTACCAGTTGAATAAAATCATTTGTATATATTATGTAAATATAAAGTTGTGGTCATACCTGCACTTTTTATTATTTCATTTTGTTTCTATGTTTTCTCAGAAGACCTTAAGATAGTTTACGGGCCCACGACTGCTCTACCCAGAGGCCAAGCATTTTTCTTGTCAGCCCCGGGCTGTTTTTGGCCATTCTTAGTATCTGTCATACGGTGATGTATAAGTTAGAAAATATAATATATATAATTTGACGTATTCGAATTTAATTGTTGTTTGTTGGTTCTTTCAAACTTAAGTCTCTTGCGTTATTATCTGACGACAGATGACTTTTATTTGCATGCAATGCGTTGAAACAAAGTGTATGTTTACTATGTAAATTGTCTTTCTGATAAACTGTAGTGCTGCGTGATCATGCATGGATGGAGGTGCAGTGGAGGCATGTGGTCGTCGGTGACATCGTCAAGGTCATCGATCAGCAGTTCTTTCCCGCTGATCTTTTGCTTCTCTCGTCCAGGTTAGAAATTATGTTCTCAATCGACGACAGACCTATGCAAGCCATTCATTCATTTATTCATTCATTCATTATGGAGATTTATATAGTGCCCTTTAAAAGTTACTACTCAGAAGCACTCCCGACACAACCTTGCCTGAAAAGTACTGTTTTAAGGCGGCGATAAAATGCTTCGGAGCCAACCCTATAGGCATACTTAAGGCGAATAGACAGTGGAAGCCCATTCCATAACATGGGGCCAATAACAGAGAACGCATGATGCTGCCTAGGAGCAGTTTGTGCTCGGGGAATGAGGAGTTCACCCTGAGTGGAGGAATGTAGAGCATGACGTCCTTGGACAGTCAGTAGAGACACCGAGCTTTCCAAATATAATATACGTGTAATGTATCTGTGATGCAGTTATTTGCCAGTATAATGTAACAGCTACCCTCCTAAGGTTACCATGTTATAAGTATGATTCACACCTGCTCTGTTATAAATAATTTATGTACGGTTGCTGGTAATGTAACTAATCAATTCATTACATTTGCAGTTACATTTTATTTAAATATTGTGTCAGAGAGAAAAACTGGAACATTTATAAGTGCAGATTGATAACATAAACACTGGGCAACTGCCAACAGGATGCCCCTAGTCTACGATTAACATTTCAATCGATGTTTGAATGTCAGACAGTTCTAAGCAAAGTTTTGCTGTTCAAACAAGAGAAATGTTGGCAATGACAAATAGTTAACATAAAAATCAGGACATGAAATCGGGCCATGGTTGCAATGTAGTTTGACAAAATAATGTGAAAAAATTAAGAAGAATCAAGAATTTGTTCATTCATGACGAGACTTTGCATTGCGTCTCTTCAAGTGGACTACTCAGAGGCGCTCTCGACGCCGGTACAACCAAATAAAACTCACCGAGATGAGAGAGGCATGCCTGAGAAGGAGTTGCAGAAATTGTAGGGTTGTAGTTGTGATCAATGTGATTATAATTTATGATTATGATGATTTGAAAAGCTGAATTTCTTTGTTTAGTCATTTCAGTCTTAAAGCCAACTAAGTAAATTTCTCGTGTTGTAACCCCAACCTGTCAGCGTCGTGCTTTCTCAGGTGTGGGTCCATCTGTCTGGAATAGTCTCCCTGTTGGTGATTCGCTTGTTTCATCAGTGTTTTGCAGGCTCCTGAAGACATATGTGTCACGGTGGTTGGACTGGGAGCACCTCTGAGTGGACTTCTTGGAGAAGTGCTATATAGATATAAATTCTTGAAATGAGTGTCATATGAATTGACAGATTGAGTGAAACATGACATGAATAGTGTCTATGATTAGTGAGAGTGTGCATTGTTAAAAGCACTGTAGAAATGTATCTATATAATATATATTACAATACAATGAATAAAACTTTAGACATTTATTCCTACAGTGAACCTCAAGGCATGTGTTACATTGAAACTTCTAACCTGGACGGTGAGACCAACCTGAAAATTCGACAGGTCAGTACAGCAGTAGTGTATGTCATGGAGTTTAGGTTTGTTGCATATTGAGAAGTGCAAAACAAGATTGCATGAACAGTATGAATTTCCTTCATAGTAATTGCTTGTTAAATGACATTAATTACTGGTATTTTAGTAATGTTGCATAAACAGTACATACCAACTTCCCAAGTATGTTGTGAACAGAACAATATGAATGTACTTCATGGTAAAATTGTTTGTTAATATTGTGTTCCTTGTATTTCAATCCTGCATTCGTACTAGATTCATACATTATGCTTTTTTTCGAGCTCATATGAAGATTGACAAATTAATTACCTTATGAAGGATTGCCATGTGAGTAATTGACACGTTTAGAGGTTGTGTTGTTGATTGAGGTTAATTTCTGGGACTGATCCAATTTCGGTGTCCGTGCCTCCATTTTATAAGAATTTGTGTGTTTTGATGAGTCGTATTATGAAGAGTTTCAAAGTATGTGATCTGGAATGATGCCGCTCTTTGTATAGATCTGTGTGTTGTCTTAGCTAAGGATTCTGCGTGCATGTACTTTGCATTTATAAACACTTGATAACTGTTCTTTTCCATTGGAGATATGACTGGGAGGTCCTCTGAGTAGTTATCGTGGAGCAAACAGCAGCAGGCACCATTTAAGTGCTTTGAATGAGCAAAAGAATAAAGGAATGAATGCAGGGATGCCACTCATAGCTTTTTTCACCTAGATCTAGTTTTTTGGGCTTAATCTAAAAAAGGTCATCAGTATATTTGAAAGCAGATGAAAGACTAAAAAGGTCGTCAAAAATTTCAAGCCCGAAAATTCAATGTATTTTTCGAAAGTTGCCTTTTCTAGCCTTTTTTCGGCCGGATCTGACCTTTTTTTAAAATCAGAGTGGTATCCCTGAATGAATGAGTCGGTTGTGATGTCAGAAGGATGAACAGTCAGTCAAGTATCATTTAAAAAAAAAATTATTTTGAAAATACTGACGTGTACGGTCACTCTTCCGATCTGCTTTATTTATTATTTATGTTGAGTTGTGCTTTCATTTTGCATAAATTTCAGTCCTCTGGTCTAGTATGTATGTGTAATTGTGTGTGTATATATATATATATATATATGTGTGTGTGTATATTTATATACATACATACACACCTAATATTATACATACATATAATTTAGCATAATATATAATATATATATAATTTATAATATATATAAATATATTTGTATATATGCACATACTATTCATTAGATATATTATATTATGCTACATTATGTATGTATGTATAATTGTATATACAATTATACATATGTGTATATATAAATATATATATACAATACATGTATATATTGCTCACTTGGTTATCATTTATACATATGTGTGTATATATAAATATATATATATACAATACATGTATATATTGCTCACTTGGTTATCATTTTCCTCTCATCTGTTCGTCGTATTATACGGTTGCGTGGTGTTGTTGTGTTGTTTCAGGGGATTCCGTATACTGCACACTTGGTTACAAAGGACGATGTCTTGTCACTTGGGGGCAATTTGGAATGTGAATCGCCACATGCGCATCTGTACGAGTTCGTTGGAACTATCTGCTCTCACCAGTCGGAGTACGTTCTCTCGACATTTGAATTCTAGACGTTAATGTAGTGAGTTGTGAACCTTGCAGTTGCAGACGTGCAATTACAGAGCTGTACGCTTGCATGCATTTACATGCAATTATGCACGCATGAGTGTATACGTGTAATGCATATAGGGATTTCGCTTCAACTTGCATACGACTTCTTGATCCATTTTGCAGTTTGTATTTTTTTGATTAGTTGGTTAAATGATTTGATTTGTATTCATCAATATATATTTATGTATGTATATATATTTGTGTATGTATTTATGTATATATATGTTTATGTATGTATTTATGAATTATGAATGTGTATATGTATTTATGCATATATTTATATATTTATGTATGTATTTATGTATATATTTATGTGTGTATATATATATTTATGTATGTATTTATGCATATATTTATATATTTATGTATGTATTTATGTATATATTTATGTGTATATATATATATTTATATATATATATTTATGTATGTATTTATGCATATATATATATTTATGTATGTATTTATGTATATATTTATGTGTATATATATATATTTATATATATTTATGTGTATATATTTATGTGTGTATATATATATATTTATGTATGTACTTATGTAGGTCCTTTCCAGTCGGAACAGATCAGCTGTTGCTACGTGGAGCGATGCTACGCAACACAAAGTGGATTTTTGGTAAATAATATCTAATCTTAGAACTTTGATGCATCGTTATAATAATACGTTAAATGCGTTTGTATTGACTGACAGAATCGTAATCCAGTTATTTCCGGTGGTCATGATGATGAATACAGACTAGCAACTGAAGGATGATAGGAATGCTGAAATAGAAATTATGTGTCTTATGATCAGATGGAACAGATACCATTGAAACAATTATGATAATAATAGTAGTGATAATAATGATAATCTTGATTTAATTTTAAACTGACGCAACACAGGATGATTACAATTCGTAGCGTGAAAGGATCACAAGTTACTACAGGAGTCGGATTTAACGGTTGGCAGCCCATCTTCAGTGTGCACTGATAAACTTTCTCATAAGTCTATTAATAATATATTTAATCATAATAATGATAATAATCAATTGTCCCCAACAGTAAATATCTAATTGTCTAAAATTTTATTCTTGTATTGTTTTAGGGCTTGTTGCTTACACTATTTGATTATTGTATTGTTTTAGGGCTTGTTGTTTACACTATTTGATTATTGTATTGTTTTAGGGCTTGTTGTTTACACTATTTGATTATTGTATTGTTTTAGGGCTTGTTGTTTACACTATTTGATTATTGTATTGTTTTAGGGCTTGTTGTTTACACTATTTGATTATTGTATTGTTTTAGGGATTGTTGTTTACACTATTTGATTATTATATTGTTTTAGGGCTTGTTGTTTACACTATTTGATTATTATATTGTTTTAGGGCTTGTTGTTTACACTATTTGATTATTGTATTGTTTTAGGGCTTGTTGTTTACACTGGCCATGAAACAAAGTTCATGTTAAATTCCACAAAGGTTCCGCTGAAAAGGTCGACCGTTGAAAGAGTGGTCAATAAACAGGTTTGCATTTTAGTCAAGTCTTAGAAACTTTATTTTTAGGAAACCTTTACTTTGCAAAGAGTTACAGATATATTTGATGATCAGGATTCTGCTGTGTGATGTGGTATGCTAGAAGACTTTATGCTTCCCGTAAGAAGTTTGTCATATTTCGTGTTATGATTTGGTTGTGCTTGCTAAGGTTACATTCTGTAGTTAAAATAAATTTCAAGTTCATGTCTGGCAAAACTTGTATCGTAATGAACCGTTGGAGTCTCCAGTATGCCTTGCTGCTTAAAGTATTTTTAGGTTGAGTTTTTATGTTTTAAAATCTTTATTTCGATTTTCAAGTGAAAAAGTCTGTATGAAAACGTTTTCTTAAATCAGATTCATTGTACAGATGTGCAAAAGTTTAATTTATTTTTGTTTTGGAGTCTGGACATGATTTCCTCGTATATAAGTTTGAAGTTGTACATGTCTCATTTAAATCAAACTCGTAGTCATTCTGCTGCTTATTATTAGGCTGTGCTCATTCTTTTAATTTCGTCATGGATAACTGATTTGGGTGTGTTTATTTTTATTAGATTTTGATGCTCTTTATCATTTTGATCGTGCTGGCGTTAATCAGTGCAGTTGCCAATCAAATCTGGACAGCACATCATGTCACTAATCACTGGTATCTTGGAATTACAGGTAACTCAGATGTTGTATGGGTAGAGTATAGGTTATCTGGGAAGTATATCGCTCAGTATAACATATTTTTTAATTTGAGAATGCATTGGTAAGCTCATGATGGCATATATGTTGGACTTATAGGTGGCCCAAATACTGGAAAGGTTTTATAGCTCACTAGAGAAGGCTGTCGTCACTGAACACGTCTTTGTTGTTTTATGCTCTAACCACTTTCGTGGCATTCAAGTACTCTGTCTATTTAGAATTTTTTATTTAGAAGTGTTATAAAAAAGTTATAATTGCTTTAATATTTGCGATAGTTTTGCGACGTTTGATGCGTGTAATGGAAAATTACTGTGACTTTCAGATGCCAATCCTACGTATTTTGTCCTGAACTTCCTCACGTTTGTCATCCTGTACAACAATCTTATACCGATCAGCCTTCAGGTCACACTGGAAATTGTCCGATTCATCCAGGCTATTTTTATACAATGGGTACGTTGTTTTTTGTCTAATATTCAGGAATCTTCAATTGTCTCTCATTCTTTGGTTTTTTTCAGGCTTGATTACATACCGTTTAAACTTCAATTCTAAATTTGTATGTATTTGGTTGAACTTTGTATGTGTGTGCACTTGTTATAGCACTCCTTCAAGACTTATAGGTCAGAAACGCACCCGAATACAGCACGGACTCTGGATCGGAGTTTCACATCAAAGCGCTGAGCAATTGCCAGTGAAAGATTTGCCCAAGGTCCCTGTGCGACAGCTTGAGGTGGATTTGAACCTTCTACCCTCCGGCTGCAAGGCAGCGAACATACTACACCACCACGTCCCACACAACTTTATTTTACTTTACTCGTGGCTGTTGCCTACTGATGTGTGAAGAAGAAGAAGAGGAAGAAGAAGAGGGACGAGGAAGAAGAGAATAAGGAAGAATCTCTCAAGCTAGTGTTAGCAACTTAATTTTCTTGGCCTCAGCATATGGGACGCGTGGCAGTCCTCTGCTATTTATTTTCATCTTCCCACCAATAATATACGATCAGCATACTGCTCTTGTAGCTGAGTTGGCTTGTTGCATAGGTAGGGAGAAATTTGAGCCTAATTTCTGTCATGGTGGGGATTTGAATCTCCGACATATCATTTGATGATCCGTCAGGCTAACCAATGAACTGCTGGGCGGTACACGAACGCCCTCAGTGACCCTCAGCCATTTATTGTTGTCTTTTTTTATGCATTCGATTATGATTTATATATTGCATTTTAGAAACACCACCTGTGTAGTTGCTGCTTCAGGCTTTTCTGACACAAGATTTATGGCGTTGAGTTTATTCATATTTGATTTATGGGATTTATGGTTGCAGTGCCCACAGCGGTCACTGTTGACTGCTTATAGTTGGTGAGCACTGTAACTAAAGGATTTAGAAGTAATATATTCTTGGACCGTACCGGTGGTTGGCTATTTAGAAGAAATCTACTGATTTAATTAAGTTAAGTGTTTTTTTTACTGATTTAGGACCAAGAGATGTATGATGAGAAGACTGATACCCCGACAGTCACGAAAACATCGAATTTGAATGAAGAACTTGGACAGGTTTGTTATCTCTCTAGATAATAAATTATGAAGCGTTTATGTGAGCAGTTGATAGCCTGCTTGTGACAGTTAATAATAATACTAATTTACGACAGTTGCTGTGGTTCAGGTAACTACAGCATATTACTTGTCTCTGTCGGTCTGGAGAATTGCGTAGAAGTACTTGGCTGGCATGTTTAAGGATATATATTATAGGCTGAAGTGCACACTTGACACTGGCAATGCAAAACAGTAGATGAACTTCTCCGAACAATTTTTGGTATCGACTTTGATGAGGTTTCTAATCCGATCTATCCTAAAGAATTTTTCCATTGCTGTTGTCTGCACATTGTATTGTATGTGAGAATTTATTATTTGCCTCTTACGGTGCTAGCTATTCAGAGGCGCTCTGATAGCCAAGAGAAATAAGATAGACTTCAAGCTGCGAAGGGCTAAAGATGACACCCCCAATAAGATCTTGTTACGCATATTACGTGTGTGTGAGAGTGAGTGTGTGGGTGTCCTTTTCTGGCAATTAATTTAGTGTCTTTAGAAACTTGTTGGAGGATTTTTGCATGGCTGTCTGAGCTTCTAATAAATACACAAATAAACCAGTGACCATTTGATATTGAAAGTTGCAAAGAATTGCCATGACGTTGGAGTATTAGGACCTTAGGTCTTCTTCACCTCTGCATTTGAGGGCCAGTGGCCTGTTGTCAGCCACGCTGCATGATCTTTCACTGAGTGTATATATAATATGTGGTTGGTGGTGTTCATAGTAATACTCATTATTACCGACTTGGCTGTGGATAGAGATGGAGCTGAAATCTCAAAGCATTTTTTGCCTCGACAATGGTAATTGTGTATTACTATAGCACCAATGAAAACGAGACTAATCCTTGGCGGTGAGTTTAACCAGCTTGCTAACTGCTAGACTGCCCTGCACATAGAGTGAACATTGTGGTAGGCATAGTGTTTACATGTAGTATCTGTGAATTTATTGCCATTCAGGTTAAGTACATTTTCTCCGACAAGACTGGCACTCTGACCTGCAACATCATGGAGTTCCGAAAGTGTAGCGTAGCTGGCATCAAATACGGGTAACGTAACTTTTGCATGTTATTTGACTACCGAGCACTACTGTTCAAACTCTAACGCTTACATAAATGTATGCATGCCCGTGCCTCATTTTTTCCTGGGTGGGGGAAGGAATCCCATGACCTTATCACTGCCTTCGATTTTACTTGGGGTAATTCGAATCTGGAACCATCCGGCTCCAAGAACATACCCCTAAGCCGCTGCACCTGACAAATCCATGGGACAGGTTACCAGACTGTTGGAGGTGTCACAGAGCTGCGCAATGGTTAATTAATAGCAGTTGGAGGTAATGGGTAAAGTGTGTGATAATCTCCCGCAGTACTACTGCCTTCTCCCTGTAGTAATTGTCTAATAGCTGAGAGTTATTGATATCACCACCTCACCCCCATCCACCCCTCCGATCCCATACACTAGCATACACAAGCAGATGCATTTGAGTTACCCCGCCTTTCCCTCCATGCTTAATGCTTATGTACTTAATGGATGACCTATTATTAAAAAAATTGTGTTAAAGGTGTGTCAATTTTTTCATTTTCCGTTTGATGTTTGCAGAGAGAACAGGGAGTCGTGCGATAGGTTTGATGATCCGGATCTCGTTCAGAACTTCACCAGAGGACACGTGAGTTATGTTGTGAATGATTTAATTTTGCATCTACAGTCTTTGATCTGTTCAGCTGTTCATTCATTCATTAGATGCATTTATATAGCGTCTCTTCAAGGGGGCTACTCAGAGGCGCTCCCAACCTCAGCGCAGCGCTGTCTTAAGATGAGAGAGGAAAGCCTGAGAAGGATTTTCAGCTGTTGTTTTCATTGCATTGAAACCTCTCTGATGAGTTGGTGTAGTCTGAACCTGAATGTGAGAAATATTAGAAATTGTCGTTTGTTATGCACAATTACTCCGTTGAGTCTTTCAAGTCAAGAATTAAAACATAGCTCTTCTCTATTATCTCTGACTGATTGTATGCTTATATTTGTCGAGGCGCCATTGTAACAGCATGTGGTGTGTTATGGAACCATAGAAATTGGCGTCATTGTTATGATTATTAATTATTTCTCCATTCTGTGTCATGTGCCTTGTTACCCGTGAAGTGGTTCTGTATCATACACCAGGCAATCACCCCTAGTTGTCTTGCACTATTGCCCCATCCTGTCCAAGTCCTGACCTTGATTCTGAATATGTTATTGTAGGGCTGTCCATCTGGAATGACCTCCCTTCAATGCTGCTTTTATTACATCTGACCAGTTTGTTTCATAAAACTCTCATGTCTTTTCTTTTGCCGTGTCTGGGCTGGGATCGCTCCGGATTAGCTTTCGTGACGGGGGGGGGCTATGTAAGTCGAATTACTGATCGAACGAATGATGCAGTTGATTGTGCAGTTATGATACGAAAGCATAACTGCATGTCGCATAACTACATGTCGCATAACTACATGTCACATAACTACATGTTGCATAACTACGCGTCGCATAACTACATGTTGCATAACTACACGTCGCATAACTACATGTCGCATAACGACATGTTGTCATCGTCGTCTGTTGTTTGTAGAGAAGTGCGCTTGTCATTCGTGACTTTCTTACGTCGATGGCCGTGTGCCACACGGTTGTTCCAGAACTCGATCAAGACGACCCGACGATTATCCACTATCAAGCGTCAAGTCCAGGTTCAGCTCTTCATTATTTCATTCATTCATTTCAGACATTTGTATAGCGCCTATTCAAGAGGTGCTACTCAGAAGTGCTCCCGACCCAACCACTGCTAAAGAGAACAGTCTTAAGAGCAGAATAGAATGCAGTCTCATAGGCTCTAGGCATTAGACAGCTTTTCTCTGACTGTTGCCCACTTTGTTTTATGTTTAATATGTATTTATTTATTTATTTTGTGTATTTATTTCTCGTATTTGCAATGGCGCCCCTTCAAGCTCACTACTCAAAGGCGCTCCCGACTACAGCGTGGACACTGAATCGGATTTTCACACCGAAGCGCACGAGCAATTTGCAAGTGAAGGACTTGCTCTTGAAAGGTCCCTACACAGCGGCTTGAGGTGGATTCGAACCTGGAACCCTCTGGCTCCAAGACATAATACCCATCAATACACCACCAAGCCCCCGTGTGTGGGTTTGTATGGATGAGCACATGTTACAGCGCCCCTTTAAGATTTTGCTCAAGAGGCACGCCCGACTACAGTGTGGACACTGAATCGGAGTTTCACGCCAAAGCGCATGAGCAATTACGAGTGAAGGACTTGCTCACGGTGCCTGCGCGACCGGGGCTTGAGGTGGATTCGAACCTGCAACCTTCCGGGTCCAAGGCACTGAACATACCCAGTGGTTTAATCCTGTCAAAATGAACCCCCATCACTTTTACTGCATGCTCACCTTTAAATGGTTAACCACTGTTTGGTAATAGCTTAACATTTGCTATTGCGGTAAAAGACTCCAAACTTGAATTTCCAGTCATTATGGAGCAGCATTATTTTTTTTACTGGCGCGTGGGCAGGAGTGAAGGACATGCCCTGCAATGCGTTGACCCTCTGTCAAGGACCACAGAGTTTAATTCAGTGCCAATGGAAGTAACCAGCACCTCCCCTAAGTTGTGTCGTTGTGTGTGACTACTAATACCCTAGGTAATGTACGCTTACTACCTCGGAATAATTTGCGTGCTTTCTACCAGTTGCTCAAGACCTATCTTTTTAGCTGTGGCTGGGCTGGGAGCGCCTCTGAGTAGGATTCTTGAAGGGGCGCTATATAAGTTTTCAGAATGAATGAATAATGCCTTGACAATCTCAAGAGTTATTTGTCTGGTATGTAATAATTCATTTATAATTGGTGTTCATATGATTGTGTAGATGAGCGTGCTCTTGTGCTTGGCGCAAAGTCTCAAGGATTTGTTTTTACGACACGTACGCCCAACCATGTTGCAATTAAAGTGGTTAGTACATCCTGATGTGTTGCTCTTGTTAAAGTTGCCTTTTGAATTTGTCTAAAAGACTTCTAAGGGAAACTTCACCGGTTGTTTTTAATGGAAAGTGTTAATCTAAACTGTAAGCTACATGAACATATATTTCAATTGGAAAAGCGAACAAAGCAACAATTATTTTTGAAAGATAACTGATGACTTGTCAAGATGTAACTGCCATTAAATGTTTGAACTGATCTACAGCGCCCTTTGCCTCGGCCGAGCTACGGCGCTATATAAATTTATCGTCTTCCTATTATTATCTTTTTATTTTTTATGTTAATTATTTGAAATTATTGTTGAAAAAGCTTCGGACGGTCTTGCACGTTCATAATTCAACTTTGGCATTTTATTACATGAATTTCTTTGTTGTAGACCTTTGGCATTTTATTGCATAAATTTATTTGATGTAAACCTTTGGCATTTTATTGCATAAATTTCTTCGATTTCTTAAATGAGCTGAGAACAAACTTGCCTCAGTGGATAAGCATGCTTTTGATGTGATGATAATGTTGAATTCCAGTTTGACATCGAAGAACGCTATGAGGTTCTGAACGTTCTTGCTTTTAAACGTTGAATTTCAGTTTGACGTTGAAGAACGCTACGAAGTTCTGAACGTTCTTGCTTTTAACGTTGAATTTCAGTTTGACGTCGAAGAACGCTATGAGGTTCTGAACGTTCTTGCTTTTACGAGCAACCGAAAGCGAATGTCGGTCGTGGTGCGGATGCCAAACGGACAGATCAGATTGATGATCAAAGGAGCTGTGAGTATCTTAAGTATCTTCTTTCACCGACTGATTTGTTGATTGAACAGGTTTTAGTTTTGTCTCTCTTTCATTCTGTCTTACAATTTTGGTTCTTGATATCGAATTGATGGCTAACAAATTTTTGGTTTTAGAAATCTAATTGTGAACCGGTTATCGTTTAAAAATTTTTTATCTTATAGGAATTTCGATTTTCCCAGCTTGCAGCGTAGACAAAGATGGTGGACGCTTTCATTCGACAACGCTTCCGCTATAAAAAATGTTTATGGGGTTCTGTAATTAACTCGATTTGTTCGCTGATAGTGAATTTGATATACTTCATAGCTCTTGATTTCCATTTACACATAAATGATTGTAGCGTATTGTATGCCAGGAAGCGATGCATTGTATTGTACAAGCATTGTTCTATGCCAATGTTGAAAAAACTGGATTTGCTGGTACGTCATGCCATTGGCTCAGTTTCGTGGCCAGACAGAGAGATTGATTTTTTGCTCTACCACCAGTAAGAACATTGTATATAATTAGTGCGCTACTAGGTTTTGAATGATTTATTTTAAAATTTTATTCTGTGTTTTGTCAAAAATTGATTTTAATTTTTAGGATACGGTTATTTTTGAGAGACTTGGACCAGATGAGACTTACAAGGATATCACTCTGCAACACTTGGAAGACTTTGCTAAAATGGGTAAATTGTACTTTCTCAGACCTGTTGGCAATGGCTAATTGTGAGTAAACTGCACTTGGTCAGAGATGTTGGCAATGGCTAATTGTGGGTAAACTGCACTTGGTTAGAGATGTTGAGTTGTTGACAATGGCCAATTGTGGGTAAGCAACACTTGGTCAGAGATCTTGACAATGGCTAATTGTGGGTAAACTGCACTTGGTCAGACCTGTTATTGATGACCAATTGCAATCACACAGTTACACCGCTTCATTGACGAACAATGTATAACTTTAAGACATGAGACAATGCTAATGGGCACTATCTTTTTGATTTATACTTTTGTCGATATTATATATGCTTCAAGCTTCATATGCCTATCAGTGACTTGTTTCATTAAATTGCTTAAATGCTACCTTCACTCAATTCTTTTTGCCTTGGCTTTCTCTGATTTGCAGAGCATCTTATAAGCAGATAAAGCAGTTTTACTTAATTTTGGATGATCTTTTCTTCTGTTACTGTTACTTTATTCTTCAATTTTGTTTACGTTTTCACGTTTTCTTGACAAGGAAAACCAAGACGAAAATGCACCACAATCTCTATTCACTATCAGATCTGAAGACCACTTTCTTCTCTCTTGGACTTTTGCACTGGGAGCAGGGCTTAAAGTGTGCCTGGACGGTCATGGACGGCGTCCATGCACTTATTTGAAAATCTGAATGCCGTCCTGCCACTTATTGGCCAGCACAGCATGGAAATGTAAGAGGGTCCAGGCACTTCTTTTGGACAGGTAAGAGGCGTCCAGGCACTTATTTTTCCCACACTTTAGGCACTGACTGGGAGCACCTCTGATTAGTGTGCACTGTGATAGGCGCTATATAAATTTATAGATACAATATGAATTGATGATCTATTGATTTTCTACTTCGTTGTTTGGAACATGTGTTTCTTTTAGGTTTACGAACGCTCTGCCTTGCTGTTGCTGATGTCGATGATTCGACGTACAAGAACTGGTCAAAGGTCTACCAGGAAGCCAGCACAGCAATCAACGACCGTGAAAAACTACTCGAAGATGCAGCGGAACTTATAGAGAAGGTTCACTAAAAATATTCTCGTTAAGTTACTGGCAAATCTATTATTGCTAGTATTTTTCTGTGACGATTTATTGCGTGCAAGTTGATAGCATCGCCACAAATGTGTTTTGTATGTACACTTGTTATAGTGCCCCCTTAAAGCTCGCTACTCAGAGGCGCTCCTGACTACAGAGCGGACACTGCATTGGAGTTTCATGCCGAAGCGCACGAGGAATTGCGGGTGAAGGACTTGCCCAAGGTCCCCACGCGGTGACTTGAGGTGGATTCGAACCTGCAGCCCTTTGGCTGCAAGGTGACAAACATACCCAGTACACCACTGCACCCCACAACTGTTGTTGACAGTATGAGAATTGTAGAAAAATAATAGAAAAATAACTCAGGAGTCAGACATTGACTTTTGTGGATTTGTTTGGGGTGTGCAATGAAAACTTTACATGGGTCCTAACAAAGACTAGGAGGGTGAACCCTATGACCCCTAGGGTAATTCTCACCGTGGTTGTTGATGATCAGATGACAAGAATTTAGCTTCAACCGCTGATTATGTTACGCGTTTTCTTTGCAGGATCTGAGACTTCTTGGAGCAACTGCCATTGAAGATAAGCTGCAGGAAGTAAGGAACTTTATTGCACTCAGGTTTTGAAAAAATTGAATTTGTATTTCTGTTATTCAATAACCTTGCATGAAATCGCAAATCCAACTTAGTTTGTCTTCAAGCTAAGGAGTGATGCTGTATGCTTGGATTATAATTGCAATTAGTTGCAATTAATCGTATCAAAACATTTTATTTAAACACTTGCCAGTACATATCAATCAGTATGGGCACAACAAAATATCATTGAAAAATCAAATTGGCACCCAGGTAACAAAAGGGCCCCAGAAGGGATAATAACCCTGCTAAGAGGAAGGACTCCAGTTAAACATCGAGTAACTTCAAAGTTTACACATGCTCCTTTGGAAATGTAGTGTGTATGGTTCGTGATATAAAAATCATGATTTGTGTTTGACAGGGCGTGCCTGAAACTATTGCGAGCCTGTCCAGAGCTGACATGAAGATCTGGATATTAACCGGAGACAAACAGGAAACTGCAATTAACATCGGTAATATTCTAAATTTCTTGTTCATTCAAGAATTGCTATAGCGCCTTTTCTAGGGTCTACTCAAAAGCGCTCTCGACTCTTAGCATGGCAAAAAGCGCAGTCCTGAGTTGAATAGAAATATGCTTCAATAAGAGCTGCAGGAAGCAGACATAACTCCTGTTGGAGCCCCCTCCAGACCACTAGACCGACCATGGAAAAGGTTCGATTCTGCAATTTGTGTGAATGGCTTAAATATGCACTGTTGTGCAAGTGAACTATTGATCATGTATGGATAGACCATAACTGACTGAAGTGGTTTCGATCTTTAGGGCTGATTAAAAATATGATTAAACGAAGGCTCAAAGTAAGGCAGAAAATGATTAGTTGATGAGAGAGATTTATGAGTGACGGTAATTCCGAATTAGCTGACTTGAAGGCTTGTTTGCTGTATGCATACTATGCATGCACATTTCTAATTTAGTAAATTATAGCGATGAAGAAGAGCAGTTTATTAAGTTAGTGTGTGTTTATAAACTGTTAGGGAATTCATTTCATTAGCCTTGTTCATTCATTCATTCATTTAAGAAATTTGTTTAGCACTCCTTCAAGAAACCTATCAGAGGCGCTACTCCCAGCCCAACCACGGCAATGCAAATTAAATTTTAGCAGCCTGTGAAATGTATTGGCAATATTTCTAGAGAGTAGGTGCATCTCCAACAGAAGTCCATTTCAAGTGGATAGGCCACCTGTTGAGAATGCGTGACGCTGCCTAGTTGAGACCTGTACTATAGCGTGGGGAACCAGAAGTTTCTCATTAGCAGAGGAACGAAGAGCTCCTGTGTGAGGATGTGGGGGGCCAGTCTTCTTACATGTTGTCTGTTTATCTAGTAAATGAAGGATTTGTTAAATGCATTGAGTGTTTTAATGGATTATGACAAAATTAGGGCTGTTGGTACAGTGTTTCTGTTTTCGGTAAAAATGTCCATGTTTATGTCTGAGACCTGCATTTCAGGATATAAAATTTCCTTGTAAATTTTGTCTTTGCAGACTTTGGCTTCACGTGCTTTCAGCTTTGCATTATGTGGAGCAAAACCAGCATAGCAGCAGCAGAATTCTAATAAAAATACATTGATTTTATTAAATTAATCTGGTTGACAGGTTACTCGTGTCGTTTGTTGACTCCTGGAATGAGAGTCATCAAAATCAACCAGCAGGGTCTTGACGTACGTACGATTTGTTTCCTTTCATTGTTGGAGTTTTCTGTTTTGAACCTTTATTTAATTCTAATCCAATATAATGACATCTACAGCCGTTTGTTATAATGCACGAGACATCCATTTTCATCATTCATTTAATGGATTTATATATAACACCCCTTCAAGAAACCTACTTGTGGTGGGTGCTCCCTGCCCAGCTACAGCTAAGGAAAAAATGCTTGAGCGACTGACATGTGCTAACATGCCTGAGGTGCCACAATTTTTTTTGATTGCTTCAAGTTAAGCCATAGTCAAGTAGTGTTTATATCTGTCCAGTTGATGGACGATAAGTCAGCAATGCCAGGAGTAAGGATATGCTAGGTAGGCAAGTTGAAACAAATTAGTCTAAGTTTAGACCTATTGAACATAGGCTGAAGGAATGTGCAGAACTAGCGAATCTTGTTTTAATTGCATTAATTAGACCGAATAAAACCGAAATTTAATCCATAGATGCTGACATGTATATTGATGCAAGGATGCTTGAAATGTCATGTAAACCAAAGTGCGGCATAAATAGTTTGTCATCGTAAAGAATGTACTTACACTGGATTTAGGGTGAAGTATTTTTAAATATTTATTCAACTCTATAGATGATGTACGTTTATTACCATGTGATGTGCACCAAAGCGCGGATAGCAGTTGGTTTATCAAAGAAAATTCTTATCTCATTTTTATATCCTTGGCCTTGCAGTTAGATGTGCAGTGTGTAGCGCAGACTTTTATCGTTTCTTTGCCAGTTGCATAATTTCTGTGTAAACCAATTCTAATTCAGGGCACTCGAGACGCCCTACGACGCCATGCGGCTGAATTTGGTGAGCATCTGGGAAAGGATAATCTCGTTGGTTTCGTCATTGATGGAGAGGTATGTATAGATATGTAATACATGTATAGATCAGCGGTTCCCAACCTGTGGCCCACAGGCCAAAAGTGGCCTGCCATGCCTTAGAAAATGGCCCTCATCTCTCAAAGAATTTTTAAAAATATATGAAAAAAATTGAAAATTTGACCAGGAGAGGACACAATTATTTTCCATTACAAATTATTTCATTTTTACGTCTATAAATAACATCAAATATTCTATTTTGAAACAATTAAACAATTTTATATACTTTTAGTTAATTAAATTTTAGCCTTGTGGTCCCCTAATGTCCTTCAACTAAGAAAAAGTGGCCCTCGTGTCCTCCAACATTGAAAATGGCCATGAAGTCAAAAAAGGTTGGGAACCACTGGTATAGATGGAGATGGAGCTCTAGGCGAGTCTTGTTGTATTCACAACAACTTTTAGGGATTGGTTTGTTTAAAAAATGTGGACTACGACATTGGTTCCAGACTTCAGTGAAACCACTGTTCTGCGTTGTCTCATTTATTAATTATTGTTCAAAAGTAACAATTCATGCAGTTGATTCAGAAAGGAACATATAATTCATGAATAGTGTTAGTTTGTAATTGTAATAGTTGACTGAGCATGACTCGGCACGATACAGAATTACCCGTATCATAGCACGACTTCAGTCACTGGTGATGATTTGAGCTGGCATGACAATTCATTGTCAGCATTAAATTATATTTTCAGACACTTTAATTGGTTTGAAGTGATTTTGCGTGATGTTTTTAAGTGCCTTGGAAGCTGTTGTAGAGTTTATTGTTTAAGAAGTTTAATACTGTGAAATGAATCTGGACTTGAATTGTGCATTTCAGATGAACTTTTCTGGACTTCAATTTTGTCTTTCAGATGTACTTTTGTACCTCCTCCCTCCCGATAAGGTCACTCCATACAATACTCGACCAAGGCCACATAATCTAACCCTTCCTAGAGTTGATTCTTTTGCTAGAAGAAGTTTTATTATGCGAATGTTGTATATGACTTTGCATAAATGTTTTCTATTATTTATTTCCTCTGTAGTCTACTGTGCGTTTGCTGGTGGTATAATAAAGAATATTCTTACTTACTTACTTTTTCCTTCTTTATTTTTGTGTTCACCTCTCCCGTGTTTCTGTCTTAGACGCTGAAACATGCGTTGTCGTACAACTGTCGACAAGATCTGCTCGACATCTTAGTGTCATGCAAGGCCGTCATTTGTTGTCGTATGTCGCCGCTACAGAAGGCAGAACTCGTCACCCTGATCCGACACGAAGTCAAAGCAATCACGCTTGCGATCGGAGATGGTGCTAATGACGTTGGCATGATCCAGGTCGCAAATCCAATTGACATCTCATTCATTCAAGTATTTATGTAGCACCTCTTTAAGCAAACTTCTCAGAGGTGCTCCAGACCCCAGCATGGTTAAAAAGAGCAGTTTTCAAGTACTTGTAAGCTGTGTCATAGAATGACCTAGGGAACAGATGCAGGTAAGAGGGAGGCCATTCCATACTGTCGGGCCTATCACAGAGAAAGCAAGCCTTTGTGTGATGAAAGTACAAGGAAATGGGACTGAGAGCACTCCCTTCCCACCTCATCACGTTGTAATGTAATGTAATTTATGGATTACAAGGTGTTTGCGGCTTGTGCATTAATTGTAATACTTGAAGGTAGCAAATAAAAATCGGAGTTCCCATGTTTTGTGGAGAGACATAGGGTATGTGGTCATTTAGCACTTTGAGCAGGCGAAAGACAAATCTCAAACTCTTGGACTCAAGGTTGGTGCATCACAGGGATAGCACTACTACTGGTGACAGGGACTGTTATTGTGACTTGTTATACCGAGACTGCTCGATAGAATTGAAACAGCAATCTTCGGATTACAGACCAAGTTGTGTATGTATGTATGTGCACTTGTTATAGCACCCCTACAAGATTTCTACTTAAAAGCGCTCCTGACTACAGTGCGGACACACTGAAGCGCTTAGCAATTGCTAGTGAAGGACTTGCTGAAGGTCCCTACGAAGCGGCTTCAGGTGGATTCGAATCTGCAACCCTTTGGCTGCAAGGCAATGAACATACCCACTGCACCATCGCGCCCCACGTGTAATGCGTAGTCTACTTTGCCAAACACTGTCGTACACATAGCAACTGGAATTTCAGGAATTGATGACGACAGAACTGATGAAAATAGTTGTAATAAATGTTGTGTTGGTATCTGGAGTGTGATTAAGTCGATGTCATCAGTTAATTTATATGTTTCTGCTGCTCGTTTATTTCTGGTGATTGTGATAATTGATGTGGCATTGTATTCCGACCTGTGTTTTCAGGCGGCTCACGTTGGCATCGGCGTATCCGGAGTCGAAGGTCTACAAGCAGCCTGCGCTTCAGACTTTGCCATTGCTCAGGTTCTTTTCATATACTCTCTCATTCGTTCGTTCATTCTGAGAATTTGCATAGTGCCTCTTCAATAGATCTACTCAGAGGTGCTACCAGCCCAGCCACAGATAAAAAGTAGGATTTTAGCTACTTGCAATTCATAGCAGGATTCTGGTGGAGAATTCACCTTCATCTCTTTGCTGCTTAAAGACGTTTTTCTTTTCACAGACCTGTGATGCTGAGCCCGCTTCTGAACAGCTCTCCTGTGAGAAGTACTTTACAAATGTTCATTTTGATTTGATCATATAGTTGGGTTGTCCATTTGTTTAAATACTCCGATTCAGCCTACAGATAATTGAACCTGACAACCTTATGTGGAGTACGAAATGAATTTCAGTTTCGCTATTGAATTTCAGTACTATGAACGTTATCAGGATGAAGATAATTGAAAATAATTGGACGTTTAATTTCTGTTTTAGTTCCGCTTCCTCAACCGACTGCTGTTGGTTCACGGGTCGTGGTGCTACAGTCGCTTGACAACGCTGATCCTCTACTCATTCTACAAGAACATCTGCCTCTATTTCATTGAGGCAGGTCTTCCCAATTCATCTAACCAAATGGGATTGTGTAATGAAGTCAGGCCTCCTTGAAACTTCTCTTCTGTTTGTTGTCTCTTTCACGGCTCTGAGGATGTGCTTAAAGTGGATGTGGCATGGGAAAACTGGAACAATTGTTCTTTTTGTGCCTAGGAGTTAGCAGGGTAACAATAGATCTGGATTGTGCAAGCAAAGTGAAATCAAGGCTGGCCATGGGGATACAGTCATGGTCAATTTGTAAATGAGAAGATATAATCAGGAATTCAATGTTCAACGATCATTGTAACATATGTATGTATGTATGTATGCATCTATAGATATTATTTAGCGTTTTTAAATGCACTATGCAAGTGCTTGATTACTCACATACAAGAATATAGACAATCAGACATGTGTATTATTGTCTTATAGCAATAGTTTTCTTATTCTGCAGTTTGTGTAAGATATCTGATGAGAATTTTGTTTCGTGAATTTTAAATGTGTAGTTTCAGCGATTGCTTTTGTTTGTTTGTCTGTAGTTTTGGTTTGCGACTCTGAGTTGTTTCTCCGGCCAGATTGTGTTTGAAAGATGGTGCATCGGTCTCTACAATGTAGTGAGTACATTGATATTTGAGTACATTGATATTTGAGTACATTGATATTTGAGTATATTGATATTTGAGTATATTTTGATATTTGAGTATATTGATATTTGAGTACATTGATATTTGAGTACATTGATATTTGAGTACATTGATATTTGAGTATATTGATATTTGAGTACATTGATATTTGAGTACATTGATATTTGAGTATATTGATATTTGAGTATATTTTGATATTTGAGTATATTGATATTTGAGTATATTGATATTTGAGTACATTGATATTTGAGTACATTGATATTTGAGTATATTGATATTTGAGTACATTGATATTTGAGTACATTGATATTTGAGTATATTGATATTTGAGTACATTGATATTTGAGTACATTGATATTTGAGTACATTGATATTTGAGTATATTGATATTTGAGTACATTGATATTTGAGTATATTGATATTTGAGTACATTGATATTTGAGTACATTGATATTTGAGTACATTGATATTTGAGTACATTGATATTTTAGTATATTGATATTTTAGTATATTGATATTTGAGTATATTGATATTTGAGTACATTGATATTTGAGTACATTGATATTTGAGTATATTGATATTTGAGTACATTGATATTTGAGTATATTGATATTTGAGTACATTGATATTTGAGTACATTGATATTTGAGTACATTGATATTTGAGTATATTGATATTTGAGTACATTGATATTTTAGTATATTGATATTTGAGTACATTGATATTTGAGTACATTGATATTTTAGTATATTGATATTTGAGTACATTGATATTTGAGTATATTGATATTTGAGTACATTGATATTTGAGTATATTGATATTTGAGTACATTGATATTTGAGTATATTGATATTTGAGTACATTGATATTTGAATATATTGATATTTGAGTACATTGATATTTGAGTATATTGATATTTGAGTACATTGATATTTGAGTACATTGATATTTGAGTATATTTTGATATTTGAGTATATTGACATTTGAGTACATTGATGTTTGAGTACATTGATATTTGAGTACATTGATATTTGAGTACATTGATATTTGAGTACATTGATATTTGAGTATTTTTTGATATTTGAGTACATTGATATTTGAGTATATTGATATATATTCGAGTATATTGATATTTGAATATATTGACATTTGAGTACATTGATATTTGAGTATATTGATATTTGAGTACATTGATATTCGAGTATATTGATATTTGAGTATATTGATATTTGAGTATATTGATATTATTTCTATATAATTATTAGTCATCATCAATCAATGGCACGGGCATTTATGAGTGATGTCCTTCAAAAGGTCCTTGCCTAGTAACTGTTTGATTGCCCGCCTGCCTCGTTTGATTGCCCACCTCTCGTTTTCTCTCATATTTAAACTGTTTTGACTAAACACCTTCATTGACTTCCCTTAACTGCTCAGATTCAGCTTAAAATCCTCCTTCTTACCCATAAGATGTGTTGGTTCAAGCTCCTCACTACCTCTATGATCTTATTAGGCAGCCTATCACAGCTACCATTGGGCGTCTTCTCCACTCTTGAGATTGTCATGACCTTCTTGTACCACAGTCTCAGACTGCTGCAGCCCAGCATTGTGTCTTTGGTTCCATTAGTCCTTTGCTGTGAATGGTCTTCCTGCTCGGATTTTACCTGGAGCTACTACTGTTTCTGCATGTTGTCTTAATGAAAAAATTGCTAATCTACAGTGCCAATGGTAGTAGTTAAGATCGATGTTAACCTACCGGGATTTGAACCTCCCTGGGTTGATAGTCCATCATTCTAACCACTGGACTGTTGTTGACCAGCTGCTGGTAAAACTTTCAATTTTTTTCTGTTAATAGTTAACCTTTTAATTACTCCAATCGAAAGTGGAAAGTGTATTTGATTTATTCGTCTGTTTTTGTGCAGATATTCACAGCTGCCACGCCGTTTGCAATCGGTCTGTTCGATCGACACTGTAGCATGAACAGTCTGCTCCGATATCCTGTTCTATATCGGACAACTCAGAACTCAGAATGCTTCAATGCAAAGGTTGGTCATGCCATTCCTATGGAACTTATCACACACACACACACACACACACACACGCACACACACACACACCAAGCTTCTTTTGTATACCAGTCAATAATTTATATTTTAATATATATGTGCGACCTTGGCCACGAAAACCTAAAAGCGGCCACGTGTTGCGAATGGACTTATTAGCATTCAGTTTCAATGTGGCTTATAGCTTAAAGTAATCAAGTAACTGTTTTAGAATGGTTGGACCAATAATTTATGTACTTTTGATTTAATTAAAAAATTTCTAATGCAATGCATTACATGGATCACTTGCATACAGGCTGGGATTAATGGGTGGTTCTGTTAGCAGTTTTGTCCATCACATCGGTGTCTCCCCTTGATAACCAAATTACATTCACTGCCTAATTGTATTATCTTGTTGTTTTGTTTGATATAGAAATAGGCATGGAACTTAATGCATATAGTCACAGGTTTGTAGGAATGAATAAATGTATTTTGATGTGGCTCCTTCGGAATATTATTTGAATTGTTTTTCAATAGGTTTTCTGGATGTGGTGCATAAAGGCCATCATTCACTCCATTCTCTTCTTCTGGCTTACCGTGGCAATGTTGCAGCATGGTTAGTAGTTTGTCTCAAATTTATATGTGTTTCACTGCTTCTTGTAAAGCGTGGCTATGTGACTACTTTGTTCTGCATGCCTTCCTTGTAAAACTGTTTTCATGCGACATCATTTGTTATTTAACTGCAGGAGATTATAAATGTTATTCTGAAGTTCCTAGTTTCTCATTACCGAAAATATATTTTTGTGCTTTGAAGATATTGCCTTTCATGACGGCAAAGGTGGCAGCTACTTGTTACTGGGCAACATGGTTTACACCGTAAGTATCATTCAAGAGAGCTTACTTACTTGCGTTTTCCCCGCTTTTTGCTCAACTGTACATTTGTTCATTAATTCTGAAAATTTATATAGCAACACTTGAAGAATTTATCTGTAACTGAAAAATAAAAAATAAGGTAATTGTAACTAAAAATCGTAACTGAAACAAACTGACGAAGGCTGCTCAGCAGTGCCCCCATTCCAGCCACGGTTAAATAAAGAAAGATCTTGAGTAACTGGTGGAAAGCAGGCAAATTATTCCGGGTAGTAAGTGCAGAGCAAGCGGGAACCCATCCATGTGGAGGGCCAACAACACGCAACAAAATGGATGCTCAAAAGAGCTGTGAACACGTCTAAGAAATCTTAACAATCGCAAGATATTTATAGGAAGAGACTGTAATGTCATCGGGTACAACACCCATGTGTTTGGTTGTCTCAGGGAGTTTATGACTGTAATCAATTGCATTTGTTGACTTGGATGCATTCTGTAGTTTATTTGGTATGTGGGTTAGTAATATCTTAATGTTTATGGTAGGTCTGCTCAGAGCCGTTTGCGCATTTGGTGACGTGTTTTTTGGCTGAAGTTGGGTTGATATTTTATTTTGTAGTATGTGGTTGTCTCCGTTTGCATCAAAG
Source organism: Lumbricus terrestris (assembly GCA_949752735.1). Classification (NCBI taxonomy): domain Eukaryota; kingdom Metazoa; phylum Annelida; class Clitellata; order Crassiclitellata; family Lumbricidae; genus Lumbricus; species Lumbricus terrestris. The sequence goes on from OX457051.1 coordinate 29,901,845, forward strand.
GTGGACTTGAGAGTACTGCGTGGACATGGGCAAGTATAAATGTTTTATACAATGCAATACAATAACATTAGTGTTTCTCATTATTCGTTAGGGTTGTTACAAAGGAGTCTGCTTTTGAGGTACAGTGTTTTCACATCTGCTACTTAAGTTAATACTAATATTGTTTGGTTTTTCTATTGTGCGGTGAAACGCTGTTAATACGCAGCCAGTAGGATGCACATTGCTGGAACAGTATGCATGGCTTAACGAATTTGCCAGATGTGTAGAGCAGTATTGGTAATGTAAAGCAGTAATGTACAATTGTACATGTATTGATTTGCTTTTAAATACACAAATGTGTATCGGTGAATCTCACATTATGATTAATTATTGGCTAAAAAATTACTTTTGCTCAGTCTTGCAAACGCAGAAGAAATAGAAATGAAACAACTACTGGAAGAAGGGCATTGTTATCAAGGGCTTCCGTGTTTCTTGTGTAAGGAATGAGAGAGAGAGAGAGAGAGAGAGAGAGAGAGAGAGAGAGAGAGAGAGACAGACAGACAGACAGACAGACAGACAGAGAGAGAGAGATATGAGGGTGGACGTGTCTAGTCTGGTGAAGTGGTGCATCATAGGCCTCTATAATTTGTAGCTGATAAGATTGCTGTACATATCAAGGGTGGTGTATAAATGTTTGAATGCATTATGTTGTGTTATTTGGTGGGCACAATGTTTGTTTTATGATGTCGTGTCTGGATGTGTTGCAGTTGACGCACCTGTCCATATGGGGCAGCATTGCCAGCTGGTTTCTATTTCTCTTGGTCTACTCACACATGTGGCCGACTGTTGATCTCGCTCCAGAAATGGTTGGAATGGTAAGAATGGTTTCATCTACCTGTTAAGCACGAGCGATCGTATCTTCGGAATGGCTTTGACAGTTTCTCGTGTATTTGATGGACCAATCATTTTGAGTCTTCTCGAATATTTTAAAGTATTCAGGGCTGTTTTTTAGGAATTAATAATAATAATATGTAGAGATTTAACACGTTGAGCGCAAAGTACGAGTTAACTCGTACTTCAGCCAATCATTTAACATCTTATCTTATCTTATCTGACCATTTATAAAGCGCTTCTCGCAGCAAGAGCCTTTCAGAAGCGCTCCCAGTGCGTTTAACTCCGAGAAAAAAGACAAGTTTTTAGACGAGAGAAAGACAAGGATACACTACCAGAGAGAATGGCAGAGTGAACTGATGGAGGAAGCCCATTCCATAGGGAGGGACCAATGCAGGCAAATGATCTGGATTGAGCCATGGCAGTCCTGACTCGGGGGACAAAGAGGTCAAGCCGATCAGAGGACCTAAGAGGACGCAGTGAAGTGGCAGAAAGGGGGCGATGTATCTGATCACACAGATACTTCGGAGCAAGACCCATTTGAGACTTAAGGACCAAAATCAGGACTTTAAATTGAATACGGGCCGCGAGTGGAAGCCAGTGAAGTTGTTAACATGGCGTGTAGGCGGTCAATGTGTTAAGTGCCATGAGTTCGTAAGCAATCGATTAAAAACCGTAGCAACAATTCAGAACTGCGCAACCCCCTGCTCTCCCTTCCCATCTTCCACGGTGAATTATTCCAGAGCAGATGAAAATGAACATTTCAAACAATTTTTTTACTGCAGAAATGTTTTTTAGAATCACCCGTTGTTTGTGCTACTGTGCGCTAAAACTGCCCTGAAAGAATGATTGTTGATTTTTGTAGGACAAGTACGTGTACAGTTGTCCGAGCTTCTGGTTTGGATTGATCCTCATACCGACCTTGGTTCTAGTCAGTGACATCGTTCAGAAAGCGTAAGTTCATTTGTTCATCCATCCATTCAAGTATTTATATAGCACCTCTTCATGGAAAATACTCCGGTGCTTCCAACTCCAGAGCGGTCGAAAAGAACAGTTTTCAGGTGCTTGTAGAGTTTGTCAGAGAGTGACCTAGGGAAAGGCACAGCTCAAGAGGGAGGTTATTCCTTGCCGCCGGGCCTAGTAGGTTACGTCTGGCGCTAATAACACTGCTGAACTTATTGACCTTATAATACATATTTCGTTAGTTTATTCAGAATGCGCTTATAGAGCGCCTCACTAAGAGACCTCTCTCTATTCAGACGCCTTCTGAGCATTGATGATAGAAAACAATTGTCATGTGACTTTACAGGAAACATACATTGCATCCATGGTTAATAGACACATACAGATCCAAAAAGAAGGCTTGCCAGTGCCAGTCCCAGATAAAGGAGGAGGGCATCGCTAATGGGACTTGTTACCACACAGTGACGTTAAACTGCAAATACCAAAAGAAGGTGATCTCTTGTCGATGATTTATGTTCCAAAGTCACGAGTCAAATTTGTAAATTATGTCATAGTGCGGTAAAAGAAAAAAGACCGTGGTCATGTGACTAGTTCCAGGTTTGTCTTTTTACCGTTGTTTGGATTACGTTTCTATGATTTAGCCATGGTCCGGCATGAGCTGTCTTGCAGACTTGTAAATCTTGCACACAAGTTGGCAAGGAAGATCAAACATGTAATTCGCTTCCAATGTCGTGGAAAACTTGCACCATCTGCGCCAGTTTATATATATCAGTGATTTTTTGGCCCACCCTGTATATACTCTTGTTCTTATGTGGATGGCATTGATATGAAGTGTTACGCAGCCCTTCGATCGAGTAGCCATGTGAATCCACAGGTCGTGAATTCCACGCTGTAGGTGATGATTACTCTAAACATCATTTTCGCGGTGAATACACTAATTGCGATGAGGGAACTAATTTGTCAATTAATATAAACTGCTTGCGCTGTGGCGTTGATAGGTTGCAACGTACGCTGTGCAAGACGACAATGCAAGAGATACAGGAGATGGAACTCATCAATCACTATCCGGATAGTTTACTTCGAAGAAGGTAGAATATACATTTCACAAACTTTTCAATTCAGTTCAGAGCATTGTGAAGATCTAGCGTCGTCAGAAATAGAGATGTTATTTTAAATAACTACAGTTTTGGTAATAATAATAATAATGACAACAATTTTTATGGCACTGCAACACAGCACGTGCTCAACAAAAATAAGCACATAGCAGTCAGAGAGATAATATGTCTTAGAGAAAAGAGATATGTCTTGAGTCTTGACTTGAAAGACTCACTGTACGAATAGTGGTAGCAGACTGGAAGGATCTAAAAATGGATCTCGTAGTTTTGATCTGTCTATTATGTTGTGTTTTTATTACTGCGTGATAGTTGTTAAACTAGAGTGTATTCGGGCTGTAAATTATTTGTAGTAAGCTAAATGTATGGCCAAGGAAGAATGTTGCAACAATGAAGAACTATGCATTAGTAGGGCAACAGCTGCTAGAGTTTATTCTTCTTTTTCACGTTCTCTGCCTTCAGGTAGGTTCGTATGTCCAACGACGCCATTTTTTCCCCTCTGTTCTGTGCTTCTCTCTTCAGTCCACTGTATCCCTCCTCTGTGAGCATCCAGTTTATGAAGCATCATTGTTCTTGGTCTACCTCGCACTCTTTTCCCCTCCATTCTTCCCTCAATGATGTCTCGTAGTAGGGTGTCGCTCTTTAAGATGTGTCCTATCCATTTCTTCTGTCGCCCACGTATAGTGCCCATCAGTGATCTCTTTTCTTCCACCAGAGTTTATTGTAACACGAGAATATTTTTCTGCGTGAGTTGAAACGTCGGTTTGTTGTTTGCAGACCGTACACTGAGGAAGACGTGGGAATATTTGTACCAACGATCGATGAGATCCAACAAGAACCAGAACCTCGTGAGTTCATGCGCTCACCTTTCTGCGTTGCAGGTAAAGCCTTACGCGCCTGTCGCGAGTCATCCAGTGCATGACTCTAACAAGTCCTGCGATGCATGACTCTAACAACAAGTCCTCTGATTCATGCCTCTAACAACAAGTCCTCTGATGCATGCCTTGACCCCTGCCTATCGACCGACTTTGTTTTTGATTGAGCAGCGAGCACCTATGAATAAGCTGTTTCAACTACTCTATTTTGGTCGCCTCTGATTCATGCCTCTAACAACAAATTCTCCAGTGCATGCCTCTAACAACATGTCCTCTGATGCATGCCTCTAACAACAAATCCTCCAGTGCATGCCTCTAACAACAAGTCCTCTGATTCATGCCTCTAACAACAAGTCCTCCAGTGCATGCCTTGACCCCTGCCTATCGTTTTTTTTGAGCGCCTGTGAATAAGCTGATTCCGCAACTACTATAATTTTGGCGCTGCAGAAATTACGGGATCATGATTACGATGCCTGTAACGGCAAGTTCTCCAATGCATGACTGTGGAGTTGAAGGAACAGATTTAGCTCATCAATCCAACAAATAACGAACTGTCTTTATTGATTAAATAGATTGATAACACATCATACGATTTACACCACATGCAGATTTAAACTGCAGCTGCGGAGGTAAAGACCATTCTGCCAAGGGCGGATACAGAAATTTTCGAGGGGGGCCAAAATTTTCGGTCTTCGTCACCAAAAGTCTGATGATCTTTATTTTTTTGGTCATTTGTCTCGAATTCCCAAGAAAAAGATACTATTTTGTCCGCCAAAACAGTTGATGACCTTTTTTGTTGTTCGGACCTCGTGGGCATGGCGAGGGGCCTGCGGGACTACTCATGCGGGGGACCCACGTCAACTTTCCGAGCCAGAATAGCTGGTCAAAAATAAAGAAATTTCTAAATGGGATACCATTGGCCCCCTGGATCTGCTCCTGCATTCTGCTCAATATCAACAATGACCAATGCCATTGCTATGCTGTGGGAAGATGGTCACAGAAACTGCTGCCTATGTTTCAACTGCTTTTTAACTTTACATTTCCTGCTGTGCTTTGAATATCCAGTTTTTTTCTTCTGTTTGCTGTCCTCTCAAGTCTCTAGTTTTAATTATATCTAGTTTTAGTTCTTCTGTTTGCTGTCCTCTCAAGTCTCTAGTTTTAAAACTTGCCTGCTATAACTTTTACTAACCTGCTTTCTGTTATGACAGTTTTAATTAATTAGTTAAAATCAAAATGCTGTATTTGTGAACCTATGTGTTTACAGATGGTTATGCATTTTCACAAGAGGAGCATGGAGCTATTGAACAGGTAAGACAGCAATTCTTCAATCAATCAATCAATCGTGCATTTATATAGCGCCACTTCAAGAGAACTCCTCAGAGGCGCTCCCGACCTGACACCAGACCACAATCAAAGAGAATGGTTTTCAAACGCTTGCAGAAAAGGGGCAAAGAAAGACTAAAAAGTCATTACGGAGAGTATTGGGTAACTTATTCCAGACAGAATATAACAGGGTTGCCAGATTTTGGCAAAACTTTGTCGCGAGATTTTGAAAAAAAGTCGCGAAAATCGCGAGACCGAGCTTTTCTATTTTCGGTCGCGAAAATTTCTGACTAAAAAAAAGGGTCGTCAGAAATTTTTTGGCTGTTTGTCTGCTTCGCAAAAATGCCATTTTTACGTGAATTTTCCAGTTTTCCCCATTTTTCGCTGATGACTAAAACAAAGTCCTCCAAAAAAGTCGCCGTGGCGACCGCGAGGCAATTCAAAAGTCGCCCAAAAAGCGTGAGGTCACGAGGACGAAATTTTCAGTCGCGAGCGCTTTCAAAAATCGCCCAATTCGCGCTTTTCGCGACGACCTGGCAACCCTGGAATATAATACAATATACTGTATTGGTTATCATAATACATGCAAGCAAGCAATTTATACTTTCGTGTAGTGGCATCAAAGAAACAATGTTCCGCTATTCTTATCGACCAGCGTCTTCTTAACACTTTAACCCTTTAACGACCAGCTACATGTTTTCAATGCATTAAAAGTGGCTGGGCTCACTGCGGCTCATCTTTAATGTGCTAAGGAAGTTTTATGGCAGCAATTCTAATGGTGTGATTAGAAAATGGATTCAAATTAATTGAACCTTTAGATTGACTCAATTATAGTGAAACTTTTACGACATGGTTATCTAAATGGCTCCAAAAAGGCTGTAATAATAGTGAGTTTCAAGTAATAATAATAATAATTGCGACAATGTATATGATGTCGTAAACAGCCATGCCATTAAAAGAGCACCTTACAAGGCAGCTAACAGGCGAGATGAGCCAAGGTTTTTATAGTTTTAAAACTTGCTCAGTAGCATTGAGTTAACCTTTTTTTGTGGGGTGCGGTGGTGTAGTGGTGGCGTCGTTGCCTTGAAGCCGGAAGGTTCGAATCCACTTCGCCGCGTAAGGACCTTGGGCAAGTTCTTCACTCACAATTGCTCAGCGCTTCGGCGTGAAACTCCGATGCAGTGTCCGCTCTGCATTCGAGAGCGCCTCTGAGTAGAGAGCTTGAAGGGGCGCTATAACAAGTGCAGATACAAACAAACCTGCTAAGTTTAAAAGAAACTTTGTGGTAAAGGAATGTGGATGGTTTCATGCAGTTCTGCGTTTCTCTTTCAGTCCGATCTTGTTCGTGTTTACGACTCGAATCTTGCAAAGCCGTCGGGACTGTGATCGGTAAACGTAACCTGATTGTGCCTTGGCCTGTTGGATATATGTTCCACAACTCCTTCTGATTGGAACAGCGTCAACAGGATGTCTTACTGCTGTACAGACCGTCAAGTGCCAAATTAGGCAGAATATGTAGCTACAGATGAAATCCTTCCTACACCATCAGTCTGAAGGGACCTAAACGACGTACCAAAGGACATCAGACGTGTGTGAAGAAAGATAACGTGTATTTGTTGAAGTATTTTTAAGGTTGTGAAAGTAGGCTTGCACTGCGAAAGGACGTTGCAACAGAAGATTTTTCTCCTGTTGTACTCGATTGGTAATTGTATATAATATATATATAATTTCAGCCATAAGCACCAGCAAAAAATCGCATACAATATAAAACATGTAAAAAATAGTATAAGAAGAAATGTTAAATACTGTTATAATTTCACTGTAAATCCCCAGTTTACGTTGAGTTTATGACTCCCCAGTTAACATCGAGTTTGTGACTGAACTAAATGCTCAGAAACTACCGGTAGATGAAACTGCAATTGGCCTTTGGTTTGTTACTTTTCTTCTTTTTAACTGGAATATGGATATCATCAATCAACTTATGTTAAATCTCCAGCAAGTACAGCTGCGTTAATGTATAGATGGCTGGCATTTGTTTTAAATAGCTACGCACAGCAAGTAAACTGTGAACGGGCTCGTCTTAAGTAATTTCTTAGCAGCGTGAAGGGCAGTGCTTATTTTCATTGATATCATTTCTTGTTGGGCTGTGCAAATTTCTTTGGCTGTTTACCATTCCAGGACTGTTAACGATTTTTGAGCTGCTGTATATAACTGTTAAAGCATTTTGAATATGGTGTATACGATGTTGCAATACATTGTACTCCGCATATATACCCAAGGGAAATTGTCTTGACACAGGGTGTTGGTTCTTGACACAGGGTGTTGGTTGATCTGTTCTAAGAGGTGTGCTATGTCGTGCGCCAGCTGTAAAAATCGAATGCTTGTAGGATACTGATAGGGCATAGATGCACCAGCTATATTTGTGTGAAGACTCGTCCCATTAGGCTTCTTGAGTTATTTTCCATTTGAGAGAGCTGGCTTAGCTGGTGTTTATGTTTAAGTACTGTTAAATGGAGAAATGTATTGTTCTTTATGTCTTGTTCTCGACAATTTCTATGGTGCCATAACACAGCCGTGCTGTTAAAACGGTGTCTATGATACAGCTAAGACTAGGCTTCACAAGTGCTCTATTCAATTATTGTACCCATATAGTGTAAAAATCACATGAAGTAAAAAGACCAGCTTCTGGTAGAGCGGTGAACAAGCACCAATATTTGGTGTAAAGAAACAAATATGAGAACAATGCTTGTAGAATACAGCCGTGCCAAGATTTGCATAGTACATGGAACACAATTGCTACCTAATCTGTTCTGAAATACCTTGAATAAATATGTCTGCATTGACTTACATCCCATTTAGTAAACCACCCGGTATTCAAGGAGAATTTATTTTACTAGTATTCGTAGAATTTATAGCTTGCCATTCTCTCGTAATTTCATGTTGTGCTTTGTTTGAATTTTTTTATATATTTCCTACTGTGATTATCATTAAAGTGGTGTTTATCACAAGCTCTGAATTTCTTGCCTACCAAACAACGTAATGCTGCTGTAAGGACAAGTTTGGTGCCTTGTGACTGAAGGGTCACAAGTTCGAATAAACCTCGAGCCACTTCGTAGTGACCTTGGACAAGTTGCTCACCTACAATTGTCTGTGAGGAAGGCAATGGGAAACCACCTCGCTCCTCATCCCCAAGGGCATTAAAGTAAGCCAATGAGCCTGCCTTCTGGCAGAGAAATCGTCAATGAATAGAAAATTTTCTGAGTATAATATTTTGTACAAAGCCAAGTCAACTGTTACATGATGATCACAATCAGTTAGACATCCACAAATCACGGCAGTCCAACGTCTTGCTGCGTTCCCATGCTGCATTTGCATAATCTATTGCTGCCTATTTTCTAGAAGGTAAGATAAATATCCTACACTAAACAACTCGACGCACATTATTCATGGTATGATTTGGTTCTGTGGTAAATACAAAGGATCGTTTACGAGGCCATAGAAATTAGTAAATATCAGTCCTGTTCCGAGGTCCACTTTCTAGGATGTCTTGAAGCATCTCTCTACAACCAACTGTTTTTGTATGTTCCTTGTTTCGCAAGCAATGTGAACCTTTGAGCAGAACTCTTTTGCCGAATCAGAAATGCAACATGAAAAAGAAATTTAGTCTGTGTTCACTTTGTCGAGAGAAACTGTGTGTGTCTTTGATGCATAACATTCTCCAATGTCAAGTTCTTGTTGATGACTTCAAGGAAACTGAAGAGCCATGTTCTTAAATAGAGAGCTTCTCATTGTTGGCAATGCATTGCTAAGGTAATGGTAAAACCTAAAAAGACAAATCAAAGACAGGATACAGATCCGGTTTAATGGGTTCATTATTTACTCATTCCTACGTTAGCATAAAGTTCGTCAAGAATGATTGAATCATCCTGTCTCGTTAGGTTATTAAAACAAAACTCTCCATGTAAATAAATATCGAGATAAATACCGATCATTGATATTACATGCCAAAAAATCGAGATAAATACCAATAATTCATATTACTACAAGTTCTTAACTCCAAGAGATTGTTATGTAGATATTTCCAGACATGTATAGAGCATGCTGTTACATTTTTATCGGTACTGCCATATCAAAGATGATTAGTGTCGCCCTCCTCTTTATCCAGGCTAGGCACTGGCAGAGTGCAGCCAGTGGCGGAGTTATGTGTAGAGCAACTCTAAAACTTCTGGTCACGATGCAAGTGACACTATTTAGTAACTTCTATGATGTCATTAAAATGACAATGACGTGAATCACTGGTGAACAAAAGCCTGTCCAAAAACTGATAAGTAGAGGCACAGTGGTGCAGACAATATCTAAGGAGGATTAAAATGCTAAAAATGCTCGATTCGAGAAACCTAGCCTAGCAGCCAGAACCGATTTATCACAATATAGAGAAATGCAAGAGGAGTGACACCATTGCAAATTAAATGAAGCCCCACCCATACCTTCGTCGGTACGAAGTTGCCTTCCTTAGCTCTTCCGCTTTACAGATGGCTCTCAGTGCTGGCATGTAATCAGTACACAGAGTACTTGCCGGCTGGAAAACACTCAGCCTCGTGCTCTCAACGATGCTTGCGTTCTCTTGAAGAAGTCTGGAAAAATTTACAGCAAATATCTTAAGAACCAAAACCCTAAACTCTCAACCGTTCTGCATCACTGTTTGAAATCGGTCAAACTCTGAGCACATAATGAAGAATAATTTAGATATTATAGCAGGCAAGTGAAAGTCTAGTTGCAATACTGGACAGTCAATCGAAAGGGCTAAAACAAAAGGTTAAAATGAAAGGTCAAGGGTTAAAACAAAAGGTTAAAACGAAAGGTCAAGGGCTAAAAGGAATGGTCAAAGGTTAAAATGAAAAGTCTAAGGTTAAAACGAAAGGTCAAGGGTTAAAAACCTGGCAGGATAGAAATTTCCTTCACGAATATTGCTATATTGGTGACAAGTTCCCAAAGCCATTCTTTAGCGACCGATCTTGTGGACTACTGGCACCATAGTCAACTCAACTCAGAATAGATATACAGCAGAACACACAAACTACGATCTATTTTTAGGTATAGTCAGACACATACGTACCTAGAATAAAGGTTCTTTCGGTTTTGGTCATCATTCTCCACTTGCGTCTCGGCCTTTTCTTCCACTAACACACTCTGCTTGCCTTCACTGTCTTTCCTTCTCACGCCAGACCCGAGAAGAGCTTCAAGGTCACTGATGGCTCCATCCGCAATATCATGCAGAAGCCGGTACGCATTGCCCCTTGCATCTTCATCAGCGCAATGTCGGCGCATTGCACAGCAGTAAACGTCCGTATATGACATGTTCTTATAAACGTCGTACAAAGACTTCATAGACGCCTGCTGCATTCCGCCGTCATCATCCATTGCTTTGTTATCAATGCGAACAATGTCCTCTGCACAACGTTCTTGCTTATTCGCAGGTGAATGCAAACGTTGGTTAAACTGATCTAAGATTGGTGAACGCTGGTGTTGACAAAATGGTGCCGCACAGTTCTTCTGTGGGTCCTGTCAACAAAAATTAATAGCATTCAATTGAAGTGTTTGGTAACCATCAAACAAAATGTCCTTAAACTAATCACTTCCTACAGAAGTGATTTCTGAACTGGTTGCCAATACAGCATACCAATTCATCTTTTTTCCCTTAACACCCGAGGTCGAAAAATCCCTCAGACTTTAAGAAACTAAGCATTTGCTTTATTTAAAGGCGTTGTCTCCATCGTGTTGCAATATGATCATCATCGTCGTCATCATCATCATCATCGTCGTCGTCGACGTCGTCATCATCATCATCACCGTCATCATCATCACATCATCATCATCATCACCACCAACGCCACCACCATCGCCACCACCACCACCATCATCATCATCATCATCATCATCACCGTCATCATCATCACCACATCATCATCATCATCATCATCATCACTATCTAAAGATCAAGCATCAATCGCAAGCACTGAGCAATTGTCAATGAACGACTTGTAGCAGCTACACAGCGAGCATCTCATGGAAGTTCAAACCCGTACCCTCCACATTACTAGGCAAGTGATCTAACCAAGTGGCCATCTGCTAACGTGTCCCAGAAAAATGACCAAAGAAATGAACAAGAAATAATAACATGGCTCGCTTCTATTAGGTCATTTCCTGCAGATCTGTTTAACCCTTTACCGACCAAAGTGTAGTAAATGGTAAGGGGGGGCGGGTCCTATTCGGTTTGCAAAGGGTTAAGATCCAGAACTAACAACCACCGGCGTTCATTCTCTGTGGTTGGTCCAACCTGGAATGGCCTTCCCTTGACTATGCGACACCACCTCCCAAGCTCTTCTCAATGACACAAACTGTTGAAGACTGTTTTTTCGCTTGATCTCGGCCGGGAGCGCCTCTGAGTAGGTACCTTGAAGGGGCGCTATATAAATTACGATTGATTGATTGATTAACATAACATGGTATTCCCACAGTAGGACTCACCTGTATGAGAGGACAGAAAGCAGACGCATTTCCAACCCCAACCACTCTCCCACTAAGTCTATGTAACGGCAGCACCACAAGCGGCCCCTCGTCGGCCGCCCTCACGTCTTCCACAGCCGCCTCGCCATCGAAGCGAAACTCGGATTCCGACGGCGCCAGGCTCCAGCTCTGCGAGACTTCCTCGACCATCTGCGGAGCATTCTTCGCCGGAGACGACAACAAACCCAATCCGCCGCAGCTGCTGCTCTCGTCATCCGACCAAATCTGCAGACGACGCCGCTTTCTCGGAACAATACTCTGGAAATCGTCATCACTCTCATGCACCTTTGACGCGTCGCTGACAACACCGATCGTCATTGTCTCGTCTTTTGTCTTTGATTCTGGCGCCAACGGTGTCTGCGGCTCTTCGTGGCACGTGCCAATGTATTGTTTAACTGGTTGACTGGAGACGAGATGACGTGCGGCTCCGGAGTCGACCCAGAACTGAAGCGAAAGAAGCGTCTTACGAATGTCGCCGTTGAAGAAGTCGACCAAAGACAAGAGGTCGCTGTAGCTGGTTCGTACGTTCTCCAGTAGGCAGATCAGTTGAACGTAGCTGGCCGTGTTCACCTGAAAACATAAATCAGCATTTATGCAGGCAGTAATATAGGCATATATGTAATACGTAATATAAGAATCTATGTATCTAAGTAGGGCAGCACCTTTTTAAATACAAGCTATCATATATACAATAAATATTTATATACATATATATAATAGCATATACAATATATATATATATATATATATAATTATATGTATGTATGTAGCACTATATGCATAATTATGTGTGCATAAAAATTAAATAGATATATGCACTTACCGGTATGCATGAATGCGTATAAACTGTATAATGATATATATCTATGTGTGTATAAATGTATGTATGTATACATAAACTGTCTCACCAGTCTTGGAGTTCGAAGTCGCAACGTCTCAAAACGTCCACCAAACTTATCGACGAAATGTCGGTCAGTGGCCGTCAGAATAATCGGTCTCTTCGTCGTCTTCATAAACGTTTGGACAGCCGACCAAAATCCTCGATCGTCGTCGAACACAGTATCAACCTAACAAAAAAAATCCCAGTAAATTATTTAAATTTAAAATCTGGAAAAAAAATATTTAATTACAGAGCTGTTTATCCTATTGTCTTTTCCAACATTGATTCTATTTTCTGAATCAACTTCCCACAGTGTGAGGGTCAAAATTTAGTGGCCATCATTTAGAACCAGAAGACATGGTTATCTTCGTCTAAGACAGTGATTCCCAACATTTTGACTTTGGGGCCACGTTTTCTTAGTTGACATTAGGGGACCACGAGGCTTAAATTTAATTACCTAAAAGCATAAATTAAAATTGCTATAATTGAATCAAAATAGAATGTTTGATGTTATTTATAGACGTCAAAATAAAATAACTTGCTATAGAAAATAATTATGTGTTCTATCCTGTCCAAATTGTCAATTTTTTCATATTTTGTATTCTTTGAGAAATGATGGCCATTTTTAAGGCCTAGCAGGTCACTTTTGGCGCGCAGGCCACGGGTTGGGAACCACTGGCCTAAGACATAGCAAGGTCAGTACTCTTTACAGCTGCGTTGGCAAGTTCAGATGTGGAGAAGAAATATCGGGAAAAAATTGTCATTGCGTGTTAACCATCGAACATAACAACCACTCAAATATGTAAAATTAATCCATTCATTCTTTCATACAAGTATTTATATAGCAGCTCTTCAGCAACCGACTCCAACACGGCTAAAAAGAACAGTTTTCAAGTGCTCATAAATTGTCAGATAGTGGGCCTAGGGAACAGGCGCCGAGGGAGGTTATATACCATGTCGCCGGGCCAGCAACAGAAAAAGCACAGAGCTCTTTGTATGAAGGAAAACTTTGGAGGTACAAGCAAACGGGACTGATAGCACTCCCTTTCGTTCCACTCAGCGTAGGAATATTTATATAGTGCCTTTTCATATGATACATTAACTGACTTCGTCGAACAGAATCAATGACGGCTTCCTCATGTCTTGGTTTGGCGCCTTTGTGTCCTGTGGTTGCTGCAGCTGCTGTCGTTTCTTGGATGGAGAGCTGCTTTCAATGCTTCTAGTTCTTCTGAGTCCTATTAAAAACACAACAATCAACAATATACAATACAAAAAGACAAAGACAATACAATGCATGGAAACTTTCATCGCTTAAACTACTTCAATAGAGGGTAATGCTAGAATTTGCTCAGATGTGTTTCAATGCAACGTTAAAACCGTCCTTTTCAGTCAAGGTTGGGCCTGGAGCGCTCCTGAGTAGTAACCGTGAAGGGCTCTATATAAATTTCCATTATTTAAATGAATGAATATCACGATCCCTTATTAAGCAAGGAATTTGAAAGCAGTCACAATGCTGCAACTGTTTTACTCTCTAGGAAGTGGACACCTAAAGATAACATTACCTATTCACATGCTTAATGTCCTAAAGAGAACATTACCTATTCACATGCTTAATGTCTTAAAGAGAACATTAATACCTATTCACATGCTTAATGTCCTAAAGAGAACATTACCTATTCACATGCTTAATGTCTTAAAGAGAACATTAATACCTATTCACATGCTTAATGTCCTAAAGAGAACATTACCTATTCACATGCTCAACATTTGTCTTAGTAGACAACATTAACACAGTATAAATAATCATATGAAACACAATAAATTAACTAAATACAGACAAAATACATAAATTTAAAAATAAATAAATAAACAAATTTATCCGAATAAATTATGTAAATTATGCAAATTTTGGCATAATTATAACTCACTTTTCTTCGTCGGAGGAGGTTCTTTTTGAAGCTGCGACTGTTTTGCAGACCAACGTTCGAGAAATCCACCAACAGGATTCGAATGTTTCGGAATCTTTGTTTTAACTTTGTCCTTCGTATGGTCTGAAAAATTAAATTCATATCGCAGAGGCCAGTCTACAAAGTTGTAATCAATAAATGTACAACACCAGCAAAAAGAATCAGTCAATCAATGCATGGTTCATGGATATTTATTTATTCTATTTGTGTATACTGTTCAAGTATCACAAGGACAAGATCACAAATGAAATCATCTCAGAAAGAACAGGGCTGGACAAACTGGAGAACATCATCAGAAAGAAAAGACTGAACTGGATGGGACACGTGGCACGAATGAGCAGCGACAGAAGAGCCAATCAGGTGATGAACTGGACTCCAAAGGGGAAGCGTGGAAGGGGAAGCGTGGAAGAAGAAGACCAAGAAAGAACTGGATGGGAACTGTTCGAGAAGATCTGAAGTGCTTGGAGATGACGGTGGAGGATGCTGTTCGGATGGCGATGGACCGAGAGGAGTGGAGAGACTGCGTTGCCCGATGTGCAGTTCTGCACGGGAGGGACTAAGTACTAAGTAAGTATATAAGTATACATTACATGCATATCTTCATTGCCCCATTCATACCAGTTATAAGTTCTTCATTCACAGTAATGGGTTCTTCATTGCTTCATTTATACCAGTTATAAGTTCTTCACCGACATTGATTCATCCATACCAGTTAATGGTTCTTCATGTTGCTCAGATGCTGCGTCTGTCTGATGTCCTCGAGAGACTTGGTGTGATTGAGTCGCTTCTTGCAGTTGTGTCAACACGTATCGGCCGTCTCTACTGCCGGAAGCATTTACCTCGAAAACCTACATTATATGATGTAATGTAACCGAAACATCAACACAGAAAGCAATGGGCAGCCACAGGTTGTCATTAAGAATCAATAGAGCTATAGCGTATACATAAAATCCACAAGCATTCAATTTGGCATAGGCATCAATTGTGGCCTAGTAGCCAATCAACCGGAGTGCTTAACCCTTTAATGACGAGCCTATGCTGAAATGTACCGAAAACCATGCAGCTCGCTACTAAAGGGTTAACCTGTAACACGGAGAGTTCTGGTTCGAAACACCACTCAGACAATAACTGTCCTTCAAGTATGGATATTTCGCCACTTGTGTGTGAGTGGGTGTGTCTGTGAACTGTAGAAGGAGAGTCACCCAGCTGTTCTGTATTACCGTGCCTGAAATTTCAAAATTTTCTATATATAATATTATTCTTTCAAACAGCCAATACAGCATAGCACCTTAAAAAGAACATTAGCTTCATTAACTTCTTACATCATTCCAAAAAACCTAATTTAAAAAGGTTGCGTGCTGTGAAGAGACAAAACGAATAACTTCAGTAAGCACACTCAAGAGAAAGCACGATAAAATCCTGATAAATTACTAAAACCACGAAGTTTGTCAGATCGAACAAATTTAAAAATGTAACTAGCAACCTTAAAGTCTAATTCTTGTGCCAAAAATTAAAAAACCTAACTAGCATCCTTAAAGTCTAATTCTTGTGCCAAAAATTAAAAAACCTAACTAGCAACCTTAAAGTCTAATTCTTGTGCCAAAGCGTAGACCATTGATGTCTTTCCAATTCCGTGAGCGCCAAGAAGCAGCATCGTGTTACAGAGCGATCCGTCTTCGTCAGCATAACTGCTATTGTCATCCGAGGAATCAAAGTCACCAGAAACTGAAATAATATGTAATAGATTAATTCAAATAACTTCTTTAATCACCAAGAGCTGTAAAGACGCAAACAGGCATACACGTATCAAGTCATGCAAAGGGGAGCAATGATATTGAGCAAACTTGGTCTTTAAAAATTGAGGCCACCTGAGGCGCAAAACACATGTGCTAAACTAAATCATCAGTTCTTTATTACAAGTAATTATTACTTGTATTAGAATTATTATGCTAGTGTTTTATATGTAAGTCCAGTGGCTTCTAAACACCCTCCCCCAATGAAATGAGAGAGCAAAAAACCCATTCCGGCCAGCATAATTTTCGTATTACAGGCTGATATAGTATTTCAAATGATCAAATCAAAAACCCATATTTATGCCCAAAAACGTAAAAACACTTATTGAAACTGTGGGACACCATTCTACCACTTCACCCACACATTGGAAGACACTACCAAGTGCTGAAGTCCATATCACATTCAGGAATTTTGAGTCATGCTCAAATCAACACTCTCCAAAGCACCAAAATGTTGCAACTTCTCGAATGTGACTCGTTCAAAAGATCCAACTGACATGTCCTACTCTGCACTAAATACACTCGGAGACAATACAACAGAATCTTAAACATTATCGTCCATTCAATTGTTTCACTGATTACCTTCGTCGCTTGGCTTCCCACAAGGCTGAAAATGTTTGTTTGATGAATGGCGACTAACGACCTGCTTCCATTCAGTCAGCCAATCACGAAGCTTCTTACATGCGTCCCAGTTACCAATGATCTCATTCGCTCGCGTTGGCGCATATTTCTCTGTCCAAAGTAAGCTCTGAGTTTCTGCAAATTGTACATTGAACAATTTTCTACAATACTTGAATTAATATAGCATATGGATATTTGTCTCAACAATAAAATGCCAGAATTCCATTTGCCGCTTTTGATACGGTAAATGGAAATCCGTAAGGATTCAAATTTTACATTCTCTTGATAAATCTATTACTGTGTGTAAAATTGAAGTCATAGAGCTACTAGAATGGGAAACATTGCTGGAAATTAGCCTGAAAGTCAACTATTCAACTTCAAAAGAAAACTGTGAGCTGTGAATTTCAGAAGTTAACAGGACAGATGCTTCAAAATAAAAAGTAATGGATTTCAACGTCATTTTCTTACTCGTTTACTACATACATAGGGTTCTATTTCCGTATTTACTAGCATAACCTCAACTTAATGAACAAATTTAACAAAAGGCATTGAGTCTACATCATCATTAACATATATATGACCACAATGGCCATTTGGTTAATGCCTCAATTTCAGCAAATTTTACAGACTTTACAAATAAGCTAAATAGCATACCTAACTTTCGCTCTACATCTTCGATGTAAAAAAACTATTTAAATAACAGAATAAAATCCTGCCTTAAAAAAACCATAATAATACCTGAACATTCATCTTCAGCATTCTCACAGGGGACGTCAGAATGGCCGCCCTTTTTCCGCTTCGATAATTTCTTTGACTTAACAGATACGTCCTTTACGCAAGATGCAGCTGAAGTCTTGGAAATATCTAATTTGAAGAAAATCAATCATTAAACATCAAGGTCACAATCATAATTTGCAAATTTTATGCTACGTCCCTTACAAAGCCACATCAAATAGCACGCAATAACGAAAATTTATGCATCACAGCAAGACCACGCCTCAAGCTTGCCTTAAGCTTTTAAACTAAGTATTCTGAATCCACATGCATCAATTGCACTAGAGCAGAATTTATGTAATAATGATGCAGAATATAAGAAAAGCTTTTGAGTAATAATTACTCAGTGGTTCCGATGTACTCGGTGAAGGGTGGATTCTCGACAGGGTAGTGGTTGGCATGATAATAATATTCTCTTTTTATTCAACAATCCGGTTGACAGACCGCAAGCAATTATGCAGTTTAAACAATTCACAAAAATGGAGATCACAGAGTACACAAATCTTAACTATACCAACTGAGCATACAGCCTGCAATACATGGCGCTAATAGCAGCCTACAAGGCAAATCCTCCCAAAGGGAGCTCGAACTCGCCACCTCTCGCACTCTACGCCAGTGTGTTATCCACAACTCTACCGGGCCCATGGGCTGTCAGTCAAGAAGTTGGTGGTTCAAATCCCAACCAAAGACTAGATTTGGTTAGCGATTTCTCCTACACGTACACCATAGCCAACTCAAGCTACATGACGAGTACACCGGCCACACTGTTCGTGGGAAGCTGAGATGGTGAGGGAGAGGACTGTCTACTCACTTCAACATGGGATTAGAAAATGAAGCTGCTAACACTTCCTACGCATCCGGGCGCTGTGGTGTAGTGGTGGGTTCGGTGCCCTGGAGCCAGAGGCTTGCAAATCCACCTTAAGCCACCACGTAGGGAACCTGAGCAAGTCCTTCACTCGTAGCTGCTCATGCGCTTTGGCGTGAAACTCTGATGAAGTGTTTGTGCTGTAGTCGGGAGCGCCTCTGAGTAGAGAGCTTGAAAGGGAGCTATAGCAAGTGCGACAAATAAATAAATTGCTGCCTTACTGCTAGTTTTTTCTTCTTAATAATCAGAACACAATACTTGCAGCCGATATAAAATATCAGTTTATCACTGTAGAGACCACAAAATAGTCATGAATCATGATCCTCACCATTTGGTTTTGCTCTCGAGTTTTTCCGCATTGACAGTTGGTGATAAACGCGATCAGTTGGAAAGGATGGATTACAAAACTTTACTTCGGAAAGTAAAACAGGCAGCATATCTTTGGGAGTTTCCATCAGCTTTTCCAACTATACAAAAAAACAAATTGAGAAACACATCAGACATAAACTGCAGGTATTTTTTAGAGACTTTACAAAGGTACAAACAAATATTCAACTAAGATCAATAAATAAATGTGATACTACAAAAAACTTAAAATTCAAAAATTGATGTAAATATAAGTTTATCTAGCAACATAGTGAACTCTGAAAAGTCATGCTTAAAACTGAGATATTATTACAGATCAATAAATTCTAAATACACCGACCACATGTCAAAACAACATCTGTTCAGAGCCTTGCATGACAGTAAAGTACAACAGAAATCTTAAAATGACATTAATCTTGACAAGAATGCTGAATGAAATTGTATAGTCAATTTAGACATATTGAATTAAATATTTCCCAACAACTCAGAAAGTCTTGGGTTCATCCAATGCAGGTTTAACCCTTTACCGATGAGAGGGATTAGGTTTCTATGCATTTTAGCACCCAACCATCGTCAAAGTGCCAAGGCAGAAAAGAGCTTTTTACACAGGCATTTTATTTTATAAACCATGGTATAAGTAAATTAGATAACAGGTATTGTTAGACAGGCATTTTATTTCATAAGTAAAAGTATATAGGTAAATTAAATTACAGGCTTTTTAAACGACAGTCATTTTATGTTGTAAGTAATGGCACAAGTGTTTTAAAATTACAGGTATTTTTAGACAGGCAGTTTACTTATTTATTTCTATTGCATGTCTGGACTTCAATTATTTTTCACTAGGTCAAATCAAATCAATCAATCAATCAATCAATCAAATATTTTTATTTTGCAACCAAAGTATACATGACAGGTCTACACATCTTGCTCATTGGTTACAAAAAGAGGAGGCCCTAAAGGGATAAAATAATCCTGCTGTCCAGGGACACCAACTAAATGCAAATGCAAAAAATATACCTCAATTTTATCACCATCTGTGATTTCTTCACCGTAGGAAAGAGAGGTCAACAGCCCCAGATGCAGCATCTCAGCATTAACAAATGGTAGTACAGCCTCAGACGGATCCTTCAGGTTCAGAATGACTTCAGGAAGACACCACGGCAGAACAGTACAAGCGCTCCTTTCATCAGCTGAACCGCCCTGGTACGTGTGGCTATGCGTCGGAAAAGGAGCATCAACAAGAGGCAACGTTGTCAGCTGCTGGATGTTCTGTATCTTTTTCAGTTCCACTGGTACCCCGCTTAAGAGGAAGTTACGCTTTATCCGGATGGCTTCTCGTTCGGCTGCAGACAACTTCGGAGCAGATTTTTTAGGAATATCAGTCGAATTGCGTTTCATGAAGATCGGAGCCAAACTGGGAGCTGAAAGCAAATCCATCACATACAACACTGAACATTAAATACACTAAACATAAACATAAATATAAACAATGTATCAGATGAAATTCAAATTTATATATGAGCCAATAACATACCAGCTATTTCTTCTTGCTGAAGCGTGTTAAATCATTTTGGCTCCAATTGGCCGCACATAAACAGGTTTGCACTGTACTTGAAAGGTACTATCTTAAGTATCTTTATAAATACAAGGTCTATACAATACATATGACTAAACACACATTCAAACAAACTTGTCTGTGTTATCAATTTCTATGCAAGTTTCGTAAAGCCACAATTCTTTTCATTTCCTGCTATACTATAATATTAACATATCTTACAAGACTAAGTCCCCGTAAGATGCCATCAAGCACTCAAGTTTATTTCAGTGCAACTATAGGTCACAATTAAATCACGTTCAGTGTAATCTAACGCATTCGGCTGAAGCTGATCGCTGTAAAGACATACATTGAATTTTTTCCGCATCAGGCTTTGGTTTACTTGGACGTCTTGTAGGATGGCATCTCGTTTCCTCTTGCATTTGCTCAGCATCATCCGAATCTAGATCTATTGTTTCATCATCTTCAGCAACAGCTTTCCTTTGTCTCTTCGAACAAGAATCCTAAACAAATCAACAATATCTAAATCTCAAGGTCGCATAATAAAATGCTGAAATTAATTTACATGATTTTTTTTAACTACACAAACTTAATTAGCAGCAAATTTAAAACCAATGACCACATTGACCAGAATAAAAATGCAAACTGTTGAGCACTAATCTTCAAATTTCTCACAGTGAAAAAATTGACTTCAGCGGCCACTGATGCCAAAATATTGTCAAACTGTTTTATTCTTTGTTAAGCACTACAAAAATACTGTACATCTTCTAAATGTAATCAATGACTAGAAACACTTATCAAGTTTAAGCAAAATAACCATAAGAAATTCAAAAGTAATTTTATTAATATCGTAAGAATTAGTCAGTTCCAAGTGTCATGACATGGTTTTTCGGCATTACTTCATATCTAAAGGTTTTAACGATCTCCTGGTTTCCAAAGACATTGATGAGCCGGAAATTACCTGCATAGCGATAGTTATAGCAGCAATGGCAGCAACAGCACTCTGCCGCTGACTTCTCCTCAGGCCCCTCCCTTCACTCTCAGCCACTGGACTGGCATCGACTTTCAGAGACTCAGTCTGGCTATGTGCCTGACTCATATTTAGAGTTGCCAACTTGCCACCCTTGGCATTTGGTTTCAATTCTTTAGGAAGCTGGCAAAAAGAAAAAGAATAATTTCACAACTCACATGCAAACATACTTCGTCTGCTAGCATGCATATATGTATGTACATATACATGTATGTATGAATGAATGCGAACATTTAATTTTAAATAACTCGCTAAGGTACTAAGTTTATACTTTATACTCATTGTGCAACAAAGTGTCCACTGCAAGATAAGAACTACAGGAAATATCTTTAAACAATAATAGATACAACTAAAGTGGCTTTCCTGGACAGTGGACATCCTAAGTGTCATAATAAGAATTAGGATTTGAAGCAGAACACTGAATGGTAGACAGTCTACAGAAGAGTGCATTGACAGCGCATATATAATGCGCTCATGTGAGATGATCCACAGCCATGGAGAGAAAGTGCACACAAGTAAATGGTTAAAGTAATCAATTAATTATCACATTAGCAGAGCTCTATTAAATGAATACCACTAGAAATGAGCTTAAAACTAGCTCTCAGTTACAGTAACACAAAGCAAACGAAGTACAGTTGGCTGACGACAGAGTTCGTAGGACTTGACCGAGATGCTTACCTCTGAAACTTCCTCTTCACGGACTTCGCCTGAGCTGAATAATTGAAAAGACAACAAGTGAGTAAAAGCGAGAAGTGTACCAAAAAGTCACATGAAAGAAATAGCTGCAAAGAATTTTCCACTCTTTAAATTGATAGTTCATTTATGGCTTTTACTAATTATCATTCCATACACCTACATTCACTACATTCATCCATTTGTCCATACCACACACACCAACCCATAAATCAATCAGTCAGTCAATCAATCCACAGGTCAATCAGTCAGCGAACCCGGAAATCAGTCAGTCAGTCAGCCAAGCCAGCCAGCCAGCCAGTCAATCAATTAATCCTCTTAGAAGAATGTCCGTAAGCCACTCAGTCAGTTCAACACTCAAACTTCAAAAGCCATTTTGGCAATCGTAATGACAAAGAAAATAGGAAATATAGGAAATAACGCAGAATATTCTACACTAAAATACAGACCTAGTAATAATCTTCCTATTTATTTTACCTCACAGGTTTCGCCACAACTGAAGAGACAGAGACAGCTGTCGGCGACGCTGGAGGCAAGTACAGACGAGTCTCTTCGTCGTCTCGGGTGAGAGATTTCTCGTTGGCATCCACATCGTCACATTCCTTTTTGGCACAGCCATTCACCTGCGACACTCTTCCTCGGCCTCTCCTCTTCACCTCTGCCTTCTTGTCTTTACTGTTGCTTGATGCAACGTCTGAATTGCGCTTCGGTTTCTGAGAGTCTGGTTCCTGCAATTGTTTCTGCTTTCCCATCAGCACGTCATTCATGTTTTGTCTCTCGCGTACAGAACCATTCAGCGTCGGCGCCATCATTGTTACCATTGTTATCTCAGGTTTTGCAAAGCTTTCACCGCAACAATCATCGACGACCATTACAGGCGTAGGATTTTCATTTGTCTGTAATGCGCCTGTCATTGTCTCATACTCAAGTTTGGTAGTTTCTTTGCTATTCAAGGTAGAATTAAGCTCCACGGATACTTTCTGCAGTTCATCTGCCTCAATTGAATTAATTCCTGCAGGCACTTTCGGCAATCCACTTGCCTTATTTGATTTACTAAAAACCGGTGCTTTCAGCAGTCCACTACCTGCCTCATTTGATTTAATCCCAGCAGGCGCTTTCAGCGGTTCATTTGATTTACTAAACACTGGTGCTTTCAGCAGTTCACCACCTGCTTCATCTGATTTACTCCCAACTGACGCTTTCAGCAGTCCGCCTGCCTCATCTGAATTAATCACTTCCTCATCCAGACATTCAATCACAAGATCGTCATCGGTGATTTCAATAAAACCCTTAACGCACTTTCGGCGACCGTTCCTCTGCTTCCAGAACGTACCCGGCAAAATCACCGGGCTTTCCCCTGCCAATGCCTCGCCCGACAACCTGGAACAGGGTTCGTGTATTTCAGCTTTGACCTTAATCGTCGAAAAGGAATTGTTCTCGAGTTTGAAAGTTGCTGGCCCCTTAGAGAAGAAACTACGAATGTCCCTGCCCGCATTCTGCGACTCATCAAGAACTTTTGTTTCGGTCAAATCTCGGTCTGTTGATTCATCGCAGTTATCGTTCAGATAATCCTCGTATGATATCTCGACAGTAGATTCTGTACATGTTCCATCAGCGGCTTTACCAGCTTCGCCGTTTATTTTCACATCCTCCTTGTTGGCAACTTCATCCGACTGATCCTTTAACTGTTTGCGTTTACCATGCTTTCTAGGTTTAATCTCGTCTTCTGAGTCTTGATTGAACTCGGATGAAGTACATTTTTTGGCACTCAGTCCCTCTTTAGAAGGATTAGGCGTTCTAACCATAAACTTATCAATTGTCGACATGATGTCTCAGCACTTCTGAAAGCAAACAGTTTCAAACAGTTTCACAGAGTTAAATTCAGTAATTATAATTATAAAATGTTGAACACAATCACAATTAGCACTTGAAATCTCACTTATGGGGCATTCCATGCCAAATCAACACAGTCATCAAACATCACCATCTCCGATTTTGTTGAAATTTGGTATGGTGAAAAGCCACTACGAAAAACTTGTGAAACCAGAATTTTAGATTTTTGGGTCAACCGGTGTCCGAGATATGGGTCAGTGAACTTGACCGAAATTGACCGATTTCTGCTGACCGGCCGATGTTCAAACTGCTGTATCTCAGCTTCTACTGCACCTAGAGACACAATTAAGATATCAAATTGAAGGTATTAAATAGTTCTATCTGGGTAAAGCATTCACAGGCATTCATATTTAGTGACAAAAAAATTCTGAGCAACTGTAACCTAGTGATACTGACCTAGGTCAGTTTGTAAAATCAGAATATTATCAAATAATTCCCATGCAAAGCCTTCATTGTTCCTAACAATTGGTGAAAATTTCAGAGTGGGCGCTCTTATAGCTTATTTACAGTGATTTTTAAAAGGTACCATCATGGTCAAGATACGCGACCATTGTACCTTGCCAGATAATCTTTGATGTCCCTGCCACATCCACAAATCTGCAGCGTATCAATTTATTGAATCTAAAGAGAGAATATTATAGTATCCAAATGCAACAAATTTATGTCACATAAAATTAAAGTTATTTTTTCTTGATGCATTCTAGTTGTCCACTTGCTATTAATGTCCACATGTTGAACTTTCCTTTCAGTTGTCAGATAATTTCCTGTTCTGTCTCTTGTTCGGTTTTTGATTCATCACTATCAACAACATCTCACCCTCTTATCATAGTTAGTTACATCATAACAGATTGGTATACTCAAAAACTTTTTCTTTGCATGTTACTTGGCATATAGTTTTCTTTTCGCAACAGGGGACTCACTGAGTCCCGACAGTGAATGAATTTAACATAGACAGTGCATCAGTTGGAGACATTGTTGACTAAATCAGTGGTCATGGGTTCAGGGTCTCCTTCTAATGATGAGTTATTATGTTTCTCCTGGGCTTGTTAAACAGTTGAAATTTTTTTGCTACATGGAGCACACAGCTTATCCATGACCTTTATAGAAAGATGCAGCTGTATTGTAGCTGATGTGGTAGCTTGTAATCCAGTCACCTTTAACCGCTGTTTATGATATTTGAATGGATCACAACATGATCTGTATGACTATGTCAGATATACTTAGAGACTTATTTTAAGATTCTATTAGAGCAGTATGTCTATTTGAGGTATTTTATCACAACTCCACTTATAACAACACAAAAGGCTAATTAAAATTGCAACCGATGTCATAATATTATCATTTTAATTTAAGACAGCAGGGAAGACTATTAATTGAGGACCTAAACAATTCCTTTACGTGTGTAAATAAGAACCAGTGAGCATGCAAATAAGCCTAATTCTTTTACTCCATGCTGTGAAAGATAATGCTAGAACTTAGAACAAGAAATGTGTAAAAATGCATTGGTGTTAACAGCTGGGATTCAGCAGTTAAATAGTCATGTCATATCGCCGGTCGCGAATTACAACAATGACTGTACCTTTAAAAAATCACTGTAAATAGACTATAAGAGCGCCCACTCTGAAATTTTCACCAATTGTTAGGAACAATGAAGGCTTTGCATGGGAATTATTTGATAATATTCTGATTTTACAAACTGACCTAGGTCAGTATCACTAGGTTACAGTTGCTCAGAAATTTTTTGTCACTAAATATGAATGCCTGTGAATGCTTTACCCAGATATAACTATTTAATACCTTCAATTTGATATCTTAATTGTGTCTCTAGGTGCAGTAGAAGCTGAGATACAGCAGTTTGAACATCGGCCGGTCAGCAGAAATCGGTCAATTTCGGTCAAGTTCACTGACCTATATCTCGGACACCGGTTGACCCAAAAATCTAAAATTCTGGTTTTGAAAGTTTTTCACGGTGACTTATCACCATACCAAATTTCAACAAAATTGGAAATGATGATGTTCATTTTTTTCTTCAAATGTGTTGATTTGGCATGGAATGCCCCTTATATGCATTCTAAAGTTGCGCATGAAAGAAACTTTGTAAATCCTTATACACACACACAAAATGTAAATAAAGCGGACGAAAACCAAACTGAAAGACAATGTGACATAATCTGCAATCCATGTCTTCAGCTATTCGTCTGGTGTAAGGGCGTTTCATCAAAACTGGAGATTACTTAACTTACTCTACAGAGTGATATCCCAGCGTTTTGTTCTATCACTCTAATGCGGCCATATTGTTAAGAGGATAATCGGTCGCACGCACACGAAATGGTAAAGATTACCCTTAATTATTTTAAAGGAATTACTTGCATTTTCATTACTTCTTGAGAATTGTTTCCGGTTCAGATTCGCGTCGACGCAACGAAACAACGAACTATTTTGCGAATAGTGATTCACAAGCCAAAGTTACTTTAAAACAATCTAAAACTGTTTTAGCAAATGCATAACACGACTCATTTGAGCTTTTATAGTTTTAGCTCTAATTAAACTACATAAACAGCGCCAAACGATACAATTCCTCTCTATTATCGCTCAGCGACAAGGAACACCGCTATCTAAGTGTTAATATCTACTCATACTAATTACTAATAATATAACTTGTGACCTAACATGATTGTAACGACGATAATTATTAGATATAATTCATTGCATAGTTATTTAATTACCACTTTTATTTCTTAACCAAATGGCGCGAAACTAAAAAAAAGTATCAAAACAACCGTCATGCCTCCCTTTCCGAGATGCGCAATTCTGTAGCTCAATCCAAGCCCAACTCATTTCTACAAAATTAATTAATTAGTAAGATAATAATGTTGAAGAGGATTTAAAGCCCTGCAGAGCCGTTTAACGGAATTTTGGCAAAACGAAAACCCTAACCCGATTTCCGCCTCAATCTCTCAGTCTCAGATAATTATAGAATAATTATAGCATTAATAATTAATTAATTAATTAATTAATTATTAGCGATGATGCGACTCAACATTTGTGCGCGCTGAAAATCGCGAAATTTCAATGGCGATTAGGCCTAAGCTTGCAAGTAGGGCCTAGGCTATAGGCCTACAAACTGCGATAAAATATTCTTTGTATTTAGAAATGCGTAAATGTTCTCAGTTTGCAGAACTGTTAGAATTAACTTATATTATTATTAAGTAATAATTACTATATCCGAGTATATCGCATTGTCATGATCATTCTCAGTGGCGTAGCCAGGAATTTATGAGGGCGTGGGAATTTATGGTCTGGCCGGATGCATGGGCGGAGTTTATCAGGGAGTAGGGGAGCTAAACCCCCCCAAGAAGACCCATATTCATTTTTTTAACCGTGTAAATGGTATCTTTTCCCGGGCTTAACCCCCCCAAGGAGGCTTTATAGCTCCTCCAAGAATGAAAACCAAACTCCGCCCATGGTGCCCGGATGCCCTTTTAACCCCGAAACCCCTCTTGATTGCGTCACTGATCATTCTATGCCTGTGTGCCTGTCATATCAGAGCACTAATTGCTCTTAGATGTCTATTATTTTTATTTAGCTTACAGGGCTGTTTATGTGCAGTTATAAACAAAACGTGCAGTTGAACATGGATTTGTGCAGTTGTAGAAGCACTTCTGTGCAGTCAAAACTAGTGAAAAGGTAGGCCTAATTGTCCTCCAATTGAAAATAATTTGCCAGGGATGATGGGAAGAGAAAGAAGAGGTTGTGCAGTTCTAAAAATTCGTTTAAGAACAGCACTGAGGCTAAGTAGCCTACCAGCAAGTAACCTAGACATAATTCAATCGGGAAAGTTCATATAAAAGGTGAACCAAAAATTTACGAATCGTGTTTTCAGTCCGAATTTTTGTGCTCATAGTAGGTCTAGTGACTCTAGTCCACGTTGAAATTAAATTTCTTGTATTGTAATATGATGTAAGGCCTAATGCACTATTTAGATAGGCCTATAAGTAGAACAGCGACATCAAAGTTGTCGGGTTTACTCAGGTACTTACTTACGTACTACACCCGCTGCGATTGTCTCTTTCTCATTATAAGTCGCTTGATGTCATAATCCCCGGATATGACATCATCGCAAAATGACGCAATTTTCATTTGTTATTTCGATTCAGCCGATGACTGCGCTGAAGTAGACGCAGACGACGACGACGAAATTTGTCAACAAAAACGACAAATACGACGACGAAAGACGATGAAGATGAGAGAGAAGATGACGAAGAACAACAGTTGCTGAACTGAGCGGCAGACGATCAACGAAGTGAAAAAGAAATTATTAGAATATCGTACGACAGAAATATCATCACCGTCATTTCAAAGCCAGAAAATAATCGACAAGTAAGTTTCAAAGGCGTTACTATAGCAACAAAATGGCCGACGGTCAGACTGTAGAGGGACGAGTTGAGGACAAGCGGAAACAGAACATAAGCAGATAGTCGATGAATGTAGATATTATAATATAGGCCTAAGCTAGGACGACAGCCAAATGCAGACACAGTCCTATTATAATAATACTTAACCGGTCTCTTTTTTCACTTCTACGTGTCTGTCTCAAATCTTCTGTTACAAGTCTAAAGAGCGCAGATAGCAAAGTTGTGTAATTTCATAGCAGTTCAATTTGACATCATAACTATTTCGAACCATTGTATGCGTAGGCTACACTGTACGTCATTTTTATGCAAAGAAGAATGAAGTGGATTATGAGGTATTTTACTATTAATGGCTTACTAGATTTCGCAGAATAATAGTGGATGTTTTGTGACAATCTGCAGGCGTTGCTTATTTTAATATATTTTATTTAAATTTAGAAACTATACTCTGAAGCAATGCGAAAAATAATCGAAGACGAATGAATGCCGGTTGTGAAGTTGTTTGAAGAGGAAGAACGAAGACACAAGTGTAAGTGATTCAGAATTATGTTTCATTTATGGATAGATTGGTCTCAAAATTATGGCCTCAAGAGGCTTACAACTTTTTAGATTGTGTTGGATCAATTAGCCAACATACGAGGCACGCCAGCAGGATGATGAATATTAATTATTTATGGCTTAGGCCTAATTGTAAGCTTAGTTTCAGGGACCAGCAAATACACTATATATATAGCCTATCTTTGAACAGTATCCAGTAACACTAATCCTAACACTAATCCTAACCTTAACCGACCCTCACGACGCCTAACCTTACTCTGCCAACAACTACGACACCTAGCCTGACCTTAGCCGACACTTGAGTCCCATATACTGCAATTGAATGTTACTAAATAGGCTTACACCTATCATAACGTGTATTAATTATCTTCGTGGATTTCTGTGTTGCTTCAGGAACCGCTGCATTGCAGCAAGAGGGGCATGAGGAGAATGGCATGAGGGGGAATGCGATGAGTGACGGTTGTGTGGCTTTGTGTTGTTGTTGATGTTGTTGTTGTGTGTTTGTAGTTTATTTGTATTAGTACCTGCTGGGCCTCTGGCGTGGTGTAAAAACCCGTAAGCTCCTCGCAAAGGCAGGAGGGCCCCTGGCGCGGATCAGCCCAATATCCCGCAAGCCCACTATTATTAATTTTAAATTTATTATTTTATTTATGTGTTGTGCGTTGTTGAGCCGAAGAATGAGAAGGGGGGGATGAAGGGTGGATTGATTGGAAGGATGTGGTGGACGATGGAGGAGCCAGATCGCAGTGGATCGACCGTCGAAACACATCCTCAAGTGATTCGAAAGACATCCTCAACTCGATCAATCGACAACTAGGCGGAAAAACTCTTCGTTTTAAGAGACTTGAACATGTACAGTTAGATTTGTTGCAAATAGAATCAATTAACAACGTGGGAGTTGAAACCAGTAGCGTAGCCAGGAATTTTTCATGGGGGGGAGTTTATGGCCGGAAACCCTGTTTTTGCTATTTTTTCTTACTTAAATGGAAAAATAACCTTAAAAAAAACCTTTTTTTCGGAGCCAGTGGGGGGGGGTTTTGACCCCCGAAACCCCCCCTTGCCTACGCCACTGGTTGAAACATCCCTCACTCGATCAGTGGACTTTATGATAAATTAACAGTTATTTTTTCAATTAATGTCTTTTCTGTGTCGCCGCTGTTGTGTCTTTCTGGCTATATTCTCGACTTTAGCTGCCGCCCTGTCACAGTATATAGGCCTTAACTATATCCTATGACAAAGTTGGTAAGCAAGTTTATAATAAGATGATGATGATGGTGCTCTGCCCGAAGGCAGGTTCATTGGCTTTACGCCCCTGGGGATGAGATGAGTGAGGTGGTTTCCCGTTGCCTTCCTCACAGACAATGATGGGTAAGCAACTTGCCCAAGGTCGCTCCGCAGCAGCTTGCGCCATCGCGTCCCATGCGTACTAGCCCGAGATATCTAAATCTCTGAATGTCAACTCCCAGCCCGGGGCTTGAACCGCAGTCCGTTGCAACCAACAGACGTATGCGGCGCGCGCTTACCGGTGTAGCTAACTAGGCCAGTTTATAATAAGAAGGAACCTCAAATCTCATCTGTCCATTTTACCCCACATCATGGATTTTTTAATGTGCAGTTGTACACAAAATGCGCAGTTGTAGGATCACTTCTGTAAGTTACAGCTAAAACTAGCAAAAGAGGTCATTGTCCGCCGATTGAAAGTAATTTACCACGGATGATTGGAAAGCAAAGGAGTTGTGCAGTTCTAAAAATTCCTTAAAAACAGCCCTGCTAGCTTAATTCTTGGCACAAAAATTCACATCGTTAGGCTATATCTATATCAGTGGCGTAGCCAGAGGCAGATTTCAGGGGTTAAAACCCCCCATTGGCTTAGGAAACAAGTTTTTTTAAAGGTTATTTATCCACTAAAATATGAAAAAACAAAACAATTGCCTGTAGTAACACTTATTTTTATTACTTTATTCCCTTTGTTACTTCATTCCCTTTTTATTTACTGTAATACCGTTGGGTAGGGGTCAGGAAGGGCATCCTGCTAGGCCATAAAATCCAACTCCCCCCCATGAAAAATTCCTGGCTACGCCACTGATCTATATAGACCCTGTCGGTTATGGTCAATAATTATATAATATAAGTGTGTAGGGCATACTGTATATATATATCACATAGGCCCTATTAAAGGGCTAGATAATTTATATATAATATATATATATATATATATATATATATATATATATATATATATATATATATATAGGCCGATACAGCATATAATTTTTATTATCCTATTATAAGTGATGAAGTTCAGTCAATGATGTAGCGATGTTGTTAACACATTTATCGTAATATTCGTATCCAACTGAGAATAAATATCATTGCAGGTCTATTATAGATTATCCTAATGATTTGCGGATGATCACACGGGTTATTACAACAGCCAACAGAAGAAACCCGCATGCGTGATCAATAGCCTACATACATGTATGTTCCCCCATAATTATGTTGTTTCATATCTTGCTTTTGGTTGGAATTTTGAATGGTTCTAACACGAATTTATTGCATTCTATATATATTAAGATGGTTTCAACCAACATATTGCGTTATGTCATCCTGAGTTATATCATCATTATCGTAATCTAGTTATGGTATTTTGCTATAGGTCTTTATGGCGTGCTATGTTATGGTATTGTATTGTATTGCATTGTATTGTATTGTATAGGACAATGGCCATTTATAAAGCGCTTCTCTCCGCAAAAGACTTTCTTGTATGTATATGTATGTATGTATGTATGTATGTATGTATGTATGTATGTATGTATGTATGTATGTATGTATGTATGTGTGTATGTATGTATGTGTGTGTGTATGTATGTATGTATGTATGTATGTATGTATGTATGTATGTATGTATGTATGTATGTATGTATGTATGTATGTATGTATGTATGTATGTATGTAGTAATTGTAGTATGTAGTATGTATGTATGTATGTATGTATGTATGTATGTATGTATGTATGTATGTATGCATGCATGTATGTATGTATGTATAAAAGGTGATTAATCGTACAGCATCTGTACAGTGTACACTATATTACAACGTTGGACATCAGTTGTACGATAGTCGACACAACTTTAACTGCGAAAATGGAAAACTGTTGCGAATGCTAGGATGGAGTAGTGACTTCTCCAGTTGGAAGAGCTGAGTGGCAAAGAGCTGGAGCTCTTCGTCCTATCCTGACCTTTCCGAATGCGTGAATTCGTAGCACCACCAACCCCAACGGTCGCCACCACCACCACCACCCGACGGCGACTACCCCCAACCCCATTCTCCGTCTCCCCATCATCCAACTCCCCATCATCTACCTCCCCATCATCCAACTCCCCATCGTCGTCCACCTCCTCGTCCTCCACCCCTTTCCCTCTGTCCTCGTGTTGCTGGAGGAACCCGGAGTGGCTGTCCTTGTAGCTGAATGACTCGGTCGTCGTCGTAGTCACCGACGGAAACTTCCGACTGCCACCGGAAACGACCGATGGCGATTCGTTTAGCGCCTTTACTCGCGCATTCGCTGCTGTCGTCGTCGGTGGACGTGACGTAGGACGGACGGGGTTCGGTTCATCCATCGTCTCCTTCATGGCGAGGCTGCATGGAGAGTCGGATGGAGTCGTCGGATCTGTTGCAGTTAAACAACAAATCACACGTCTTTGGCCATATAATTATGTATTGTATGTATAAAATATTATATATAGGGTGACACGAAAGTTCGTTCACCGTTTTCAAAATGCGTTATCTCAGTAACGGCTTCATATTTCTCTATAATATTTTGTCAGTGTATACATCAGTCAAATAAAAGATACTGGTACAAATTTGATCATAATCCGTTCCGTTTGCGCCATTATTTATAAGAAAATGTAAAGACGACCAGTTTTAAGGAAAAACTGTGTTCATCAAATTAACACAATAAAGAAACTGTGAATGCGCCTAGCCTCGTATACAAGAGTGACAAGACAATGCTACCTATAATTATAGCACATACACAGACGTAGGCTATTAGCGTACAGTGTCTCCTTTCTGCTTAGTGACAGCACTGACTCTATACTATACGGCATGACTGGATCAGCCTCTGAAGTGTCCCAACTGCTATCGATCTCCACGCTCGTTGGAGGCGACGCTTGAGCGTTCTTTGGCTCAGGAATATTTATAAACGCTGAGAGATAAAATACTCCACAAGTTCTCAAAAGGAGAGAGGTCCGGAGAGTTGGGTGGCCAATCCTTCGGCTTTATGTGTGACGGGAGGTTGTCGTCTAGCCACTTTGTCGTCACAGCTGATGTATGACAGCGCGAGCCATCCTGCTGAAATACTCCTAGGTCATTGTCAACAAATAACTTTGCATGACACTGCCGTTGTCATTTTCTCTCACGAACGATGGCTTCACGATCTGCTCGAGAATGTTGGTGATGTACGTAGTACTGCGAGTTCAGTCTGGTACCATTTGGCACAAAATTTAAGTTTAGTGAGACCCATGGCAGTCATCCCACCCTAAACCATCACCGACGGACTAAACTTCATCTGTGGAGCAGGCGAAACGTACTCTTCTTAATATGCTGGATAGAGTGAGTGTTGTCATTAAGGAGAAAGGAGACACTGTACGCTAATAGCCTACGTCTGTGTATGTGCTATAATTATAGGTAGCATTGTCTTGTCACTCTTGTATACGAGGCTATAGGCGCATTCACAGTTTCTTTATTGTGTTAATTTGATGAACGCAGTTTTTCCGCAAAAACTGGTCGTCTTTACATTTTCTTATAAATAATTGCGCAAACGGACCGGATCATAATCAAATTTGTACCAGTATCTTTCATTTGACTGATGTATACACTGACAAAATATTATAGAGAAATATGAAGCCGTTACTGAGATAGTGCATTTTGAAAACGGTGAACGAACTTTCGTGTCACCCTATATATTTAATATGTAAGTGCTTGGACTACTGGTAGTCTGTGTGTGTATATATATATGATGAGCGTATAGTTTGTTATAAGTATTCATTCTTAGGTGTGACTGGACGGTCATGGACGGCATCCAAGCACTTATTTTTAGAGCTGAACGCCGTCCTGCCACTTATTAGGCCAGTACAGCCTGGAAACCTAAGGAGCGTCCCTGCAGGTACCTCTTCTTCTACACTTCAAGTACTGGTAGAGCAACATCTCTGCATAGGCCCTATAGGCCTATCGAAGAGTGTTAGTCTGAATACATGCCTGGTTATGCGTCAGATTGATTGTCAGACTGTACAGGGTGGGCAAAAAAGACCCCCTACGGTTTTTTGCCAATATCTTGACAAAAAATAAAATTTCATTTCGAAATTCTTGCTTTTGGTCAAGATATTGACAAAAAACTAGTTTTTTGGCCCACCCTGTAGCCTATATATAAAACAGGAGACCGCAAAGATAGCCTACTCCGATGGAACTAATGTCATAGATGTCTATTATAATATATAATATAGCGTATACCTTTGAATATGGCAAGATTCGTGAGTTCCTTATCTTCTCTCGAATAGAGAATCGGTTGACCAGTGTCACATCGAACTCGACTCATCTCAACAGTCAGAGGTCGCTGGACGTCCTCTCTCTGCGTCTGGGTTTTCATACGTAACACAAAATTTAATGAAGGCTATTAATTCATTAATAATAATTCATTCATTCATTCAAGAGATTTATATAACACCTTTTCGGACCATTTAATCGGAAGAGCTCCAATATAGACCTGTATACGTTAGAAAGGCATCATACATAAGCTTACTGACCTATAGGCCTACGGGTAAGGTTTAAAGTGCGTGGAAACGGCTTATATCCAGTTTACTATAGAGTTTAGAGTAGGCCTATACTTTAGACACTCAGACAACCGGAAAAATACAGAAGCTCGATCCGAATAGGCACTATATACAATGTTATTGCTCCAAGCCCTTCAATTGACTTTTTCGGCCAAACATTTCGGACGATGTTTTTTAGCCATCAATTGTTTTTTCCCATGATTTTTCGCCCGAAATCCCCTTTTCAAGGTGTAAATCCCAAAATTTTCATGGTTTCCTTCTCAAATCGCGTTTTCCCCCTGCGTATAGGCCTATACCCAATTGGTCTTTGTGAGGTGAGTATATGCTGTATATATAGGCTTATACCCACATATAGGCCTACCATATGGTACAGCCCTGATAATAATATGTATGTGATGGATTTCTACACTTTAATCACTTGTCCTATAATGATCTAATGTCTTACCCAGCAGACGTAGCGATTTCTGGCATGTAGCGTGTAGTTGTTGTGGCTGTGGTAGTTGTTCTGTTGAGTGACGAGAAAGTTCGTATCATCGCTGATCTTAACAAGAGCCGTACAGACGAACTCTGTGATAATTATAGCAAATCAACGACAGTCTTATTACTAGCAGACCAAGAGAAGAGAGTTTCTTGCACGAAATTCACGAAAATTCCTGATCGGAGGCGTAGACTATATAACGATCAAAACCCAGGCGGCATGTACCGTTTCTTACCAACGCCGAAATACTATAAGCAGCTCCCTGAGCTTTCACGTTGAAATAATGTCATGGCAAACGATTTTTCTACTTGTTTTAAGCGAGCGGCAGCCAGGGGCGGATCCAAGGGGGCCAATCCGTCCATTGCCCCACATTTAGAAATTTCTTTATTTTTTACCAGCTAATCTGGCTCGGAAAGTTAACGTGAGCAATTCCGTAGATTTTTGGCGGATAAAATGGCATATTTTTCTGGTGAAACGGAGACAAATGACTAAAAACGGTCATCAGATTTTTCAACGACCAAGACGAAAATTTCTCCCTGCCCCAAGACCGAAAATGTTGGTCCCCCTTCGAAAATTCCTGTATCCGCCCTTGGCGGCAGCAATTGTGTTTTGTAATTATAACATCATATTTTTTAGCAGACTGAGATATTATTATATCATAGGCCTATAATATTCGTTTCATATGCTTGACTGGTGCAGTGGTGTTATAATTATACCAACCGATGCTGTACTGGTAGAAGTGACATCGTGGTAGACTGACTGTCATTCGTGATTCCGTTTCACAGGTCAATAGGTTGATATCCCAGACGTGACTGGAGCAAGTCAGTCCATCACTGAATGTAGCTTCCGCTCTCAACCAACCGCCAAGGCCACAGCTTGCCTCCAGCATACTCGACAGAGCTACGTAAGTAACCATAGATCCTTCTTTATACATGTATAAGCATAATTATGTAGATATAATATTATTTTGTTTGTGTGTATATATTTATATATAATATGTATATTCGTTAATGCTAGCCTTCCTGTTGTCACAACGCAACTTACAGGTAAACCTATTCACGCTAGTCTTTGCTCTAAAAGGCTTATACAAAGTCAGGGCTTAACGAATCAAGGAACATCTTATACAGTATCATTCGAAGTATTATACGACCTGCATGTATTGTATTGTATACGGACTCTAAATGCAGAGTGGGAAAGAATCGTGGATAGGGAGCATGGGTGTGCTTAGGAGATTTACAGGTTCAAACCCAGAACTAAATAATTAAAAATAGTTTTGTCCATTTTGAGAATATGTCAATTGGAAACCCTAATGGAATCCCCCAAACATTACCCTGGCTATACGCCCCGGCATGGAAGAATTTATACGATAGTAGGAAAACGTACCTGAAAGATTATAAGCTCACATCTGAACATATAGTGGCGTAGCCAAGGAGGTTTCGTGGGTTGATCCCCCATCGGCTTATGAAAAAAGTTTTTTAAAGGTTATTTATCCACTTAAATAAAACAAAACAATTGCTTGTAGTAACAATTGTTTTCCTTACTTTATTTCCTTTGTTACTTTATTCTCCTTTTATTTACTGTAATACTGTTGGACTGGTGTCAAGAAGGGCATCGGGCCAGGCCATAAACCCCCCGGGGCTCCCCCATCATAAATTCCCGACTACGCCACTCTCTGAACCGGTGGGTGAAGTTATCATTCCTACCGTCTCTACCGTGTGCTAAATAGCAACATCATATAATATAATAATATTATTATTATTTTATAATATAGTTCTAACAGTTTTTAGGAGCCCTGCATGAGAGGCTGAAAACCAGTTGCCGTGACCAGGATTCGAACCAGCGGCGTACGCACTTATGCAAGTGCGTACAG
Organism: Lumbricus terrestris; assembly: GCA_949752735.1. NCBI lineage: Eukaryota > Metazoa > Annelida > Clitellata > Crassiclitellata > Lumbricidae > Lumbricus > Lumbricus terrestris. The sequence continues at coordinate 29,939,138 of OX457051.1, forward strand.
CGCTGAAAGGCTAAAAACTAAAAATAATGGCTGATGACTAAAAAAAAGGTCATCATTTTTTTCGGCGGATGGAAAAAGGTATGTTTTGGGGAAATTCGAGGCTGATGACAAAAAGGTCATCAGTTTTTTCGGCGACCCTGACGAAAATATTTGCCTGTTTCCTCCAAGACCCTAAATTTTGACCCCCCCTCGAAAATTTCTGTATCCGCCCTTGGCTGTGCGTACAAGAAAAAAATCCTGGGGCCGCTGATTCGAACCAATATGATGCTGTGACTCTGAGTTGTCACTTGTTGTCAATAGTATACTTGCTACTGTTTGCATACTTGTTAGCATGTATACTTACGCATCAGTATCTTCGTTCGCCAGTTTCGTAATCGACCGGTCGCCGGATTCTGTTTGTCACCAAAATCACACAACTGGAAAGATCGATCCAAAACGTCGCTTGAAGCTACACAAGCCACAAATCTCATGAGTATATATAGTATGCAAACATACACATGAAATATATAGGGCCTATATATATGTGATGCATAATGGCGGACGTTGTATATCAAATATATATATATACATGATATAAGGAATAAATGATGTTGTTCACAATATATACACTGTAAAACAAATTGTTATTTTCAACGATATAAGAATGTCTAAATTACATTGTTCTTATCGTGAAAAACCCTATAGACTAATAAATTAATTAATCTTAATTTAATTTAATTTAATAGATAAAAAACCTGTTGCTGTTATATTGCAGAATGTATTATTATGTCTAATATTTTATTGGCATGTATGCAAGTTTAAATGTATACGCATGTATCATAAGGGCCGTCCATAAATGACGTTATGCAATTTGGGACGATTTCTGACCCCTCTCCTCTTCACGCGTCAACACAGCAGTCTTACGATATCTAGTAAGGGAACGTCACAAATCGTCACAAAAGTGTGACCTCTTAGGTGCGTGACGTCATTTATGGACGGTTCCTAATGTCTACATAATATCTCTAAAAACTTTGACATTTTCTGCTGACGATTGCATGAGTTCCAGCTATATCTATATATATATATATAATATATATATATATATATCTGTATCTTATATACGTGTGTATATATGATTATATGTATCCTATTTATACCTACGCATGTATAATTGTATATACGTATACATACTTACACATATCGAGCAGGGCGATGAGTCCGTCTCCTTTTGACAGTCGAATACAAGAATATCTTGGTCTGCTGCACAAACACACATACGAAGAAGATACATGATACATGTAGCAAATTAACGATGATATTCGAGTCTTGTTATTTCAATTTGATGCAATTTGTCACGTTGCGAAACAGAACACGCGTTTGCATGTCGTGTTGCATTAATTTAACAAAATATGTCAAAAATAGCGACAACAATTCACGACATTTGGAGAAATTCACGTAGTTCTGCGCGGCTTGAGGGAATTTTGGCCCCCAAAAAGACAAAGAAGGACTGAAAAGGTCATCGGTTTTAAACTAGCTAAAATGGTATATTTTTGAAGATTTATCATGCCATAATGAATTTTATGTATTGCATTTGACCATTTATAAAGCGCTTCTCGCATGCAGCAAGTTAGAGCCTTTCAGAAGCGCTATCAATGCGCGTGGTCCGAGAGCGAAGGGCGGGATATAAGACGAGAGAAAGGTGACAAAAGACTACAGGAGATGATGACAAGGAGACTGATGGGGAAAGTCCATTCCACAGGGAGGGACTCAGTGCTTAAAGGGTAAAAAGAAGAAGTGCCTAGAAGCCATTTACCTTTCCAGACTATGCTGCAGGCTTTATAAATGGCAAGACGGCCTTGAGATTGCGAATAAGTGTGAATAAGTGTGTCCGGCCACACTTTGTGTCCTGTCTTAAAAACCTATTGCAGGAAAGGAAGCTAAGCTTATGAAGCACATATAGCGATAGGGCATCGACTGGACTTACCAGCCATTCTGGAAGACGGAGAAGACCTTGTAGTAGTCGTTCTCCCAGTGTTTACTTTTGCACGTGAATTTTCCGAGCGTTGAGAAGAGAAGGTCGCCGGGTTCGATGGCCATTTCTTCCCGATCCGTTTCGTTAAACATGATCCAGTATCCGACCAACTCCGTCGGAAAGTTACACTCCGGTTTGGGCGACGGTGCAAACTCTGTCGCAAACGATGAAAGTCTATATAAGTAACTACAACATCATGTCTGTCTGTCTGCCTGTCTGTCTGCCTGTCTGTCTGTCTGTCTGTCTGTCTGTCTGTCGTTTTGTTTCTCTGAGTTTATGAATGGATGTATGTGCATGATTATGTTTATGTGTTATGTGTGCATGTGATCACTGAATTGTATGTAAGCATGTGTGAGGTGCCTCTATAGTAGAGTGAACCGTTCAGAAGCACTCCCAGTGCGCAAGGCCTCGCGAGAAGAAACAGGTTTTGCGAAGCGACGAACCAGAAGAGAGATTAACAGCCAGAAGTGTAGAGCGAACACAAAACGCATTCCAGCGAGAATGACTAATTGAGGCAAATGATCGAGACTAAGCCAAAGCAGTGCTGCTATTGGTTAGTGTTTGAATGCGTATTATGTGTTTGTGCCTGTTTGGATGTTTGTATGTATGCATGCATGTTTGATTGTGCATCAGGTCCCACAACTTCAGAATGCAAATGGAGACATATATAAGACAGATTTCTTCTCAAAATATATATCTGCATTAAACAATAATGATATATGCGCAGGAAAACCTGAACCATCAACTTATAAATAGATCCATCTAATAAATGAGGATGATTATGATGATGATGATGATGATGATGATGATGATGATGATGATGATGATGATGATGATGATGATGATGATGATAACACGCTAAACTAAATCGTAATCTTGCAAGTATTTGTATAGCGCCACTCTAGATCTGAAAACGCTTCAGCCCGGTTCAGTATTCTTCTCTGGTCGAGTGAGAAGTCTCAGGTGTTTGCTGAACGGGTCAATAGAAATAGAAAATAGAAATAGATCGAACCTGAGGGACTGAGATGCAGCATAAATTTGGTTCCAGCACAAACCGGTTCCAGCTACAGTGCGACTCACAATAGCGAAACTCATAGACTGGAGTCTTAGAGTGGGAGTCTGAACTTAACTGTATGTATGTATGTATGTATGTATGTATGCATGCATGCATGCATGCATGCATGCATGCATGCATGCATGTATGTATGTATGTATGTATGTATGTATGTATGTATGTATGTATGTATGTATGTATGTATGTATGTATGTATGTATGTATGTATGTATGTATGTATGTATGTTTGTATGTATGTATGTATGTATGTATGTATGTATGTATGTATGTATGTATGTATGTATGTATGTATGTATGTATGTATGTATGTATGTTTGTATGTATGTATGTATGTATGTATGTATGTATGTATGTATGTATGTATGTATGTATGTATGTATGTATGTATGTATGTTTGTATGTATGTATGTATGTATGTATGTATGTATGTATGTATGTATGTATGTATGTATGTATGTATGTATGTATGTATGTTTGTATGTATGTATGTATGTATGTATGTATGTATGTATGTATGTTTGTATGTATGTATGTATGAATGTATGTATGTATGTTTGTATGTATGTATGTATGTATGTATGTATGTATGTATGTATGTATGTTTGTATGTATGTATGTATGTATGTATGTATGTTTGGATGTATGTATGTATGTATGTATGTATGTATGTATGTATGTATGTATGTATGTATGTATGTATGTATGTATGTATGTATGTATGTATGTATGTATGTATGTATGTATGTATGTATGTATGTATGTATGTATGTATGTATGTATGTATGTATGTATGTATGTATGTATGTATGTATGTATGTATGTATTTATGTATGTATGTATGTATGTATGTATGTATGTATGTATGTATGTATGTATGTATGTATGTATGTATGTATGTATGTATGTATGTATGTATGTATGTATGTATGTATGTATGAATGAATGTATCATAATGTATATAGGTGGTATACGAAAATTTATGTAGCGCCTTACAATATATATATGTATATAATTATATTAGTTAGGCCTATATAGATAGATACAAGTTATTATATAATTATTAGTTATAGGTGCTTTATACCTTGATACCGACACAGCAGAACTAACTAGCAAAGCCTACATGCAGTTAGTTTACTCATTGTGATCGTATTGGTAATGCAACGGTCATAGACTCGAATTGATGTACATTACATACCGCACAGTCCGCACGAACGTTTGCAGTAGTTGGCGTAATGGTAGACGGCAGCACTCGTGCATTTACCCTCCTGTGCATATTGTCGACATACGGCGCTCTCGTCAAAACACACACCGGGCTCTACATACAATCAATCATCCATGCTTGATTATTATTATGCTATTTATTGACTTTGATCACGTAATGTAAACCGCATCAGAAATTTAGAAAAAATAACACGTGGTTTAGACTTCGATCAACGTGGAATTGTGGTGTGTGAAAAGAAGACTTAATTGTGGGTCCTAAGAAAGACTAGGGGTTGAAGCCCTTAGCCCATAGGCAATTCTCACCTGATAATGTAAAACGAAAGAGCTAATTAATTTTGGCAATAAAAAACTCGCATCAAGGTGTTTTTGTTAATTCCTTATTCGAGTTGACAGAACGCAATACGTCGGAAAAAAAGCAGTTCCTTGAAGCAGAGTGAGAATTGTGGAAAACTAACCGTGAGGGGGTTGGACTATGATCCACTTGAAATTGGGGTGTGAAGAACAGACCTTACTATGAGGCTCTATGAAAGAT
>OX457051.1:29948976-29958976 GCA_949752735.1 Lumbricus terrestris
TGTTAGGAATGAATGATTTCTAAGCACAGCCTTGAGTGTTGGTCGAAGGATTTTTTCCATGGTGTTGTCAACGAGGTAAAAACTAGAGATGATGGAATGGCGTTTGACACGCGCTTCCGGGTCATTGGAATGGCTGGTAAAAATCCAGGTAGCTACTTCTTTCATGGATGGATGGATGGATGGATGAATGGATGGGTGGGTGGATGGATGGATGCTCTGGGTGTACTCCGGTCAATTGCTCTTTGCGGCGACACCTCACATAAAGAGCTGTAAGGATTTTCCATGTACAAATGTCGCGATGATTTACTTACGGAAGAAATCCATCTATATACACATTGTGCTCTTCTCTGTTTGTCTTTCTGCTTGTCTTTCTGTCTGTCTGCCTATCTTTCTGTATGTATACAGAAAGACACACAGACAGACACACAGACAGACTTAGAGACACACAAGCAGACAGATGAACAGACAGGCAGAAAGACACAAACAGACAGTCTGGGTGTCTATTTATGCGAGTCTCCGAGTCTTTTGGTATACTATTATTGTATATTCGTTTAATTTTAAATCAGACAATTCCTGGTGACACACAACGCACCAGGTTACACGTCAAAAATGTAAAATAAAGCACAGAAATAATAATAAAGTATAGTAATAATAAAGTTTGAAAAATAAAGTAGCGGCAACCATAAACAGGCGCCAATCTGTCTGGTTGTTGATGCTAATGTTAGAGGAAAAGGTTTCTTGAGTAGCCATTGTGTCCTGCCAAAGATGTACTCGGAAGGATAAATGCCGATGTTATAACTCCTGTCAAGATGATCGTAGTAAAGGATGATGGATGTTGTAATATGCGCATAGACTAGTCCAATGCTGCAGCCCTATACAGCGAAACTCCTAGATGACACGATTGACGCGGTTGTTCAATGTAAACACACAAGCGACAGCCATGCTGTGAAGATCGTAGATGTTGAAATCGTCCAAAACGCGCAAATTGCTCGCGGTTTCCTCTTAAGGCATAAAAGAAACAGACAAGGTGGCATGATCAGTGACGGCGGTAGGGGGATTTCGGGGGCTAAGCCCACCCACATAAAAGACAACCCGGGGGCTAAACCCCCCTAAAAAAGCCATCCGCGGGCTTTCTAAAAAAGGCCATCTGGGTTTTTTACATGCAAAACTGAAATATTTTCACGATTTTCGACCGGATGACTAAAAAAATTCTTCAGACATTTTGACGAATTAAAATGGAAAATTTCCTCCGCAAGGATTCAGTCCACCCCAAAACTGAAATCCTGGCGCCGCCACTGGGCATAATATGGAATAGAATCCAAGTAGTGAAGTCTTGTCTTGTTGTATAATGTTATTGTCAAATTCTGAAAGTCTCAAAAAGTATGAAGCACAGGCGGGTTTTAGTTATTGCGAGAAACATTACTGTCACGTGTTGCATAAAATAAACATCGTTCTTGATCACGCATGGTGTCCGATTATTTTTCTAATTTTCATTGTTGCCTGTTTTTTGTTTCATGTTTTTCTATGTATCTATCTGTTTATAGGCCTATTATAACGTACGGGTCTGACTGCCTGCAAATCTGTAGTGTAGGCCCTATGTCTGGTTTTCTGTTTCTATAGTTGTTTATATTAAATTTTTGTCTGGCTGTTTGCCTGCTCACTTTCTATGCCTCTGATTACTTGTCTGTCTGTCTGCCTGCTTGTCTGTCTGTCTGGCCGCGTGTCCTTCTGTCTGTTTGTCTGTGTATCTGTCTGCGCGTCTTTCTGCTTTTCTGTCTGTCTGTTTGTCTGCCTGGCTGCCTGTGTGTATTTCTGCCTGTCTGTCTGACCGTTTGTCTGTCTGTGTGTGTCTCTCTGCCTTTCTGTTTGTCTGTTTATTTCTCTGTCTGTCTGTATATCTGTCTGTCTGTCTGCCTGTGTGAAGTCTGTCTGTGCATATGATAATATGATTAGGTAAACGGGTTTGGCAGTGGCAATTTTGCCTCTAAATCAATTTTAATTCGCTTCCTGCGCCATTGACGAACCCATAATAAGACCGTTCGATTCGATACGGATATCGTGGCGCCATATAAATGGCCGATGGCTTTTCAATAGACTTATATCGATTCGGTGAAAGAAGTGCGAGCCACCGACGCGGCGGCCGTCGTAAAATAGCGACCATACAACGCCCATCAATCTGGTCAGCTTATACATGCAGTGTAGCCTACATGCACAAGCAGTACATGAGTCTTATAGGAACAAACATGAACTACTTCGTATAACACAGGATAAGAGTACATGTGTACGAGTAGCCCATTATAGTCTATATGCGCAATTGCACATGTATAACTACATAACTATAATTATAGTATAATACATTTATATATACCTATATATATTTATATATGACTTACAAGCTTATGCATGTTTTTATACACTTTTATATATGATACAGGTTAAGAGTACATGTGTATACGAGTAGCCCATAATAGGCTATAAAATTATGCGCAATTGCACATGTATAACTAAATAACTATAGATCTATACATTTATATATGATGTATAAACGTATGCATATTTTTTATACATTTTATATATTTGCACTGCATGTGTCCATCGTGTGATATATACATACATAACTATATGAAATTAGGCTGTCTATATAAATGTTTAAATATATAAACATCTGATGCAATTCTAGTGGATTCCATGGAGAGAGAGAGAGAGAGAGAGAGAGACAGACAGACAGACAGACAGACAGACAGACAGACAGAGACACACACACAGAGAGAGAGAGAGAGAGAGAGAGAGAGAGAGAGAGAGGCGTTCTGCACTTACAGAATAATTAATTTTGACATCGCCCTAATTATCAATACAAGAACAGAACCATGTCCGTTTCATACAGATATATATACATACACTTAGGCCTATGCATATATGCGTATATATATATACACTGTGAGCCATAAAAAACCGTGCCAATTTATTTTTAGCTATATCTCGGTCGATATTTTAACAATTTTATATCTTTTTGTGTCGTTTGAAAGAAAAATTAAATCTCTACGATTTACTTATTTACTTGCGCGATGACGTCATATCCGTTTCGCAGCATAATGTAAATAAAGTTGATGGTTGAAAATTTGAGTTAAAATTTTAAAATGTTGAGCTTTGATGATAAAATTTTAATTAAAAATCTGCGGGAATGCAAAAATTATTCTTCTAGACGATTAATTAAGGAGTTTCCGAACAAGAATTGGAAAAGAAAAACATTAGATGACTTTCTGCGAAAGTTGAGAACTACCGGTTCAGTTGAACGCGCTGCGGGAAGTGGTCGGCCAAAATCGTCGCGAACTGAAGATAATATCGCCGCTGTCAATGAATTGGTTCAGAGCCAGGAAGACAAGCCTAAAACACATCTTTCAACCAGACAAATCGCGAGAGAGCTGAATCTTACACAAACGACGGTCAGACGCATTATTCATAACGATTTGGAACGGAAATGCTTATGGAACAGCGCGTGTACCAAAAGCGCATTCAGAACACTGATGAACTTCGGCAGTGTCTCGTATCCGTCTGGAACGATCTGGAACAACATCTTATTGACACTGCAATTGATCAGTGGCGACGTCGCTTGGCAAAATGTGTACGTGAAAAAGGAAGTCCTTTTGAACACAAACTTTAAACAAATAAAGGCACTGAAAAATTGTTTGCATTTAAGTAGTAAAAATGCAGCATTGATCGATTCTCACGTGTTTTTTTAGTGTCTTCAGTTTCGCAAGACAAGTTTAACATGCATGTAGGATGAAATCGATAATGTTTATTTCTGCTCTTTAGAGTATTGATTCCTGTTTAAAATAATGCAAAAAGTGTAAAAATCGATAAAGAAATGACAGAGATATAGCTAAACATAAAGTGGCACGGTTTTTTATGGCTCACAGTGTATATGCATACATGCGTATATACATGTATGCATTCAGATATAAAATTATTCGTTACACATTGGTCATAATTATGTACGCATGATATCATATTTACATTACCATAATGTACATGTAGCATGCATCTATGTGTACAGGGTGGATCAAAAAAGCCCCCTACGGTTCTTTGCCGATCATACGTAAATATAAATTGTCTTTAAGACTGTAAAATTTCATTTCGATATTCTTACTTCTGGCCAAGAAATAGGCAAAAAACCACAGGTTTTTTGTTCACCTGTATATGATCAGTTTAATCTGGGATCTGCGTGTCAGCAGCGTGTGGGTCTACAGAATCCGGCGATATTGCATGTGCTCGTGCACAGACCTATTACATAGATACGCCTCAGTGCTTTGTGTGTTACACACACATACACACACATACTCACGTACGCACACACGCACATACATACGCACATATAACACATACACACGCACATAAACACACGTACAGTCGGACACATAAAATTATACTCACATACACATATATACACACGTACACATACACACATGTACATACTGACACATACACACACACGTACACATATACATGCACACATTATATGCACACGTATATAATTATTTGTACGTATATATAAATATATATATGTATATTATAGGCCTATCATGGTAATGCATATGGGTGTACAATGTACAATGTACATTTATCGGTTGCAGGCGATCGACATTATCTCTTCTTCATGGAAACGAATTCTTTCGCTGTTACAGAGAAATGCCATCTGACGCCTCCAATTCCTCTGCTTCCTCCTCCTCCTCCTCGTCGTCCTCCTCCTCCTCCTCCTCTTCCTCCTCCGCTTCCTCCTCCTCCTCCTCCTCCACCTCCTCCTCCTCCAACAGTCGATGATACGATCAGGAAGATGAAGAGGCAGAGGAATAAATCGATCTCTGTCCTTAGTCCTCATGCAGCTCAGCCTATTTCGGTGACCCATAAGTTCGTTGTTAGCCCTACTTAGCACAGCCTATTGTATCTATGCAGCTCACCCTAGGTCTTTTGTGGCCCAGATGCTTGTTGCTAGTCCTGCTTGGCTCAGTCTAGGCCTTATTATTAGTCCTCCGGCTCAATCTTGGTCTTTAGTGGCCCAGATCCCTGGTGTTAGCCCTTTAGTGGAGTCTAACCTTCAGTGGCCTACTTCCCTGGTGTTAGCCCTTTAGCTGAGTCTAACCTTTAGTGGCCCAGATCTTTGTTCTTTTATCCCTCCATGGTCATCATAGAACCCTGCCTTAGACCTACGAGGGCGAAATGCAAATGTAGCGGTGAACTTGTTTTTTTAGCCGACCGAAGGACCGAAGACCCGTTTTTTCATCGTCAGTTCGAAGTAATCGAAGGGATTTTATGTGCGGGCGAGGGTGTAATGTTCGCTAGTTATGGGGTCCTCGGTGGTCGCGTGGAAGCCAAAGGTCGTGAGAATGACGCAGCCGACATACATCATAGTTTATATAGGAAATAGTTGCTGTTGACGCCCCAGGGAGACTCGCTTAAGTTTTCCGGGTACAGCAAATGGGGCGTGCTGCAGGCGTTTAACGACCTCGCCTCGCATCAAGAATTAAGATTGGCATCGACGCCCTCCTCCTTTATCCTGACTTTGGACTGGCACTATAAAAATAGAAGACTTTTCATCATCTCATCATTCACCCATTCGTTCATTCGTTAGATAGTTTATATAGCGCTCCTGCTAGGAAACTACTCAGAGGCGCTTCCGACTGCATCGACCCGCATAAAGATGATGATCATGGGTTGGGAGCGTGCAGAGGCAAATTCGTGACAGCATAGCTTCTATCTTGTTATATGTTTAATGACACTGCCATATCAAAGCTGACTAGTGTCGCCCTCCTCCTTGATCAAGGCTTGGGACTGGCACTGGCAGAGAACAACCAGTGGCGGAGTTCTCATAGCCTCTATGAATGAATCTGGGTTGTTATTATTAGCCGTGCTTATAAGACGGCAGCATTTGAACGAAGGACAACAGTACTGTAAGTTGCCTGAATCGTCTCAGATGATCTGATGCCCGCGTCCGATCAGCAGTATAATTATCTATCCTTCGAGTAGCCTGTAGCCGACCGGATATCAGATGCCGGTGTCACGATAAAAAGTCTCCCCCGAAACAGTCTCCCCTGCTGAAATAGTGTTTCCCTTTGGGACTACTACTGCTGCTACTGCTACTGCTGCTGCTGCTGCTGCTGCTACTGCTACTGCTACTGCTTCTGCTACTGCTACTGCTGCTACTTCTGCTGCTACTGCTGCTACTGCTACTGCTACTACTACTACTACTACTACTACTACTACTGCTACTACTACTACTACTACTACTACTACTACTACTACTACTACTACTACTACTGGTACTACTACTACTACTACTACTACTACTACTACTACTACTACTACTACTACTACTACTACTACTACTACTACTACTACTACTACTACTACTACTACTACTACTACTACTACTACTACTACTACTACTACTACTACTACTACTACTACTACTACTGCTGCTGCTACCACTACTACTAATACTGAAATGTATTAGAATAGAATTTTCTGATATAACGGTTGATAATTTGGGAACTTATTTTCCTGTTAACTGATTTAACAACGTCAGGACTGCAGCTGCTGCGCTGGTTTAACCTGATTGGCTATAAAATTTACGATTCACATGCGGCCTGTCCGGCGTTGACAAAATTCAGCGCGAGATGAAATATTCTCCCTCTCCTCCCCGACCCTCTGGAGGCTCTATTTCAGAATAATATAATTCTCCAGGGAAAAGCGAATTTATTCTGAAACCAGATCCGCCGCAGAGGGAGAATCTGTATCGAAGTCTAGTCTTCAGGGAGGGGGACTTCTTTTCATAAGGGAGATTCTGTCACGCCACACCAGCTCTGATGGGCGGACGGGACATCACATCGACTGTACTAACCGACGGGAGAAGAGGCTGTAAATATATATGGCTATTTATATAGCGCCGCAGAAGAGAGGCTGTGATTAGTAAACACGTTGAGTGGCTGTGTAATTCGCAGGGACCACAGACCGAACGACCGACCCACAGATCAACTCCATTGGCTGCAACGTCGTCGAGTACGGTCGACCATTTCCATCGCTATATATATAAAATATATAGTTATATACATATATATATAATATATACATATATAATATATATACAAATATATGTATGTATAGGCCTAATATATAGTATACAAATATATATAATAGATATAAATATATATATATATATATATATATATATATATATAATTAGTCGACAACGTCCTTTGGTAACGGCCACTTAGCGGACGGTCAACGTTTTATGAACGCTGGTTCTTCAGCGAACCCCTTGCTGTGTGTCCGCTGCTGGGTTGCTGTGGGAACCCCGTCGCCTATCTCTTTCTGTCTGCGTCTCTGCCTTTTTTCTGTCTGCTTTTTGTTCTATGCATTTCTTTTTCTTTGTTTTTGCTCTATTTCCGTTTTGCTTTTTTCTTTGTCTTCCTCTTTCCCAGCTCTTCGCTCTCTTCCCCTCTGCCTGTGTGACTATGTCTGTCTGTCATTCTTTCTGTATCTCTCTTACTCTGTATGTCTGTCTCTTTATGTTTGTTTATTATGCTTTGTATGTACACCAAAATGCGGATAGCAATTGGTATATTAAAGAATATTCTTATCTTATCTTATCTCTCTATCTCTCTCTCTTTCTGTTTTCTCTGTTTGGTCTGCCTGTTTGTGTGGTTGTCTCTCTCAACACACATTTGCATAGCTCTTGACGCCCTTGGCAATACTGCGTCGTCGCCATGTTGCATATACATAGGTCTGTAAGAGGATGTCAACGTCACAACCAACAACAGTAGGCTACAGTAACTGTTATTGGCTATTATACGACACGAAGCCTACACAATGAATCTCGCGTGGAGCAGAAACTTTTGCTGCAAGAACGCAACTGATGTTGTCCGAAGATTAGCATAGGAAAAAAAAGACGAATTAGAAGAAGAAGAAGAAGAACAAGAACAAGAACAAGAACAAGAAGAACAAAAAAGAAGAGGAGGAGGAGGAAGAAGAAGAAGAAGACGACGAAGAAGAAGAATAAGAAGAACAAGAAGAACAAGAAAAAGGAGAAGGAGAAGGAGAAGAAGAAGAAGACGAAGAAGAAGAAGAAGAAGAAGAAGAAGAAGAAGAAGAAGAAGAAGAAGAAGAAGAAGAAGACGAAGACGAAGAATGTGAAGAATGTGAAGAAGACGAAGAAGAAGAGGAAGAAGAAGAAGAAGAAGAGCGCAACGAAGAAGGAGAAATGTAAAGATGAAAAAGAAGACGACCAAGAATAAGAAGAAGAAGAAGAAGAAGAAGAAGAAGAAGAAGAAGACAACGACGACGAAAGAGCTAAGTGGGAGAAAAACAAGATGAAGATTTCATACTGTTCCAAACAATCGTACACAAGACATCTTTAAACAATTGAAAACAACAAACGTTATAAGAGAAATTGATCATGACAAAGATGAAGACGATGATGAAGAAGAAGAAGAGCAGGAAAAACAAGGTAAGGAAGAATGAGATGAAGATAAAGAAAAGGAGCAGCAACAACCAAGGGTGGATACAGAAATCTTCGAGGGGGGGCAAAAATTTTCGGTCTTGGGACTTGGGACAGGGACAATTTTTCGTCTTGGTCGCCGAAAAATCTAATGACCTTTTTTTAGTCGTATCTACGGAACTACTCACGGGGAGGGGCTGCATCAACTTTCCGAGCCAGAATAGCTGGTCAAAAATAAAGAAATTTCTAAAAGGGGGCAATGGCCGGATTGCCCCCTGGATCTGCCCCGGTAGCAACAATAATAACAGACACTTAAATTAACCCAAAGAAGCATAAAGAAAATAATGAATTGCCTGCATGGTCTCGACGTCATTTCTCTCCAATTCGATAATTATAGGCTACGACATGGGATGTCCAGTTCTTTCTTTGGGCAATTTAAGGTCACCAAATTCTGCGCCTCACAACCATAAACAATACCGCACATGGCCACAGAAGTGCCTAGTGTCATCAGGCATTGTTTCACAGAGACGGCCACAGCGAAAGGAGGTTCTCCCATCAGGATTGACGGACATGTCGAAAATCGATTCGCGTTTACAATCATTCCTCCGCCGAATCGTCCTAATGCATGACTTGAAATACGACGACGGGGGAGAAGAAACGAGCGGGAGAGGTCGATCCAACGGGCACTTCCCCCACCACGATTCCTAACGGAAATGGGGGAAAGGCACCAGAACTGCGGCTGGGGGAACAGGTGGGGGGAGACACGCGTGTTCCCCATTTGAATTCCGTTCCGGTCTAACGTTTCGACGCAGTGTATTCGCTGGATCGATGCCATCCTATGATACACGCGCACGCAATCCGGATCGGGTCAGAAGGACGTTTATCATTGCAGACCGGTGCGTTCCTTATCCGCGCAATCACTTGAGCATTAAACCAACAGCATCTTAGACAGAGGTGGGTCACTTGGTGCTTGGCAGATCATCGCCATTTGAAAGGAGGAAGGACTGCAATCTGACGTATGCTATTTGATAGCTGGCTAAATACCAAACGACCCGGATGCAATTATTCAACGTAAGAAGTTAGAGCTACTTCTGTCTTGAAACGACGTGTTTTATGAACCTCTGAACATTGATGGATATCACTCGGTGCGACGTTTTCCAACGCTTGGTGATCCATTTGGTGTGTGCTCACGATACGGTAGTAGTAGAGAAAGGACCGGTATGAGCACAATCTGGGTTAGGGTTAAGGTCACGTGATCTATTAAGTTTGTGCTGACGATCGAGAACTCGGTCTGCATTATTCTGAACCTTGTCCCACCAGAAAAACCTTTCTAATTAGGATGATTTGTGTCTAGTCTAAATAACAAGTCTAAATAACAATTCTAAATAGCAAGTCTAAATAGCAAGTCTAAATAACAAGTCTGAATGACAAGTCTAAATAACAAGTCTAGATAACAAGTCTGAATAACAAGTCAAAATAACAAGTCAAAATAACAAGTCTAAATAACAA
>OX457051.1:29963976-29993976 GCA_949752735.1 Lumbricus terrestris
GCACCGTCGCTTTTCGATTATAGGAGAAGATGGAGTGAAAAAGATTGAGGAAATTATGAATATGAATTATGAATGTGAATAGATGAGACGTTGAAGAAGGAGATGGATGAACAGAGGCAGCAGGACGAAGGAAGGAAGGCAGGAAGAGGGAAAAAGGACAAAAAGTGAAAAGAATTGGGAGTAAACACAAAGACAAGGAATAAGGAAACAAATGGGAGAGGAATAGAAAAACAGAAATCACGCAGAAAAGTAAAAAGCCAGAATCTAACTGTTGCTTGTTGCTGGCTAACGAGACTGTGATTTCAAAGATGATTAGTGTCACCCTCCTCCTTTGTCCACGCTTGAGACTGGCACTGGCAGAGTGTTTATCTAACATACGCTGTTCTTTTAATTTGTTTGTATGTGCACTTGTTATAGCGTCCCTTCAAGCTCTCTACTCAGAGGCGCTCCTGACTGCAGAGCGGACACTGGAGTTTCCCGCCGAAGCGCTGAGCAATTGCGAGTGAAGGACTTGCTCAAGGTCCTATACGCGGCGACTTGAAGTGGATTCGAACCTGCAACCCTTCGGCTGCAAGGAGACGAACATACCCACTACACCACCTCGCCCCACAAAACAGTGCGTGGGTAATTAATCACTAATCGGAGCTTCTTTTAATGAATTTTACAACTGCACAACCCCTTCTTTCGTTTCAAATCCTCCATGGTAAATTATTCCCAATTGTTCGACGATAAACATTTTGTAACTAGTCTTATCTGCACGAACATGCTTACATGGCCGCGAAAATTCATTTACGACTGCCATCTTGGTGTAGAGCGGAACACTAAAAAGCACTGTGCCGGTAATAGAAAACCAGTTTCATGCCACACCGGTGGTAATATGAAATCGATTTCAGATTACCGGGAAGTATAGCCTAAAAGCCTTTATGGCTCAAAGCCTTTGCACCGGTCCTGTAAATGGTCCGATATAAATGTGTAGCGACGTATAACTACGCTACGGGTCGCTAATATTATTTTATTTAATTTTTGATCGATTATGGGGTTTCAGGGATCTGATATATTTGTTTTATTTCTGTATTTTTGAGCTGCCTTGTGTGACCTATATTTTAATGTTGATTTGCGCTTGACACGGGTCACAGCGACCGCTGACGTAGGCAGCAGTCGTTGCTGTTCCATTAATTGGTATATGTTCACACGCTCTCAGCGATCGTCGGTCGCTGTCTTCAAAGGCCGTGCCGCTTGCAGTCGATGAGGGTAATTAAACTTTCGCACGCTCTCTGAGGTGGTCTGATGATCAGAGTGAGCGAGGAATACAGCCAGCCAGACAAGCACAGGCAGGGACACGGATTGAGAAGGAAACACCGTTGGCGTGTGGGTCTGTGTACGTGTGTTTTCTCAAGGTTGAACTGGTGCATTTGATGCCTACGTGATCAGCGGCAGATGGCGCCTTTCAGAAGGAGAGATAGAAGGAGAAAGATAGTGAGCTACAGACAGGCGCAGAGATACACAGGAGAGGACGCACGTGGCAGCTGATTCTTGCCGCCTTGAAACAGCTGCGTTGCTGCTGGGTTTGCGCGCTCGGCTCTTCAGCTGCGCATGCGTAGTAGAGGGACGCTCTCCTTGTCAGGCAGTAATAAAAGAGCAGCGCAACGCTGAGAGGCTCAGTTGCGCATAGGATCTCAGGGCGGTCGGATGTATAGTGAGTTGCGCACAGGATCTCAGGGCGGTCGGATGTATTGCGGCGGTTGGTAGTTTTAGGCTCGATCAAGTTGGTGAAGTATGGCCAGGATAAGCGCCTGCTTGCACTAGTTGCGCATACACGGATTCTGTCGGCGATTCATTCTCTCTCGACATGGAGTCGATTAAATAAAAGAGTTTGTTTGTTGCGAGAAATACATCAGCGTCGCTGCAAGTTTTGTCTTCGCTCTCGCTTCGGATATATTCCTGGATTACTAATTCAAGGCCTCTCTTCGCCCTGTCACACGGAGTGATTTATCGTGGGCTTCGAATCGTCAGCGCTCTGCTCTCGTTCTTCGAAATTGTGTTGCGAAGCGGTTGTTCGTATGGTTGCCTAAGGGCGTCTTTCTCAAACGGCTTGGATAAATAGCCGAAATTGTTGTTCATTGCGAGAAATCAGCATCGGATTTAGCTGATCTTTTCGGGCGTTTCAAACTCGACGCCTTTCTGTGTGTTTCGTCGCATCTCTTGGATATCGTCTTCGTCGCTGTTCTTCGCACACGATCGGCTTTGTCCCTTGTCTTCGGACATAAGGTACGCTTTATTGGGGAATTAATACGATCGGTTATTAAGACCTTTTGGGCTGAACTGAAATTGGCTGTGGGACTTGAGAGTCAATCGGGATTTAATTCAGGCATACTCCGGTTGATAGGTGTTTGCATTGAATTGTTGCATTTGATTTTCATTGAATGTCTTTACAAAGGATAGGAACTGATAATTGAACTTACTGACTTTTATGTTTGATTGCTTTGAACATAATTGATGTCAATTGAAGATTCAATTGATTGGGAATAATAAGAAATATTAATTAAACTTCTGACTTTGATTATTGATGGCTTTGAATGTGACGGATGTGGATTGAATGCTTGATTTGTTAATAAGAATAACTACTTCGTTCACTGCTAGCGATATTGACCGTGAGCTATAAAGATAGGAGTCATTTCTATAGCGCTATGGAGGAGTCTAGGCCAGTCACTCCCGCTCAGCCTTCTAGGCCCCCTTCTTCTATGGAGATATTGCTCGAGGCAATACAAACTAATGCTAGGTCCACTCATGAAGCAATACAGACTAACGCTAAGTCTTCACAAGAGGCTATGCAAGCGCATGCTAAGTCAACTCATGATGCTATGACTTCTATACAGTCGTCTTTGCAACTGAATGCCAGAGAGACGCAAGAGGCGATTGCTACGGTGGAGTTTAATGTCCTG
This sequence comes from Lumbricus terrestris, assembly GCA_949752735.1. Classification (NCBI taxonomy): domain Eukaryota; kingdom Metazoa; phylum Annelida; class Clitellata; order Crassiclitellata; family Lumbricidae; genus Lumbricus; species Lumbricus terrestris. Next base: position 29,966,919 of record OX457051.1, read on the forward strand.
GCCGTGCAATCCAATGTAGGCGATGCTATTTCCTCAGTGCAATCGAATGTAAGAGAGGAGATCTCGGCTGTAAGAGATAACGTCAGGGAAGCGCTGACGGAAGTTGTATCACGATTGGAAAGGCTAGAGGCATCGCCGGTACCCAAGCCTGCTGTGGATTTGAACCCTGGTTACCTCACCGCTATTACCACTGCGGACGCGCCATACCACTCGACCATCGGCCTGGAGGAAACTTTGGGTGCTAGGCCTAAAGATTTCACGCAACCTGGTATATTGCGGAGAAGTGATAGATTGGCTGGTAGGCCGCCAATTTCATATAGGGAGTACGGTAGTCGAAAAGACTGGCCGCCTTTCCTGGGTTGGGAATCGAACCCAGAAGTCACCTCATCCTGTCCTCCCTCTATCTCTAGAGCTCGTCCACAGCAGCACGCGGCCATATCGAGCGAGGATCCGGAAGTGGCGACTCCGGGGATGCCGATAGGGGCGGGCGTTACAATTGGTCCCAGCCAGTGGGGTCAAATTAGTTCTAGAGATTTTGGCGATGATAGGTTAGAAGAGGAAACTGACTATGCTAGAACAGGCGAAATGGCAATTTCTTTTGAAAGAAGGAAGGAAAGGGAATTTGCTGATATTGTGGATATAATGTCTGATGATGGTAGTGTAGACATTGAAATCAGCAAGATAATGGAATCTAGACCTAAAACTGTTAAAATAATTGATAACAGAATGCATGCAGCACGGCAACCGGAGTTTAGAAATTTGGAAATAAATAAACCGATCGCTAATAAATTGTCACGGGAGGGGGGTGATAAGGTCAATCCAGTTCCTTTTGCCTCTTCGTCGCCTTCCCACGGTGCATATTCTCGACTTGATCCGCAATGGAGGATGCAAGAACCGCCTGCGTTCGTCGATCAACAAAGAGCGGAAACGGCGCAGCACCGGATCGACAGCCGGCAACCAACGTCGGGAATGCCGACCTCAATGCCCGACGGTGCTTTCCACGGTCGTGCAACTTCGACCATGGTTGGTCGAGACTACGCTCGACCCGACCTTCCTCCTGGACCAGCGGCGATGGCAACGGTCGACTGGATGCAACCATACGCTCGTCCCGACCATTCAAACATGCCGTGGAGGTATGCTCCGACCTACGCTCCGAACGCTTTCTACGGTAGCAGCGACAACCGGGTTTGGGTCGACCCGCCTCGCTGTCTCGACCCGCTTCGACCAAGCGACGCCGTCTTTCCTCGGTGGCCAACGGTCGTGGAATCGGCGAGGATGAGTTCGTGCCTCGGCGCGCAAAACTTCGGATTTAGCCGTGATGCCGAACTACCGCGATGTCAGGCGGTAATAAAGTCGACACCTCTGGAGAGAAATGAAACGACGGGCGATGATAAAGCGACGTCTGCGGTTGGTGAAACGAGAGCACGGACGTCTACCAACGCTTCAGTCGGTCCTATCAAAATTGTCCCGACGACCACCGTCGCAACGCAAACGACCGGCGACTGGGAGCTACCGTCGATCAGTTCAAAGGGAACAGTCAAGGAACTTGAACCGACCGCGTCTGCAACAGCTAAAGAGGGCGAGGTTAAACAGTCATCGACTTCTCCTCCTAAGCCAACACAATTCCTGAAACTCGGGTCTTTTAGCGGAAAGACGGACGTTGAAACATTCTTACGAAAATTCTCCGTGTGCGCCAGGAATAACAGATGGACGGACGAGGAGAGATTGAACCAATTAGTAGTCTCATTGGTTGAACCGGCGACTCATTTGCTGAGCGAGTCGAACGCAGATAGCCTGGACACTTGGACGGCTTTGGTCCAGCGACTTCGTGAACGATACGGCAACGCTGAACAACAAGCTCTGTTCCAAACGCAGCTAAGCACCAGGAAACAGAAAGTCGACGAGGATATGGGCGTCCTGGTGGACGACATCCGACGTCTCTCCACGCGAGCCTATCCGGGTTCCTCGACGGCTCACAGCGAAGCAATTGCTGTTCGGGCATTCTTGGATGCCCTGAGAGATAGAACGCTTGCTCTGAAAATCCGAGAGCGAGAACCGAAATCCCTCGACGAAGCCTACAAGGTAGCGATGCGATTGGACGGCTACCAGAAAGCAGAAGACGGTGGCCATGAGCAACAAGACCGACGACACGGCCGTGTCAACGCAATTAAAGAACAGGAAGAAGAGTCGAAAGTAAAGGATCTGGAACGGCGGATGGAGCAAATGAGGAGACAAGTGGAGCGACTAGAGAAGGAGCGACAATCCGTTTCGGCGCCACAATACAGAGACAACAATCGCGGGCCGTGGAGAGGTCAGAACGGGTCAACAAGAAATGAATGGTCGAATAACAATGGAAGTTATGGACGGGGAACTCCGCGATGTTTCCTGTGTCATCGGCTCGGTCATTTGAGCTCGGCGTGCAGACTTCGGCCATATGTGGAAACAGAAACGGAAGCAGGACCTTCCGCGCGCCGATGCTTCGAGTGTTCTGCGACGGACCACATAGCGCGCCTCTGTCCTCTTCGACAACAGCAGCAGGCTCCACCTAGCGACAACCTTGGACAACCTGTGGGCGATAACCACGACAACCCCAGCGTTGGTCGTGTGTTCGCTGTTCGGTCCGCTCCAGCGCCGAGCAGGGACCAGCGGAATGGGCAGAACCAGGAGCGTCGGTCGCGGAGGTCGCCATCATCGTCGAGGAGGCGAGACAGTGGTCGGAACTCACCAAGAGAGGAGCGACGCTGTTTCTACTGTGACGACAGTTCACACCTTTTGAGGAGCTGTCCGCTTCGCAATGGACCCCCTGAGGACCGGATCTGGAGGATGCTGGGAGAACCGACCGGACTTCGTCCGCCTGAAAACCTGACGTCGGCTGGGTAACTTTGCTGAATGACCGCTTAATGGCGGCCATTATGAATGCAGAAGCATCTGTAACCATGCTTTATTTTGATTTTGATGAATACATTTTTGATTTACATGTGGAAGGCTTTACATGTGTGTGTTACCGTGTAAATAACTGTTTTCTTGCATCGTATGTTGTGCATAGTATTAATATTTGTATTGCATTGCCGACTGTCTGATTAATGTTTGCAATGGTGATATAGATTAGTATTGTATTGCATTTGCAATGAAGCGATGGACGATTTTATTATTGCCTCTGCTGTAGACAGAAAACTGGACTGTCATTGCCTGCATTGCGCTATATAAATATTGGTTTTACCTATTGATATATATATAAGATTGCCTATTTTAGTTAAGGCCATTGATGACGATTATGTGACCTTGAACTTAGACTTGCAGTGGAATTAGCCATGATGATGTGATTATGTGATATTATGACCTGCGTTAAAATAGTAGGCCTATGTCTCTAAGAAGTAATTGTGAGATAATGCTCGGAGGGGAAATTTGCATTAGGCCTATATTCCGCTTTATCTATAATCTGATTTAATTAAAAATAATTTAAAGAAATTTGCACAGTTAAATTTTAATGCTCCTAATTTCCGTGTGTAGAATTTTTATATGCGTAACTATTGTCATCGCATATATATATAATTGTATGGATGCTTATTAATTAACTTTAGTGAGGCGCTCTATAAATGTTCTATAATAGTCCCTTATTGTCCTTCAGCGCCTTAATGCATTACCGAGGTTTTGAGTTTAACAGCGGTGAAATTAATATACATAGCTGCTCTTTGATTAATAGTCCTGCATAGGCCTACATGTTTTGGTTGCAGTACGAATTATTTAGATTGCAGTTGATGGACGCAGGATATAAATATATTTAGGCCTACTGTAATGATTGGCCCATGTACTGTGTGCATCAGCGTTGCTGTTTGAGGCCTAATTTTAATAGTAGCCATGCTCTTGCGATACACAATTTGGTCTTATAATTTTGCAGTGTAGACTATGATTAAACTGGTTGCCTAATAATATTTATTAGGACTAGGCATAAAATAATTAGAAGTTCTGTCTGTGCGAGAAATGAGGTTAGCCTAAATGATTTTGTGGCATTGGATTTAATTTTATATTAATCCTGTGCAGATTTATATTTGGATTAATGAATGACCTAATTTTGAGTTCGCTTATTGTAGGCATAATTTTGCCATGTTGTACATGGACTAATTATAGGCTGGTTTAGTCGTGCTGCCAGTCGTCTCCGTTCCCACGACTCCTACAGAAGCCAATTGTAGAGAGAGTGGGGATAGCGACAGCGTGGTCTGTGTGACACATCATAGGCGGTGAACGATTGACCGTCGTGGATGGACCGACGGAAGGATAATGTTCAGCTGCGCAGTTATAAGTAACGTCGTTAAAATTATGATGGGTCCATGTAATCATGATTTGATCTGCAGTGGGCCTAGATTTTCAATGTCGATGATGTCATGTATGCGTTAGATACCGATTAATGTATATCATAATTTTATGAGCGCTAATTAGGCCTAATTTTGTGCAGGTCAGCGCGACCTTAGTCGTATGATGCACTTGGGCCTACATGATGGGCGGTAATGTTGCCTAATTCTCACGGTCAGACGCCCGCTGTAGATGCATGGCGGGGGGGGAAATGGAGACACGGAGTCGACGCATCAAAGCGGCGATTATAATTATCGATGATTTTTCCCAGGCGCTGACGCGTGGGTGGCCTGATGCCTGTGCTAATGATAGACTGAAGAATAGAGGATGCATAGATGCCATGTAATGATGCTAAGGATTAATACTGGACTAAAGACAGACTAAAATGGCCTAACTTAATATAGAGTTATGCAAAGACTGTAGGCTTAGTTTTGAAATCATGATGGTCTTTTTGATAGGCCTATGATTACGATTAAACAGTGTAGCCTGTATTTCAGCGTTAATTACAGTATATTAAGTTGCCCTAGTTAAGCTTTCGTATCGCAGTTATTCTGTGCATTGACCAACGATGCATATTAATATGGCTGGCTGAGTCATGCCACGCTAGGAATGTATGCCTAGTGTTACAAAGCGTAACCATTTAATCGCTAATGTTATGCTGGCCTATTGTTTTTAGGCTGCCTATTTTAATTTCTGTGCGTAAGCGATTGCATAATAATTAGGATGCTATGCTGCAAGCAGGCCTAATTTCAGGTTGAAGTTAGGCTTGGTGTTTTACGGTAAACTTTGATGGGGAGCCTACGGACAGTTATAGTAATCATTAGCCTTTTCGAGACTTAAGCTGTGTGCGTAGTCTCAGGTAATTTGCTATGATAGCACCGTTGTTAATGGGATTAGAGACTTAGGTTTAACTGCTTAGATGAGTCTTTAAATGTAGACGTTTGCCTACAGTGAAATGCCTAAAGAAGTCTCGATGGTAAAGGCCGTGGGTGGCCTATTAATCAGATGACCTGTTGAAAAGGTAACGGAAGTCTAGTGGTTTTTGTGGCTGTCCCGTGGGTTCTTAAGTCAATGCTTGCCGTGGAGGACTTTGTGCTTAACTAAACTCAAGGAGACCTATATATAGAATTGCTTTTGAGCTTTACTGAACTATTAGCGATGGAGCTATATAATTATAATAATAATAAATGTTTCTTTCGCTCGAACTGACATTTAACGCTAAAATGTGAACTTTCTGATGCTTACGTTGATGACTGTTCATTGCATATATTTTTAATTCTTGCATTTGAATCATTGATGTAAAAATTGGAGTATGGCCTTACTAACATTTCAGGATCCATTTTTCCAATTAAAGGGATCCTGAAATCAGGGAGGGCCGAGAATAGTGTAGCGACGTATAACTACGCTACGGGTCGCTAATATTATTTTATTTAATTTTTGATCGATTATGGGGTTTCAGGGATCTGATATATTTGTTTTATTTCTGTATTTTTGAGCTGCCTTGTGTGACCTATATTTTAATGTTGATTTGCGCTTGACACGGGTCACAGCGACCGCTGACGTAGGCAGCAGTCGTTGCTGTTCCATTAATTGGTATATGTTCACACGCTCTCAGCGATCGTCGGTCGCTGTCTTCAAAGGCCGTGCCGCTTGCAGTCGATGAGGGTAATTAAACTTTCGCACGCTCTCTGAGGTGGTCTGATGATCAGAGTGAGCGAGGAATACAGCCAGCCAGACAAGCACAGGCAGGGACACGGATTGAGAAGGAAACACCGTTGGCGTGTGGGTCTGTGTACGTGTGTTTTCTCAAGGTTGAACTGGTGCATTTGATGCCTACGTGATCAGCGGCAGATGGCGCCTTTCAGAAGGAGAGATAGAAGGAGAAAGATAGTGAGCTACAGACAGGCGCAGAGATACACAGGAGAGGACGCACGTGGCAGCTGATTCTTGCCGCCTTGAAACAGCTGCGTTGCTGCTGGGTTTGCGCGCTCGGCTCTTCAGCTGCGCATGCGTAGTAGAGGGACGCTCTCCTTGTCAGGCAGTAATAAAAGAGCAGCGCAACGCTGAGAGGCTCAGTTGCGCATAGGATCTCAGGGCGGTCGGATGTATAGTGAGTTGCGCACAGGATCTCAGGGCGGTCGGATGTATTGCGGCGGTTGGTAGTTTTAGGCTCGATCAAGTTGGTGAAGTATGGCCAGGATAAGCGCCTGCTTGCACTAGTTGCGCATACACGGATTCTGTCGGCGATTCATTCTCTCTCGACATGGAGTCGATTAAATAAAAGAGTTTGTTTGTTGCGAGAAATACATCAGCGTCGCTGCAAGTTTTGTCTTCGCTCTCGCTTCGGATATATTCCTGGATTACTAATTCAAGGCCTCTCTTCGCCCTGTCACACGGAGTGATTTATCGTGGGCTTCGAATCGTCAGCGCTCTGCTCTCGTTCTTCGAAATTGTGTTGCGAAGCGGTTGTTCGTATGGTTGCCTAAGGGCGTCTTTCTCAAACGGCTTGGATAAATAGCCGAAATTGTTGTTCATTGCGAGAAATCAGCATCGGATTTAGCTGATCTTTTCGGGCGTTTCAAACTCGACGCCTTTCTGTGTGTTTCGTCGCATCTCTTGGATATCGTCTTCGTCGCTGTTCTTCGCACACGATCGGCTTTGTCCCTTGTCTTCGGACATAAGGTACGCTTTATTGGGGAATTAATACGATCGGTTATTAAGACCTTTTGGGCTGAACTGAAATTGGCTGTGGGACTTGAGAGTCAATCGGGATTTAATTCAGGCATACTCCGGTTGATAGGTGTTTGCATTGAATTGTTGCATTTGATTTTCATTGAATGTCTTTACAAAGGATAGGAACTGATAATTGAACTTACTGACTTTTATGTTTGATTGCTTTGAACATAATTGATGTCAATTGAAGATTCAATTGATTGGGAATAATAAGAAATATTAATTAAACTTCTGACTTTGATTATTGATGGCTTTGAATGTGACGGATGTGGATTGAATGCTTGATTTGTTAATAAGAATAACTACTTCGTTCACTGCTAGCGATATTGACCGTGAGCTATAAAGATAGGAGTCATTTCTATAGCGCTATGGAGGAGTCTAGGCCAGTCACTCCCGCTCAGCCTTCTAGGCCCCCTTCTTCTATGGAGATATTGCTCGAGGCAATACAAACTAATGCTAGGTCCACTCATGAAGCAATACAGACTAACGCTAAGTCTTCACAAGAGGCTATGCAAGCGCATGCTAAGTCAACTCATGATGCTATGACTTCTATACAGTCGTCTTTGCAACTGAATGCCAGAGAGACGCAAGAGGCGATTGCTACGGTGGAGTTTAATGTCCTGGCCGTGCAATCCAATGTAGGCGATGCTATTTCCTCAGTGCAATCGAATGTAAGAGAGGAGATCTCGGCTGTAAGAGATAACGTCAGGGAAGCGCTGACGGAAGTTGTATCACGATTGGAAAGGCTAGAGGCATCGCCGGTACCCAAGCCTGCTGTGGATTTGAACCCTGGTTACCTCACCGCTATTACCACTGCGGACGCGCCATACCACTCGACCATCGGCCTGGAGGAAACTTTGGGTGCTAGGCCTAAAGATTTCACGCAACCTGGTATATTGCGGAGAAGTGATAGATTGGCTGGTAGGCCGCCAATTTCATATAGGGAGTACGGTAGTCGAAAAGACTGGCCGCCTTTCCTGGGTTGGGAATCGAACCCAGAAGTCACCTCATCCTGTCCTCCCTCTATCTCTAGAGCTCGTCCACAGCAGCACGCGGCCATATCGAGCGAGGATCCGGAAGTGGCGACTCCGGGGATGCCGATAGGGGCGGGCGTTACAATTGGTCCCAGCCAGTGGGGTCAAATTAGTTCTAGAGATTTTGGCGATGATAGGTTAGAAGAGGAAACTGACTATGCTAGAACAGGCGAAATGGCAATTTCTTTTGAAAGAAGGAAGGAAAGGGAATTTGCTGATATTGTGGATATAATGTCTGATGATGGTAGTGTAGACATTGAAATCAGCAAGATAATGGAATCTAGACCTAAAACTGTTAAAATAATTGATAACAGAATGCATGCAGCACGGCAACCGGAGTTTAGAAATTTGGAAATAAATAAACCGATCGCTAATAAATTGTCACGGGAGGGGGGTGATAAGGTCAATCCAGTTCCTTTTGCCTCTTCGTCGCCTTCCCACGGTGCATATTCTCGACTTGATCCGCAATGGAGGATGCAAGAACCGCCTGCGTTCGTCGATCAACAAAGAGCGGAAACGGCGCAGCACCGGATCGACAGCCGGCAACCAACGTCGGGAATGCCGACCTCAATGCCCGACGGTGCTTTCCACGGTCGTGCAACTTCGACCATGGTTGGTCGAGACTACGCTCGACCCGACCTTCCTCCTGGACCAGCGGCGATGGCAACGGTCGACTGGATGCAACCATACGCTCGTCCCGACCATTCAAACATGCCGTGGAGGTATGCTCCGACCTACGCTCCGAACGCTTTCTACGGTAGCAGCGACAACCGGGTTTGGGTCGACCCGCCTCGCTGTCTCGACCCGCTTCGACCAAGCGACGCCGTCTTTCCTCGGTGGCCAACGGTCGTGGAATCGGCGAGGATGAGTTCGTGCCTCGGCGCGCAAAACTTCGGATTTAGCCGTGATGCCGAACTACCGCGATGTCAGGCGGTAATAAAGTCGACACCTCTGGAGAGAAATGAAACGACGGGCGATGATAAAGCGACGTCTGCGGTTGGTGAAACGAGAGCACGGACGTCTACCAACGCTTCAGTCGGTCCTATCAAAATTGTCCCGACGACCACCGTCGCAACGCAAACGACCGGCGACTGGGAGCTACCGTCGATCAGTTCAAAGGGAACAGTCAAGGAACTTGAACCGACCGCGTCTGCAACAGCTAAAGAGGGCGAGGTTAAACAGTCATCGACTTCTCCTCCTAAGCCAACACAATTCCTGAAACTCGGGTCTTTTAGCGGAAAGACGGACGTTGAAACATTCTTACGAAAATTCTCCGTGTGCGCCAGGAATAACAGATGGACGGACGAGGAGAGATTGAACCAATTAGTAGTCTCATTGGTTGAACCGGCGACTCATTTGCTGAGCGAGTCGAACGCAGATAGCCTGGACACTTGGACGGCTTTGGTCCAGCGACTTCGTGAACGATACGGCAACGCTGAACAACAAGCTCTGTTCCAAACGCAGCTAAGCACCAGGAAACAGAAAGTCGACGAGGATATGGGCGTCCTGGTGGACGACATCCGACGTCTCTCCACGCGAGCCTATCCGGGTTCCTCGACGGCTCACAGCGAAGCAATTGCTGTTCGGGCATTCTTGGATGCCCTGAGAGATAGAACGCTTGCTCTGAAAATCCGAGAGCGAGAACCGAAATCCCTCGACGAAGCCTACAAGGTAGCGATGCGATTGGACGGCTACCAGAAAGCAGAAGACGGTGGCCATGAGCAACAAGACCGACGACACGGCCGTGTCAACGCAATTAAAGAACAGGAAGAAGAGTCGAAAGTAAAGGATCTGGAACGGCGGATGGAGCAAATGAGGAGACAAGTGGAGCGACTAGAGAAGGAGCGACAATCCGTTTCGGCGCCACAATACAGAGACAACAATCGCGGGCCGTGGAGAGGTCAGAACGGGTCAACAAGAAATGAATGGTCGAATAACAATGGAAGTTATGGACGGGGAACTCCGCGATGTTTCCTGTGTCATCGGCTCGGTCATTTGAGCTCGGCGTGCAGACTTCGGCCATATGTGGAAACAGAAACGGAAGCAGGACCTTCCGCGCGCCGATGCTTCGAGTGTTCTGCGACGGACCACATAGCGCGCCTCTGTCCTCTTCGACAACAGCAGCAGGCTCCACCTAGCGACAACCTTGGACAACCTGTGGGCGATAACCACGACAACCCCAGCGTTGGTCGTGTGTTCGCTGTTCGGTCCGCTCCAGCGCCGAGCAGGGACCAGCGGAATGGGCAGAACCAGGAGCGTCGGTCGCGGAGGTCGCCATCATCGTCGAGGAGGCGAGACAGTGGTCGGAACTCACCAAGAGAGGAGCGACGCTGTTTCTACTGTGACGACAGTTCACACCTTTTGAGGAGCTGTCCGCTTCGCAATGGACCCCCTGAGGACCGGATCTGGAGGATGCTGGGAGAACCGACCGGACTTCGTCCGCCTGAAAACCTGACGTCGGCTGGGTAACTTTGCTGAATGACCGCTTAATGGCGGCCATTATGAATGCAGAAGCATCTGTAACCATGCTTTATTTTGATTTTGATGAATACATTTTTGATTTACATGTGGAAGGCTTTACATGTGTGTGTTACCGTGTAAATAACTGTTTTCTTGCATCGTATGTTGTGCATAGTATTAATATTTGTATTGCATTGCCGACTGTCTGATTAATGTTTGCAATGGTGATATAGATTAGTATTGTATTGCATTTGCAATGAAGCGATGGACGATTTTATTATTGCCTCTGCTGTAGACAGAAAACTGGACTGTCATTGCCTGCATTGCGCTATATAAATATTGGTTTTACCTATTGATATATATATAAGATTGCCTATTTTAGTTAAGGCCATTGATGACGATTATGTGACCTTGAACTTAGACTTGCAGTGGAATTAGCCATGATGATGTGATTATGTGATATTATGACCTGCGTTAAAATAGTAGGCCTATGTCTCTAAGAAGTAATTGTGAGATAATGCTCGGAGGGGAAATTTGCATTAGGCCTATATTCCGCTTTATCTATAATCTGATTTAATTAAAAATAATTTAAAGAAATTTGCACAGTTAAATTTTAATGCTCCTAATTTCCGTGTGTAGAATTTTTATATGCGTAACTATTGTCATCGCATATATATATAATTGTATGGATGCTTATTAATTAACTTTAGTGAGGCGCTCTATAAATGTTCTATAATAGTCCCTTATTGTCCTTCAGCGCCTTAATGCATTACCGAGGTTTTGAGTTTAACAGCGGTGAAATTAATATACATAGCTGCTCTTTGATTAATAGTCCTGCATAGGCCTACATGTTTTGGTTGCAGTACGAATTATTTAGATTGCAGTTGATGGACGCAGGATATAAATATATTTAGGCCTACTGTAATGATTGGCCCATGTACTGTGTGCATCAGCGTTGCTGTTTGAGGCCTAATTTTAATAGTAGCCATGCTCTTGCGATACACAATTTGGTCTTATAATTTTGCAGTGTAGACTATGATTAAACTGGTTGCCTAATAATATTTATTAGGACTAGGCATAAAATAATTAGAAGTTCTGTCTGTGCGAGAAATGAGGTTAGCCTAAATGATTTTGTGGCATTGGATTTAATTTTATATTAATCCTGTGCAGATTTATATTTGGATTAATGAATGACCTAATTTTGAGTTCGCTTATTGTAGGCATAATTTTGCCATGTTGTACATGGACTAATTATAGGCTGGTTTAGTCGTGCTGCCAGTCGTCTCCGTTCCCACGACTCCTACAGAAGCCAATTGTAGAGAGAGTGGGGATAGCGACAGCGTGGTCTGTGTGACACATCATAGGCGGTGAACGATTGACCGTCGTGGATGGACCGACGGAAGGATAATGTTCAGCTGCGCAGTTATAAGTAACGTCGTTAAAATTATGATGGGTCCATGTAATCATGATTTGATCTGCAGTGGGCCTAGATTTTCAATGTCGATGATGTCATGTATGCGTTAGATACCGATTAATGTATATCATAATTTTATGAGCGCTAATTAGGCCTAATTTTGTGCAGGTCAGCGCGACCTTAGTCGTATGATGCACTTGGGCCTACATGATGGGCGGTAATGTTGCCTAATTCTCACGGTCAGACGCCCGCTGTAGATGCATGGCGGGGGGGGAAATGGAGACACGGAGTCGACGCATCAAAGCGGCGATTATAATTATCGATGATTTTTCCCAGGCGCTGACGCGTGGGTGGCCTGATGCCTGTGCTAATGATAGACTGAAGAATAGAGGATGCATAGATGCCATGTAATGATGCTAAGGATTAATACTGGACTAAAGACAGACTAAAATGGCCTAACTTAATATAGAGTTATGCAAAGACTGTAGGCTTAGTTTTGAAATCATGATGGTCTTTTTGATAGGCCTATGATTACGATTAAACAGTGTAGCCTGTATTTCAGCGTTAATTACAGTATATTAAGTTGCCCTAGTTAAGCTTTCGTATCGCAGTTATTCTGTGCATTGACCAACGATGCATATTAATATGGCTGGCTGAGTCATGCCACGCTAGGAATGTATGCCTAGTGTTACAAAGCGTAACCATTTAATCGCTAATGTTATGCTGGCCTATTGTTTTTAGGCTGCCTATTTTAATTTCTGTGCGTAAGCGATTGCATAATAATTAGGATGCTATGCTGCAAGCAGGCCTAATTTCAGGTTGAAGTTAGGCTTGGTGTTTTACGGTAAACTTTGATGGGGAGCCTACGGACAGTTATAGTAATCATTAGCCTTTTCGAGACTTAAGCTGTGTGCGTAGTCTCAGGTAATTTGCTATGATAGCACCGTTGTTAATGGGATTAGAGACTTAGGTTTAACTGCTTAGATGAGTCTTTAAATGTAGACGTTTGCCTACAGTGAAATGCCTAAAGAAGTCTCGATGGTAAAGGCCGTGGGTGGCCTATTAATCAGATGACCTGTTGAAAAGGTAACGGAAGTCTAGTGGTTTTTGTGGCTGTCCCGTGGGTTCTTAAGTCAATGCTTGCCGTGGAGGACTTTGTGCTTAACTAAACTCAAGGAGACCTATATATAGAATTGCTTTTGAGCTTTACTGAACTATTAGCGATGGAGCTATATAATTATAATAATAATAAATGTTTCTTTCGCTCGAACTGACATTTAACGCTAAAATGTGAACTTTCTGATGCTTACGTTGATGACTGTTCATTGCATATATTTTTAATTCTTGCATTTGAATCATTGATGTAAAAATTGGAGTATGGCCTTACTAACATTTCAGGATCCATTTTTCCAATTAAAGGGATCCTGAAATCAGGGAGGGCCGAGAATAGTGTAGCGACGTATAACTACGCTACGGGTCGCTAATATTATTTTATTTAATTTTTGATCGATTATGGGGTTTCAGGGATCTGATATATTTGTTTTATTTCTGTATTTTTGAGCTGCCTTGTGTGACCTATATTTTAATGTTGATTTGCGCTTGACACGGGTCACAGCGACCGCTGACGTAGGCAGCAGTCGTTGCTGTTCCATTAATTGGTATATGTTCACACGCTCTCAGCGATCGTCGGTCGCTGTCTTCAAAGGCCGTGCCGCTTGCAGTCGATGAGGGTAATTAAACTTTCGCACGCTCTCTGAGGTGGTCTGATGATCAGAGTGAGCGAGGAATACAGCCAGCCAGACAAGCACAGGCAGGGACACGGATTGAGAAGGAAACACCGTTGGCGTGTGGGTCTGTGTACGTGTGTTTTCTCAAGGTTGAACTGGTGCATTTGATGCCTACGTGATCAGCGGCAGATGGCGCCTTTCAGAAGGAGAGATAGAAGGAGAAAGATAGTGAGCTACAGACAGGCGCAGAGATACACAGGAGAGGACGCACGTGGCAGCTGATTCTTGCCGCCTTGAAACAGCTGCGTTGCTGCTGGGTTTGCGCGCTCGGCTCTTCAGCTGCGCATGCGTAGTAGAGGGACGCTCTCCTTGTCAGGCAGTAATAAAAGAGCAGCGCAACGCTGAGAGGCTCAGTTGCGCATAGGATCTCAGGGCGGTCGGATGTATAGTGAGTTGCGCACAGGATCTCAGGGCGGTCGGATGTATTGCGGCGGTTGGTAGTTTTAGGCTCGATCAAGTTGGTGAAGTATGGCCAGGATAAGCGCCTGCTTGCACTAGTTGCGCATACACGGATTCTGTCGGCGATTCATTCTCTCTCGACATGGAGTCGATTAAATAAAAGAGTTTGTTTGTTGCGAGAAATACATCAGCGTCGCTGCAAGTTTTGTCTTCGCTCTCGCTTCGGATATATTCCTGGATTACTAATTCAAGGCCTCTCTTCGCCCTGTCACACGGAGTGATTTATCGTGGGCTTCGAATCGTCAGCGCTCTGCTCTCGTTCTTCGAAATTGTGTTGCGAAGCGGTTGTTCGTATGGTTGCCTAAGGGCGTCTTTCTCAAACGGCTTGGATAAATAGCCGAAATTGTTGTTCATTGCGAGAAATCAGCATCGGATTTAGCTGATCTTTTCGGGCGTTTCAAACTCGACGCCTTTCTGTGTGTTTCGTCGCATCTCTTGGATATCGTCTTCGTCGCTGTTCTTCGCACACGATCGGCTTTGTCCCTTGTCTTCGGACATAAGGTACGCTTTATTGGGGAATTAATACGATCGGTTATTAAGACCTTTTGGGCTGAACTGAAATTGGCTGTGGGACTTGAGAGTCAATCGGGATTTAATTCAGGCATACTCCGGTTGATAGGTGTTTGCATTGAATTGTTGCATTTGATTTTCATTGAATGTCTTTACAAAGGATAGGAACTGATAATTGAACTTACTGACTTTTATGTTTGATTGCTTTGAACATAATTGATGTCAATTGAAGATTCAATTGATTGGGAATAATAAGAAATATTAATTAAACTTCTGACTTTGATTATTGATGGCTTTGAATGTGACGGATGTGGATTGAATGCTTGATTTGTTAATAAGAATAACTACTTCGTTCACTGCTAGCGATATTGACCGTGAGCTATAAAGATAGGAGTCATTTCTATAGCGCTATGGAGGAGTCTAGGCCAGTCACTCCCGCTCAGCCTTCTAGGCCCCCTTCTTCTATGGAGATATTGCTCGAGGCAATACAAACTAATGCTAGGTCCACTCATGAAGCAATACAGACTAACGCTAAGTCTTCACAAGAGGCTATGCAAGCGCATGCTAAGTCAACTCATGATGCTATGACTTCTATACAGTCGTCTTTGCAACTGAATGCCAGAGAGACGCAAGAGGCGATTGCTACGGTGGAGTTTAATGTCCTGGCCGTGCAATCCAATGTAGGCGATGCTATTTCCTCAGTGCAATCGAATGTAAGAGAGGAGATCTCGGCTGTAAGAGATAACGTCAGGGAAGCGCTGACGGAAGTTGTATCACGATTGGAAAGGCTAGAGGCATCGCCGGTACCCAAGCCTGCTGTGGATTTGAACCCTGGTTACCTCACCGCTATTACCACTGCGGACGCGCCATACCACTCGACCATCGGCCTGGAGGAAACTTTGGGTGCTAGGCCTAAAGATTTCACGCAACCTGGTATATTGCGGAGAAGTGATAGATTGGCTGGTAGGCCGCCAATTTCATATAGGGAGTACGGTAGTCGAAAAGACTGGCCGCCTTTCCTGGGTTGGGAATCGAACCCAGAAGTCACCTCATCCTGTCCTCCCTCTATCTCTAGAGCTCGTCCACAGCAGCACGCGGCCATATCGAGCGAGGATCCGGAAGTGGCGACTCCGGGGATGCCGATAGGGGCGGGCGTTACAAATGTAGCCCTGGGCTAGCGATTCCCGAAAAAACCGTAAATGTTTTTCAATCAATCATTCAATCAATCAGTCAGCCAATCTGTCAGTGAATCAATCAATCAGTGAATCAATCAATCAGCCAGGCAGTCGGTAACTCTATCAATAAGGCATTCAGTAGGGCCTAAATAAGTCATTCAGTCAATACGTCAGTCAGTCAGTCAGTCAGTCAGTCAGACAGACAGTCATTTAGTCAATCAGTCAGTCAGTCAGTCAGGGGGGGACTGTGGTATAGCAAGCAACTGAATCAACTGCAGAACCCTACGGTCGAAGAAAAAATAAAGTCCAAGCAAAGCATATAATTATCATCCATAACTGAAACATATGCAATTCTAAACGCTCACCAATCAAACGAGTTTTTATAGTATAGCTATTTGCTCAACTACTGTAAAATAAATATAAGCGTATTCACATAAACCATAATTATAAGGTGCCTAAAATTGGTGAATGTATTTATCGCCTTAAAAATGAAGTACTCCCTTAAGAATTCAACAAAAGTAGTAGTTAAAAAGTGGGCATCAATTCTCCATGATTGCCAGTGCCCGCCCCCCCATCATCTTACCCCCATGTACCGGCCCCCTCCCGTGTAGCTCACCTCCTACAAGCAAGTAGCAGACGACCAACAGAATCACGTCCCTCGTCATCTTCTTTGTCTTTGCGACGGCGGAGGTAGACACGGAGGAGTGACGGCGGAGTAATACGAAGAAGAAGTAGTCCCGGTTCTCGCATGACGCGTTGGCGGAAGCGATGAGAAGAGACGGTGGTGGTAGATGACGGTAGTAATCCAGCAGCAGAGTCCTTCCATCCCTACCATTCCATCCCTACCATTCCATCTGTGCACAATGATCCTGGAAATGCGCCTCCGATCGCACCATCGGCTCACGCAGCGGCGGTGTCACCGCGCCCGTTCATCTGCACGTCTAGATATTCGTCTGTCTGTATGTCTGCCTATCTGTCTGTCTACCTGTCTGTCTGTCTGTCTGCCTATCTGTCTGTCTGTATGTCTATCTGTCTGTCTGCCTGTCTGTCTATCTGTCTGTTTGCCTGTCTGTCTGCCTGTTTACCTTATGTATGTCTGTTCACCTCTCAGTCTGTCTGTCTGCCTGTCTGTCTGTCTGTCTGTTTGTCTGTCCGTCTGCCTGTCTGTCCGTCTGTCTGCTTGTCTGTCCGTCTGCCTGCTTGTCTGTTTACCTTATGTCTGTCTGTTCACCTCTCAGTCTGTCTGTTTGCCTGTCTGTCTGTCTACCTGTCTGTCTACCTGTCTGTCTGCCTATCTGTCTGCATGTCTGTCTGCCTGTCTGTCTCTCTGACTGTCTGTCTTTCAATTTGTTTGTCTGTCTCTTAGTGTGCTGCTGTCCGTCTGGTCATAAGCTGGTGAGTATTGAACGGTGTCTAAGCAGACTCAAACAGCAGCAGTAGCAGCAGAGACCAGAGTCACGTTTCTAACATAGACAAAGTAGGACTGGAGCAGCAACGACGACGAAGACGAAGACGAAGACGAAGACAGTGCGGGTAATGCCAGGTCCGGTGTTCGGATGAGTGACGATCACAGGAAGGCAGGCAGGCTGGGTGGCGAGCGTGCGGGTACTGTGGGTGTCAATGGGATATTTTATCCCCCTTAAAGCTATCCAGGGAATGAAGCGACTTATCCCCCCCCCTCCGGATGGAATTTGCCGGTATAGACTATCTGGTGGAGAAACCATTTTATTCCTATTTTTAAAATGCATATAATTTAAAAAAATTATGCTTTAATCAAAATTTAAAGTGACTTCAATTGTTTTAAGTATCCTAAGAATGTTCAGAGCAAGGCAACTCGAATTTATTTAATAGCTCGAAGTGTTCTTAAATGTTCTAGATGCTTTGAATGCTCTAAAAGCCAAAGCAAGAAATTATCTAGTAGGAATAATAAACATATCTGTTATTGTCATTGTTCAAAACAAAACAGATAAAAGTTAATTTACAAAACTAAAAACACGAGAAATAGGCTTTTTACAACTTCTCTTTATCTGGGGTGGATACGATTAATACAGGGATACTCTATTTCGTGACACCCTCGGTGGAGGCTGAGGAGTCGACCGACAGACCGATGAGGGATTCTTCCTTCGAGGGGGTGGTGGCCGGAGAGAGAAATTGTCAACCATTAGGACTGATGTGTAGGAAGGGATCGCGTCGGAGAGGACGAATCAGGTCGACCGTCGGCATCGTGTCCTACTTCTTATATGGAAGGCGACCGAGGATGAGTTGGCCATAATTATTGGGGGAGGTATATTTTAGAGCACAAGGAGTTAGGAGAAATATTGTGAAGTGTTTTAGGTGTTTTATGGTAGATTGATAGGTGGATGGGTGGATGGATGGACGGATGAATGGATGGATGGATGGGTAGGTGAATGGATCGATGAATTAGTACGGTGAATTGATGGGTGGATGAATAAATTGATGAGTTGATAGGCAGATGAATGGATGATATATATGAATGGATGGATGAATTGGTGGTTGGGTGAATTGATGGTTGGATGGATGAATTGATCGGATAGGTGTCGGTAGATGGGCAAGTGGATTGATTGGTGAATTGATTGGTGAATGAATGGACGGATGAATGTGTGAATTGACATGATTCCATGCATGAATTGAGTTTAGGATGCATTTTTATCGATCGATCACAATAGATCTAAAGGAAGGCGGCGCACAAACTCAGGCGCACACAGACAGACAAACAGACAGACAGACAGAGACAGACAAAGACAGACAGAGACAGACAGAGACAGGCAGACACAGACAAAGACACAGACAGAGACACAGACAGAGACACAGGCAGACACAGACAGACACAGACAGACACAGACACAGATAGATAGACACTGAGCGATACATTTGAGCATCCAATCAGTGTGACACGTGACCAGGCAGGCGTCGCTACCATCTCAGTATTATGCGTCAGACGTCACGAGTCTCTGAGAATGGAGACAAATGAAAACATTTATATGGCGGTCAACATGCAACGGGTGACGCGATGACGACAGTGAAATCCTCTGCGGTGCTGTATATATGTATATATATATATATTATATATATGTATATGTATATGCATATGTAAATATATATATGTATATGTGTGTATATATGTATATTGTATATGTATATATATACATTATTACATATATAATTATTTATACAGGAACAACGCTCACACATGCATATATATAATACATATATTACATATTTACAGTTATAGGCTACATATATATACAATATATAAACATCATATATACATATGTATTATAAACATATACATGTGTGTATAATATACTGTATATAGGCTATATTTGTATATATAGACGTATATATATGTGTGTGTTTATATATATATATATATGGCATCGTATATATATATATAATATATATATATATATATGTGTATATGTGCTGTAATGCAGTTGTATCCTCGTAGGACCAGTGGGCAATCTCCGACATATACTCTGCTGTTTGCTGCATATGAATACCAACGAACGTCAGCTAATACATATAGCCAGACGTCATTATAAGCCTATATACTCTATATGTATATATGATCCCTTGTTATAGCGCCCCTTCAAGATTTCTACTCAGAGGCACTCCCGACTACAGCGCAGACACTGAATCGCCGAAGAGCTGAGCAATTGCTAGTGATCGAATTGCTCAGGATCCCTACGCGGTGGCTTAAGGTTGATTCGAACCCGCATCCTTCCGGTTTCGCTTGTTACATGTTTAACGACACTGCCATATCAAAGATGATTAGTGTCGCCCTCCTCCTGTATCAAGGCTTGGGACTGGCACTGGCAGAAAACAACAAGTGGCGGAGTTTCATCCTTACGGCCTCAATGCACCGAATATATAGGCTACCCCTACCATCGCGCCCCACTGGCCCCCACAAATATACACAATGACCTATAATATTGTGTAATTACGCTGTGTGCCCGCTAATAATTAAAGCGTACTAGCTGGTGTAACTGGCGTTGCACGGGAAATTTAGGATTCGACCGGCTCCGGCCACAACCCCACCACACCCCACCCCACCACACTCCGACCTCTACCCGAGAAATCTGGGTTTCAGGAAAATTAGATATTTTGTGTTTCGAAGGATACAAGTGTAAATGTAATATAATAGAGGTCACTTTTGATATGTAAGCTTACTCCCTCATTCTGAGTTTATCGAGCATATAATTATAGGTTCGGCTGAGGCCATGGAAGCGCTCCTCAGTTATGGAAATACCGACCTCTGGCGTTTAATCTCGGACTGAGGACAGAATCGGAGTCGGCTGCAGTTGAATACATGTGAACCTCATAGGATAACACGCGCGATTCTCGAACCTATACGTTGTCCGTGTAATATGATCTGCAGCCAGGATAAAGCAGATAAGGGTTGAATAAAATTATATATCGATGGTATATTATTATGGTCGAGCCACTGATTATGTTATAATTGGTGGATTAGGCTAACTATACCAGCGATAAACAAGCAGACATGGTAGACATTTTCCATCCGGGGCTTTCGTAGGGGAGAGGGAAGAGAAGATCGCTTCAGTAAGCCTATGTTGCACATCGTAGTAGGCTACTACTACTATACTCCTGCTATTCCTGCTACTGCTATACTACCACTGCTGCTGCTGCTGCTGCTGCTACAACAACAACAACTACTACTACTACTACTACTACTACTACTACTACTACTACTACTACTACTACTACTACTACTACTACTACTACTACTACTACTACTACTACTACTACTACTACTACTACTACTACTACTACTACTACTACTACTACTACTACTACTACTACTACTACTACTACTACTACTACTACTACTACTACTACTACTACTACTACTACTACTACTACTACTACTACTACTACTACTACTACTACTACTACTACTACTACTACTACTACTACTACTACTACTAGTCTACTACTAATGTTACTGCTGCTGCTGTTGCTGCTGCTGCTGCTACAGAGAAATGTAAAAACAAAAAGAATGTTAAGTCGTCGAACGCTAATGAATACAATGCTCGATAGTCTGCAGACATTTCTGCTCATGCATAGCGAGTCTCGTAATTAGACCACAAATCATTACTGACTGCATGACTGTGTTATTTATTATAGGCCTACACGAGCGTGAAGACTACTACTACTACTTCTTCTACTACTACTACTACTACTACTGCTGCTGCTGCTGCTGCTGCTGCTGCTGCTGCTGCTGCTACTACTACTACTACTACTACTACTACTACTACTACTACTACTACTACTAATAATAATAATAATAATAATAATAATAATAATAATAATAATAACATTAATAATAATAATAATAATTTAAAAAAATAAAAATAATAATAATAACATTAATAATAATAATAATAATAATAATAATAATAATAATAATAATAATAATAATAATAATAATAATAATAATAATAATAACATTAACAATAATAATAATAATGCCTGCCTTCATCTTGTCAAACAATAATCACTGTAGACTTCTATACGTGGTTATGTATTCTACGTTGTAAGCCTCAACAAAGGCCCCTCTACCTACTGCACAATATTCATTCATTCTTTGCGAGAATTTATATAGCGTCTTTATAAACAAAATATGTTTTTGTAATTGGAATCACAATTTCGATTAAAATGCACATTATCGCAAACTTATACAAAATTATATGTAACTAACAATGATTAATAATTATTTATCTTATACATTTCAAACAGGATAATTATGAGAAATCGAGTATGAAAGTGAATATTATATTCCTCGTGGACGCAATTGTATGGATGAATGATTTCTGCCACGTTGTTAACTTAGCAGTATTGTACGGCGCATGGCTCTGTTGAGAGATTACTAGAGCTGGCAAGGGCGGATACAGAAATTTTTGAAAGTGGTGGTCCAAACTTTCGGTGATCTTTGCCAGAAAAATTCTGATGACCTTTTTTAGTCATTTGGTCGAAATGTCTGGAAAATATACCCAATTTTCCCTTCCAAAATAACTGATGACTTTTTTTAGTAATCATTCATCTGGTCGACGTCTATGCATCTATGCAAGCCATTGATTCAATGCTTGTTGAAACCAAATGGGGGGCCACGTCCCATGCACTTTTGAAATTGGGGGGGGGGGGGGCATGGCCGGATTGGCCTCCCTGGATCCGCCCCTGATCGCTGGTGCCATGATGCGACGATGATGTTAAGTAATAGTGAGGTCGGTTGGTAGCCTACTTGGGTAGATGAGTCTACGAGGAATACTGAGACACATGGGGCCAACTCATGGTATATATTATACTTTCCAGTTCTCTTGGGGTCCGTTGAAGGCTCTCTGGTGCATGTGAGGCTGTGCAATGTGTGCTTGGTCGCGTTTGTGGCTCAGCCGATTACTGTATCAATTAGTATCATAATGATGTCTTAGAGATATTTGATATCTCATTATAACGGCTCATTTGATCATTACCAATAATTAATTATTACTAATAATGATTTTATCCTCAATGAAGGACTATACATTCGCGGTTCATTACTCGACTCTCTTCTCAATCTATATTAATGGCGTCTCGCACTGCATTATAACCTTTTCTATTGTTTGCTTTTTTTATCTTGCTATACCGCTTTTTTCAACTATAGTCTATACATATATATAATATAAAGGCTGCTACATCTTTACCACGTCATGAATCTTACTTGATCATCGCTACAATTGGTCTTGACCCAAATTCTTATTGCTCAATGTAAAATGTCTATGTTCGGTTTAGTGGTCTTATAAGTCTACGAAAATTAACTGACTATATAGATTTTTAAAAATAAATTCTGCTGAATTGAAACGTGTGTCTAATGTTAAATTCGAAGGTGCTATTATACTTGATGAATATTTGACTTGACATGATCGCATTTTCATGCCTTCACGCTCGTGTATAATAAATTAATAATAGACCTCAACACAATGTCATGTAGTCATTGATGATTTGTGGAGACTCGCTATGCATGAGCAGAAATGTCTGCAGACTCTGGAGCATTGTAATCATCAGCGTTCGACGACTTAACATTCTTTTTGTTTTTAGATTTCTCTGTAGCTGCTGCAGTAGTAGTAGTAGTAGTAGTAGTAGTAGTAGCAGCAGCAGCAGCAGCAGCAGCAGCAGCAGCAGCAGCAGCAGCAGCAGCAGCAGCAGCAGCAGTAGTAGTAGTAGTAGTAGTAGTAGTAGTAGTAGTAGTAGTAGTAGTAGTAGTAGTAGTAGTAGTAGTAGTAGTAGTAGTAGTAGTAGTAGTAGTAATAGTAGTAATAGTAATAGTAGTAATAGTAGTAGTAGCAGCTGTAGCAGTAGCAGAATTAATTTGATTCTGATGTAGACCTATACATCACTTATCTATCTATCTAAAATGCATGTCTGTATTTAGCCAAATATTAATGCTAGACAAATTATTTCTTAAACTTGAAGGAAGCGATTATCGTTTACATTAACGCAGATTATGTATATATATATATATACACACATATACATATATATGTATAATATCATATATATCGAATATACAAGTATATAATTATATACACACATGTATAGGCGTATACAGCAGCAATTCGTCGTATAGAACTCTAGTTGAGCCAATCATAAGCTTAATCGAATACGATATTCTTGAACGTGCTCACAGTTTATACACATGCAGCGTATAATACTGTGTATTAAGCGTATATTTCGACGGCGGCACTGAAAACGCATTTAGGAATCTCAGATTGTCGTCAAATTGCGTTAAGTTTATGGGAAACGAAGATGACTACAGCGCATGCGCATAGGATATACACGGAGGGCGGGGGGTGACCGGAAAAGGGTGGGTTGGGGGGGGGGTGAATGCCGGCGGCTGAGGGGTGACGAGGGAACAGCGGTGCAGTGAGGAGGGAGGAGGGTGGAATAACTTGGAGGGATTTCAATCGTGTGTCTTCATTACGCTCGATGCATTCGTCGAAGCGGTGATAATTCGATTGCAGAGGCAGAAGTAGAAGCAGGGAAGAGGCGGAGCTGGTGTTGCTGCTGGGCTCAGAGGAGGATTCCAACGACGGGACAGAGGGAAGGAAGGACGGATGGATGGAGAGATGGATGGAGGGAATGAAGGAGGGAGGGAAGGAAGGAGGGAAGGATGGATGGAGAGATGGATGGAGGGAATGAAGGAGGGAGGGAAGGAAGGAGGGAAGGATGGATGGAGAGATGGATGGAGGGAAGGAAGGAGGGAGGGAGGGAAGGATGGATTGATGGAAGGAGAGATGGATGGAGGGAATGAAGGAGGGAGGGAAGGAAGGAGGGAAGGATGGATGGAGAGATGGATGGAGGGAAGGAAGGAGGGAGGGAAGGAAGGAGGGAAGGATGGATGGAGAGATGGATGGAGGGAATGAAGGAGGGAGGGAAGGAAGGAGGGAAGGATGGATGGAGAGATGGATGGAGGGAATGAAGGAGGGAGGGAAGGAAGGAGGGAAGGATGGATGGAGAGATGGATGGAGGGAATGAAGGAGGGAAGGAAGGAAGGAGGGAAGGATGGATGGAGAGATGGATGGAGGGAGGGAAGGAGGGAGGGAAGGAAGGAGGGAAGGATGGATGGAGAGATGGATGGAGGGAAGGAAGGAGGGAGGGAAGGAAGGAGGGAAGGATGGATGGAGAGATGTATGGAGAGAATGAAGGAGGGAGGGAAGGAAGGAGGGAAGGATGGATGGAGAGATGTATGGAGAGAATGAAGGAGGGAGGGAGGGAAGGATGGATGGATGGAAGGAGAGATGGATGGAGAGATGTATGGAGAGAATGAGGGAGGGAGGGAAGGAAGGAGGGAGGGAAAGAAGGAGGGAAGGATGGATGGAGAGATGGATGGAGGGAAGGATGGATGGATGGAAGGAGAGATGGATGGAGAGAATGAAGGAGGGAGGGAAGGAAGGAGGGAAGGATGGATGGAGAGATGGATGGAGGGAATGAAGGAGGGAGGGAAGGAAGGAGGGAAGGATGGATGGAGAGATGGATGGAGGGAATGAAGGAGGGAGGGAAGGAAGGAGGGAAGGATGGATGGAGAGATGGATGGAGGGAATGAAGGAGGGAGGGAAGGAAGGAGGGAAGGATGGATGGAGAGATGGATGGAGGGAATGAAGGAGGGAAGGAAGGAAGGAGGGAAGGATGGATGGAGAGATGGATGGAGGGAATGAGGGAGGGAGGGAAGGAAGGAGGGAGGGAAAGAAGGGGGGAAGGATGGATGGAGAGATGGATGGAGAGATGGATGGAGAGATGGATGGAGAGATGGATGGAGAGATGGATGGAGAGATGGATGGAGAGATGGATGGAGAGAATTGGGGAGGGAGGGAACTGATGGACAGAAGAAGGCAGAAAGAGGACGATGAATGGATGATGTATGGACGGATGGATAGATGGATAGATATATGGATAGAGAGACAGATAGATAGACAGACAGACGGACAGACGGGCGTAGGATTGACAGACAGACAGATGATTGATTGATCGATTTATGGATGGATGGCTGGATTGATTGATGGATGGATGGATGGATTGATGGCTGGATGGATGGATTGATTGATGGATGGATGGATGGATGGATGGATGGATGTATGGAGGGACACACAGGTTGACTGAGGGAAGAAGAAAAATCAAGCGAAACTAGGGACGGATGGAAAGGGGAATTGGAAGATAGGCCTTTAAGGAAGAAGAAAGCTCACGAGGAATTGACAGATGCGGGGTGGTGGTGGTGGTGACAGAGACAGGCAGAGACAGACAGAGACAGAGGCAGAGACAGACAGAGACAGAGGCAGAGACATACAGAGACAGAGGCAGAGACAGATGGACATAAAGACAGACAGATAGACAGACAGACAGATAAACAGACAGACAGAGAGGTAGAGACAGACAGACAGAGGCAGATACAGACAGAGGTGCAGACAAACAGAAGCAGAGACAGACAGGCAGACATATAGGCAGAGACAGACAGAGGCGGAGTCAGATATAGGCAGAGACATACAAACAGACATACAGACAGACATACAAACAGACAGAGGGACAGACAGAGACACAGACAGACAGCAGAAAAGCAACCAGACAGACAATTAAGACTGCAGGCAGACAGTCAGAGTTGGAAGGCAGAGGGCGACAACAATCCCACGGAGACGGAATGATGGAAGGACAAAATGACAAAAGGATGGATGTGCGAATGATTGACGGACATGGAATGAGATGGGGAGGGAGGAGAGGGATTCGACAGATGAAGGGATCTTCATTGGGAATGGAAAGAGTTGATGTTTCCTGGAGCGAGAGCAAAAGCTGATGAGTATAGTGTTCCTAATCGCATGCAGTGAGTATATAATAATATATATAATTATATATTATATATACATATATGTATATCTATGTATCTTATATTTATACATAATTTATATATATCTATGTATATATAATATTTATATATAATTATATATTTTATGTATATATGTATATCTATGTATCTTATACATACATATATATCTTATGTATATATAATATTATATATATATACACTGTGAGCCATAAAAAACCGTGCCAATTTATTTTTAGCTATATCTCGGTCGATATTTTAACAATTTTATATCTTTTTGTGTCGTTTGAAAGAAAAATTAAATCTCTACGATTTACTTATTTACTTGCGCGATGACGTCAAATCCGTTTCGCAGCATAATGTAAATAAAGTTGATGGTTGAAAATTTGAGTTAAAATTTTAAAATGTTGAGCTATGAGGATAAAATTTTAATTAAAAATCTGCGGGAATGCAAAAATTATTGTTCTAGACGATTAATTAAGGAGTTTCCGAACAAGAATTGGAAAAGAAGAACATTAGATGACTTTCTGCGAAAGTTGAGAACTATCGGTTCAGTTGAACGCGCTGCGGGAAGTGGTCGGCCAAAATCGTGGCGAACTGAAGATAATATCGCCGCTGTCAATGAATTGGTTCAGAGCCAGGAAGACAAGCCTAAAACACATCTTGGCAAAATGTGTACGTGAAAAGGAAGTCATTTTGAACACAAACTTTAAACAAATAAAGGCGCTGAAAAATTGTTTGCATTTAAGTAG
>OX457051.1:29998976-30003976 GCA_949752735.1 Lumbricus terrestris
CACACATAATCATATGAACTTTCACTTATTTTCCACATACGTATTCAAATGTATACAAACTTTACAAAGAGACCATATAGTTGCAGTCTAACGTCATCACGTGATAACAAAGATCATAAGCGACGCCCTCCTCCTTTGTCCAGGCTTTAGACTGGCACTGGCAGCGTGCAACCAGTGGCGGAGACAAGGTCAGAAGAGTTGGAGGCTGTTGTATCAATTGCAAGCCCATAACTATTATCTCAGATGTAAGCTTAAGCCTCAGACTCCAACCTTTACAGTATTTTAAAGACAAGCACTGACTTGATAATATGTTCAATCCCCCAATAAACTAGCAAACTCTAAGAAACGCTCGTTTTCAATCCAGTTCCAGAAACACTTTGGAGACAGAGAGATAGACAGAGAGACAGATAGACACGGACAGAGACAGTCAGGCAGAAAGACAGACGGTCAGACAGAGGAACAGGCAAAGAGAGACAAACAGAAAGACACATAGAGAGAGAGAAACACACACACACACACACACACACACACAGAAACAGCTCAACTCGGTTTAAGTTTTCTTCTAATTTATGAAGAGCAACAGCTAACTATATAGAAACGCTTCCATCCCATCAAACATTCTCCAACGATATGCAAATTTTCTATTTACATATATATATATACACACATAGATCATATAACACATTATATATATATATATATATATATATATATTCGGAAGGAATATCTATGCTTCCGGTCATGACCATATATATATATATATATATCGTCCTGGGTATGACGTTAAACTGCAGCTCGTCCTGGGTATGACGCTAAACTGCAGCTCGTCCTGGGTATGACGTTAAACTGCAGTCGGCAGGTCTTGGGCATGACGTGAATCTGCATCCGGCTATGGGTTAGCCTAAAACAACCCCCTGCTCCTGCAGGGTATGGGACGAGGTGGTATGGCGGTATGTTCTCGAATCTACCTCAAGCCACTGCGTAGCGACCTTGGACAAGTTGCTCACCCATAATTGTCTCGGAGGAAGGCAATGGCAAACCACCTCTGTATCCTGCCAAGAAAACCATCATGGCGAGAGGCGAAAGTCGCTTGTCATGGTGGTCGCTAGGGCTCTACGAGCCGAAAGCACTAACTAACTATATATATATATATATTATTTCTGTGACATGTCTTTGCCTATGACGGCAGACATATTTTTGAGCCATGGCAGATGCCTCTGTATACATGTATGTATGTATGTATATATATATATGCATGGGGACCATAATATGACTATATATATATATATGCTATATGGTCTATGTGTATATATATGTATATGTATTGTATATGCATGAGGACCATATGCAGCGTGAACGGTAACTGAACGAATATTCCGTCTCCTCCCAAGGAGACTATCCGTTCATTTGTGGATGAATGAGACCAGACGACGTCACGAATGGTCGTCAATGGCAACAGACAAGTCACATGATTACCATTCCCATCCCTATCATGATCGTGTATGCATGTATGGATGGATGGGTGGATGCGTGGATGGTGGGTGGGTGGATGTTTAGGTGGATGGATGGATGGATGGATGGATGGATGGATGCGTGGATGATGGGTGAGTGGATTTTAGATGGATGGATGGGTGGAAGAATGGATCGATGGATGCTGGGATGTTTAGATGGATGGATGGATGGAAAATACATTCATCCATTCATCCATCCATCCATCCATACATCCATCCATTTATCCATCCATCCATCCATCCATCCATCCATTCATCCCAGCATCCATCCATCCATTCTCCTCTACTGTGTCTGCAGACAACCAATAGACTGTTTCGACTCCACAGGCGACTGTTTCCTTGAAAAAGAAAGTCATTATACTCCGTGAAATGTGAATAGTTTCGACTGCAGTAGACTCCAAAAAGATAAATCTCTGCATCTCGTCAAGTCTCTAAAATGCTTTTAGACCCGTGCTTGTCATCAAAATTCTATAAGTATCGGCTCAATTTCGGTACTTATACATAAGTACATTCATTATGTAAATTGATATATACCCATTTACATTGAACATAGTTTATATTTACATACATATAATTCATGTGACTATGTTTATGTTTGCATATATATAATTATTATTTATGTGAGTGTGTTGCATTTAAAACATACATAAATTAAACATACAAAGTCTGTGCGCATACACACACACACACACACACACACAAATGCACGTGTATATAATTACGCATATATATAATGTACAAATAGACCCCTATGCATGTACGAATGTGTGTATGTATGCATGTATTATGTATGTATGTATGTATGTATGTATGTATGTATGTATGTATGTATGTATGTATGTATGCATGGATATCTATGTATGTATGTATGTCTATGTATGTATATCTATGTATGCATGCAGGAATGCATGTATTTAATATGTGTTTCTACTCATGTATTGTATTTATCTGCTCGTGCACTGGGTGCTCGTCATAAAGAAGGAAAGGAAAACGCTACTTCAATTTCTTCATCCGTCAAAATGTCTTTACTGAACCGAGATAACGGTTTCTGCATCCTCCATTCTCTCTCCCCACCCCAACCCACACCCAGTCCCACCCCATCCACCTCCACGGCATATGGCATCATCGTCATCATCATCAGCAGCAGCAGCAGCTGTAGTAGCAGCAGTGGAGTATATTTGCCGATACAGTGCATCCAGCATCAAGAGATGTTGCTGCTGCTGTGGTAGTGGTGGTCGTGGTGGTGGTGGTGGGTGGTATGCTGTTCGTTATCTCTCTGGCTAATCAATCGTCTCTGTCTGTCTCTGTCCGTCTGTCTGTCTGTCTGTCTGTCTGTCTCTGTTTGTCTATCTCTGTCTCTGAATCTGTCTAGGGCTCGGTCTCTCCTCTCTTTACGTGTCTCTCTGTCTGTCTGTCTGTCTGTTTCTTTCTCTGTCTCTTTCTGTTTATCTCTTTCTGTCTGTTTCTCCCTCTTTCTCTTTTTCTCTTCAGTCCTCATATGCAGACGAACCTAATTTGACAGACAAACCTTCAAATTCGTCCCATCGCGTCTGTACAGACCAACGTCTTCCTGCCCTGCATCTCGATCTTACTCCTCACCCCCTCTTCATTCTCTTCCTTCTCCGTCTTGTCATTCTCTGCTGAAGAATAGGTCTATCTATGGACATTCTCCAGCTCCTGGTCGCTTCCCTTTCCTCCTCCTCCTCCTCCTCCTCCTCCTTCTCTTCATCCTCCTCCTCCTCTTCCCGTCTCCTTCTGCTCTTTTGCTTCCGTCTCCTCCTCCTCCTCCATCTTCCCTTCTTCTCCTCCCCCTCCTCCTCCTCCTCTCCATCTTCCTTTTTCCTCCTCTCTCTTTCCTTCTCATCCTCCTCTTTCTGCTCTTCATCTTCTTTCTCCTCCTCCTACTGCTCATTTTTCTCCTCTCTCTCTCTCTCTCTCTCTCTCTCTCTCTCTCCCTCTCTCTCTCTCTCTCTCTCTCTCTCTCTCTCTTCCTTTTGTCCTTCTCCTCTTCAGACTCCTCTATTTCCTCTTCTCTTCTTCTTCCTCTCTACTTTCTTCCTCCCTTACTTCCTCCTCCTCCATTTCCTCCTCCTCCTCCACCTATCTTTGTCATAGTATTACTCAGTCAAAATATACCAATAGAAGATGCTACAATGCTACATGCTTTATGCCCTGCTTCACATGCCTATAACATACATGTAGCGTCATTGTAGCCGCTGGCGTCACGAATATATATATATAGTCTACATGTATTGCTCCGCTATATGGCCAACTTGTTTTGCGTTGCCATCGGGCATTTACTCAATATTCAGGCGCTTAATAGAAAATTACTCGTCTTCGCCAATGACTAATAAGCTATTTGCGACTTCTTTGGCGCTGATTTATAACGAAGCGTTAGGTCTACAAAAAACAACCCTCCCAAAAGCAAAAATCGAACTCGAACCTCCTTTTAATTATCCTTTGAAAGTTCATAATATATATTATAGTATATTATACTAATTTCCATGATCAAATATTTAAACCTGACGCTGAACTTGTGAATATCTGCTGGTGAACTGAACTCCACTTTCGAGTGTCGCTCTATTATAATAGGTTTGGAGTTTACGCTTGCCGTTTCATGTTAAAAACTAAAGAGCCAGATATAGCTAGCTGAGAACCTTTATATTTTAACTTTGAATTTACTAGACGAACTGGTTAGAATGAACCATGAACAGCACTTCAATGACGGCATCGCAGCAGTAAACGTTAAGGTTCTTAGGCTATACTTCCCTCGTTTGATAAAACTTGGGCCATTTCCGTCTGTCTGCTTGTCTGTCTGTCTATGTTTCTCTTCAGTCCTCATAGGCAGACTTGCCTCACTTGCAGAGGTCCAACACAAATCTAATACTACCATGTAACCGGTACTCTTCAGTCTTCACCAGCCCAACTGTTATGTCATATCCCTACTTCAAAATATGTATACAGCTGTGCCCGTCTACCCCATTTCACATTCTAGCGGGTGATCCATTTTTCTCATTTTACATATTTCTCAAAACCTATTATTTTCTTCTCTCGTGGCCTGCTGTTCGCAGAGGAAGCGTGTCTGAACGGTTAGCCATATTAGAGGCGCTTTGTAGATGCTTCAATACAATGCAATTCCATACAACTGTATATGCTTACATGCACGCGTAGGTATACACACATGCACACACGCACATACACAGATGAGTGGGTATGATATTTTATGATATTGCCAAAAAGATCTCCCTTGACTCACTGTATATAGACAGTTCGCCGCTGCTGCGTTAGACACTGGAGAAGGAAAGAGGAACTGGAGAGAGGGAGAGAGGGAGAGAGGGAGATAAGGAGAGAGGGAGAGAGCGAGAGAGGGATAGAGGGACAGAGGGAGAGAGAGGGACAGAGGGACAGAGAGGGACAGAGGGACAGAGGGAGAGAGGAAAAGCGGGAGAGAGGAGAGATAGGAAGTAGAGGAGATAGAGAGATAGGGAG
>OX457051.1:30008976-30233976 GCA_949752735.1 Lumbricus terrestris
GTCTTTTCACCACAACGGGTCACCACAATGGGTCATAGCCTTTCATTGTACACTCGCCATAAAACTCTTCAATTTATTATTATCCTTAAACGACTGTATGTGCGAGAGAGGCGCAGGTGTGCACGGCTGCACGCTCGTCCCACTTTTTACTGAGTTACGCATTATAACAGATTAGATCGCCAGCTTGCTGTGTTCACCAACGACGACAAAATAATTATCTAATCACATCATCCTCCTATGTGTATTGCAGGCTGTCTGTTCTGTTCATGGGCGGAATTTATCAGGGGCTAGGGGGGCTAAGCTCCCCAAGAAGACCCAAATTATTTTTTCTACCGTGTAAATGGTATCTTCCCCCAAGAAGGTTTTAGCCCCTCCAAGAACGGAAACCAAACTCCGCCCATGGTTAGGGTCAGGACTTTTTTAGCGTGCAGTTGTATACAAAATATGCAGTTCTAAATGGATTTGTGCAGTTGCAGAAGCACTTCTGTACAGTCAAAACTAGTGAAAAAAGGTTATTGTCATCTGATTGGAATTAATTTACTATGGATGATTGGAAAGGAAAGAAGGAGTTGTGCAGTTCTAAAAATTCCTTAAATACAGCCTTGGTTAGCGCCGCCAAGGAGAGTACATTACAAGCCGAGTCATCAGCAGGTTAAAATCGCATAGGCTACACGCCGACATTAGTTTAATATTATAAAAGGTCATAAAGAAACTTGAGTCCTGTTGTCGTTGTTGTTTTCAAACATACGCTACACGCTGAGTCCTATAAGAACGTTAGATGCGCAGAACACGTGAGATGTTAAACAACAGGATCGACGACGATATATTTATGATGATGATGATGCTGTCCATCCTCATTTCTGAGGGTCGGAGACCAGAGATATATATATTTATGCCAATACTAAAAATACTAAACGGTCAATAATGTCCAGGGCTTTTGAACGTGCAGTTGTACGCAAAATGTGCAGTTGTACACAAAACGTGCAGTTTTACACAAAACGTGCACTTGTACACAAAACGTACCGTTGCTAATGAATTTGTGTAGCTGTAGAAGCAATCTTGTGGTGCAATGACAATCATTAAAAAGGTCACTGTCAGCCGATATATGGGGGGAGGATGATTCACTATGAGGGCCCGAATGGAACGAAATGGGTTGTGCAGTGGAAAAATAAGCAACGTTGTGTTCTTTTTTGGGTAAGTTCAAGTATAAAGACTAAAACAAGTCATCAGATTTTACAACCGGAAACTTATGTAACATCTTCGAGAAGATTTCGAAAGTTTCGGGTCAAAGATTAAAATTGCTGTGCACTGTGCAGTTCTAAAAAATTAATCCCTTTCTTAAAAATCCCTGATGATAATGTCAATCGTTCATTCGATGAAGAAGCTTGGGTCTCTCTTGTCTGAACCGCTCGAAGATGAGGCGTACTCATCGTCGCTGCTGTCTTCGTTACCGTCGACGACAATTTCGTTCTGTAGATTGGAGAGCGTTCTCTTCATGCGGGAGTTCAGCGGCGGAATGTAGCCTCGAGGGATGAGGTACGTTGACAGGTTGAACAGGTCCAGGAAGACCTTGTAACGATCGCTGGCAGAAACAACGGCAAGGGTTTAGATGAATGGCATAATCGGAAGCCTAATAGAACTTTCTAACCTCACATGGTGACCGGACAAAATGGTAGCGGACAAAATGGTACGGACAAAATGGTAGCGGACAAAATGGTATAGATGAAATGAAAGCTGGATTAGTGAATTTTTATATAATATTATACAGCTTTTAATCAAAGAGAAAACTTATCAATAGCGGAAACAAAGGTAGGTACGCATTAAAAAACGACTTTGGACGTTGCTGCATCCTATAGGAGACACAAAATTTGATTTCATACATACATACATACATACATACATACATACATACATACATACATACATACATACATACGTACGTACGTACGTACGCACGCACACACACACATACATACAATGCATACATACATACATACATACATACATACATACATACATACATACATACATACATACATACATACATACATACATACATACATACATACCGAGCTATACTGGACACGAAATAGATTTCGTCTGTGCCAATCACTCTCTTTAATACACCCCACTGAGGTCGTCTTCCAACGGCATCGAAATCATAAAATGCAGATCATCGATTGGATTAAGCAGAAAAGAAAGCATAAATCTTGATCTCACGCGAAATGAACTGTCGGCAAAAAGGTCACAAAGGGTGAGAGGTCATGGAGGTCAGGCATACATGGTCATTTTGAGTTAAATCATCAGTGGCAACTGTGGCATTAAGGTAGTTTACGGCTTTAGACTAGACTGGCATGCCTGCTATCATCTACAGAAACTGACAATGTCAGAAACTACTGCAATAGCATTAGCATCTCCTCCATCTGACCAGTCAATCTTTGTTTCTTAAGTCCCTTAAATCTTTTTTCTTTTGCCGTGGCTGGGCTGGGAGCGCCTCTGAGTAGTTTCTTGAAGGGACGCTATATAAATTCTAATAATGAATGAATGAATGAATGAATGAATACAAACATACATACATACGTACGTACGTACGTACTTACCTACGTACATACGTACGTACATACATACATACATACATACATACATACATACATACATACACACACATACATACATACATACATACATACATACATACATACATGCATACATAGATACATACATACATACATACATACATACATACATACATACATACATACATACATACATACATACATACATACATACATACATGCATACATAGATACATACATACATACATACATACATACATACTTACCCGACAGTGGCTCTAAGATACTGGTACCCGGATGAGCCACCTGTACCGAACTTGCTGCCAATCATTCTCTGCGTCATAGTCACGTGATTATCTGCAATCATCATCATCAGGTGAACATCATGCAAAAGAGCGACTCCAATAAGCCTCTAAGTGGCGCTATATAAACGACCATGAACATGATTCTGACAATGATGTGCATGACAGAAATTCGCGGTCATGACTGGCGCTGGTCACGGACTGGTTGGCAATTAGTAACTCAACGAAAGAGTGTGGAATGAGTAAAAAGGAATGAGTGATTATAGTTAGATTAGATCAGGTCAAATGAGGTCAAATAGTTGATGACATCCGATAGATGTTGTGACTTATGCGCATGTAAAATAATATGTGTCCCTGTTAGCGGGATATTCATCTCTTAGGGCCTTCCTTGTTGCCATCCGATTATGTGAAGCATGTTATACTATGTCTATTGTTTATGGTTGATGGTTACCATAAATGAATTGAATTGAACTTATGATACTCGGTGTCGGCGCCGGTCATACAATAATTGAGCAGGGGTCACGTCACGGTCATGGAAATAATCCAGCGGGTCGAAGAATATAAAGAGTTATAAAGATATAAAAACTTCGCTAATTTATAGGCAGGTCATAAGGCAGGTCAAGACTAAAATAGGCAGTATATGACTTGACGCGACCTGTGGTATAGCGCCACCACCGGCAATATTCGAGTGCAGTATAAAAATCTCGACAGTAGACGATTACAAGATTTTAGATCTTAATTTTTTCCGGGTGGAGTATCCATGGATGACCTACATCTCCATTTGGTCATCAGCGAGTCGATATCCATGAGTCGTGTGATTATCTGGAACGGTTGGTGGAAGCGGGGTTCATCGCGGTAGAGGGAGATGAGCAGAGCTCCCTGGAAAGCTTTGTGAGACATACGCCTCTCTCCACGCTGTAGAAACTCGTTGTATTTGTCGACCTCCAATATTGACTGGAAGGCTCCCTTTACAACACGAAGATACAGATCGCTTTTCCATACGTCATTCTGACATAGTGGCGCCTTTTAACCCTTTACTCGCTGAAGGCATTGGAACTCGCATACCATTTACTACACTTTGAGGTCGGTAAAGGGTAAGAGGATCTTTTAGAGACGCAAATAAATATTCTTCGGTGTAGCACATCCATAATTACAGGGTGCGCCAAAAAAGACCCCTGGGTTTTTTGCCAATATCTTGGTCAAAAGTAAGAATTTTGAAATGAAATTTTACGTTCTTAAAGACAACTCATATTTACACATGATGGCCAGATTTCATCGAAATATCTCAAACAGAACAAAAGTTATACCACTTTTAGGGAGGCCATCCACCGCTTTTTATAGTAAAACGTCATTCTGTATAGGCCTACTGCATGTAAGTTATTCCGCAGATATCTCTTGCTAATATTAAATTTAAATTTATAGAATGAAATGATTATTTCGATTCCGAAGATATATCTCTGTCGAATATCTAAGAAAACTGTTGATACTATTGTAAACTCATCTCTTGCTGATAATTATTTCAGATAAACACTATTTCGTGTGGCTATTATTCTGACGAGTACGGTAGCGATGCGTTCGACCAACCTTTTGCTTCTCGTATGCCGCCATTTTGACCACACGTACATCCGGATCACTTTCCTCCTACGAACGAAAATTGCATTACATATTAAATTTATACCACTAAAAGTGACGTAATGGAAGTTTATATAGAATTTATAATTATCATATTAAATTTAACCAATTATAAGTAACGCAGAGTGAGTTTAGACACCGGTAGAATTCTACGGCAATGTTCTCGATCGAGTAGAACTGCTTCATCCAGTGGCGTACCCAGGAATTTATGATGGGGGGGGTTATGGCCTGGCCGGATATCCTTCCTGACACCAACCCAACAGTATTACAGAAAATAAAAAGGGAATAAAGTAACAAAGGGAATAAAGTAAGAAAAACAATTGTTACCACAAGCAATTGTTTTTTCTTAATATAATTATTGTTTAAGTGGATAAAATAATAG
Source organism: Lumbricus terrestris (assembly GCA_949752735.1). Lineage (NCBI taxonomy): Eukaryota > Metazoa > Annelida > Clitellata > Crassiclitellata > Lumbricidae > Lumbricus > Lumbricus terrestris. Next base: position 30,013,869 of record OX457051.1, read on the forward strand.
CCTTTTAAAGCCTTTTTCCTAAGCCATTGGGGGTAACCCCCTAAACTCCCTTGCCTACGCCACTGGCTTCACCATTTGAGTAGAAGGTTTTAGACTTTTGGGTAAGGAAAAGTGTCGGTCTTACAATTGTCATGAATGTCTTTATTTTCCGTGTTGCTAAATAGAATAACGACGAAATCTCTTCTCCTCATGTAATGTGCCAGAGTTAGGTTCAGCAAGGAACGGAGTGATGACAATAAATAATACTACGATCCACGTGAAGTTTGTATGTGCAATGAAGACGTAGGCTAACTGCTGGATTCTAAGAAGGACTATAGGAAGGGGTGAACTCCCAAACTCCAGAGAATCCTCCGTCTGGGTGACTACACTCTGCCACATTCTTCTCAGTGAGATTAGTCCAGCTTTCTGAAAGTTGCTAACTGTAGACCATTGCTTGCAGCTAGCAACTCTAACGCTGATGGTTCCACAGAGTTTTACCCGCGTATTGGCTGCTGAAAGTCTCCAGGACCATTTTAATGACCACAACCTCTACCACAACCTTATAGTCAACAGAGCTGGTCTAAAGACTTGATCTACGAAGAAACAAATTTCGATGTAGCCAACACGGATGACTTAGGCCTACCATGGCTGGACTGTAGTACTCGGTCTGCAGCCACTGGTTCACGGCCAAGTCGTACTTCTTCCAGAAGTTGAATTCGTGTGTCTCAAGACCAGGAGTCCGTTCGAGCCATCGCTTCATTCACAACGACAACAGAACCACAACAGTTATGAGCTGAAGAAAACATTCCGAAGTTACAAAGTCCTGTGTCTCCAATATTCATGCATACATGTACCTTTCTATTGTGACGGTCGTGCCTAGCCGTAATGATAGTCACCTTTTACTCCTGCAAAGCAATATGTTTTAATATAACATAAAAGCATTTGGCTGTCCAGCGTAGCCTATTGGCTATCCATGCGCATAGGGATAATCGCAATGGCAGCAGAGCTGAGAGGCGTCCCCAGTGTCATCACTGTTCGCACTGCCTCACAACCAGTCCCTACTTATAATATAGCCTGTGACAGGTTTCATAGGCCTACTTAGATGAAGTCATCCATTTTGCTGCAGTCTGGACTTGACACTATGAAACTGAGTTTCATAAAAATGTCAAATTATCAAATTCATTTGGAAAAATAAGATCATGTGTTGCTTTAGTTTGCGACGCAAAGTGGCGGACGAAGCATAGCTCTACTTAATTCGTATTTGGTGAAGGGATAGAAGAAGTCAAGGGAAGAGATAATGTAAGGGAAGACTAGAGAGCAGAGCTGCAAAGGAATAGTCACCAACACTATTTGGAGAAAAGTTGCGCAATTTCACGCAAAAACATGAGTGTTACACGAATTTTCGTAATGATTGCAATATGCATTGTTCGTATGTAAGCACAAGGATAGACGATGTTTGAACTTAGAGAAGTAGACGAATTGAATGTTGTACCAACCGAGACAAGGGCCAGTAGCGACAGTTCGTCTAAGGATTTCTCGATTAACTCTTTGTGCTTTGGATTATCAAAGACCGCTTTGTAGTTCTGCTGATTGTACTGGATCCTGAAATCCTGAATACAAAGGTGAAGTAAAGGCATTGAACGTCTTGTCCTATAGCTCTTCGGAACTTAGTAATCGGGTTAGAAAATTCTTGTATAAACGGACTCAATGATACAATCATGGGCGGAGTTTATCAGGGGCTACCCCACCCCCAATGTCATGAGGTTTGTCTGCCGAAAACAGATCCGATGTCAAGAAAATTAACGAATTATATTTTAATATGAAAATAATGAAATGATTTGAAGAATCGCATCATCATACACATCGTAATGTCAGACTCAATGATACAATCATGGGCGGAGTTTATCAGGGGCTACCCCACCCCCAAGAAGACTCAGATTCAACTTTTTAACCGTGAAAATGGTATCTTTTCAATGGCTTAGCCCCCTCCCCCCAAGAAGGTCTAGACTCAAATTTTTTCGGGGAAATTGCTCTTTTCACGAAACTTCAATAGAATGACTAAAAAAGGCAATGAACTTTTTGGGCCAGAAAAAAGTGTGTTTTCACGAGAAAGCCTTTCACTTTTTTTGTCCGAGAAAATATTGTCCGCGCCGACCGCTCTGGACCAAATCTCCGTCCCAGCAAAGCCCAAGTTATGTTTTAGCCCCCCCCCTCCCAAGAACGGAAACCAAACTTCGCCCATGGATCCAATCCACAAACACTTGGGCATAATCATCACATTATATTTGTAATACAAAAACTAGCAAACAGTAAAACTCAGCAAGCTCGTGAAACGTAAAGTAACGTTTACACGTAATGTATGACCAATGATTTTCCATACCGGTTATAGATCCTATCTCTATAGGGTCTGCAATCTGCATGCATCGATGTTTCTGTTTTGAAATTGTTAGTCCACGTTAGCTACATCGGTGAGAGAGCTGGCGGCCGCGCGTCTGTGAAAGAGAGCGTGCGGGCCGCGGTTCGAATCCCGAATGTGGCTATTTCAGAGATTCAAAATTTCGGGCTAGCACGGTCCGTCCACGGGGACCTAAATGGCGTGGCATCCATTCAAACGGGCGAGCGGTGGTGAAGGATCTCACCCTCAGGGCGAGGCCATAAGACAGCCGCTATATAAAAAATCAGATTACATTTGAAATGATTTTATCTAGTGAAGTCTCACTCTCAACTCTGTTGGAGATTGTCCCAGAAAAATAATAGTATTGTATCTATTGTATTGTAAGCTACATATTCAGTCAAATAGCGCTTGCCACGGTGCACACCAATCAGAGGCGCTCCCAGTGCAAAAGATCTGGAGAACAACAAGGGGTTCAAAAACAGCGGACTTGAAAAAAGTAAAAAGCGCAGAACGTGTCAATGGAGAAAACTGATTCTAAAATGCAGGACCATTGAAGACAGAAGCTCGAGTCTACACCTGAGCAGCCCTTCCGAAATATGTAATTTCGATGTTTTTGCTTCGACATAACCTCGCAAAGAGATGTTACAAGAGACAACGATAGATTAGTCTATGGGTCATTAAAACGAAATTTTGCTCACAGGATGCAATCCGAACTTGTTTTCCAACAGCCTGAACTGGTAGCTCTGAAATCCAGAGGCTGGTTCAAGGAATCCTCTAAAAAATCAATCACATGATTATGACAACGCTTGCATGTACCAGCGTACCAGTAATGCAACGCCGTTACGTCGATCACGCAACCGCAGGTCCGCAACTAGACAGATTTATATGCATGTATGTTTAGGTTATCTATGTACGTGTGCACGTGTGTATTATATATGCATAGGCCTATACATGCGTGTACATATACACGTGAACATGTCTGTATGTATGCATGGATGCAAAATGGCAAATGCATGTAAGCGTACGCGTAGGGACCTTGATCAGATCCTTAATCACTCCGATTCAGTGTCCGCGCTGCAGTCAGGAGCTCCTCTGAGTAGCAATCGTGAAGGGACGCAATAGCAAGTGCTCGTACATACATACATGTGTATGTGCATAGACTATGTGTATACACATGTATATGTGTACACGATTGTGTACGTATCATTTCTAGCGGATCTTTGGCATCTAACATTGCAAAGGAATAAATAGATCTATACAGACGTTCTAAACCTAGAATGTATGCTATTTATGAGATCCGAATGTGCTGGCGTGTCATGTTAAAAATATAAGTCGGCCTTAGACCTATAGGTTTACATGTATAGACCCATGTGTATCTATATATAAGTATGTATAGTCTACATCGACGTTCTGTGTCTTAATCGAAGGTCACTCATTGGCTATAATTATCTTTGCGTCTAATTACGCAGAAGCATGTCAACAACAGCTGCCTTTAATTCCCAGGTCAGTTTCACCATCGGTTCATTTTTAATGACTCTGAACAGCAGCTCTGGTCTGATTACTTTTCCCAGTTATGTTAAGCGATCTGCACTTCGAATTCTTGGCATGCTCAACATCACACATACTCGTGTGAACCAGGCCTAGCTGCTGTCGTCTCTTAAAAAAAGATTGCACTGAGTCCCATGATATAGTTTGCCTCTATGGACTTTGCTTTTCACCCTTCTGCTCTGTAGGCTACGTTCTGTTGATTGTGAAGTGTCATTTAGGTCTGAAGTTTAGTGTCGTCTGTTTGAAGGTAATTGCCACAGTTGTCTGACTGAAGGCCACTCTGACACGTCGGAGTTAGACCAGGCGCATCACCATGGTGCATGCTCTGTTTTGCTCTCGCTTGAAGCCACCGACCATAGATTAATTAGAGCGCTACAGAAGTAGCTGCATTGGAATAATATAACATAGAGCAATATGGCATAAGATAACGTACATGTAACGTAGAATACAGCATGGCATAATAGAGCATAATATGAAAAAAATATAGCATGATATACATGTAGCATAATATGAGGAAACTATAGCATGATGTAGAATAATATTGTGAAAATATAGCATTATAAAGCACAATATGGGGAAAATATAGCATGATGTAGAATAAAATAGACTAGAACATGGCACAATAATTATAGAATAACATAGAACAGCTAGCTTTACATATAGCATTACTTAGAATTAAACCTAGCATTTTCGTATAGCATAAAAGTCTAAACGATGGCATATAAAATGGAAAATATAGCATGATTATTGCAACACATTGAATAAACCATGGCACAAAAATAAATTATGGACTAACATAAAGAATCGAGAATAATAATAATATAGCTAGTTAACAGTTATTATTTTTATTATTATTATTAGGCCTACATAAATTTATTACGTGCGCTAGGTCACACCGAAATGTGAATCTGGGGCGCGGAGTTAACAGGAAATCAGAGGACAAAGACGCTTAGGCCTGTATACAATTATACATGCTGGAAACCCAACATAGTCGGCCTATAGTGCTGTGACGTCGATTGGAGTCATTAACGAGAACAGACAACACGTTGCTGAACTTTGAAGCAAGTAGATGGATTGTTGATAAGGTAAACATCCACATCTGCAGACCACCTCCACAATTCAAAGGTTCACGAAAAATTTCAAGAGAAAGCAGACCCGGGAGAGCGCATGCTTGGCAACACTTTGTTTAGGCTGTCAAATAAAGCTGTCAAGGCACAAGTGTATCAGAACACAAATTGCATAAAGCAGACTATGGCATAGGATAAAAAAAGTGGCATAATATACATGTATTTTACGTAGAATAAGAGACAGCATGATATTATAGCCTAACATAGAGTAAGACATCGCATAGCGCAACATTACACAGAATAAAGCAATTCGTTACAATACATAACCTACAGTCCTACAGCATCCCAAAGCAAAACATACGTTGGAATTTAAGCGGATGAGACATGTATAAACTACTGTTGATTCACACTATAGCTTATAAAAGCAATCACGTTTTAAAAATGTAAAGGTCTACATGATAAACACGAGAGAGACCAACCTAAATTCTAGGAAATCCAGAGGTGTCATGGTTTCCATTATCTCGAATTGGTCAACCAGAAGCTGAAAAACGAGAGATGCACCATGCAGTTCTTAAGAAGTTGAACTCTCAATTACATTTCAGTCAAATACGAGAAGTGTTGTATGGCATATACCAAGAGCATTTTAGTTACCGTAAATGTAGGGGTTTAACTGCTACAGTAGTCGTGCACTTAGGCTATTGATCATTAATAATAATATTATTGAAAGTGCCACGAAATTCAATGGCGTTGTAGCGCTGAATAGAAATAGAAAGGCGCAATTATTACAATAATATTATTACAATAATATTATTACAATAATATTATTATAACGAAGATAGACCGACCTTCATTATGACGGAAATTCTTGTCAACCTGTGTACTATCAGCAATGTCTTTCCCTCATCCATGACCTGTTAAAAATCAGCATAAAAATAAATCATATCATCACATAGATCTGTTTTAATTCGTATCAATTACCTATAATATTTTATACGATTCAGAAGATACCTGGAATTTCTACTAAATGTATTCCAGTCTGATTTCCGTATGGAATGGGCACCCAGGCCTCCGGATTTCCGGGCCTCCGGGTTCCCTGGTCTCTGGATCCCCGGGTCTGTGCATCAGGGACCTTCGGGTATACCGGGCCTCCGAATACCCATTGACAGCTTTATCTCTCTGTCTCTGTCTATGTCTATGTGTCTGTCTCTGTCTATGTCTATGTGTCTGTCTGAATCTTCGCGAAATTCTTTGATCAATCTGCTGAGGCTGGCTTACCGATGCTGTGAACAGCTGTCGTATGGAATCAAGTTCGAAGATGATCTGCTTGAACCAGAGTTCGTACGCTGAAAGTAAAAACACGGAATGCCTTCCTTTATGAGTTATAATAATGATGAAGATGATGGTGATTTCTCTGCCCCAAAGCAGGTTCATGGGCTTTACGCCCCTGGGGATGAGATGAGTTAGGCGTTTCCCGTTGCCTTCCTCACAGACAATATTATTGTGGCGAGCAACTTATCCAAGGTCGATAAGTAGTGTATGAGGTAGATTCGAACCTGCGAACCTTTGGTCACAAGGCGACGAACTTACCGCTAAACCACCGCGTGATAACAATTAGCAATTGTTACCTTGGTGAATGATAATAAACAGGTACGTGTTACCTTTGCTATAACAATGAGCAGTTGTTACCTTGGTGAATGATAATGAACAGGTGTTACCTTTGCGATAACAATGAGCAGCTGTTACCTTGGTGAATGATAATGAACAGGTGTTACCTTTGCGATAACAATGAGCAGTTGTTACCTTGGTGAATGATAATGAACAGATGATATAACTTTGCGATAACAATGAGCAGTTGTTACCTTGGTGAATGATAATGAACAGGTGATATACCTTTGCGATAACAATGAGCAGTTGTTACCTTGGTGAATGATAATGAACAGGTGTTACCTTTGCGATAACAATGAACAGGTGTTACCTTGGTGAATGATAATGAACATGTGATATACCTTTGCGATAACAATGAGTAGTTGTTACCTTGGTGAATGATAATAAACAGGTACGTGTTACCTTTGCTATAACAATGAGCAGTTGTTACCTTGGTGAATGATAATGAACAGGTGTTACCTTTGCGATAACAATGAGCAGCTGTTACCTTGGTGAATGATAATGAACAGGTGTTACCTTTGCGATAACAATGAGCAGTTGTTACCTTGGTGAATGATAATGAACAGATGATATAACTTTGCGATAACAATGAGCAGTTGTTACCTTGGTGAATGATAATGAACAGGTGTTACCTTTGCGATAACAATGAACAGGTGTTACCTTGGTGAATGATAATGAACATGTGATATACCTTTGCGATAACAATGAGTAGTCGTTACCTTGGTGAATGATAATGAACAGGTGTTCATCGTGAATGAGTTTTGCGCTGCTTGTCACCAGGTATTGAGCATCCAGAAGTTTATCCAGCTAGAGAATTGGAAATTACCAGTTAGCACAATCTCTCATTTGACACAATTTCTGTGGTTATAGGTCTACATGTATATAGGCCAATGTTATATTATTTTATAATTGAGATAAATAATAATTCATGCTATAATGAGGGCGCATATAGGCCTACGCAGACGCTCAACGTAGGCCTATTCATCGTCCTATAGAAAGCTAAGTTGTGATAAACAGTTTATACAGAGGCACTAAATAACACTATGTGATAAGAATGCTGATTATTATTATTAGTATTATTATTATTAGTAGTATTATTATTATTAAATAAACTTGTAGCGCACACAAGGTCACACAGAAATCTGAATCCGAGGTGTGGATAGTCAGCCGTCAGAGGAAGATGCAGTTAGATATCCATGTGCTTCAAAGCCAAGGAGAAATGGTGAGTTGTGAGCCGTTTTTTGAAGGAAGTGAAGACTTAAGAGTCCTATGATACGTGCATCTCTATTCGTTTGATGAGAAAAACAGGTCGGCAAGAGAGCAACTCAGTTACAACTTACAAGTAAGGAATTAGTTCTACTGGATAAGCGAGCGCTTGTTTGAGAAGGCAATTATGGAGCGCGATGGTGTAGGCCTACTAGGTGTGATCGTTACCTTCCGGCCGGAGGGTTGCAGGTTCGAATCCACCTCAAACCGCCGCGTAGGGACCTTGAACAAGTCTCTCACTCGAAATTGCTCGGGCGCTTCGGCGTGAAACTTCGATGCAGTGTTCGCGCTGTAGTCGGGAGTGTGCCTCTGAGTAGCAAGCTTAAAGTGGCGCTGTAGCAATTGCGAGAAATAAATAAAAATAAAATTAGAGAGAGCTCTATTGATGAGGTTTTAATCGTCTTTCTGTGGTAACACCGTGGTAATACGAAGTCATGTGACTGTCATGTGACTGTCATGTGACTGTCGTGTGACTATCATGTGGGCGGCAGAGGCTGTAATGACGCCCATTGGGAAGTTTGCAATTCAGTTAATGTTTTTCCAGTAATTTGTCCACCCCTGGGTCAGACGAGATTTTATGGGCCTATACGGCACTGTATGTTTATGTATTATATGCAAATGAGCGTGTTACCTGCAGATATTGGCTGTATCTGACACCGCTTATTGCGCGTTTCCTTTCGTTGGTTTCTTTTGCAGGTCTGTGTAACAATAAAATAAAACTTGTATGAGATAAAACCGCTTCCATTATGCTATAACCTAGTTTCAAACCATGGGAACCTTTACCGCACTGTGGCCGCATAGCACACAACACAACAATAGATGATTAATTTTAAGTATACGCTCAAATTCCACCACTCTGGACAGAACCAGAAGCTATCCAGATATAAGCATCAGCCACGTTACTCTTGATTCACGCATTCTTGGGGTCATTGCACAGGTTTCCGTACTCCACTCTAACATAGTGTAGCTTGTTCACTCTAAGGCAGGGCTTTCAGCGTGCAGTTCGACCCCGAATGTAGGCCCACAGTTCTAGATAGATGTGCACATGCACAATTGCAGAAGAGCATCTTTGCAGTTAAACAGTAAAAAGGTCATTTTCCTCCGATTGGGGGTAATATACCATGGAGAAGAGAAAGGAAAGGAGTTCATTTTTAAAAATCATTTGAAAAGATCTGCTCAGATATGCCGCTATTTAGCACAACCAGCAGTTTAGAGCGTGGAAAAAGCTCTTAATTTGTTAAGAACAGCTTTAGTTGACTTACAACAAAATGGACCTACTATATCTGTTACAGGGCTGTTTTTAAGGAATTTTAAGAACTGCACAACCCCTTCTTTCCTTTCCCATCCTCCATGGTAAATTACTCCCAATCGGAGGAAAATGGTCTTTTTCAACTAGTTTTAACTGCACGGAAGTGCTTCTACATTTTTCTACAACTGCACAAATCCATTTAGAACTGCACATTTTGTGTACAACTGCACGTTAAAAAAGCCCTGATCTGTTAGATTCAACTGAAACTTTATGATGTTCAAAGGTGCACTCTTCTATACAATCTACGCGATGTTAATTTGATGTCATTAACAACAGATCGTTTGCTATACTGCAAACTGCGACCGTAGCTTGCTCGGCATGCTAAAGACTTTTTGAATAACTTTATTCATTGAGCTATGTAGATCTCGTCGTCGGTGTTTGTGGCCTTTTCACAAAAAAATCAGACTGTTCCCTCCTGTGCCCCTCCCTCTGACACAATGTGTAACAGAGAGGACAGTAGGCTAATGTCATAGTAGGCTATTAAGTTTTTGCCTCATTTAAACCGACAACGTGTAAATATCGACAATTTTATTATGCCTCCAATTTTCGTGCTGTTGTGAAAAAAACTCGTTCTAAAGCGTTGCTTGTGACTACTATAGTCTCAACAGTCAGCAGTCAACTATAGGAAAATAAACGCGACAGAAGTTTAGTTGAGCTCTTCAGTATAGGGCTAAGGCCTGCCCTATATGAGTGGGTTAAAATCGCGCCGATGTTTCAACTCTCCGACCTCCGTTTCAATCCCCGCCATGCATGTCAAATCAACATTTTTGATAGATCGCAATGCATTGGCCTTTTACCATGCATATACTCTCATGCGCAGTACGAATGCGTGACCAATGATGAGTCTTTCAAGAAAACCTATACTACTAGCCTACGTGTGTGTGTGTGTGTGTGTGTATTCGTTTAATAAGCAAAAACAGGTTAGCAAACCGCAACCTGGTACATTGAGATAGACAAAAATTACATTGTAATAAAAATATTAATGTTATAGGGAGTAATCAGTGCACAATTAATTATTACCACCACTATTAGTCACTGCCAGAATTTATTTTGCGCCACTTTACTACGATTAAGCATGCTTACTTTGAGTTGCAGTTGACGGTGGGTTCTTTTCCCGCGTTCTCCATGGCAGACGACCGATCGTTTTCTTTTGCTAACGGACTCTGAGAGAATTTGCTGCGTTCCTGTTCCTTTATCAGAGATCATGGAGCTACCCACGTCGCTCAATCTAAACAAAGACGAAGGGGGGCACCGAAGACAAAGGTCGACGGTCCAACGCCCGTATATTATGCACCGAGCAAAACACGCTGCTGTCGACTGTGTAATCTCTCTAGGAGACAGAACGGGTCTCTGACCTTTGGCATAAAGTGTAAACGCGTACCCTCCCTCCCAGCCCACCGCCCCCACCCCGGTGGGTGATTCTCATGATTCAGCGACGTTCGAGGTCGTAGGGTGATTGGGATGTGTGAAGAGGGTTTGCTTGTCTCGATGTTTCAGAGAACATTCGTGACAAACAGGGCTCTAAATACTGGACATCATAGGGACCTGCGTACACACTTGGTTCTAAATATTGGACACTATAATATAGGCCTACATATACTGGACCTTGTCAAGATTCATTGGTACCCTACACTTATAATTATAGCCTAACCTGTTTTGGATGTATTCACCCGAGATAGCGCATTTCTTTGTATTTCGAATGGCCATTAATTATTTAGTTAATCCCGCACTCCGCAAAATTCCTCTGTTTACGGAACCCTCTTTGAAGGTCTCTCACAGACTCCTGTAATTAGGCCCTATACTAACTCTTGAGACTCAGGTCTAAACTGCTCTATGTAGACTATGGAGTACTAGACTATGCTGGCAGTGAATGATATAGTCCTACAGTAGGCCTACTTATCGCTTTGTTAAACCTGTATTGGTCTAAGTGGTTTGTAGCAAGCATGTATAAATCTGTGAGCATTAATTGCTCCATGATTATAAAATCAGCCATAAATAATCTATTATCCAATTGCAATTTCAAAAGGTTGAATCTAAACGTCTTGTAAAGGACTCATCGTCAGCACGCGCTTGACTGAGGAGAAATTGGAATATAAACGACGGGGTATGTGGTATGTTAAGTGGCATGTCTGAAACAGAGACGCGTTTATGAGGCACTTACAGTCGCACCTATTGCCATTGTTTTCAAGACAAAGGTTTGGCATAGTTGATGCAGAACATAGGCGATTGTCATGTGCTATAGTGCGTCAGTTTAAAGCGGTAAGAGGCTTTAATTGCTTCCAAGACACTGCATCCAGATATCTATGTATGTATACCCACATGCATTCATACACAGACATAGATACATACATACAAATAAAAAGTGTGATGCAACAGCTAACTCGTATTTCTATCATCGTGATTGAAGGCCGGGCTTAAACTGTGCCTGGACGGTCACGGATGGCGTCCATTCACTTGTTTTAAAATCTGAACGCCGTCCAGCCACTTATTGGCGAGCACAGACTGGAAAGGTAAGGGGCGTCCAGGCACTTCTTTTGGAGAGGTAAGGGGCGTCCAGGCACTTCTATTTCCACACTTTACGCACCGATTGAAGGTCATCAACTCGAAGGGTGATGTTGTCGTCGTTTTCAGATGTTGTTCGAGACTTTGCATCGCTCTGATCTTCGGCCAATCGGTCCCTCCCTCCTTTGAATTCAACCGATTTATTCGCCCAGTAAACTCTATGTTTGAGTCGGTGACCTTGTTCAGAAGCTTCTGACTTTGGCCTCCATTGCGGACTTGATTAGATCAGTGGCGGCGCTAGGGGGGCGGGGGGGGCTAAGCCCCCCCTACAAGAGGCTCAGCCCCCCCTAAAAAAGGGTCGCCCGAACTTTTTTGCAGTCAAATTATCGACAATTTCGGTCGATGAATTAAAAAAAAGGTCGTCAGAAATTTTGGCGACGAAAATGGAAAATTTTCATGAGATTTCGGTCGAGGCTTCAGCCCCCCCAAAACTGAAATCCTGGCGCCGCCACTGGATTAGATAGGCTACATCGCCGTTGAATAAGCTGGTCTTCTGCAGCTGACGAGGATTTTGTGTTATTTGTGTACTCATATGTTTAACAGATTTACATTGCAATCACTGCCTCGATCGAAGAAGTAATTAAGTAAGTATGTGCTTTATTGAACCGCTTGCAAACGCACTGCGGGAACATTGGATGAGGACATAATCATTTTATAGCATGATTGTACGTACATTGTACAATCATAGAATATCGAAATATACAATTCAATCACAGTTCACAAGTGAATAAACATAATATACATCCTTGGAACTATACGTGGGGAGAAATGATAGATAGAATAGAATAACAGTAGTAAAATTAAGGTCATTTGATTAGCATCCATTTTAACCAAACCACATCTGGTTAGTGCGTCAGCATGAGGAATCTCACGGTTGTGAGAACGAGGACGGAGCGAGTAGGTAACATTCTTAATGGGAGGTAACAGAGGACCTAGGACATGCCTGGAGTTGAAAAGTACAGAGGAGAAGAGCGAGGAATCAGTATGACTACAGAGGTCATCGAACGACCTTTGGTCAGCATTCAGAAAGTTGAACCGCATCATTTTCCGTATTATTGCGTTAATACGCGCGCGCTGAACAGATTATTAGCTAAACAAAACCATGCAGGGGACCTGGGAAAGCATACATAAGGCGTGCTAATGTTGTGGCCCGAACTATGACATCATAAGCGCTTCCTGGAGAGGTCATGAGTATAGACAAAATATGTCAACCACTAACAACGGTTCCAGAGGAATCTGCAAGATATCGAGAGATCGCGGAATATTTCGGAACTCTCTGTACCTGTGCTATCCATTCCAGGTTTCGGCTTTTGTTGTTTTTATTACTCAAATTTAGAAATTAATCGACCCATGATCCCATGACGTCTTCCAAAGGTCGTCACAATCATGGCCTGTCATATTCAGACAAATCATATCGCTACTATCCCTCTAGGCTAGAAACCGCTATTGATGTCCAAGAGTGGACTGATCTTGATCTCTGTCCCCATGTGACAGTCAGTTCCTGTAGCAATAGGCTACAATAATTATTAAGTCCCTCTTTATGCAGAGGAGGTCGATTCGGACGAATGCCTTTGAACTCCCACTGCCCCGCCCGCTTAACCTGTGATCCTGACACTCTATAATATTATGGCAGGGCTGAAAATCTAGTGAATGCAACAGATGTGGTCTGGAAAGACTGGAATGGCCTTCCTTTTGGCGCGCTGGAGTCGGGAGCGCCTCTGAGTAGTTTTTTCTTGAAGGAGCGGCGCAGTGGCGTAGCCAGGAATTTTTCATGGGGGGGTTTTATGGCCGAAAACCCTGTTATTTGCTATTTTTTCTTACTTAAATGGAAAAATAACCTTAAAAAAACCTTTTCCCCGGAGCCAATGGGGGGGTTTTGACCCCCGAAACCCCCCCCTTGCCTACGCCACTGAGGAGCGCTATATAAATGTCTGAATGAAGGAATGAATGACTGTAGGCCTACAAAAGTTACTTAGACGCCGAACTCCGCCACTGTTTGTACTATGGCAGTGCCAGCCCCAAGTCTGGATAAAGGAGGAGGGCGACACTAATCGTTGTTGATATGACACAGGGTCGTCGTTAAACAGTTTGTTACATGTTTAACGACACTGCCATATCAAAGATGATTAGTGTCGCCCTCCTCCTTTCTCATGGCTTGGGACTGGCACTGGCAGAGAACAACCAGTGGCGGAGTTTATCGTTAAGCAGTAACAAGAACCGTCGTAATGTAGACCATATTTGGGGCGGGGGAGAATGTGATCGCAAGGTGGACTGCAATAGCTTTGGAAAGCATTTGAGGGTAGTTATATAAGCTACTTCGGCGGTATCTAAGATACGTCCGAAATTACTTTTTTAACTGTTAACTAATATCCATAGTCCACACAAACGCAACGTAATTTCTTTCCTGTTTCAAATCAGAACACTGAATCAAATTAAAATGTACTTCATTTTAATTCATCCAGACTATTATAGACTACTCAAAAGATCGTCTCAGTGTTTCGAGTCCCTTGTAGACTCATAAATAATGATCCCTTCCTCTGCTCTCGTATCTAAATACTTCATGGATGCATTATTGACACCAGGTGTGAACCTCACCTAGAATAATCATTGTGTCGCAGGCGGTGGCACTGAATGCAATCAACCGTGGAATAACGATGAAAGACCAGTACCCAATACTGGTAGAACGGGGCGTTGCGTATGGATGCTGTCGGAAAAACCATTAATACGCCCTTGACTGACTCCGCTCCGTTGGTCACGCTTGGGGTACGCTTCATCTCTCTAAGAGAGGTTCAGTCAAGCGTTAACGATTCATTTCGCTACCTACCAGAAATGAACCGGCGGTCATGGCATCGATAATGAATGCAATGCATACAAGGCATGTCTCTGATTAATGGCACAGACGCAGTCGATATTATTTTCGCATTTAACGACAATAAAGACCAACCTCTTGGTTCGAATTGGACTCTATTAATTCAGTGATGTACACACCAAGGGGTATTAAGCAGACCCCGTTCTAAAGACCCATGAACTGCGTTACCTTTATGGTTCAAACAAACAGTAGTGGGTTTGTTCGTTGCCTTGCAGCCGGAGAGTTGCAGGTTCGAATCCACATCAAGCCACTACATTGGGACCTTGGGCAAGTCCTTCACTTCCAATTACTCAGTGCTTCGGTGTAAGACTCCGATGCAGTGTCCGCACTGTAGTCGGGAGCGCCTCTGAGTAGAGAACTTAAAGAGGCGCTGTAACAAGTGCACATACAAACAAACAGAAATTTACCGTTACAACGGCAATAAAAAATTGCAGTTTTTATTAAAACTCCTACGTACAGTAACTGTCGTTTCATTCATTCTTTCATTCAGAGCATTTATATAGTGCCCCTTCAAGAAACTACTCAGAGGGGCTCCAAACTGTGTCCTACTGTGGGTAGGCTTAGCATTTGCCTCGTAATAATTAATTTGCAGCGATTTATATTTTGGCAGAGGGCAAATCAACGATCACAGCTAATTTCTTATGTAAAGGCTTGAAAAAAAGCAGAAAGTTAACAGCATGGGTATTTTTCACGCAGACGTTTCTAAATGTAATTATTTTCTCAGTTTCGCTTTGTGTATCATTAGTATCATTAGTATCATCAGTATCATTAGTATCATTAGTATCATTGGTATCATTAGTATCATTAGTATCATTGGCATCGTTAGTATAATTAGTATCATTAGTATCATTAGTATCATTAGTATCACTAGTATCATTAGTATCATTAGTATCATTAGTATCACTAGTATCATTAGTATCGTTAGTATCATTAGTATCGTTAGTATCGTTAGTATCGTTAGTATCATTAGTATCGTTAGTATCATTAGTGTCATTAGTATCATCAGTATCATTAGTATCGTTAATATCGTTAGCATCATTAGTATCATTAGTATCATTGGCATCGTTAGTATAATTAGTATCATTAGTATCATTAGTATCATTAGTATCACTAGTATCATTAGTATCACTAGTATCATTAGTATCATTAGTATCATTAGCATCGTTAGTATCATTAGTATCGTTAGTATCGTTAGTATCGTTAGTATCATTAGTATCGTTAGTATCATTAGTGTCATTAGTATCATCAGTATCATTAGTATCGTTAATATCGTTAGCATCATTAGTATCATTAGTATCATTGGCATCGTTAGCATCATTAGTATCGTTAGTATCATTAGTATCATCAGTATCATTAGTATCATTAGTATCATTAGTATCATTAGTATCATTAGTAACGTCATAGTCCAGTATGAAGAAATTTGTTAAAACGCGTAAGTAGTAGATTTAAAAAGCTATCAACTCTTCAGTGGGCGGACGATTGGGTGCATGCCTCTATGTGTGAGCGCCTATGGCTAGAAGTAGCAGCTACAGCAATTTAATGGTTCTGCAAGTTGCGGTCGTAAGTTGCGTAAAGTTGTGTTGAACGTGATGCTTGCGTTGACTGTGGAAGTATTCCAGTCTTGCGTCCGGTTATTTGGGAAAGTTGACAGAGGTACTGATGGCGGAAAGAAGAGTCGTTCATCGTCAATGGAATCCAGATATTCCCAGGTTTTTTCCGTCGTTCTGACTGGAAAGTTTACCATCGTGGAATTGCATGGAATAAAGCACGACGTGTTGACGGTGTCGCCATACTTAGGGGTCACCTGGAAGCGGTTTCCACGAAACTTTTCCAGACACGATCTTTCAGAAATGTCAATGTCACCTCCTCGGAATAGAGACGGCGTTCCCGAGACGGATGGCCAATCGCAGTGTCCGCCGTTTCGGTAGTCATCTGCGTATCGGGGCTCGTAGTATCCAGAACACGGCAACGGACTGCTTCCATAATTATTTACACCATCTTTCGCTCCTCCGCTACATGAACTGCGTCCATCATCCATCGGAGAACGAGAACAGCGATGCGAAGAAGCTCCATCACATGCATAACCTTCATACACATCGTGATCAGCCAAGCGTGACCAAGTTGGAAATCCGTCACGCTCGGCTGGCGACGGGCTTCTTGGTCTCCGCTGCTTCAACGGTTCGATGAAGAAGGAAGCTGGCAGCTTCCGCTCCCTCATCAGAGGAATTCGTTGTTCCTTTCTGGAAACAGAGTTCAAGTGAAATCTCGAAGTTCCGTCGAACAGTTCGCTTAGAAGTCGATGTTCAGCTCCGATGGCGGATGCGTCAAACGATTGACGCCCCGTTTCCATGCCAACCACAGCGTCAGCATCAGAAGCCGGATTGAAGCGTACATCAGCGACAGGTGCTCGACGAGTCGTCTGCTGATTCGCGGCTCTTGCGACAAGGTCGTTTCCGTTCGCGTCAAGGTCATGTTGACGCGCGTCAAGGTCATGTTGACGCGCGTCAATGTCATGCTGACGCGTTCTCTTAGCGCAACGTAAATCGTCATGACGACTCGTGATTTTCAAGACACGACGTGTCATGTGGTCAGTTTGTTTGACGTGACGCCTGCAGCTGTCGTCAGCGTCATGACTTGGTGGTTTGACGACGTAAGCGATGACTTCTGTGGCGTCATGACTGTCTGAGGGTTTGATGACGCCGAGATGTTTGAGCTGTTTCTCGAGGTACTTCCGGTGGTTGACCTTTCGTTTCAGCTTTCGTGGTTTGTCCAGGACATCTTTGATTCGACTGGATGCCACATCGACGAAACGAAGAAGACTGATGGAAAAGTCAGAGGTGGAGGAGTAGGTCGTGTCCGTCCTTTGATGCCCATCCTCTTCCTCTGCGATGTCGGAGGACAGTCTCGCTAGTAACTTGGACCACATTCCGATCGACTTTCTGTCTCTGTCTTTCTCTGTCTCTGACTCTCTGTCCTTGTTTCTCTGTCTGTCTCTGTCCCTGTCTCTATGTCTGCCTGTCTCTGTTCTCTGTCCCTCTGTGGTCACTATCTCTGTCTCTGTCTATCTCTGTCCCTGTCTCTCTTTGTCTGTTTATGACTCTGTCCCTGTCACTCTATCTGTCTCTGTTCCTGTCTCTCTGTCTGTCTCTGTCTCTGTCCTTGTCACTCTGTTTGTCCCTGTCTCTGTCCCAGTCCCTCTGTCTGGCTGTCTCTATTAATGTCCTTCCGTCCCTCTATAGTCTCTATCTCTGTCTCTTTCTGTCTGTCTGTCTGTCTGTCTGTCTGTCTGTCTCTCTTCCTTCTCCCGGCTTCGTCCCTCCTTTGTGTGTTATGTCCTTTCTGTTTTCTCTTATTTATAATATGTCTCTGTCTGTGTCTATCCGCTTCTGACTTTATCTATTTGTCTATTTGTCTATCCGTTTGTCTGTCGGTTTGTATGTCTCTCCTCTATTCGCTTATTTCTGCAGGAACAAAAAAATTAGGTTACTAATTTGCCCAAACAACAATAATGCTATGCCAAGAAAAGATAAAATCATTATAGACTATGAACCGTGAGTTTTAACCAATGGTCCGTCTATTCTGCGCGTGTGTACTTTTAAAAATGGCCACACAAAAATCGCAAAGTATATATAGGCCTCAACAGCAACTAGACACGCTATACGCAATTATAGGAAACATATGACCATTGTAAATCAATCACTTTGTTTGTGTCTGTGTATCCCTTCGTTGTCTCTGTCTCTGACTGTCTCTGTCTGTCTATCTCCCTTTCATTGGCTTATTTATATTTCTGTAGGAATAAAATTCAGTTTAGGCCTACTAATGATTATGACCCAAGAAATCATCATGCTATGTTAATAAAAAAAACTATATGTAATTATGTATGCCTACGTACGTCTATTCAACGCTTTACATTTATATAGATTCACAGAAACAATACACAACGTCAACTGAAGCTTATCGCCATTGTGATTTGTAAATCAATGTGGCTGGCCCGGCGGTATGGAATGGCCTCCCTCTTAATCTGCGCCTGTACCCTAAATAACTCTCCGACACTTTCTGTATACGCACATGAAAACTGTTCTTTTTGGCCGTGCTGGAGTCGAGAGCACATCTGAGTAGTTTCCTTGAACATGTGCTATATAGATACTTGAATAAATGAATGAGTGATTCATATATTTCGAAATACAGTTACGTCTGCCATAAATACATGCAGATAAACATACAAACCTGAAAAGATTCTGTGTCTTATTAAATACATTGTTCAGCCGCTCATTCTGCTTTCTGACTACATCTGTCCCTTCCTATATATGCTAAACTGAAGTGCATCGCTCACTGCTGTCCGGCAAATCAGTTGCCCATAGCAACTCCTCTCCTTCTCCCACCCTCCTCAGACAGCTTCAGGTGGCTACTCGGTCTGCCATTGGCTGCCATTATGCCTTCAAGAGACGTAGCCTATACTATCTTCAGCTCGGATATATGCATATCAGTCAGACCAGACAATAGAGTGCAGCTGCAGCAGTGTGAGAATTTTTTTAAGAGTATTATACTGATGTGGCAGCTTCATCGTCAGACTCTTCGTCATCTCCGTTTGGGTCACGATATCAGAATTATTGTAATAATTATTGTATGTAAACAAGACAATATCAATATGGCATCGTAGCCTCGTAGGTAGCAACTTGCAAGCCACTTACATCATGTAGGCCTAATTGGCTTGCAAGTTGCTAACTACGATGCAATATTGATGTTGCTACATGGGATGCCTGTGTTTACATTATACAAACATTGCAAAGTAGCCGTCCAGCTCTGAACATCCCATATATCTAACAATGAGCTACATTTTGCTGCTACTATAGTCATCCTTAGTTCACTATAGATTCATTGTCGTGACAGTGCTTTGTTATTGAAATCTCGATGTTGTGTTTAATTCGAAACATATTGCAATTAAATTGCCAGTTTGAACTCAATGTAAGCTAGTTGATTTCTTTCTCGCATGCAGTGTGAGAACTGTGTTTCAAAATAACTAGGGGGTGGGGGTCAGCCGGTCAGACGCGGATTTATGCGGAATAGTGTTTATGCAATGTAGTGTTTAATTCGACTCTGTATAGACCTACTGCATCTGCTTATTTTAAATATTTTTACTTGTTAATGGGAGATTATTCGCTTCAAAGAAAAGATCACAAGCTGACAATATCACGAAGATTTATTCTGCCACATACACCACTTATCTTACGCGAATCGCAAAAAGCATGATACACAAGCAGACGATTTTACATGAAAGAAATTATTACAAACAATTAAATGTGCGCAGTGGTAAACGAAAAAATCAACGTATAGATAAATTTATAAATTTCACATAGCACTGCGATCCATTCGCATGCAGAGTTTACAGCGTCACAGCGCTCCCCGACAGCCAAGTTAGTTGGGCCCACATTAGACCCGCAGCTGCCACCAATGCGGGTCATCAGCAGACCCATCGACGTGGCTGTCGGGTGGGATCCGCGCCGCTCAGGAGTCCGTGCTGACCAGGACGAGTACTCGACTTGGTTCCACCTCCAGCACGGCGGACAGGGAGTAGATGAAGCTCGTCTTCGGATGTCGTAGCAGGGAACCAGCGTCCAGGGACAGCATGACGACGCAGTCGTACCTCTCGCAGCATACGAACTCCTCGAACCTCGGTCGGGCCAGTCCGTCCTGGATCAACTCCATCAGCTTCTCGCGCACGCTGCGGACGTAGGCGAACTTGATGCGGTCGCAGGGGTCGAGGAAGGCCCTCAGCGCGCAGCAGGCCAGCTCGATCTTGATGTTGTAGACGGTCGTGTTCGACCGGGACGGCATCTCGACGAACAGGGTCGCCCAGAAGTTCGGACTGTCCGCTGCGTTGACGGAGCACAGCTCCACGTTCGGTCCCTCGTTGAAGCGGACGTCGGAGAGCTTCGGGTAGCGAGTGATGGGAGCGGGAGCGGGGGCTGGGGCGGCGTCAACCGGATCCAGAAGATCGTCGGCCCTCTTGGACGTCGGCGAGAAGTAGGACGTTTCGCTGGTCGTCCGCATCGGTTTGTATCTCAGCGCTTCACGGTGAGCGTCGAGGGCTGACTGGGCGCGTAGCCACTCGCTCGGGTCGCGTTTGTTCTGCGGAATGCGGCAGAGCAGGTTCTGTGTGGGCGACAGGACCGGAAGGAACTTGTAGAACCTGGCCGTGGAACAGCGAGGACTGCGCCGACTCCACTCATCCCTGACGGGGCCTCGTCCACTCGGCGATGCCAAGGGAACGAGATTCGTCGCAACTGCAGCAGCAGCTAATGATGCTAACGGTGGTAGAAGTGGTGGTGGTGAAGGTGGTGGGGATGGTGGTGGTGGTGATGAGGATGACTGGAAGGACGTATCGGTGTCGTAGTCGGAGCTGGTGGACATCAACTCGTCGTTGTCCTCCAGCGCCTTGAACAGAGCCTCCAGTTCCGCCTCCATGTTGTCCAACTTAGCCTGGAATTCGTCACCCTGCTTCGCCTCCTTAATGGGCGTCTCCGCTGCCTGCACCACCGGGAGCTCTTTCGTGCCCTTAACGAGTTGACTTGCATCCGGTAGTTTTCTTGCGCCCGAACCAGCCGCTTTGCTTGCTCCGCTGAAGGGACAACCGCCATGACCGGTGGCGGAAGTCAGCTTAGCCTTCGTATGCACGACCTGCCGACCAGACTTGTCGGCATTTAGCACGGCCAGGAGGTGCGTGAGGTTTGCGGTTCTTGACGGGCTTGTTTTTTGTCCTCCTCGCTGTGCCGGACATTTCCCAGAATAGGTTTCCTTGCCGAGGTCCTTGCTCCGCGGTTTCTCCTTCGAAGGACTTCTCTTCCGCTCTGACTGACTCTTCAGTACGACTAGCTCGTAGTCTTTCTCGACGACACCGTTCACCGCGTTCGACGTCTCAGTGGGAGTTTCTCCGCTACTCCGAGTCTTCGATGCACCCCTCGGGGATTGGCTGGTGATCTTCTCGCGGCGATGTTGATCACGGGGAGTTTCCGTATTTGATTCCGTTCTTCCACGAGGGGAGTGGTCATTGGGAGTATTCCCAGTTCCTCTAGGAGAGAAGTGGTCTTTAGATATTATATCTCCCGTTCCTCTAGAAGGCGATCGGTTTTTTGAAGTATCTCTCGTTCGTCTGCAAAGGGAGTTTTCCTTGGATGTATCCCCAGTTCCTCTACAGGGGGATTGGTCTGGGGATGAGTCTCCCGCTGCCAAATCGGTGATGTTTTGAATTCTATTCTCAAATGTCACCTTTCTGGAATCCACTCCTCTATGAGACTTGCTTTCTGGCGACAGGTCCTTCCTCGATACAGCTTCTCGAGGACTTTTAGTCATGCGTATCGCCCTTGGAGACTTCACGTCCTTGGGAGACAGACTCTCCTCCTCTGGAGCAATTTTCTCCGTGTCGCTCTTCTTCAGATAACGTTTCGGTGACGGTGACTTCTCCGGGGTTTTTGACCGTGGCTCTGTGAAATCTTTACGTCTGTATTCCACTGTTTTCGGCGCTGTAGCTTTCGCGTTCGCTTCTCTTGGAGATGCGATGGATTTTGTCATTTTCGTGTCAACTTCTTTTTGAGATGCCGCTCTCCGAAGATCCTTCTCATAGCGTGTTTGATTGTCAAAGAGGAGCACCTTAGCTTCGTGTTCTTTAGTTGGACTTTTTGTAGTCTCGTTTTCTCTAGTTTCGTTTTCTCTAGTTTCGCTTTCTCTAGTTTCGTTTTCTCTAGTTTCGCTTTCGTCTTTGCGGCATTGCAGTTGCAGTGTCGACTTCTCAACCGGCTTCGGCTGGAGACATTTCTGAAGATGTTTCTGCTGTGCCATGATAGTTGAACCTTTCTTCGTCAACGATGCTATCTCGTCCAGCATCGTCTGAAATGATGACTCATCCAGATTCTGACGAGCTTCTTGACAAGGTTTTGCCTTAGACGGAAGCATCTTTCGGCTTGGCTCTTGTTTCTTGGCAACGCGTGAAAACTGGCCGGACGTTGTCAGACTGTGGCTTGAAAAAGGTACGGAGCTTGATCTCATCACCGATGGAGACATCGCAGACCTTTGAGGAGATTTCTTCGAACTTTTCGTCACCTGCACCTTTGAAGTAGATGCGACTTGATTGGTGTTCCTTAATCCATGCGAAGTCGATGCGACTTGACTGGTGTTCCTTAATCCATTTGAAGTAGATGCGACTTGATTGGTGTTCCTTAATCCATTTGAAGTCGATGCGACTTGATTAGTGTTCTTTATTCCGAGGGAAGCTGAGCGTGAATTGGGACGACCTCTGTTAATGAAATCAGAAAAGGTCGATAGAACGGACTGAGAACTCGGCTTCACATTCGCCTCCTCCACCGACTTCCATCTTGTCTTACTTGTAACGGCGCGAATTTCGTTTTCGGTGAAAGCAGAATTTCTGTTCTCCCGTGATCTCTTTTTGCGTACGTCGGTTGTATCGCACGTATTAATGTGTTTTCCGTTAAAAATACCGTCGTTCCGGGCATTGTTGGTGGTTTTACGGGTCATAAAGGACCTGGTTGATTCCTCTGCGGTTTCCGAATCGTTCTCCAATCCGAGCTCTAGAAGGTTCCAGTCTGGCGAGAAATTGGAGAAGTTCAGCGTTTCGTTGTTCGGTGGCTGGGGACCATCGGAGGTGGTGCAAACGGCGCCACTCAACTGTTCACTGTTCGATTCCGTTGTCTTCCAGTTGGCATGGTTGGGTGAGTAAACCTCCCGCTGTACACGGCCGGTTGAACTTGCAGCTGTCGAGTTCAGTGGAGTAACCTCGATCCACTTCATCTGGTTGGGTTCAGTCGGCCTGATGGAGGTCCAGTTGATTTCAATGCACGGCTCGGCTAGGACGGGGCCTGTGGTCGATTTCGACTGCGGGCAAATCCTTGTAGTGCTATTTTGGACAGAAACTCTCTTTTCCGGAACGCTCGAACCTTCCAGGAAGCCGATCTCCAGCACGACCAATTCATTTGCAGAGACTGCAGATAGCGGTGGAATTCCAGTTGCCCTGTCCGGTATCAGAAGGTTAACGCTTGGATTGCTACTGGGGGCTTCCAGCGTTGGATTCTGGGTGGACTGGGACCGATATGAAGACTGGAGGACCGCACCGGAGCTGGAATTTGAATCATCCGTTCTGGAAGCCAAAGTTTGATGTCCATGTTCATCTTGACCGTTCACGCTGAACATGTTTGAACCGGGGGTACGCAGAGCAGCAGACTGGCCCACACTGTCCAAGTCTGTCTTTGACAGACTCGGTGATTTCTGTACGGTTGAAAGGTGACTGGGTTTGCTATTGAGCGTGGCAGGGGGCACTACGCCGGAACACAAGTAATTAACCTGACCTTCTTGAGGCAAGTGATGAACCTGACTTTGTTGAGATAAGTGATTGGCCTGACCTTGTTGAGACGAGTAATTCACCTGACCTAGTTGAGTCGCAACCAGATCTGCCTTCATCGGAGGTTCGCTTTCACATGCTGCTTTGCTTTTCGGTTGAAAGACGGCGTTGGTTGATGATTCGCCGATTGACTTCCGACCGAAAAACGATCGATTTCTCACCGGTCGTGGGATCCTGCATCCGGCTGTGACCTCTGCCATTAAACTCGCGGATCTGACCTTCACGGACTTCGCTCCTTTGTTACTCAAAGAAGAAGCTGTCGAGGTTAGATTGACTTCATTCTGGCGACCTCTTCCGCCATTCTGTACTCTCCCTTCATTCTGGTATCCTCTTTTGATCTGACATTTTCCTTCAATCTGGCGTCTCCCTTCAATCTTGCCTCTCCCTTCATTCGGGCCTCTTACTTCGTTCGGGCCTCTCCCTGCATTCTGGCCGCTCCTTTCATTCTGGCCTCTAACTTCATACTGGCCTCTCCTTTCAATCAGGCCTCTTCCTCCATTCTGGCCTCTTCCTCCATTCTGGGCTCTACTTTCATTCTGACCTCTTCTTTCACACTGGTATCCTCCTTTATTCTGACATTTTCCTTCATTCCAGCCACCTCCTTGACTCTGACCTCTTCCGGCCGATTTCGTTTTCACCGCTGACGAAGCCCTCAGCAGCAGGGGGCGCCCCTCTTTTCTTGGTCCCGGGATCCTTGTGCTTCTCAGCGCATCGAACGCATTCTTCGTCCGGTCGACCGTCTGGAGGAAACTCCTGGCATCCGGGTTCCTCCTAGTGGAACCGACCATCTGACTTGACTGAGCGGCGGAGGATCTCCATTCCGCCGTCTGACCACGCTCCCTGGGGACGAACTTCGACCTCGATTCTTTGCTGGGGCTTACGTCCAGGCGTCTTTTAGGAAATTTCGATTCCTCGTTCGTCGGTTGGGGGCGATTTCCGCCAACTGAACTGGTCGCCGCTATTCGTCGCATATTTCCGGGATAATTCGGCGTTTAAGACCAACTGCATATAGGTCGCTAAGTCCCGCTATGTCCGCTCTATGACCGAAGGACGATCAGCTCTGGTTTAGGTACGTTTAGACGTCACAGTTTGCTTTTGTACGTCACACTACTCAAGTCCATCTAGATAATTATATGCACAGAACAAAGGAAAATGCAAACATAGATATAATTATGCAATTTTTTAACGCTGGCCGGTTGCTAAGGCAAAGATGCAGTTGCGATGACGCTAAAAGCTTTTATGACGTAGCCTAGTGGTATTGTTCGGAAGGCATTTTGAAAATGACCTACATTTATGACGTAAATTATTTTTGACTGTTTTACAGTTCGGCTGGTCTGGGTTGGTCGATAGGCTACATTGTCATAAAGCGTCGCCCTCATGCTTTATCCAGAATTCTAGACTGGCATTACCAGATCTGAGCGATGGCGTACGAAGCTGTCCTACAACTTGCATCCGCTGTATCCCTGTAAACTCATCGAATCACTCGTTTAGTATGGCAATATTTTTCTCCGATAACTCCCCAAAGAGTTGCAGTTATAAATAGGTGGGCTACTTGTCTCCACAGTATTATAGGCATTAAGCCTAAATCTGGGCCTAAGTGATGTACGTCGGCGCATTGCATACATACATGCACTAAATAGCCAATTGGCAATTACGCTGCGACATAGGCTAGTGACATAGCAGGTAGGGGAGACCGGGGCTGGTTGCAACATTTTTCACATTTTCATGTGTAACATTTTTATCCTTAGAGCTATCTGCAAACTGTTTAGCCCATATGAATCCTTTATATCTCAGCATCAAAACAAGCTATAGTTCCGATCTTAGTGACCAAGCATGTACCCACAATAACTAACTGAACAGAGGGCTCCAAAATATTGCAACCAGCCCCGGGCCGGTGTTGGTTGGCAATGGTTGCAACGACCCTCGGGGAAGGTTGCAACAGTAGGCCTATTGAAAGTAGACTAGATATTCAAATAAGGCTGCGTAGCCCTGGAGCCAACTGAGGCCTGGCTAGGCATCTAGATTATTGTCACCGACTATCAAAATCTAGGGTTTTAAATCTAGTTTCAATAGGGAACTTTATGCTCAGAGGCCTTTGGGTGATCAATATTAGAATGAGCTAGGACCTAAAACAAATGTAGCTGAGATTCGTTTAAAGATTATATTATAATAAAACAATATCAAACAGTAAAATATAATCAATAATCCTATCTACTTATTTGTGGCGTATTATCTAAGATATATTATAACTTGTTTCTTAACTTCCACGTTGGACTTCTCCAATGTAGATGTAGAAGTTCTTCAGTTCGTATGGATTGGAATGAAGGTTCGAAGAGGAAGGAAGGTCACCTTCTTCTTGTTTGCCGTCGTTCACGATTCTCTTCTGTAGCTGCGTAGACGGAGAATGCTGTAGCTGGCACAGCACTCTGTAGTTTCGTCCGCCTCGTTGTTTCTCCACAAGCAACGGTAGCTTCTCGTCGCTTGCTCGTCTTGTAGTCGTTTCGCCCCTTTCTTCTGCCGTCGAACTCCAATCGCAATTGCAGTTCCGAATCGACCTTCTCCCGATGTCGAATCGCAGTTCACTCGCAAGTGTCACATCAAACTTCGCAAAGTTTCGTTCGACACGCCCTGGTATCTCTGTTCCCAAGGACTTATAGTCTCACCAGTGGGACAGGCCGACAGCGTGTCGCCTTCCACACCCAATTCCACCGTCAGATCTTCTGAATTACCGACAAGGAACGCCACATTTGTCAATGGCCACCCTTGCTCAGAAATCTCCCATCTTCTTCCACCACTCGCTCTTCGCTGACTAACATTTATCGTCTGCCGTTGTTGCCGTCTGCTCAGGTTGACGCTGCTTTCTGCCCTCCGTTGTATTTCAATAATTGATGTAGCGCGTATTCAAGAATTGTTATAGCGCTATTATTATTATCTAACTTAATGCCACAAGTAATATTAATTATAATCTACAATACGCCACATATTGTCTAGCTTAATTCTTACCTATTTAATACTTATACAATGCATCATTTAATAGGTTTGTTTGATAAGAAGCATTCTACCGCTACAAATGCCCCTCCTTCAAAAGACTGTTTACAGGCTTTAACAAACTCACCTACTTAACAAACTAACCTAGTAAACTAATTCACTTACTATACACGACATGACAATTAATACACTTTACTCACTGGCTTACACTTCTTCATTTACTTTATCTCAACTTATACTACACAGTCCCTCTACTTAAATAGTCGGACATAACATTTTCGGACCCTTTAATATATCTAATGTTAAAGGAATAGTTTTGGAGTGCCAAACTCCATCTCATCACCCTTGCATTTTTCATTCGACCCTCTTTCTTATATTGCAATCCGCAATGGTCTGTCTCAATTGTAAATGTCTTTCCACAAAGATATCGGTCGAACCTGCTTATACCCCACATGATTGCTAAGCACTCTCTCTCTTCCACAGAATATCTTCTCTCTCGCTCTAACAGCTTCCTGCTCGCATACGCTATGGGATGATTCGTCCCCTCGTACTGCTGCATTATCACACATCCGATTCCACTCCCACTTGCATCAGTTTGTAGGATGAAATCCTTCTCTAAATTTGGAAGTCTCAGAATTGGTTCTTTCGCCAATTCGTTCTTCAACTTTGTAAAACTATCTTCCAGCTCTTCATTCCATTCTACCATTCCAGGTGCTATCTTCTTCGTTAAGTCACTTAACGGTGCCATGATTTCCGCACAGTGTGGTATGAATTTCCGATAATAGTTTATCGCTCCAAGAAAACTCCTGACTTGTTTCTTTGTCTTTGGACGTGGCATGTCTACTATTTTATCCACTGATTT
Organism: Lumbricus terrestris; assembly: GCA_949752735.1. Lineage (NCBI taxonomy): Eukaryota > Metazoa > Annelida > Clitellata > Crassiclitellata > Lumbricidae > Lumbricus > Lumbricus terrestris. Next base: position 30,041,788 of record OX457051.1, read on the forward strand.
CTCCTTTGGACTTATGTCATCCTTGTTCAACGTATGTCCCAAAAAGTCAATCTTTCCATATCCTATTGAACACTTCTTCGGCTTCAATGTCAAATTCGCTTGTCTCACTCTTTCGAAAAATATCTCCAATGTCTTCAAATGTTCTCTCCATCCTTTATTATGCGCTAGAATGTCGTCGACATAACTTTCAAGATTTTCTGTTCCTTGAAGAATCTTCCTGATTAAACGGTTGTAACTTGACGCACTATTGATCAATCCAAAAGGCATCACATTGAACTTGTATATCCCATTGGCACATACAAATGTAGTGTAGTCTTTCGATTCTGGACTCATAGGGATCTGCCAATAACCCTTGCAGAAATCGAACTTGCTGTAGATTCTACTACCACTCAACTTATTAAAAATATCCTCATTTGTCATCATAGGCTCAGGATCAAATATTGTAAGCTTGTTCAGCTGTTTGTAATTGCAACACAGCCTATTGCTTCCGTCTGATTTCTTGACAACCACCAGCGGTGCTGCATAAGCTGCCTCTGATCTTTCTATCACCTTATTGTCCAACATCGTCTGGATCTCCTTATCTATTTCTTTTTGCAAATGGTATGGTGTTGGATACGCTCTTTGTCTTACTGGTTCTTCACTCGTCAAATGTATTTCATGCTTTACTAAGTCTGTTCTCCCAGGCTTGTCTGTGAATATGTCTTCATATTTCTTCAGTAGTTTCCTCATTTCTCCTTTTTGTTCTTCATCCAAATCAGGATTTACATCCACATCTTCATAGGTCACTTTTTGTTCACTTACATATAAATCCAATATTTCTTCTTCTTCATCTTCTCCCACTTTTCCGTCATATACTACTGCTGAAATGTACGCTACGGTCTCGGCATCTTCTCTTTCGTGGTATTTCTTCAATATATTAATGTGATATGTCTTTATCTTTCCTTTCTCGATTTCAACTCTGTAATCATAGTCTCCAATCTTCTCTCTCACAACATATGGCCCTTGCCACTTTACTAACATCTTGTTCTTACAACTAGGCAATAGTAACAACACCTTATCACCTATTTCCAACTTCCTGTATCTCGCTTTCCTGTCATAATACTTCTTGTTTTTAGCGTTCGCTTTGTGTATCGCCTTCTGCGCCATATCACAAGTCTCCTCAATCCTTTCTCTCAAATCCTGCATATACGTATACACGTCCTTCACTTCTTCTTCCACTGTCTCATTGGTCCATAACTCCTTCAGGATCTGCACTGGTCCTCTACACGATCTACCAAATATTAGTTCGAATGGTGTGAAACCGTGACTCTCATGTACTGTGTCTCTCAACGCAAACAGTAATGGAGCTATATAACGATCCCATTCTTTCGCTTGTTCACCAATCAACTTCCTCAACGTCGCTTTGATGGTTCCATTAAGCCGTTCTACACATCCATTGCCCATTGCATGATATGGACTCGTCATGGTGTGTTTTATCAATAGCATCTTATTTACTTCAGCCATGAGTTCAGAAGTGAACTGGCTTCCACGATCAGTATGGATCTTCTGAGGCACTCCCATACGACAATAAAATCCGAACAAAGCTTCTGCAACTTCCTCAGTACTAATTCCTTTCAATGGAATAGCTTCCGGATACCTTGTACTCAAATCTATGATGGTCAATATGTATCGATAACCCCTTGCAGACATAGGGTTAACTTCTCCGATTATGTCTATGCATATGTGTTTGAATGGTACATCTAATACAGGTAGATGACCCATAGGCGCCTTGTGGTTCACCTTCTTGTCAACTGATTTTTGACAAATATCACAACTCAACACATATCTCCGTATATCTTGTCCTATTCCAGGCCAATAGAATTCATTTAGAATCTTATCATGTGTTTTCCTCATTCCTAAATGAACCGATAACAATGAATTGTGTGCCACTGCTAACACTTTATCCCTCAATGGTTTAGGTACCATTAGTTGCCATTTCACCTCATCCTTCTGTACTTCTTTGTATCTTTTATACAACAATCCCTTCTTTTTCACATATGGTTTATCTTCTATGTTGTCTTCGTTACCATCCCATTCAATTGCTCTTTCCATTTGTTTCGACACAGTTTCATCTTGACTCTGCAACTCCTGTATCTCTTTTACTGACACATTCAAGTTCGGCATCTCCGCAACTTTCAATGGTTTGTATTTTGCTACCTTTTTAGCTTCTGCTCTAGTCTCCACAACTGCTACTGTCATTAATTTTTCATCTTGATTCCTCATCACATCGTCAGAAAATCTTACTGTTTTCTTTGCACCAATAGGTCTTTCTTCATGTTCTGTTTTTCTAATCAATATTCCTTTGTTTTCCACTTCAGTACATTTCTCAATTATTTCTTTTGGCTCATGATTTGTCACACTCTCAGTTCTTTCATCCTTAACCATGTACTTCAATCCTTTGATTTTCCCAATTATTACTGGCTTTATTGGCTGTTCCATCACCATCGCTTGTACTTCACCATTAAAATGTTCACTCTCTATGTACACCTTAGCCAATGGAAAACATCTTAAACTCCCATCAACTAAAACACAATGTGTTTCTTCTCCAGTCAACGCTTCTTCATTTATCAAAGAACGTTTTACAATACAACAACTTGCGCCTGTGTCGTATAAGCATCCCACTGTGTTTCCATTAACTGTCACCAGTCCTGGTATTCACTCTTATCTTCAAGGCTAATACATCCATCATTGTCTTTTATCACCATTGCACTAGCTGCCATGTACATTGGTGGTATTTTATTATGTTCACCCTGTTTCATCTGTTGTTCTCCTCTTGTAACTTCAACCACTCTCTGTATTTCACTTTCTGGCTTAACCAAGTGTGCTCGACTTTCGAATATTTGTACTGCTGCTGCAGTGTGTTTAAATGTACCCCTGTTTTTCTTTGGGCATTGATATGCCTTATGGTTCTGTTCTCCACAGAAAAAACAAGTAATCTTATGTCCAGTTGCAATTTCTCTTTCCCTGCTGAATCCTCGGTTTTGATGTGTACCCTGATTTATCTTCACATCACTTCTACTCCTGTTCAGATTGTACACAGACTGTTCCTTGGGTCTGTGTTCATACGGTCTACCGTTCAACCTGTCGCTATGGAATTTCACATCTGGTTTTACAGACTGCTCGCTGTACTTGTAACCGTGTGCTTCAATGTGTGATTCCGCACAAACTAACATGTCCTTCAAACTCATTTTACCCTTCTCTTTTATAAACATACGAAGTTCAGTACTGCACGTCAGGTAAAACTGATCTTTCAACAATAGATCTTCCACTCCTTCGTAAGTTCTTTCAAATCCCGCTTGTGCTAACCACTGCTGCATATACCTCCTCAATCTATGTACAAAACTAGAAGGTGTCTCTCCTGATTCCATTTTACTGGTTTTGAACTTGTTTCGATAACCACCTTCAGTCAGTTGAAATCTCTTCAACAGCTGAGTCTTCAAACACTCATAATCTTGCACTTCTTCTGCAGACAACCTTTGGTATACTTCCAGTGCTCTGCCTTCCAAATGTCTAGCTAACGTCAACGACCAAACTTCTTTTTTAACTTCATACGCAACACAGGTTCGCTCGAATCTCAACAAGTAGGCATCTAAACAATCCTTTGATTCGTTGAATATAGGAAATTTGATATTTCTAATTCCTTTATTGCTTTCTCGGTGATCTCCCTGTTGTTGACCATCACCGATCCTCATGTAGTCACTCTCGTGCTCTCGGTTTTGTTCCCCTCTTGAATCAATTTCACGCATTCTCACTTGTGCTTCAAGTCTCTTTATCTCTAACTGGTGTTCACGCTGTTCTCTGGCTTCTGTTGCCAAGCGACTTTCTCTCGCTTCTGTCTCAGCTGCTTCTCGGTTTAATCTGGCTTCTGCTTCAGCACTCCTAATTGCTTCCATTGCAGCCTCTGTTTCAGCTTTTCTCGTTTCTATTTCAGCTTTTCTCGTTTCTGCTTCTGCTTCAGCCTTTCTCGTTTCTGCTGCCGCTTCTATCTCAAGTCTCTTGACTTCTGCTGCTGCTGCTGTTTCAGCTAATTTCATCTCTTTGGCGATCTCCCTCTCAGTCGCTCTATCTTGTCTCCATTCTGCCTGTCTTTCTTTGACAAAGGCACGTGTCTCGTCCCCTTCCCCTGTTCATCCGTTTGGCAATTTCTAACCAAGCTTCAAAATCACTAACAGACATACTTACTGTCTTACTTGCTGACTATCAACTTATGACAAAAATATTGGCAACAATATGCGCTATTTAAATTTCTAACAAATAGAAATTGTTCAATTCTGCAAAGTGTCTATTCAGTTCCACAACAACAACTAATCTATTAAACTATTAGAGATTAGTAGTTCATACAACCTACTGCAGTATCTTCAATCTACAATTTCCGATTTAGTCTCTAACAATCTCCTAGCTATAATTGTTCAAAGCTTTTCTAATACTGTTCAAAAGACAGTTTTTTACTGACTCAAATCTTTACTGAATTAAATTTTTAATGACTTAAATCTTTACTTACTCAAATCTTTACTGACTTAAATCTTTACTGACTTTTATCCCGGGCATGGGCACCCACTCTTGTCACCGACTATCAAAATCTAGGGTTTTAAATCTAGTTTCAATAGGGAACTTTATGCTCAGAGGCCTTTGGGTGATCAATATTAGAATGAGCTAGGACCTAAAACAAATGTAGCTGAGATTCGTTTAAAGATTATATTATAATAAAACAATATCAAACAGTAAAATATAATCAATAATCCTATCTACTTATTTGTGGCGTATTATCTAAGATATATTATAACTTGTTTCTTAACTTCCACGTTGGACTTCTCCAATGTAGATGTAGAAGTTCTTCAGTTCGTATGGATTGGAATGAAGGTTCGAAGAGGAAGGAAGGTCACCTTCTTCTTGTTTGCCGTCGTTCACGATTCTCTTCTGTAGCTGCGTAGACGGAGAATGCTGTAGCTGGCACAGCACTCTGTAGTTTCGTCCGCCTCGTTGTTTCTCCACATGCAACGGTAGCTTCTCGTCGCTTGCTCGTCTTGTAGTCGTTTCGCCCCTTTCTTCTGCCGTCGAACTCCAATCGCAATTGCAGTTCCGAATCGACCTTCTCCCGATGTCGAATCGCAGTTCACTCGCAAGTGTCACATCAAACTTCGCAAAGTTTCGTTCGACACGCCCTGGTATCTCTGTTCCCAAGGACTTATAGTCTCACCAGTGGGACAGGCCGACAGCGTGTCGCCTTCCACACCCAATTCCACCGTCAGATCTTCTGAATTACCGACAAGGAACGCCACATTTGTCAATGGCCACCCTTGCTCAGAAATCTCCCATCTTCTTCCACCACTCGCTCTTCGCTGACTAACATTTATCGTCTGCCGTTGTTGCCGTCTGCTCAGGTTGACGCTGCTTTCTGCCCTCCGTTGTATTTCAATAATTGATGTAGCGCGTATTCAAGAATTGTTATAGCGCTATTATTATTATCTAACTTAATGCCACAAGTAATATTAATTATAATCTACAATACGCCACATATTGTCTAGCTTAATTCTTACCTATTTAATACTTATACAATGCATCATTTAATAGGTTTGTTTGATAAGAAGCATTCTACCGCTACAATTATAAGTATGTAATAATTAATCAAATTAAAAAATTCAGAGTATCGAGAGCATCAAAAAGAGAAAAAAAACTGTTTTTGTACTAATAATCATCATGCGAAAAGTTTGATAAATATTCTCCAGTGGCCTATAACTGATAGAGTTGGACAGGCTGCATCTACCTAATTGGGCTAATGATGTTCAAAATTACATTTAAAATGTTGGATTATTCCAAGTCGTCAGAGTTGTTTTCAGGGATATGTAGAATCGATTCCAGTGTGAGAGTTATGGTTGTCCATCCACCAAAGAGATTGTAAACTTGATTTATTATATAATGCCCAAGAAATCGTCTCATAGCCTACAGATAAAGAAGCTTATGTTTGTCATCCATCCGCCGGATTGGCAATCAGAACATCTAGAAATATGTTTCATGAATTAACTCGCTCACAAAAATAGAGGCACAGAATTCTTACAAACATCCAGTGCAAACCTCAAAGTCTCTATAATTGTCTTCTTTCACCGGATGTCAACACACCAATCTGCTTTATGCTTCTGTTTGTCAGAACTTTTAAAATCCGTTGAACTGTGGTTACTGTATACGGTTTCATCGAGATTGCGAAATGTGAACGTCAGTTGCTTGGAAAGTTTAACCGAAGATATTGCATCATGAGTTTATAGCACTTTCATTGAAGCTTTCTAAACTTGAATCCTCTGGTGTTCACTGAACCTTGATTCGCAACTTAAATCCCGAAAGCCTGTCTTCAGCAGCAGCGGTAGGCATAGCACACCATTGAAAGGAAGCTCATATTAAACTTAGTGGCACTTTGGTAAATTAAATACAGCATGTTCACTTGCTTCCACAATAATCCATAATACACGACACAACCATCAGCAATATTATAGTCAGCAAATGATTTTGGTTACGGGATAAGTCGGTGTTCTCTATTAGCAAATTTACTTCCTGAATATATTGCCACAATGTTGAATAATCAAATTTGTGACTTTAACAGCCCAAGTCTAGCACCACTATCAGTGAGTTCCTTTTTTATACCATTAGTTGCTTCTTTACTAGCAGAACCGCAATCAGTTTTCGCTAACAATTTCTCATCATCGCGGATAGTTTAGAGGCTAAAAATAGGCCAACAAAGGTCAATCGATTAGAGCATGTGACACGGCTTAACATCGTTCAAGCAGTTTACCAATTTATAGAATGCATATAGCCTGTAATATTTTAATACAATATGCTCTAACTGCGACGGGCAGGCCAGCAATGAAAGCGGCTTATTGAAATAAATGTATGGGGTTGGTTGCAACATGTTGCAACCATCCCCGAAAAAACTGTTGCAACCAACCCCGAAGCAATGCCTGGACAGTGTTATGGAACTAAATTTTGACGGCACTGATTATAAATAAAACGACTAAATGCATTTTCAAGCTTAATTCCTTGTGCAACTAATAGAACTAAACCGAAAAATATTTCTTCAAAACATTCGGCTATAGAACGAAAAAACAAAAAACCGAAAAATTTACTTTCGATTGCCAAAAACGATTTTTTTAACTTTTCGGTAGTCATTATCAATTGCCTGCTAAGAAATTAGGATACATTGGCCTAAAATGTGTCCTTTACAAAATAGTTTGTTTAATTTTGAGTTGCTATTATATAGCGCCAAAATATCGATGGTGTTGCAACCAACACCTGTTGCAACCAGCCCCGTTCTCCCCTAGGCATATCCTTCTAAGCAACGTAGGTGCTGACAACTGCGAATTCGGTCAATCATCTACTGGTCGATATTTTATGCAGGCTTATAACTTAATTTTTGCTTCCCGCGTCGTATTTTTAGGGCGCTTTAGATCTCGAGCTGTGGAATCTATAGATTAATTATCATCCTTGTTTTGCCATTTTACTGCTAATGCGACTGTGGCGACATATTGCGGCTGCTAAAAAATGAGCACCGAGATATTTTTGTAGTTGTTTTGTAGTCGATAATTCAGGATTTTTAATCTGTTTCGTTTGTATTTGATCAATAACTGAGTCAGATTGACATAATTATCACGGATATTTTTACTCTATTCATCAGCTGTGTTCATCCGGTTTTCTCCGCTTTACAAAAATCATGATTTCCGTGCATCTTTAAACATCGCTGATACGTTGAGGTATTTCATTTAGGTAGGCTGATCTCATTATGAGCTAATAGTGAGGTCTTACAATTGTTATTGTTCTTCAAGGATACGTAGGGATTTGAAATCACAGATTTGTATGGCAGCTGTTCAGTATTGACCCTTAGGATGTTACTGTTGTAACCTAGAGTTACTGCAATTTCCAGCGACTGAGGGTCGTTGAGTATCTCACGTTTTTAGCGAATTACGGTCTAGAAATAAAGTGAGGATTGTCTGGTGCATCAATTGTAAAACCCATATCTTGTTTCAGTGTTATCAGATTCTAAACGTGCAGCGTAATAAAACTGTCACGTATTGGAATTGGTCACGTGCACGCTGTTGCCGTTTACCACGTTGATGACAGACAAGTCAGCTGTGGCTTTGGACAGTCTTCAAATGTACATAAAATGTTTATTTGAAAGAATAGCAGCAGTGCATGTGAAGATTGCCACTTATTCTGTGCCAAGTGGTAAATGTATATATGCCTGTGCAGGGTTTTTCCCAACTGTATGACCTTGAGACTGCTAATTTTTCAAAGATGGATTGAGTGAGCTCACTTGCTTCAATTCTTGTTAGTCTGTAAAGTGTATGTGTTTCATCAATGCATAGCAGAAAGTTTACATTGGAAGCATTTTAACCATGAAATGCATGGCATATAAACTTCTGCAGATGTTTGAGAAATAAGCCAAAAAGTTCCAGATTTATCTTTTCAACATGCAGAAATTGCTATTACCATAATTTAATTCGTGGATGCTAAAATGTGGCAGGCAAACTTCGAAGTTAATTTGGACGCTTTTTGTCTTTGTTTGTTGTGTTAGCAGATCCGTTCAATTCCTACTGAATTGTCTTAGGACTACATTGTCATATATGCATAGCTCATTCATCAGGGCCAAATAGATGGCTGTGCAGCAAGCTTTCGTGGAGGAAATAGATTCTAACGAGTTAGAATTTCTGGAGGTTTGCTTTTTTGCCTTTCAGTTATGATGGAAACACTAACTGTTCTTTATTGTTGGGATTGGACTGAGAGTGGCTCTGCATAGTTATTTGGACAGGTGCTTTACAATTCTCTATGAGAAATGAATCAGTACTTTACAAGTTAATCAATTACAAGTATATCATTTTTATATATCAATCTTTTATAAATTCACCTAATGATGGTAGTTCTCAGAGTAACAATACATATCTGAGCTTTGTAAGGAGGGAATTTTCAAATTTCAGTTGTATTGTATTGTATAATACAAATAAAATTTTAAAATGGAAAAGAAATGCAGTGTTCCACTTTATACAGTAGAACTGCTTGTTCTTAACTGCTTGCATGAAATTTATAAATGACTTACCCAGATATGAAAGACTACCATTAATAATTACAGAGATAAAGGCTAATTAGGTTAGATAATTTCTTTTTCAGATTGTCGGTCGAGGTGCCTTTGGTGTTGTTAGTCGAGCCAGATGGCGAGGCATTGACGTTGCTGTCAAGTTGATTGAAACGGAGTCAGAGAGGAAGGCGTTCATCACAGAGCTGAAGCAGTTGTCCCGTGTGAACCATATCAATATCGTAAAGCTCTATGGTGCATGTACGAAGCAGCCTGTAAGTTTACTATAGATGCCTAGTATGTTTATTACTGATTTTATTGGACAGTATTTTATATATCAATGCAAGGCCAGTAAGGCAATGCTTATAAGTGTTGTTACTTTTTGGTGTTTTTCCTATTAGTTCATCGGTGTTACATGCCAGTGTTTAATCTAGACATCTCTGGGGGGGGGGAACTAGATTAAACACTGGTTACAAGCATAAGTTTTTATCTGAAGTAATCATGTGAGCTGGCGCTGAATTTAATGAAGAATTATTGAAGATGCTCACAGTATTCCCCTAGCTGTAACTAAGTAAGTAAAAATATTCTTTATTAAACCAATCGAAAGTGTACAGTATTTTGCGGAATAAATAGATAATAGAAACATCATATAACATTCTCATAGTAAAACTTTGTCAAAATATATATATTAAGTTCAAAAATAGAATTTCTTACCTATGGAACATTTTCATTCTGTGCTACCTATATGATTTTATTAAGCAGCCTATTCCTGCTACCTCTGGACGTCCTTTCGACTCTTTAGCCCGACATGACCATCCAGTACCTACTACTAGCACTAAGACTGCCACAGCACAGCATTGTGCCTATGCGTCTGTTGACCCTGTGGAATTACTTTTCTGCTATAATTCGTGCTGAACTCTTGTTTGGGAACACTACAGTTTCTGACCGCTTTCTTAAGACTTTTCTCTTTACGAGCGATTCTGCGCACTAGGAGTGCCTCTGAATGAAGTTGTACTTTAAGTCTGTAGGTAAAATAGTATTTGTGTGGCTGTTTTAATTTGTAGGTTTGTCTCGTGATGGAATACGCTGAAGGTGGCTCGCTCTACAATGGTCAGTTCTGTGAAATTTAACTTCTTTTGCGGACTGATCTATTCATAATTTCTGATTGTTATGCCATTTTTTTATGCAATTGTATGTTTTAATTATGTTAATTATTGTTTAATTATGGTTAGACTTTTTTGGTGTACAATTTAGTTGCAGTTTGATTTACGATTGTGTTGTTTATATGTACGTTTCTGTAATTGTAATCATAGATTTATTGTGCACAGTTACAGAGGCTCACCTGCTCTTCTGAAATCAAACTGGTTGTATATGTCATGAAAACTTGTTTACCCTGGCTTGACCTTCGAGTCACTGGGGCTCAGAAATCTATAGATGTAAACATAGGTCAGCGTCATTGTTACTTGGGCCTAGCTCTCATTGTTACTTGGGCCTAGCTCTCATTGTTACTTTGGCCTAGCCCTCATTGCCACTTGGCCTTGATACTTGGGCCTATCAAAAGTCACTATTACTGTCTCAATTGCAGTGTATTGGTTCCCGTTTCAAGACAAATGATGCGCAGATATATTTGTACAGACTGATATAATGGTACATAAAACATAATTTTCATGTATGCATATAATTAATAAGTACAATTAAGTATATATATATGTGTATTTACTTTGCATAAATATGCAAGTCTTTAGACTCGCACGTTTGTATAAAAAGAGCATATATGCGTGTTTATAAGGTGAATGCATGCATTCTCATTGACTGCATGCATGCATTATTGTACATGCATGCATTATTGGGCATGCATTGCACACACTGTATATGTTAACTGTGTTGTCTCAAGATAACTTTTTCTCTCTTGGTCTGATGCACTGATTAGCCTGATTGGTGTGCACTGTGAGAGGTGCTATATAAATTCATAGATACGATACAACCAATATGCATATTCATGCAAGCAGGCATTTCTATTAATCATTACATATGCATTATGCATACATAGGCAGATACATATTATACAATCAATATGCATATTATTCGTGCTAGCAGGCATTTCTATTAATAAATACGTGTATGCATTATGCAGACATTTATGCATACATATGCAGATACATATTATACGAACAGCTATGAATGTAACATGATGTTTTCTGCGTCTTTTTCTGGTTGAAAATGCAATGCTAGAAGGTTAGACTCTTGATTGAATATAAATTTAATTGGAAATTTGTCTGACACCTTTGACGGTCGTGAGTGATGAAGGAATAGTTTATAACGACAACATTAATTACCGATGTGTCTGTTAGTATTACATGGATCTGCCGCCTACCCAAGCTACACGGCTGGCCATGCAATGAGCTGGTGTCTCCAGTGTGCGCGTGGCGTTGAGTATCTGCACGGCATGAAGCCAAAGCCTCTCGTACATCGAGATTTAAAGCCTCCAAAGTTAGTGAACAATGTGATACTCCTTGCTTCCTCTAATATGAAAATGAAATAGTTGTATCATTTTTTTTAACAATTCAGTTTTAGAATAAGGTTTCATAATTATGAACAATATGAATAGTAGTTATGGGGCGTGGTGGTTTAGTCGGTATGTTCGTTGCCTTGCAGCCGGAGGGTTGCAGGTTCGAATCCACCTCAAGTCGCCGTGTAGGGACCTTGAGCAAGTCCTTCACTCGCAATTGCTCAGCGCTTCGGCGTGAAACTCCGATGCAGTGTCCGCGCTGTAGTCGGGAGCGCCTCTGAGTAGAGAGCTTGAAGGGGCGCTATAACAAGTGCACATACAAACAAAGTAGTATTGTATGAGAACATTTCTGATGAATGCATCTTCACTTTGCTTATCTTAACCTTCTTAAGTGGTAGCAGTTAAAACTGTTGCACGGTGGTGCTGTGCCTAGTCATCCATTCTTAAATTCATTCACCTCTTGATGCTGATGCTTTGCTACCACCTGGATACTCTTTTTCTTTTTCAATGACTAATTAGTGGTTTTAACAGATTTTTCAAATTCACAATGTAAGTTACAAGATTCACACTGAGGCATGATTAAAAATCAGCCGGGCAGATTGACATGGAATGGACTTCCCCTCGATATGCATTCCCTTCATTCTATCAGTTACCTAAGACTGTTCTCTTCTGCCTGGCCTGTGTAGAGAGCTTGGTAGGGTGCTATATAAATTCTGATTGATGCGGATAATTTTCGCCTATACGTACATGCAACCAACAGACTATGCCGCTCTCGCTCACCGGTGTAGCTAACTGGGCCAGTTGAGATAGAGAGTGAACTAAATGTCTCTGTTCTTCTTCGTAGTCTGTTGCTGATCTCTCGTGGCACGGTTCTCAAGATCTGTGATTTCGGAACGGCATGTGATGCGCACACGCATATGACGAACAACAAGGGAAGTGCGGCTTGGATGGCACCAGAAGTATTCGAGGGTATGTCTGCATGCAAACAGCTCTATGACATGTGAGGTAATGTAATGCAACATTTATATAGCGCCTCTAAAAATACTTAATCCTTTACCCGTTTGCCCCGAGAATATCCGCTGAAAACGGGCTTAAAATTTAAAGATGAACGGGCAACGGGTTAAAGGTCTGAATCAGAGAATCAAAGTCATTTTAAGACGTTGTGTTAGGCAATTGTATTTTATATTAACATATCTGGATGCGTCATTCTATTCTCCCCACAGCGTGAACTTCTTGTCCCCTATGCACGTACCGGTACTTCTATCTGAAAGCGAACTGCTTTTTCTGTTGCTGGTACTGTTGTCTGGAATTAGCTACTTCCATACCTGCGCCTGCTGTCAAAGGTCCATTTGTCTTGTTCTACCGCAATCTTAAAACTGTCCTCTTTCGTCAAGATTTGGTCGGGAGCGCTCCTGAGTAGTAGCCTTGAAAGGGTGCTAAGTAAATTCTCGTAGTTATTTCAGTGATCTCTTGAAAGTGCTGCAACGTTGATACTGATGATTTCTGTTTAACGTTCAATTTCAGGAAGTAACTACAGCGAGAAATGCGATGTATTCAGTTGGGGAATTATCTTTTGGGAGGTGATCACGCGTCGGAAACCGTTCGACGAAATCGGTGGACCTGCGTTTAGGATCATGTGGGCCGTTCATAACGGTAGGACAATCGATTGCATCGCACTGGGTCCGTCGAAGAAACAAATTAGCATCAGGGCCGGATTAAGGCATGTTCGGTCGAACAGGAGTCCCCACACTTTAGGGGGCCCTCCCACACATGCCGAAAAATAATTTTTTCAGGAAGAATTGGTCTATTTTGAGCATATTTCAACCAAACGACTAAAAAAGGTCGTCAGCTATTTTTTGGGAGTGAAAAGCGGTTATATTCTATGGAAATTTTGACCAAACGACTCAAAAGGGTAATCAGATTTTTCGGATGAAGATCCGCAAAAATTTCCTGAACAGGGCCCCCACATTTCTTAATCCGGCCCTTATGAAGATGTTGGGTTCTTTTTAGGCTGGATTTAATTCACGTGATTATAATTTTAGCATTTTCTATTCATTCTGATTTTTAAATTCGCCTCTAGAGATGATTGCGTGTTTGTCACTGTTTGAGTTACTGGTATTGACCAGCTAACGCCCAAAATTATATGAGCTCCTGTATATGTTTCTTTGTGAAAAACAGCTTATAGCTACAATTTTGGGACATGGTAGTTGAGTGGTTGGAGTGCGCTTGCCATGTGAAGCAGTGAGTATGAATTTGAACTACTCCTGAGCAAGTGCTCACTCGTGCTCAGTTGCTTGATTTCTGATAGCGGTGCCTAGTAAGTGCCGAAATGGCAATTAAATTTTTTTTGCTTTGGTTTGTAGATCCAGGATGTTCCTTTCTTTGCTTGCCTGTTTTTTATACTCTGCAGTTGTATTTTGTAAGTCTACTCACAAATTTATGTAGAGCCTGTTCAAGACAGACTTCTAAGAGATGTGCTATTGAACTAACAATGCAGAACTGTCATGAAGCAGTTTGGTTTTCATGCACATATGGACAACAGAGAAAGGTGTTGTAGGTCTTGTGGTGCATCTTTTGAATCAATGTTGCCTTATCAAGGAGTATGTTGATTATTTCATGTATAGAATGTCCGATGAAAAAGAGGCTTTTTTGCGCTAAATGCTTCGCTGTGAACCTTTTTTGCAATTGTTTTGTTGCCTTAGGTACACGGCCACCTCTGATCAAAGACTGTCCGAAACCGATTGAGACTTTGATGACAAAGTGGGTTCAATAATAATAATGATAATAATAATAATTTTAAAAAAAATAGTAATAGTAATAATATACATTAGTCTTAGTTGTGGGATACAATTAGCACATTATGCCTATGTTTGTCAGGCGTTCACAGTTCATCACGCACAGCCAAGTGGTGTTGCACTGTTTGAAACTGAAATAAATAATAATAATAATAGACCTCTAAAGGACATTCCTTTTCGTCTTCTTAGCCATGGAAACGATGGACCCAATAACAACGAGGGTCTTGCATTTGTATTCGAGATTGGTCGCCGGTTGTCGAGGGCCTTTTTGAGATTTATGCGAAACAGGATATCTGTTCCAGAGCGTCTCAAGCGCTATCCAATGCTTCAACGCGGTTGCCTACCAGTGCACCATGTCTGGATTACCCGGGGTCAATCATAGTCCGGCCGCCATAAGAAAACTAAAATTGATCTGTAAAACTAAATCGAAAACTAAAACTTACATTCCAGTAATAATAATAATAATAGTTTATATGGTGCCATGACAGGCATGCCGTTACAAGGGCGCCTACAATAATTGATATTGTGAAAATAAAAATGAAAATCTCTTCTTTACAAGGAAGTTCTATTCTTTTTAAACATGATATGTAATAAAGTATATTTCTGTAAATTGAGCAGTACTGTCACTACTTGCATGAATAAAATTTTAAACTGGGCAATGAGTGGCAAGTTTTTGTGTCCTTCAACATGCTGTCTAATATTGTGTACTGTAGCTTATTGTTAAAAGTAAATTTAAATGTAGACTACCTTTGGCTAATTATTTTTCTTTTATATTCAATATACAGGGTGGCGCAAAATAAACCGGACTATTGGTTTGGCATTTAATATAACATTGAATGAACTGTAAAATTTCAGAATTTTCTGAATTTTCTGAAAGCGTAAGAAATTTCAGTCAAAGTGATGTTCAATATGTCCTCCGTTTTCTGCGATAACCAATGATAATCGCTTGTGAAACTGTCCAACAGCCCGGTTGATAGTGTCCTCGCTGATTTCGTCCCAGCATGCGGTCAGAACTTCTTTCAAATGTTCAATATCTCGAATTCTCTGCCTGTAGACAAGCTGCTGAAGCATTCCCCAGATGGAATAGTCTACGGGATTCAAGTCCGGACTGTTCGGTGGCCAATTTTCTGGTTCAATAAAGTCTGGAACGTGAGCAGTGAGAAAAGCAACTGTTTTTCGTGAACGATGAGCAGGTGCTCCATCCTGCTGGAAAGTGAAATTGTGACCAGAGTGAGCTATAATGTCCGGCAATAATTCTTGATGTAGGACGACGAAATTTTACAGTTCATTCAATGTTATATTAAATGCCAAACCAATGCCATTTTTCTGTGTCATTTCTGTCTAATGATAGTTTTAAGGCGATAATTACTTTGATTATTCAAGCGATGCAATTGCAAAAACTAATAGTCCGGTTTATTTTGCGCCACCCTGTATATATTATATATGCTTATTTATTGTGTAATTTCGGTTTGTGTAGGTGTTGGTCTTCCAATCCATTTGAACGTCCGTCGATGGCAGAAGTTGTTCGTATTATGTCACATCTATTTCAGGTAACTGCATGACATTGTGCGTCTGAGTGGCTCTTGAGTCTTGACATGCGTTTCTGAGAAGCCCATGCACACACACACACGCATGCATGCTTACATCCCTACATACATTATTATTACATTGCGGGACACGGTAGTATATTGGGTATGTTCGTTGCCTTGCAGCCGGAGGCTAATAAGCTGAATCGATATGTCGTATGTTCATGCGCAGTGGGTCAAAATGTCATGCTGACAAAATGGTAAACACGCAAAGTGCGATTCTAAGTTTGCGAAGTTTTGACAGTTGCGATCATTCAATAAACTTAGGAATTTTAATTTCTTTGTATGCCATCTCACGGTACAGTAATAAGTTGTAACAACGGGTGAAAACCGACTAAAATCATCTAAATGATTGTCTCCATAACCTTATAAGAGTTTTTATAATAGGCCTATAGGTGGCTTTCATTTGTGCTTTGCCAAAAAAATGATTGTCGGTCCGTGGTCTGGAGAAGTTTGAGAACCACTGGCCTATACCCTCAGTCGGTAAAGGGTTAAGGTATTGCTCTTCTTTGTTCTGTTATGTTCCGAGTTGATGTATGCTGACTGTTGTGTGTTCTTAGTTCTTCAGTGGAGCTGATGAACCACTACAGTATCCAACATCTGATCAGAACCAAAGTAAGTCAGATGTTTACATACATGTTCTGATTTTGGATTAGTAAAGAAAAGTTTGACATGATGCTTTATCGGCAGAAGACTACCTGTGTGCTGCTGTGAATTTTAATACTGGATGATGACATCTCAGGATCATGAAGGGGGTGATTTTTGCTGCTGTGTAAATGGACAATCTGGCTAAGTCTTGATCATTTGCCTCAATTATTCGTTCTCTTTTGGCTGCACTTTCTTCTTTTGTTCGCTCTACTCTTCTGTCTGCTCTCTTCTCAAAACCTGCTTTTTCTCGCAGGACCTTGTGCACTGGGAGCGCCTCACGGCTACAACGTGGACACTGCATCTGAGAGCAGAAATCCTGACAGGGTGCTTTAACACTTGTGTAGATACATACTCTTATTGCTACGGTGTTATTCTGCGTGTTTGATTAGCGCCAAAGCTGAGCGACACTCCGATGTCAACCTACGATAATCCGCAGTTCACCGGAGCCAGCCAGACTCGTGATTCACATAGCAGTACGATGCAGGAGACGATTCAGCCGGGAGTGCATCCGTTTGGAGGTACACCAGTGTTGAAGGCAGTGCCACCAGCGCAGACGAGGAACCCCGCGTTTGCTGCAGAGGTGGGAGCGCCTCTGAGTAGTTTCGATATTACCGCAATCCTTTGTGCCACTGGGACGTTAACTGAAATTGAGTATAAAGTTGTGAAATCTTTTCTCTGTTTCATTCCGGAGTCACAGTTTGAATTAGATGATAGCTTTTTAGAAATAAATGTTGCCTCTCTGGCATCGAGGATAGAATTGATTGACCAATCTGATTGTAATATCTGAAATTGAAGATAATGATAGTGGAGGAGAATTTGTAATATATTTGTGAGCTCTAATATTGAGGATAATGATAATGGGAGAGAATTTGTAATATATTTGTGAGCTCTAATATTGAGGATAATGATAATGGGGGGTTGGGAATTTGTAATATCTTTGTGAGCTCTGATGTTGAGGATAATGATGATGATAATTGGGTAAACTTATAGGAACAGTTTTAAGTTGCTATCTGTTATTGTGGTTGTAAATGGCCAATTATGTCATGTTACCTATTAGCCCGTCTTTCTTTCCTTAACGAAAATTTTTATTACCTACATTAGTTTACTTGCAGTTTGTTTGGCTAAGGTCATGGGCGCCCGCAGTAAATTTTTGCAGGAGGGGCAAAATACAATGGTCCTTGTTAAATTTTTCAGCAAGAGCTTGTTCCTATGTGCGAGCACCCGTGAACTAAGGCAAAACTATGCATGTAATTTACATTACATTCTGATCAGTATATTACTGGGGGAGTGTTTCACAACTCCGCAGGACAACAGTGGGACGAGTGCACCAGCGTCGCTCCAGGCCAGTCGCGAGAATCTCGTTGACCATCACAGACCGAGTCTTAATACGGCCGTCAGCGAAACAACGCAGACGAAGCGCTACTCGGCCGATCTCTCGAATCTGCGTCCAGTCGAGCAGTTCCCAGGAAGTCCCATCGGTGGTGCTGAAGTCGATCTGTCGGTGAAACCTATTCCTCCAGGTATAGTTTGTTCTTTTCGACACGCGTTGACTTTCCTGCACCTCTTCTGGGAGGTATGGTTACGAAAGCATAATGAAGATCTAGATATACAAGCATACATACATACATACATACGTACAAGTCGTACATGCATGCATGCACGCACACACACTGACTGACATAAATAAAATAAATTGAACGGCCTTCGTAATTTCTAAATTTATTGCTGAAGCTTCCATCGAGAAAGATCTGAAGAAAAAAATTATTATTTATAAATGTTCTTAAGAGTTACATGATCAGTATCCAAGACATGGTAAACCACTGTAGCATCAGATGTTTATGTTTTTTAATTGTATTTAGAGATGACAAAACTTTTGAGCATGATTTGTGTGGTCGTTGTTTGTCTATGAGAATAAGTGAGGCATTGAATGGTTGATGGGTTGTGCTAACAGCATGCAGCCTGGTTCCCTGCTGTTCTAACTGCTTTCTAACTGCATGAAATGTGTCAGACTTTGCAAAGTTACTTTAAATGCTTTGGCAAACTACAGTAACTGTTGAATACTAATATTAGCTCTCTGGGTCTGAATATCTGTGCTTGTGCATAAGCAAGTTATATCACAGGCTTCTAAGTTACATCTGTAAGAATCCCAAATTTGAGCTTTAGACAATGCTTGAAATTTTCGTTGCGGCTGCAATGATACCGTATTCACATGTTGTGCAATTTTGGCCTGCAAAATGCATTTGCTGATTCTTTGATGAGATCCTGAATTCAGTTTCATGTTCATCTGATGAACTTGTTCATCTGAACATCTGATATCTGATGAGCATGTTCATCTGTTGAACATGCTGTTCCTCTGATGAACATGTTCATATTATTAACATGTTCATCAGACGAACATGTTTGTTCAACTGATGAACCTAGTTTTGGACTCGCTGAATGATCTGCTTCTAAACAGTTTCTAAAGGTCTTTCTCACTTTGACTCCATCATCTTTTCACCATGTTTAAGCTGCTTATTCTTGTGTCACTCTTCTTTCAAAAGGTTCTGCTATTTGGTGTTGGTGCTACTTGATTCTGCCTTGGACAAACCTAGCAATCATAACTTTTGATTCCAACCAACATGATGATGCCTTCACTTCTGCCATGCGGTCAACTTTTTCCAACTTCCTAGTCCAGCGTTTCCCAAACTGGGTTCCGCGGAACCCAAGGGTTCCGCGGGGCGAGCACAAGGGTTCCGCGAGAATTTGAGAAAAAAAGAAATTTTTGTGAGAAATATTACTACAATACAACATTTCAAGCAGCTTTTGAAAATGCACTGGAAGTTTGAAACTAGCGTCAGCCGTCTTTTGTGTTTTGTCTTCACCCGACTTTTCAATGATTATTAGCAATCCAATAATTAGCCTAGTATCATAGTATATAGTTTGTATAAGCCTAGACAACACTGCCGAACGTAACGTAGGTCAGAGCTTTAGGCCTTAGTCTGAACAGAGACGCGGTCATCTTTGTTATCATTATCTTGACGAAACAAAACTAGCCTGAGCACCGTAAAACGCAAGTTTAAAAAGAATCGCCAAGTCTGATCTTGTAGCAGTAGGCCTAACAATAATATTTATTTTAATTTGTTTATGTGAAAATTTGCCAAAATTGAGCGACTTCTACGTACGCTAGCTAGGGTTCTATAACCTCTTTTATTTCATTTAGAAACGTGGAACGCTTTCCAAACTCACACGATTTTTTAATGGTTCATGAGGAAACTATCGTTCAGAAATTGCAAATCATTCTCAAGACCTGAAAGCGAACTTGGTTAAATGCTTCCTTTTCATGAATTACGATAATAGGATACGAAACCACTCAATGAAGGTGAATAGCAGCCAACTCTTCTAACGGAGACTACAAACTTCTAATTGGCCTATCACGAATGAAGCAGAATTCCAATGAACCTTCTTCACATTCTAACCTCATGTAGGGCATACTCTCAGTAGGATCCACAAATTGTGGCTTTTAAAACAGTGCAATTTAATCTTTCGTGGTATTGTAAGAAAAGTAAACTTTCTATAATTTTGTGTATTTAGGTATGTAAGCTTGTACATTAGTAGCCTTTGCTTCCCGTGCGTTCCGCATGGTTCAATGCGTTTAGCTGAGATTGGGGTTCCGCCAGAAAATATTAGGACGCGAAGGGTTCCGTGGCGCAAAAAGTTTGGGAAACGCTGTCCTAGTCAACTGTTACCTGTTTCATGTGCTGTATCCATCTGTAGATATGGGTAGTTACTGCATATTAGGATACGGTAGAACTTGAACTATGGATCATGACGTTTTCATCTGTTTCTTAAAGCTGCACAAGTGAGTAATTCCCAGTTTGCACAAACAATCGTAACAAATATCATTTGGAGGAGGTTTGTTAACATGTGTTGCAGAACTTGCATGCGTTTGAAGCGTGACATTCTGACATGCTGTGCGTTTGAGTGTTTGTTGCATGCACATGCTGTGTTTGTTTAGTTCGTAGGCATCGTAGAACGGGATCCCATGGTACACCGTTTGTACCAGAACCACGTCCTCCTGCGGCTGTCCTCGGTTGGTATCTCATCGCGTCGCCTTAGACGCTTTTTCGTGCGCTCAGAATAAAATTGCTGTTGATGCGGTAGGCAGTGCAAATTCCATTGAAATTAGCAATGATATATCATTAAGCTTGCTGCACTCTCGAATGCTCTTGCATTCGTAGTATTCGTTCATTTAGAGTTGATGCCTCCGAAAAGCCTTTTTAAGATGTTGTATTTGTATCTGGATGCATGTCATGGCATTTATTCATTTAAACATGTAATGAATTATTACTGATTGATTGATTGATTGTAACTAAAAAAATTTAATTTTGTGTCTTTTAACGGCCTCCTTTTGTGCTATACCTACGATGTCTTCCTGTGTCAAATAAGCTGTTATTTCCGGTATATTAATTCTAGTTCAATATCTCTAGCTTCCCCCAGTATTGCCTGAACATTTCTGATGTCTTCCAAAGTCAAATAGACTATTATTATATTAATTCTTGTATGGTACATTATCTCAAACCCCCCACCCTCACTCCCCGGTGATGCTTGAACATATCTGACTGCCAAATGGAGTAATCATGGTCATAACCTTCTGTCTGGGGTTATATCAGCTGCGTAAAAATGACAGGTTGTGTGCAGTGAATATGAATAAAATGTGTAAGGCATTGGAGTAGGAAAAACTCTTCAATGTTGCATTGTCTGCACTTTTGGAAGTTGTAATTCGCTTGTACGAAATGCACAACACCTGATAAAGTAGTTCCAATTTGAGTAAGTTTTATTTCTTGCATCAGCATGTCTCAAGTGGTACATTAAAGTTATTCAAGTTGCGAAAGCATGATAATTTATTAACAGAGTCTGTTTGGGAGTAATTTTTCTAAATGGCATGGTAGTGTATAACTGTATACGCTGTCTTTGCAATTCACTGGCTTTGCTCTTGAGCCCTTGAGTAATAACAGAATTGTACCGGTACTCTAGTTAATCTGTAGTAATCTTCTAGGTTCAAGCGTTGCTTAACACATTACATCTTGCACGGCTTCTTTTGATTTGTCAGCTTGTTTCAGCTTTTCACTAGCCCTTCAGTTAATGTATGTGTGTTTAAATATCGTGCACTATAATTATTTTCGTGTTCTGCTCACTGCCTGTTTACCCCTGAAATCACAGACTTTTCTTTGATTTGCATGTTGTATCATCAGTACTTGTGATCAAATCAGAACTTTCTAAGTATCTCACAAAAGTTTGACTGTTGAGCATGTTTAGCAAATTGGCTATTCTCTGAGAATATCATTAGTGCTGTCTTGGACCTGTTTGGGTCATGTGCTTACTAAATCCGGAGTTAATTTAATCACTGATTATGCTGATAAACTACTGGTAGTTGCATCTAATGATTCTAATCCATATTTCTTACTGTTTATTTGTAGACCGTATTCCTATTACTTGCTATTTGTGTATTTTTATAAGTTATGCCATGAGTAGGATCCAAAAGCATTTGATGTGTGATAACTTACACCAATATGTAATCTTTGTTTTTGTTCATGGCACGTATGATCTCTCAAATTGCTTGTTTTTGTGATGTTCTTAGCAGTTCAGTGCTTGTGATCCATTATGCTTGGTGTCTTTTGTGTTGTAATTATTTGGAGTATTTATGCCAAAATTAGTTTGTGTTGTCTTCATGTTTACTTACTTTGACCTTTTGAGATTGCCCCTGACAGGCCTCATGATTCTGCCCAGCCCTCTGAGCGCCTAATTTCAGTTACATGTTGTTACCTGTTGAAAAATGCAGCATTCTCTTTCACTATTATAGTTAACTTGTTATTGAGGTATGTAATATATCCATGGGTGATCCCTATTGTATTGGCTGGTGATGTTACTTCTTAGTTTATGGGTTTCTTGTGTTCTGTGCACAAAGAAAATTCTTTGTTGTTGAGAGGCTTCTGTCGCGATTTTGTGACTTCAGAGCTGTTTTTCAATTTTGACCTTCAGCATGTGGCAGGTACTTTGAGAAGTGGCTCTTCTGTTGTCTTGTTGCTTCAGTTTTTGCGAACCTTTGTTGCAAAATGACTTTATACTTGATGACATTACTTTGTCCATTACCACTGTTCATGGTTATCTCCGGCTACCAATTTGTGTCGTTATATTGGCCTGAATTGATTCTATATTGAATCGTGTCAATTTCACCCCATGCTGTTGCCATTTGCAATTCTGTGATCCTTCTTCATGGAGTAACCTTCCCTCTACAAATTTGGGCTGAGAGTTTGACGAGTGGCTTGTGGGGGTAAATATCAACTGTGGTCCACTGCTTGAAAACTTTTCTGTTTCTTGAGACTGCTCATGCCGACAAATGCCTTTGAGCAGTCACTACTCAATCGTTGCTGCACATGCTTTATAAATGTCCATGTACACTATACAGTTTGCAGCTCTTTTGTGGAATTTTTCTGTGTGACTTCCCATGTTTGATGTCATTGTAGAGGTAGTTGTTAGTGGGATGGTTTGAGTTTGTGTTTGTAGAGTGAAAGCTTGTTGTTTGTAATGGTTGTGTTAAATCATGTGTGCTTTTAGTATGACTGTTGCTTTTTTCCTCTTATTGCCGTAAAATCTTTAGTTTCACTTGTTGCTTTTTTTAAAAGCTTATTGGTGTTCATCTCTTCTGTTGTTTAAATATTTTGTGTGTGTTACATTTGAAGCATTTTAGACATGTGTTGTATTTGGAGCATTTTTAGACTTGCTGCATTTGGAGCATTTTTAGATGTTGCATTTGGAGCATTTTTTAGACATTTGTTGTATTTGGAGCATTTTTTAGAGATGTGTTACATTTGGAGCATTTTTAGACATGTGTTGCATTTTGGGCATTTCTATACATGTGTTGCATTTGGGGCATCTTAGACATTTGTTGTATTTGGAACATTTTAGACATGTGTTGCAATTTGGGCATTTCTTTACATGTGTTGCATTTGAGGCATTTTAGACATTTGTTGTATTTGGAGCATTTTTTTAGAGATGTGTTGCAATTTGGGCATTGCCTGTTTAGACTTGTGTTTGCATACGTTTATTGCATCTGTTTGTTGCATCTGTTGACATGTTTCTTGGTGACAGGGCACAAGAGAACAGGCTCATCGGGTAGTTCTGCTATAGTGACGTCATCTGCTTTCCCTATCTCTATGTGCAGTCCAACTTTGTCGCACTCCACTACGGCACCTGGGAGCCTTGACAGTCGCGCCATGCTGGCTTTGGCAGGGTCAGGACCAGTTGCATTGGCAGCAATGCGAAGCGTATCATGGACTCCGGGCTGGCCGCAAAGTTAGTGGCTGATCTGTGTGTGTGATGGCATCATTTAAGGCAGAATTTAGTTTTCGAACCCTTTTCGTTTACTGACACTGCATGGCTGATTGATTTGCCAGTGTCTTTACAATTCAGGGATGTCACTCATAGCTTTTTCCACCTAGATCTAGGTTTTTTCGGCCTAATCTAGGTTTCTAGGTTTTTTTCGAGGTCTAAGTTTTTTCGACTGGAATTTTTGATATTTTTTTTAAATATAGACTTTGGTAGTAGGAAGATTTTACGAATGTTTTTGATTTTATTTTAGAGCGAATGACTAAAAAAGGTTGTCAGAAATTTCCAGCCCGAAAATTCAATGCATTTTTCAAAAATTTTTGATCTAGCCTTTTCTAGCCTTTTTTCGGCCGGATCTGACCTTTTTTAACAAAATCAGAGTGGCGTCCCTGTTTACAATTAGAATGCTTGCCTAATTGCTTGCTGGCTTGGGTTCGCTCGAGTAAATGGTGACTTGAATCATAACCGGTGATTTTCATGATTAATAATTGTTTGATTTAACCGATTTGCTATATACTGTATACTGATTAATCGTGGATGCATTTAGGCCATTTTAGTTGTTTGCGAACCAAGCTACTAAGCATAAAAACATTTTTTAGAGGCTGAGCGAAATTAGGTTTAAGTTACGCATGGGCGCCTGCACGTTGGGGCAAGAGGTGGCACTTGCCTCCTCCCTCTGGAAAATTGACGCCTATTTTTAACCTGGAATTTTTAGAACTGCACTGCGCCTTTCCTTTTCCATCATCCATGGTAAATTACTTCCAATCGGAGGACAATGATCTTTTTGCTAGTTTTTACTGTACAGAAAAGCTTCTACAACTGCACAATTTGTGTACAACTGCACGTTAAAAAAGCCCTGATTTTAACTACTACTTATTGGTCTTTAACTAATTTATTCGCACTAAGGTACCAATGATAGTAATGATACATAAAGTGAAATGAGAAATTTACAATTAAAAACCTCTATGAAAACTATCCATGTTCTTAATTTCATGATTGATATTTTTCGAGCTCTTCATACAAATTTTAACCGCTACAACTATGTCTTGCTCCTCCTGCAAAATTTGGGAAAGCGCCCATGTAGTTACGTAATTACGAATTTAACAATGAGCAAGCATTGGTTACTTTATATGTTCATTCATTCAGAGCATTTATATGGCGCCCCTTTAAGAAACTGCTCAGAGGCGCCCCCAGCCCAACCATGAACAATTCAAACGAAATGAATATTAGATGTTTTCTTGAACAGATGTACCGCCACCGCCGCCGCAGTTTGACATTGGAGACGGTGGTGCCTTTCCTCCTGCTGGTCTCCCGTTCATGGCAGCGCAACAATACTTGCAGGTTGTTCATTTTTTCTCTCAACTACGACAACTGTTTGAGAGTAAATGTCGTTTAAATCAATCAATCAATAAATTTCTTATTGTGCCAAGAAGCAAACAAGACATGGCATTACATAAAAGTAAACATGAAAATCTCATGGTTCCAAAAGGGAACCCAGAAGGGACTGCAGACAGTGCAGAGTCCCGCTGGTTAGGGCCACCTATGCTCATATTCTGATAAATTAAGAGAGGGAGGGAGGTCTTTTATATATGGTGCAGATTTGTATTCCATTGTACGTCATTAGTTGTGCCACATGAACTCTGATCGTGATCATGTTTCATGCAAGGGTAAGAAAGATTTTTTATGGAATTGTTCAATGTCAAGAGCGGGATTTCACGGAGTTACTTACAAAGAACAATTTAATTATTGGTGCCTCTCTTTGTTTGGAATGCGCTATCTCTGTCTATTCTATTGTGTGGCCTCACACACTGTGATCACCTCTGAACTGTTCACCATACTAAAGCTGCTTTATAAATGTTTCAATACATTACAATTATTTGGTTAATGTGAAACTTTTTTCCAGCCGCTTCCTCCTTGTCCATCGTGTCCAGAGTCAGTGGCAATCTATCAGCAGCACCGCCAAGTGAGTCTGTGTCTGTCTGTATGTCTGTCTGTCTGTCTAGGTCTGCTTGCCTATTTGGGCAAAATTCAGATAAAAAATTGTGTTATTGGCAATGCTAATTTGTGAACTTGCTCATTTACTTTTTTCTGTCTTTTCTGCCAGTGTAATTCTTTAAAAATGCTGAAATCCATAATACATATATACATATTTGTATACATGCATACATACCTATATGTTTCTTCTCGTTATAATAAGAATGCCAACTGTAAAAACCTTATTGAAAGCAGGCTTTGGCATCAGTGTCACCATCTCTTCCTCTCAACATTGTCGGAAGTCTTTTGTTGACCTGCTAAAGTTCGTTCTTGGCAACAATAATCTTTTAGTGTGTGAAATTGGGCTTTACACTTGAGGCAAAACTACTGAAATGACTAATGGCTGGTGCCAGAATACTACCCTCATGAACATAAATAAACTGCTTTTATATTTCTGCTGTTGTAGCTTTCTGAAGAATATCTAAGGATTCAGGCCGAGATAGCAATGCTTCTACATAGGAGGTAATGAAATGACATATCTTCATGCAACATGTCTTCATGACATATCTTCATAACATATCTTCATGACATATCTTCATGACATATCTTCATAAATTATCTTCATAACATATCTTCATAACATATCTTCATGACATATCTTCATGACATATCTTCATGCAATGCCTCTTCATAACATATCTTCATGACATATCTTCACGACATATCTTCATAACATATCTTCATAACATATCTTCATGACTTATCTTCATAACATATCTTCATGCAATGCCAGATTGCTCTTACTCTCCATAAACTTTTCATGTACAATTGTCTGCCATGCAATGTGACCTGGTTGTACGTAATACTCAAACTTCCAGTGCTGTGGTCGGTCTATCATTATGGAATAAGTTGCCTAGCAATCTCCACGATGAACTTCTTGGTCTTTCTTTACCACTTTTCTGCATGCGCGTTTGAAAATCATTCTCTTTTATTGCGGTGGTTTGGTGCTGTTCGGTCGGAAGTGCCTCTGAGGTGTTTCTTTTGAAGTGGCGCTATAAAAATTCACGTGTTGATGGACTATGAATTACTGTAATGTGGGCGCTTTCTTCAACTAACATTTACATTTCTGTTTCATTGGATTTCTTTGCTCAGGGTAACAACACCATGACACTGAGTAGCCCCCTTGAAGAGGTGCTATATAAATGAATGAATGAATGAATGACACGTTGTGTTTTTTTTCAATCCCGATTCTTTACTATTCTTTCGGCTGTTTAGGAAAGAACTGCTCGTCGAATTTCAACAGGACGAAACGGAGCGAATCAACAGCAAGAAACTGAATGACGACTATCAAAAACTACTCAGTGAAAATGTAGGCATTTCATTGGTTCAGTTATGAGCCATCTATTTTTTATGTACACGTGCTATTTTTTATGTACACGTGGAGGGATTGGCCTAAAAGCATGTGCTTGCAGTGTAGACTGCAGAGAGGTCTACTGATTGCATGGACTATAAACCATATAGCAGTGGTTGCCAACCTTTTTTCACTTTGGGGCCACTTTTTCTAAGTTGGAGGACACAAGGGCCACTTTTTCTTAGTTGAAGGAAATTAAGGGGCTACAAGGCTAAAATTTAATTAACTTTAGGCACATAAAATTGTTATAATTGAATCAGAATAGAATGTTTGGTGTTATTTAAAGACCAAAATAAAAAAATAGTTATAGAAAATAATTATGTGTTCTATCATGTCCAAATTGTCAATATTTCATATATTTCTTAAAATTCTTTGAGAGATGAGGACCATTTTCTTAGGCCTGGCGGGCCACTTTTGACCCAAGGACCACGGGTTTATAAACCAGTTAAGGGGGTTGGTGCAACCTTGATAGTTGCTTGTCTGTTATTGGCTTCATCTTTGCTTGTGTCTGCGTGGAGTGTTCCATCGGATTTGGGGAATGCGTTAGGGTATGTGCATAAAACATTACTTGTGCATAATTATAGGTAAAAGGAGGGGGGCCAATTCTTCTGGGTTTCTTTGATGATCTTCGTAAACCAAATGAATGTACCTTTTTTGCACATGTCTTCAGCTTGCAGTTGACGAACTGTTAGATTTTAGCTATCGTGAATCGCAACATTATTGGCTAACACTGCTTGACCAGCCTGTTGTCTATCAGAGTGTTGGTTAACTAAGAGCACAGGAGGGAAGGTCCCTCTTGAATTGCTCAGTGGAAGTGCTATATAAGTTTGTGCCTTCATATACAACTGTAGATAAACTGGTTATGACGTGGTCGTTAACTTTCCTCTGTTTATTTTTTTAAATTTCAGGATGATTTAAAGTTACTACAGAGCAACCTGAAGAAGCAGCTGGCCCAGATCAGGCAACCATCGAATCGCCCCAGTCGGTTGTAAGGCCGCGCTTTTCGGGGACGTTTCAGAACTCTTTAGAGCGTAAATTAAAAAAGTTGCAGCTTCGTTTTCAGACACAGACCGGACAATAGCTGTATTATATTATAGTCTTTAGACAATTCTACGTCAAATGTGTGGTGTGTGCCATTCAGTGAATTTACTTTCATAGAAAGGTGTGCTCACTGTTGCTTTTCCCTTCCACTTTAGTTGCATTGATTGTGTCATGAATATGTGCCCAACAATAAAAATTTATTGCAAATGGTGTCATTGATTGACTCTAGTGTGGGTCCTTTATTTCGAAGGACGCAGTCACCGTATCTGTTTTCGACTATAAATAAGTCCAAAACTGTTGCCGGTTTAAAACTTGTTGGTAGATAATCTACTAGTGGCACCAGTCTGTAGTCTAAAAAGTAAAATTCACTGTTAGAATTGCGAGGGACTGAGGGGGACTCCCCTAGTTATGTTTGGGCCCTATAGTTAAGTCTTCTTCTCACACCCCAACTCCACTTATATCGTAGTCTGACCCTCAGTTAGTTTCCGCAATTGTCATACTGAGAAAATCACAATCCAAAGTTGAACTACTGTAGAAGGCGTCTTCAAGTCTGGCTTGAATTGATTTAAGTCTGTATTAGGAAAGCAACATTAGACATGCAACAACTTGACAGACTGTCTTCAAGTTTAAAAACTAAGAGGTGTTCAATTTGTCTGCACATCGTGGGAGAAATTTAATTCCAAGCTGTTTTCAATCAGCCATCATGCCATAGACTACTTATCAAGGAACATATTATGGCAGGGCTTTTTAGAGTGTAGTTCTACACAAAATGTGCAGTTTTAAACGGATTTGTGCATTTGCGGATCTGTTGCAGTTAAAAATTTTAAAAATTATTTAATTATAAATTATTTAATTTATATATATATTATATGTATTCGATTGGAAGTAATTTACCATGGAAGATCGAGAGGGAAAGAAGGGGTTATGCTGTTCCAAAAATCTTGGAAGTCATGCTGTTCCAAAATCTTGGAAATCATGCCTGATGGTGCATTGATAATCTATGGCCACATGTTGAGTAAGCATACGATGCAAAAATTATGGTAGTTAAGTCGCTTTAATGCAAGTCGCTTTCATGTTGACTAGCTGTATGACTGCCTGATGCTGTATTTACAAACTGTTGACCTTCGGAAAAAATCGAGCAGTGTACTAAAAATATTCAAGGTTACCTATCCCATCAACCTCCTTGATATATTATTTGTAACTGATGTGCATGTGAATTTAGACTATTTAAGTACAGTTGTGAATAAATTTGTGTTTAAATTAACATCTGCTGAAATGCTGTGTGCCTGAATGCTTGGAACTTTTAGCATTAATTTCCATTAAAGTAACGAAGAATGGATGTGTTAAGCAGGAAACCGACAAAATGTTACAAATGATAACAGACAATTCCCGATCAGAGTTGGCTAAATTCTGCAGTTCCCAACTTCCCAACTTAGATGATTCAAACCCTATAGCAATTAAGTCCTTCAGTTTGTTGATTATACACTGCTTGTGACCCAAAAGCAGTCAATCATGATACAAAGCCTACATAGCCTAATATGCAAGAATGGACTTCCCTTGACTAAGCAACACCTCCCAAGCTGTTCTCAATTTCACAAACTGTTGAAGATTTTTTCACTTGATCTCGACCGCGGGAGCGCCTCTGAGTAGGTACCTTGAAGGGGCGCTATATAATTAACGATTGATTGATTGAAGAATCGATCTGGATGTCAGCTCACCTAATGGTGCCATAAGTCCCATTTTAAGTTAAGTTAGTAAGTAAGTAAGTATATTCTTTAATATGACCAGATATATCAAACAACACTCTGCAGGTGAACAGGCTACACAAGTATCGCATCAAAAGTCACGTAGGACATCGAAAACTTACTAAGCTTAGTAGGCCTACTTTTAGTATTTGGTCATTCCCGTGCAGGTGTGGTCATCGACTCATCGGGCGATGCATCTCCTCCACTCATCCCTGTTCATCGTCAGTTCTTCAGCTTCCTCCCATGACATATCCTGACATCTCAAGTTATCTTTGATAGCGTCCTTCGAATTCTTTCGTGGTCTTCCTCTCTTCCTTCTATTTCCAGCATTCCAGGGCATTGTAGAGTAATGGATAACACGCTGGCGTAAAGAGTGAGAGGTAGGCCTAACGAGTTCAAGCCCCCGTTGGGCGGACGTGCTTTGTAAGCTGCTATTGGCACCGATTATTGCAGTCTGTCTGTGAGTATAGTTAAGATTTGTGTATTCAATTTTCTGCGCTCTTGTGAATTGTTTCAACTGCTTAATTGTACATTGTAACCGGTTGCGTTCTGCCAACCGGATTGTTGAATAAACGAAACTTATTGTTGTTATTATTAATACTTTATTTATTTATTTATTTATTTATTTATTTATTTATTTATTTATTTATTTATTTATTTATTTATTTATTTATTTATAAGGAGTCATTGCTTAGAATTATGAAATTGACATTCTCCAACATATGCTCTCTTTGGTCTAAACAGCTTGTTTGTGGTTCTTTAATAGTCAGACCAAAACAAGTTTTAAGTATTTTATTCTTTGTATTTTATCTTCGATAAGTATCATTAAAAATTCCGATTCAGATAGATTCTTATTGTGAATTTTACGCAAAATGCCGAAAGTTGTTTCACGAAGTGTAGTTTGTACGGATACTAAAGATCAGGAGGAGTACCAAGGAGAGAAGCCTCTGTATACATATTTCTGCATATGTGGTCAAATGTCGCTGATTATCGGTACGTTATTTGCGATCGAATCTCCGCTCAGATAGGTTTGGGCACAGTATCGGGGACCGAGTCATATGGGGTAATTTGGACACTCTCTAATGACGACACTATTATTCCTAACCGACTCTCACGACGCCTTACCTGATCTTAACCGACCCTCATGACGCCTAACCTGGCCCTGATTGACCTCACGACGCCTAACTTGACACTAACCAGCACACGGTCTCTGATACTCAGAGACTTGTCTCATTGAAATTTGTACAGAAAGTATTCTATTTTATTGAAAATGCCACAAGGGTTATATTCTATAATGACTCGGTAGCAAGTAACTTTTTTTTATAAATTTGATGAAAAATATTTCCTGACGAAATTGAAGCGGGATTTATCGTGTAGGGTCGGTTAGGGCTCAGGTTAGGCGTCGTGAGGGTCGGTTAGGGTTAGTTTTAGGGTTAGTGCAGTCATTCTGAAGCTGGATTGATTAACAATAATTTTCAATGAAAAATGGATGAAAAATATTTGCTGACGAAATAGAAGCGGGATTTATCGAACAAATTCTTGCCTAAAGAGAAGCTGGATCGATTAAAAGGATTCTCGGCAAACTAGAACTTGTATTTATTAAAGATAACAACGCTGCAACGTTAGTTCTTGGTGTCTACCGAGTCATTCTAGAACGTCTACCGAGTCATTATAGAACTCTACCTGCCACAAGTATAGATTACGGGCTTACATTTGAAATTATAGACATGGTGAACTTACTATTGCAGCTTCATTATTTGAATTGCCAGCTTTATCCGTTGCACAGATTGCCCACTGGAAAAACTGCCAATGAGAAGACGAGACAATGCGCGTGTTGTAGACTCGGCAAAACATGCACACAAGATAACATGCGAATCAGACGACGTGGTTCATCTTAAAAGGTAGGGTGCGCTTCCATTCTTTGCTGCACTGCAAGCCATATTGAAGTTCACACTTGTAATTGTCTGACGAAGATACATGTATACACACTTGAAAGAAATACCTACCATTTGCACTTTAGATTGATGTCTACTGGAAACTGCTTCTTTACATCTCACACATTTATGATTAATTGATGTAATGGTGTTGCCGAAGACACTTGTTTTTCCAGATTCTCGTTTAGAGTGCCTAACATAAATTCTTTTTACTGCTGGGGTTTAAAAATTTACCTTTTGGTAAACAAATGATGTACTAATGACAATAGCACCTGATCGGACCAATATATCTAAAATAATGCAAAATACAAACACGTAAAATATTCTGACTCTGGTTACACTCTTTGTATGAGTTGCTATATTTGCTGCTGTTGCTCATCTTTCAGGGCTGATGGCGTTGAAAAGCAGTTTCGATTCAAATGCAAAAAGTGAGCAAACATCATTCTTTAAATTTTAGTTTTTTCCATTATTAGCTAATCTTGTAATCTTGTGGGGTGCGGTGGTGTGGTGGTGAGTTCAGTGCCTTGGAGCCACAGGGTTCCAGGTTTGAATCCACCTCAAGCCGCCACATAGAGACCGTGAGCAAGTCTTTCACTTGCATTTGCTTGTGTGCTTCGACGTGAAACTTCGATGTAGTGTCCGCGATGTAATCACGAGTGCCACTGAGTGGGGAGCTTGAAGTGGGCGCTATAGCAAATGCAAGAAATAAATAAGTAAATTAAATAAAATCAGTTTAAGAGTTTAAGATATTATGCTTCAGAGTGTATTGCTTGCTGTTTGTTACATTGTTCGGAGTTTCCTAAAGTTCTCTTAAGCAGTTAAAGGACTTTGCTAGATAGGGTAGGTTGTCTTAGGTAGATCTACATAAAATCAGCTTTGTTAAAATTTCAGCAGTTTAAACAATTCCAGTATTCCATTAATATTACCATCATTTGTTAATACACACTTTTTAAAACTTTGTGGTAACGTCGCTTCATTGGTATGCACAAACTCACTGACTTAAGTTGGTGACAGTGGTCTTGATAGCACTTCTGAGTAGATGCCTGGATGACCTGGTGCTACATAAATTTCACAACCTAACTAATGAAATGTATGCGCTAGTGTTCCCGCATGTCAAAGGCTACATTGCTTCACTGTACAGGGTACATTTCTATTGTACCATTTAGATGCAAGTCATCGTCATAGCATTTGTTTGTTTCTGCACTGATTATACTGATGAAGAAAAATACTGCATTCATTGCTAAACCAACGTGTGTTATTTCCGATAGATGTGGCCTCTGGCTCTACTACCGCCATCGTGACAGTAACTTAATTACGTACATCGTTGAAAATGCTCTGATCAAGAGTGGGGATGGACCATCAACCACAGATGTCTACAAGCAGATCGTTGAACCTAAGAAGGTAGAGTCATGGTGATGGCCTTGCGAACAGTTACCATATTTTAACTACAGTTTCTGACATAGACTGTTATTATGCATTGGTATGTATTTGTATGTATGTGCGCTTACTATAGCGCCCCTTCAAGATTGCCACTCAGAAGCACTCTCAGCTACAGCGTGGCCACTGAATCGGAGTTTCATGCCGAAGCACTGAGCAATTGCTCAGGGTCCTTACATGGCAGATTGAGGTGGATTCGAATGTGCAACCCTCTGGCTGCAGGGCAACGAACATACCCACTACACCCCAGCATCCGTTTGGTTGATTATGCCAGTGCAGATTTATTATTTTAGTTTAAAGCCTTGCATGTGTATTCTGATATAATTAAGCATTTTTTAAAACAGAAACTTTGTTTGGCTGTTTTGAGGGTACTATTTAATTAATTAGCAGTGCCTATCAGTGTAAAAGATGAGTTTTGGATAATATATTCATTCATTCATTCAGAAACTTATATAGTGCCCCTTCAAGAAACTACTCGGAGGCGCTCCCGACTCAAGCATGCCCAAACAGAAGTTTTAAGTTTAGTGAGGAAGGATTGTGGTAAGTTCCAGGGCGTAGACGCAGCTAAGGCCATTCCAGACGACTGGGCGAGCCACAGAGAAGGCTCGATTCTTCATGGTTGCAGTGGAAGCAAAGGGAACTAAGAGGACTCCCCTTTTCGACAGAGCATAGGGGACGACGCCATTGGATACCCAACGTGATAGACATTGAAAGCACGCCTCAGACTTTAGTTACGTTACTGATAATATTTAGATCCTGTTGAAACATCAAATTAATTATCTACGAAGAAAAGTGCACTTGCTGTTCAGCTTTGATTTTAAGTATTTCTAATTGATTTGTTTATCTCAGTGTTGATAAAAAAAAACTGTTGTGTTGACAGGTCATGGTTACAAAGCACACGAAGAACATGGGAAAATTCAGCTCCGTTACCGTCTCAACGGTTGACGAAGAGGAGGATGAGATTGAAGCGGTTAGTGCTTTCACACCAGTATTTACAAGTTTAAATGAAGCATGATGAAGGGGTGTTTAAGTCAAATTTTTATTGTACATAAATTAAATAAAGTGCTTCATAGAATGGCCCCAGGGCTGTTTTTAAGGAATTTTTAGAACTGCACAGCCCCTTCTTTCCTTTCCCAACCTCCATGGTAAATTACTTCCAATCGGAGGACAATGACCTTTTTTGCTAGTTTTAACTGTACAAATGTGCTTCTACAACTGCACAAATACATTTAGAACTGCACATTTTGTGTACAACTGCACGTTAAAAAGCCCTGATTGGCCCTTCAGCACCTCTCGTATGGCGCCTACCTTAGGTATAAATGATGAGTTTATAAAAATTAAAGTAACCTTAATCCAAGCATTAGTTGTACTTTCTCAGAACTAATGTCGGCAACGACTGTAATAAGCGCGCAACTTTACAGTTTGCAAGGAGTTAGTAATATTGAGCATATTTCCATAGTATGCATTACTTCCTTATAACGTTTGTATTTTGAGCCATGTCTTCGTGCATATGTCAATGTCATGCTAATATATTTGTTTGTATTGGTAAGCAGGCATAACTGTATCTATGAGAGAATCAGTTATGGAAGCATTGTGGTCTGAATGACCTGAATACATGGCAAGATCAGTAATGGTAAATTGTGATTATTACCGTTATTACTATTAAGATACTTATATCGGATTAATTTACGAACTCACAACAAAAGCGCGGGTTTCTTCAGTGCATGCAAACTGAATATATTAATGACGATAAAGTGAGAGCGAAGTATTTGACAAGCTGGCAAGTACCAGCATTTGAAAAGCCATAAAACCCATTAAACTTCCTTTGGTTTTTGTACAAGCATCGTTTGTTTTACAGAAAGAAATTGCGGATTCTTACGCAGCGAATGCGAGGGTGATCGAAAAGCAGTTGCTACGAAAAGGTTTCAGCAAAAGGAAACTTCTGGAGCAGGTACAGTTGTGTAATAAATGTTTCCATCAGTTACCGACTTCTTTTTGGCATATCTGCTAATGGCAGTTGAAAATTTATATAGCACAACTCAAAGAGGTGATGCTGTTCGTTTTGGTATTTGCTTTCATGACGATATCACTTGACACTTTCAAATCACTGCTCAAGATCTCCAATGTATTTTCTTCTTTCAAATTTTAATTCTTTCCGTTTATCTAGCCTGTTGAAATTTTAATAGTCAGTTTTATATTGTGTTTGTTTATTATTAGGACTCTGTTCTTTCAGTTCTTAAAGCACTTCTTGTTGAAGAAAAACAACAAATGAAATGAATGAATTCTAACTAATACGAGAATGCTTTGCAGCGCTCTTATGTGTGTTTTGTTGAATTATAGGCTGAAGATGAGGCCAAGAAAGCCAGGCCGAAAGGAACGCTTATCGACATGATGAACAAGTAGACCCAGACTCATCTACGAACACGAGGAACATCTAGACATTGGTTTCAAATGCGGACGTTAAGCGATGGTTATTGATAAAGGGGTTGTTCGTCAAAGAAGTTTACAGAGACGAGAGGGAGTGTAGACAAGGGGCGGGGGCATGTCCCGGTCTAAATTTGGTGGAGTTTTTGCAGTACGACTACTTTAAATACTAACTTCAATTTAGCCCCAGCTGTAGTTGTGCAATATCAGCACGGTTGCAAGGGATTGGGGGGGGGCATTGCCAAGTGCAGACAAGGGACAGATGGGTTAAAACTTAAAAGGAGGGCATTTATTTACAGACCATCCCCCTCTGTGGGTGATTTATTAATACCCCAAACAGAACTTCCGAGGACTTGATAATACCCACAGTTTGTTGTGTCGGAAAACCGTTAATATTCTGTCAATTTAGAGATAATTGGAGTGAACAGAAAGAGCAATGTAAACAAATTTCTTCGCCGACAGATTTGTTTCTATTTTCTAAAGCAGGAAGTTTAAAGCTGTACAAATTGAAAATTCCCAAAAGCTGTAATCTGTTAAATGGTGTTGACAATTTATAACCAGTCATTGCATGCTTCAAATTACATTGCTGCTGGGTTAAGCTAACGTAAAGGTTGGTTCTTGTCTATTCTTCAGTCAGACCTGTTCTTTAACTATGCTAAAAAGGTATAAAAAAAGCTGCCAAGTGAGCTGTTTATTACTCTAAAATTGGTGTGCACTGTGGTGCTATATAAATGTATAGAAACAATACACTGAAGTAACTTGAATGAAGACAAAAGACAATAGATTCACAACAACAGGCTGTTCAAGATACTGCCAACAACTGCCAACGAGGTTGGCATTGGAAGTTTATTTTCGTAGTAAAACTTCAACATAAAAAGCAGCTATAGTCAACTTAAATTCACGGCACCACATCTAGATATCGGCCACATGCATTGGGAAACTGCATAAACCACAGATAAGAAGCACAATTCAGTTGTTTAAATGCTACAGTAAAACTGCCTACGTCAACGTCTGTCCATTCCTCGTTTAAGCCGTCTGAAAGCGACATCCCAAATGCCACAGTTTTAGAACTTGTACGAAGTAAGGTTGCCAAGAAAAGGGATGTTGTTATGCAAGGCTCTTGAGTAGAGATTTTTTCACTTTTAACACACATCAATTTTTAATGTGCACAGTTAAACTGCAGTCTCAACGGCACATGCAATGCTCCTGTAAGCAGTGCAATGACCTCCCCAGATTCTGACCTGCCACTGGAATGAACCTGGCCATCGCATACTTGATTTGATTAGAGTGCCTGTCAATAAGCAGGTCTCCCTGAGGCAGCTTTTGTGCGGATCTTTTTACAAATTTTGAAGATTTCCATTTTCGTTTACGCAGAAAATCACACTAATTTGAACAGTAACGGTACAGTGTATTGTAACAACCAACTAAATCTAGATAGACAATGAGATTGACTGCTAGACTGTCAACGTTTACTAGGCCAGTGTTCTAACCGAAACCATTTGATTCAGGCAGTGGTATAATATGTACAGCAAGTTTATTACATGCACATCCTTTCTACAGAATACAGATATCTTAATTAATGAGACAATGCAACTTGACAACAGCCAAGTGAAGACCTGCAACCATAGGCGTACGAGGTGGGGTCCAGAGGGGGCAAATGCCCCCAAAATTCGGGCAAATGTGTTTTTCGGGCAAAAGAGGCACGGATGAGTAAAAAAATTTGAAAATTCTTTTCGGGCAAAACAGGTACGGAAGGATTTTTTCGGGCATGCAGGGGTAAAAAAAAATTCCGGACGGGAAAATCCTAGGAATTTTGGGCGGATGACTAAAAAAAAGGTCGTCAGATTTTCCGGGCAAAAATTTTTTTGCCCCCCCACTGCCGAAATGTCCCGTACGCCTACAACATCAATCCACATACTGAAAGAGGAGGATAAGTCATCTAATGGAGAAACTTAGATGGAAACCAGGAAGTGCCTCTGGGATGCTTCAGTCTTTTAACAAGATGCACTTTAACCCTTTAAAGCTGAGAGTGGTTAGTTTTACACGCACTTCAGTGCACGCTCGTCGTTACAGCGTTAAGAAGCATGCACAATACAATGAAGACACATCAGAAGAAACATCAACAATGACCTTCAGTGTGTTGGCTTCAATGATAAAACTTCACTTCTATGGTACATCTGGAATAATTACGCCTATGGCATCAGACAGTTGCTACAATGCTAAACCGTTGTACACAACAAATTCTACGAATGAATGCATACCACGCTCTCTAAAGCACACAAACACACACACACCGGTATGTATGCATGTATGTGAGCATTTCTCTACAGCACCTGTGGGCAGGTCATAAAAGAGCAGCAACATGGCTGCCTGACAGCCCTAAACATCTACCTACAGCCAGAATGAGAAAGAAGAGTTCACAGATCTCAATTACAGGACTTAATAGTTGCTGCATTGACTTATCATGGTCGCAACGCTGCATGTTACGCCTCAGACATCAGAATGACCGTGAAAAAAGAAAACACAAACAACCAAGCGAATAGAAAAATTCACAAGAACATTTCTCCCTACATTGTAGTCGTTCTCTTAATTATATTAATTATAATTCTTTTTATCTCATTTACACCTGTCAAATCGATGTCTGAAATTCTAAACTTAGAATAATTATGCGTGTGTATCACTCTTCCATAGCACCAATATCCAAACACCAAAAAGCCGCATTCTAAATGGCTTGTTTTGTTCAAATTTTTTAGAACTAAACTAAGGGCACAGTTCCCATGTTGAACATAGGCTCCAAGGTTGTCTCAGACTACTACACAGTCATTAATATATTAAAGCTGCAAAACTATACAATATATATATAATATATATAGTGAATATATGTATGTATATTTACACATGCAAACAAGCAAACATTTATATACATACAGTGTATACAACTATACACAAGTACTTGCACATATATGTAACCCATATTGTTGTATAATAAATAAAAAATTAGTCATTATTATATAAAAGCTGCAAAAGCATACACAAGCTGATAGTATGTCTCAGAATTCCTGTGAGCCTGTGTGTAATAAATATGTACACAAACCAAATACATGTGCATATATATACGTACCTTGACACACAAAGACAACATAGCACTGGCACATATTAACATATAATGCCTTCTTAAACACACAACAGACTTTTTTAAGTGAAGCCGGTTGACATGCAATGTTCCTGGCATTTGAAAGAGCATTTGAAAGCAACAGTTCTCATATACAACCGTACAACCAACGTCTGTTCTCAAAGCCCCCTGCAGATAAGTGAGTATCAACTGTCTTAGTTTAAATACTGTACGAGAAGTCGACTACAATTAGTAGAATCCAAATGCAGGATAGTGCACGTGCACTGAACTATTAATCTTATTATTAATCACGCACAATCCAATGACCAAGCATCGTACAAGTCTTAACCATTGTTAGTCAAGGATTTGCTCAAGGTCCCTGCACACAGTAACCAGTTCAGAGGTGGTTCAAACCTGTTCCCAGGCATTACAAGGCTAGTGTTCAACTGCCTTGAAGTCCAAACGTGAAACCGAAATGTAACAAGAAAACAAAAGAAAGCATTAAAACTTGTGAATGGGAGCTGCCTGCTCAAGCACATTCCCTAATGAAACGAGGCGACTCGCAGGGATCATTAATTATCACATTTATACAATTATCCATTTAAGGGAGACGTGAATAACAATCACAGTAAAACTGCTGGCGATTTCCTATTTCACGTTGAATGTACAGCGCAGCTCAAGTTACTACAGATACTTATGCGTATACGAGATCACAATGACCTAGGCTATACAACTAACAGTTTTTTCTAGCTGAGGTAGAAATAACATCCCTCAGCAATAAAAACAGGTAGAGAGGCTACAGAAGAACACCTCTGTAAAATAAGATTCATCCCTTAGTAACTAACACCTTAAGGTAGTAACGTGGCACTGAACACAAGGAGAAATCAGATTTCACTCCCAATTTTGGTAGCAGAAGCAGTACTAAACAAACTTCCAATTGCAATTCACTGCAGCAAAAATTAACCCTTCTGTCACAATCCAGAGAGAATTGCCCAGTTACAAATTAATACCGGTTCAGTAGTGTTTAATATTGCACGGCTTGTTGCTGTTGTTATAGCGTTAATTATTTACACATGTTACCATAAGAAAACTCATTCTTATCAGTGTCGTTAACTTAAAGATAATAAACTCGGAGCGCAAGATACATCACACGCAGCGTCTCAACTTTCCGTAGTTCTAAACATTTCGCTTGTATCGGACTTCAAGTAAACTTCTGGGAGACGACAAAGAACAACAATTAATAATAGAATCGAGACTCTTAGAATACTAATGGTTTTCTCTAATTAATATACTACGCAGAAATTTACAAATGGAAACAACAAAGAACCCAGAGTTATGTACAAACAGAGCGAGAGTGAGAGAGAGGTATGGTCATTGACATGTTAATACCCATGAGAAGAAAAAATAGGCAGCTCATCAAAAATCAAAACATCTGTTAAAAGCAAGTAACAAAATGCCGAACTTTGATCTGTAGATAGCCGTTTGAAGTACTTATACATTGGTGTTCAGATGCTTATTTTTCTTCCTCTCGGCCACGTTTGATTACCTAGAGTCAGTCTCTGCATTCGATCCGTTCGGCCGCACTTGCCAACAGCGGCCGTCAAGTTACCGGCGTCTGTCTTGGACCGCGTTCCTGGCAGATGGTGCAGGCCACAGCCGATGGCGTTCTCGGTCTTAATGATCTGCCCGTTGCCTGGACCGCTCTCACCTTTTGTGCTGAATTTCTGGACAAGGTCGTTAAAGTTTCGCGAGCGAACGTGAATCACCTGTGAGCCGGTTTTGTCCTTTGATGTTGGTGTGTCATTTTCGTAGGCATGTACCTCGATGACACAGTTGAGTGTAAGTTGCACCTCTCCAGCCTTGTTTGGACCAGTCTTCGTGCCACTCTGCGATGCAGTTCTCTTGCCTGCATCTCCAAACTTACACTGGGGTGTAGCCCCGACGTTGGCGGGTGCCACGCGGCTGCCGAAACCCGTGCAGTGCTGTCCGATCTTCGTCGCCCGTTCCCTCTTCTCATTTCGAACGTTCTGCGAGGAGTTCTTGCCCTGGTTGCTTTCGTTGGTTTTCTCCTTCCCCTTGCCGGCATCGCTACTCTTGCCACCTCTGGACCCGCTCTGAGTATTTCCCGAGATGGCTGGCGCCCTTCCAGGCCCTCCGCTGCTGAAAGGACTCGGTCCAGACGGCGCTCCGTCCGTGTCGCTGGAATGTTCGCTGCTGTCACGTCGGCGAAACTTCTGCTTCGTCATGTCCGTCTGGATCCGGCTCAGGTCGACCTCGTCCGTGTCGCTTGTGTCTGAGCTGCTGCAGCTCGTCGCTCGCTGCCCGGCGATCGGCCGCATCTTGTGCAGCCGTTCGAACTTCCTCATCACCTCCGGCGACACGATGGCCTGCGAGACGGTCGCGTTGTTCTGCTGGCGGAATGTGTGCGACCTGGAGCCGCTCAGCTCCTCGATTCCGCCCTCCCCGTCCGACTCACACTCCTCGCAGATCTCGTTGAGGAGCTGCGGCGAGCTGTGAACGCTGAAGAGAGGTCGGCCGGTCATCGTGTTCGGCCGGGTCGGGGGAAGGAGTCGGGGCGACGGGACTTCGAGAAGCTCGGGAGAACGGTGGCGGGTCTTGGTGTCGTCGGACGATGACACCGACGATGACGCTGACGACGTCGGAGATTCTTCCTTCAGTCGACTGTCGGATAGCGACTGTCTGATGTTGAGACGACGGGGGTCGGCGTTGGCCTTGTTGCCTCCGGTCGTAAGGTCCTCGTTGATTTGGGGGCAACGACCGGGGTTGTTGACCTTCTCTGGAACGCTCGGAGGAGTGGAGCAGGCGCTCGGTGGGGACAAATCGTGTATCAGCGGACATCGGCAGGTGTTGCCCTTATCCAGATGACCAGAAGTGCCAACGCTGGGCGGAGATGGATGCGTTCCAGGCGGAGAGACGAGCGAGTCAAACGGAGTTCTTTGCCGATCGCCGCTAACCTCGGAATCGGGCGACTTAATTCTGTGGAAAAGTCAATAACCATATTTTATCAAGTAAAGTTTGAAAGTCTGAATCACTTTTCGGAGTCAGACCTTGAATTACTTAAACTCTGTTTACACATTCGTCACATTCTACAATTAGAATAACTGCAGTTTAATTACTACACATCACTCAACTGAACCTACAATTTAGATGGACTGTTCTTCAACACTGATAACTGCAAGCCAAAGAACATGGTATCGGTGTGTTATTGTATAGCTATTAAATTAGAATTTTCTGATAGTAGTAAATCTGTTTGGCAGAACAGTTTTTATATACCAGTGAACAGTATTATACATTCAATGTAATGTTAATGTAGCAATGACAATTTTCAAAGCATCTTCAGTAGCAAGTCACTTTCTATTTAACGAATCAACTCATTTATTACTATTCTATTAACAACAGTAACAATGTTATTTATTAAAATGGCAGACTCCATTGTATTGCAGGCTGTCTCTTCTGTTAGAAATTAAGATTTATATCTTCTGTCATATGCACGCTTGTGAATTGTTTCAATTGCATAACTGTACACTGTAACCGGTTGCGGTCTGTCAACTGGATTGTTCAATAAAGAAAATGCTAGTATTATTATTATTATGAAAGAAAGACTATATAGACTGAAGTGCACACCTGGCAACAGCAATCACCTATACAAAAACGGTTTCATAATAACACACACTGTCACACATGTTAGCATGACACAAACGTGGCAAACACAACTACTTGGACAAAACTTAATGAAAAATCCGTAGAGTACGGGTCAATTTTTTTAATCAAATCTAAAAAACTAATAAAAGAATGAGGAGACACCAGGAACAAAAGCCCTACCTTGGTGACAGTGCCAGTGGAGACAATACTGGCTTAAGATCAACTGAACTCTGTTGACAGGTGTTCTGCATTGTCAGGTTTTCATTGCGTTTCCTCAACAGTCGCTCCGCCAGAAGATAGTACGTTGCCGTTATGTAGTTGTACTCGCTCTGCTCTAGACACCTGCATCAGTTTTATCACACCAGAATAATAAATAATAATAAAGGTATTATTAT
This sequence comes from Lumbricus terrestris, assembly GCA_949752735.1. Classification (NCBI taxonomy): domain Eukaryota; kingdom Metazoa; phylum Annelida; class Clitellata; order Crassiclitellata; family Lumbricidae; genus Lumbricus; species Lumbricus terrestris. Next base: position 30,084,918 of record OX457051.1, read on the forward strand.
TATTATTATTGAGTTTTTATACAGCGCATCTTCAAGGAAATTTACTCAGAAGCACTCCCATTCCAACCACGGCTAAATAAGGCAGTTTTTAAGTGAGAAAGCAACATAGTGGTGTGACCTCTAGGCACCAGGCAGAGTGCAACAGGGCCAGCCACTGAGAAAGAGCGCCACTGCATTATAGCAATTACGCAAGCGAGGCCAAGAGCTCAGCTTGATCAGCCAATCGGAGAGCAGATCGCTGCCGGACATCAGAACTCAGGGCAGATACTTGAGACAAAAGAATCTTACAAGCAACAAATGACCAAGTATTTAGAAAAACCTGCAGGCTTCATAGACAGCACAAAGCATTTCTGAAAAATTCTGTAAACTTCATAGACCTAATATCGCAGACTGCAAGAGTTACGCAGTGATAATGTTCAAGACAAAGTCTCCCGAATGATAATCAAGCAGCAAACCCAATATGTATGGTAAATACGAAGCAAAAGCCTGGCCTCAGTCAGTAGTAAATGACAGAAAGAGCGCATGGGGACAAGACAATCAAGAAACGGAAAGTTCTGTTCATGATCTAAGTAAAGGCTGAGATTTAAGGCGAACAAGTTCTGGAAGATGGCTTCACAGCCATGGCGAGTAGCACCTGGAATTGCATGCCCACCAGACTACGATGTCTGTAGTCAAGCAACACTGGCACAGATCTTAAAGATGGCATAGAATGGAGATAGAGTCAATAGATAGCCTGATAGATTTTCATAATAAAACAATCTGGACCTCCCACTCAGACATTCGAGTACTAGACAGTACTCTGAGTACTGGCTGATGAGAAAAGTCAGCCACTCAGCGCTGCATACTTAGGAAAGTGCACCTCTTAACATTTCCTTGGTACCTTTCAGCATCTTCACAGCACTTGGCTCACTTAAACGCAACGCACGACAGTTAGAATGATATCATACCGTCGAATGAGAAAGCCAACCATTCAGCACTGCGTACATACTACATTAGTGCACATCTAAACATTTCCTTGTTGCCTGTCAACAACTTCACAACCGTACAGTTGTGAAGTTCTAAATAAACACAATGCACGCCTGTTAGAATGCACAGTTCAGCACGAACGACGTACTCTAGAATTTCCTGCTTCGTGGCGATGTTTCCGTCAACAATCTTCTGCACGATGTACGCTTGGTCCTCGTCCTGCAGAGCCTCCCGACAGACGAGTGGCACCTGCGGCAGGATCATCGGACTGCCGCTGTCCATCCAAGGGTGACGTACGATGTCCTCCAGCGTCGTTCGCTTGCTTGGATCCTTCACGAGCATACGACCGATCATGCTGAAACAGACAGAATCCAATCCAACAGCAATTAAAGCACTTGAAGACAAAGAAGATCTAATATCCTAAAGGCAACCTTAAAGACATTGAACAAGAGGCTTCATTCTCTGAGCGTCAGCTTTAATATGAGGGTGCATGGCTAGTGCCCTACTCTGCCGTCTAATCCTCCCATCAACAGTGAACAGCTGATGTAATCCGTTTAATTATATAGCTCAGGTTGTTAGACAGGTATGTACAGCAGAACGAAAATCCTGAATTAACCAACTGGAACAGACACAATAATCGAACAGCAATTAAAGCACATGAAGGGGAGAGAAGATCAGTACCCAAAGATAAGCCCCAAGAAGCCGTAGACATAGATAAGAGGTTTCATTCTCTGAACCTCAAGTTATGAGCGTAGGATGTATGGCTAGCACTCTACCTTGCCATCCGATCCTCCCATCTACAGTGAACAGCTGATGTACTTGGTGTAATTATAATTTTACAGCTCAGTTTGCAAGACTGCAACAGCAGAACAGAAATCTTCAATCATCAAACTGCCTGGCTGCGATTTTGAGCCCGTAATCGGCAATCAAATCTCAGTGTCATTGATGCATGGAAGAATTTCCATAGCACAATCATTTTAATAATTTGAATAATGCATAATTTGATGACTGCCTTAACAACCTTCTACAGAAAACCCAATCACCCAAAACAGTTCCTGAAGCTAGTCTAGTGAAATTTATATAGCACCAATCCAAGCAAACTAATCAGAACTAGCCTACAGTAAATGATGTTAGAAGCCATAAAGGGCAGAAATGTCATTAGTACGGAAGCTCATGGGTGACATGCGATTATTTTTATTGATCTAGTGCGAACTAGATAGTATCTAGTGCGCACTAGATAAATAAAAACAATCGCATGTCACCTATGGGCTTCCCTACATTAGTGAGCAAAATAACGCACAAAAAACCCAGACAAGTCACCAGTGACACACACACACGGCCAAGCTAAACCAACAGACTCCTGTTTAAAGCTGACAGATAGCATCATGCTTGACATGAGCTGCATTCATAGCGTGGAGTGACAACAGGTGTCAGTGTCTGCAGCATATAATAACTCCACCACCAAGTGGTAAGAGGTGGTAGTTGATCCCATGCAAGGTAATTTCTCAAGCTGTCAGGTCCACATAAAACAAGTATTTATCATCTGCCAGAATTCATTCAACAATTTGGATAGGTTAGAGTTCACTTCGCTGAGTTTACCAGTCAGTTTGAGGCTGGAGTGCTGAAGCCAAAACGTAATGTCAAGGTCACTTAAAAGACCCGCATCATGCCTCTTCATTCAGCACAAAAATAACCCGGATCCAGACAGCATGTAGGCCTACATAGACCCATAGTCTTGAAACTTGATCACACATAGTTCTGAAATTGATCACACATCAAAACAAGCCTGTCTTCCCCTCTCCACCCATCCCTAATGCAGGACCTACTACGCCATGGGGGGATGGAAGCAGACTGCTTCCAATTTGGGCCAGGGGGGGAAAGGTTTTCCCCCTAATGATAAAGTTGAGTATAGAAGATTTCCTCCTGAACATTTTCCCCCGGTATTCCCCATGGCATCTGTCATGCTCTCTCTCACAACTAATAATTCGGCCTTATTACATTAATTGTTAACATTTTGTTAAAGTATAAATTATTGTATCTACTGAAACTGCATTGGTTTTATAATATAGGTCTCAAATAAAATGAACGATATTTTAAGAATCAATTTTAGAATTTGAGGACTTATTGTAGCATGTTATTCATAGTGTAGACTAAGAATGGACACGATATTCAGGCATTGTTTGAGGACACATTGTAGTATGTTACATATATAGTGTTTACAGTTCAAACTGACACTTGTATTAATATCTGATGAGTCTAGGGTGACCCTGCCTAGCGGAACCTTATGTTCCTTTGGGTTTACCCATTGACGCCAACTGCACATGAATGTCTAATCTGTTGATTGCATGTATCATGTTCTTGGTAATCAATAAATATATTGATTGATTGATTGAATTTTAGCGATATGAGGCAAAGAAGCAACAGTAAATTAGTAGCCTACTTTTGTTTATAGCAAAGGTTTTTAGTCTGTTTAAGTAAACATTAATCAAGCAATAAAAGCTTGGTTGCTCAACAATTTAAGTTCGAAATCAAATAAAGCAAATGACTTAGATCTATAAATTCCTCCCTCAAACATTAAAGCGCTATTGAAGTCTGTACAAATGCAAATTGCTTACACTTTTGTAGCCTACATTTGAGGGAAATGTTCGAGGGAATTGTCCTATTGAAACGCTCTGGTGGAATCCAGAGAGGAAATTACGGGGAGTGGTCCTGGGAAATGTCCATGGGATCTGTTTGGATCAGAAAATGGATGTTGCTGAGTATTGTACAACTGACAGTAGACTACTCAATTTGATATACCAAAAGAAATTGATATTTTACTGAATGCTGGACTTTTTCAAACTTCACAGGACTACTACAGTGTTTAACGCACTGCTAACCCATAATGGGAAATTTTCGAATGTTACCATTATATTGTGCAAATTTAAACAAATTAAATCATGGGGAGGCGATATTTTATGATATCCTAAACCATGTGTCTGAGCATTAATTCACGAGCAATTTTGTGAAGATGATAGCTTTAAGAGGTACAGTTACAGCGTGCAAATCCAAAAAAGTGAAATTTTCATGACTTTATCGTTCATAAACAGCTAGCAAACAGGGAGCCTAAAACATGCGCTCTAGTCGATGACAACAGCTAAAAATGCGTTGGTTTCTGGGGCTCCGCCCCAGACCCCGCTGGGGAGCTCACGACGCTCCCCCAGACCCCCTAGTCGGTACGGGCTTCGTGCCTTCGGCACTCGCAACTTCGCGCCTTCGACGCTTGCGATATAGACAAAAAGTTTCTGTTAGGGGGGAATGCTTCCACCTCTCAGGGGGGGATAGTAGGCCCTGCCCTAATGCAATCATGTAAACATGATAATACGCAAAGAAAATATCATCCCAAAGAACAAATCCTCAGCAGAAAATGAAGATGATTCCATCATGAAGAACAACAAAATCCAACATGTCAGTAACATAATTGACCAAATTCTGCTGCAAGACAAAATAATTGGCTGAAATGACATGGAAAACACTCAGCCAATGACATTCATTCATTCATTTGTGCAGCCTTAGTTGTACAATATAGCTTCATCAAACAGTTATGCCTTGGACAGTAGTTTAAGAGGTTCTTCAAATGCACTGCACAATTGCCTGTATACACACTCAGGGTGTGATTACTGATTGTCGTTTTCACAAGTTCATTCTATATATTTTCAGATGCAAGGCTGCTTGAAGGTATACGGTACTCAGACGTTCTAAGTGGGCTTAAAACACTCCCCCATCTCTTTATGATGCTTGTGCAATTGGTAATCTATCATTCAACATGCTAAAACGAGTGGAGTTTTAAAGCCAGAGAAAAGTTAGGATCTCAGTTCTGCAATGCGATATATTCAGTTTTATAACAAAACTGCTGTCTGTAGTCTTTGCAGCTTGATAGGTGAGCACTGAGCTGGGTTGACAACCAGTATTGGAGCACACTATTTAAAACCTTTCACCACCTGCATTTAAAGTCTGGCCTCATTGTTGACATACAATTTTTTTACAGGAGAACTATAACCGGGGTTATATAGTATATACTTCTAATAGTTGTTTACACAACTGTTATACCCATATTCATTCCAAACATAGAATAGCAGGCATGTGCCTCAGAAGATCAGGTGACTTGAATGTACAAGATATCAACCCAGGGGTTGATTCGTCTATTAAAAATGTCAAGAAAATTGGGAAAAGGTTTGTAAAAAAGTTTGACAATGCTTGACAAGAGGGCTATAATACAAATTGAAACGAACAATGCAAGAAATGAAAATGCAACAACTAGAGATTATGTCAATTAGAGCTCAGACAGAAAGTGCAGACGTTGTTAGTGGCGAATGGTTAGACGAGTACTTCTTTGGCATTACATTTCCACACACGTAACTTATGGCAATAGTAAATAAGCTGCTTTGTCCATTTAACTATTAAAATAGAAGGGAAGATGATAGCAGCTACACAAAAACTGGTGTCCAGTTTTAAATAGTTAATTCTCCAAAATAGAATTACACCTTCAGTCACGCTAATTTTGAACAATTTTCAAATTAATCCGGCATTACAGTTGGGGTCATTGAAAGATTTTTCTGAATGGGAATTATTTGTGGAATAATTTCATTAGGTCTGTGAATGCTTGACAGTTGTTGACAAAGAGGATTGGGGGAAGGGGGTACAATACAGCCTAAAGTTTGTTGACATACTTAATCATTAATTATACACAATGTCAGATGATTCAGACAAAGTCCACAGATAAAGTCCTTTCCATAAAGTTCTAGTTATTAATCTGTTTATAAATCTGTTTCAGAGTTAAAGATCTTATGCTTTATGGTGGATTGAATTCCATTTGTTATGTTGTTCTGTGTTTTAATATTAAGGCTCGGTTAAACATTTAAAAGACTTTTTCTACACACTGCAGTCATCTATAGATAAAATCTGTATAAATCAGTTCTGTTAAAATTTCAGTAGCAAAGAATTCCTGAATTCCATTACACAATACAATACAACTGAAATTTGATATCGCCCTCCTTACAAAGCACAGAAGTGCACACGCTACAATTTTATTATCAACTGTGCAACTGCAATTGTATTTGACCAGAGTAGTTGTGGGTGAAGGACGTGCTCAAGGTCCCTACACAGTAATTGCCTCGGACGGGGATCGAACCCGTACTCTCAGCGTTACAGGCCGACCACTCTAACCACTCGTCAACTGTGCCTCCCATTAATAGTGTCTCAATGGACTGAACCCTGGAAGCAACCAGATTGCATAATTCGCATGATCTCGGCCGTGAGAGCCTCTGAGTAGGCATCTTGAAGGGACGCCATATAAATTCTGATTGACTGATTGGTAATTGTTTTGAAGCGCCAACAATTGATGCACGCTGCATAATCATTATGGCACTATAGAAGTTCTAAGATCAGATTAGATAAATGATGAGAGTAATACAGCAGCAAAACGAAGTCAAAGTCAATGTCAACGAGGTCCTGGCTTACTCTTGGCAGTGTGCCGAGATACGAGGTGGCATGTGATAGCGACAGTCCATGATCATCGTCAGCGTTTCGCTGTCATTCGCTTCCTGGAATGGCGGATTCCCGCAAACCAACATGTACAGAATCACTCCGAGGCTCCAGATGTCTGCAATCAAAAGTAAACAATTCGCAATGTTCAGCCACACTTAGAACTTCAAGAATTTATATAACACTCGGCTCAATTGAAACAGTATAAATAATGCAAACAGTAGCTACATCTGATCAGTCAAACTTTATTTCATAAATATCTCAAGTCCTTTTTCTTGCGCTGAGGCTGGGCGTGCCTCTGAGTAGTAATAATACAAATATAACTACATCTGACCAGTCAAACTTTGTTTCATAAATCTCTCAAGTCTTTTTTCTGTCGCGGAGGCTGGGCTGGGAGTGCCTCTGAGTAGATTTCCTGAAGGATACGCTATACAAATCCATATAAGAATGAATTAAAGTAATAAAGTAAACCTTTTAAAGTAAGGTCATGAGCGAAGATAAGATTATTTAAGTCAAGTTATGCATACATTACTGAGCAGTTCCTTATTAAACAGTCGTCAGAGGTATGACCAAGGGAATGAAAAAACCTATCAGTATTTCATGTAATCAGGTCCAGGAGTCAATCTCAACACATAATATCTTGGCATAACACTGAAAGTCAGCAAAAAACATTCACTGAGAAACATTGACCAGCCACCACATGAACCAGATGGATGACCATTAATGCCAGCATATCTGCTGGGATACAACCATCTTCATATATATGTCAGCATGTTCAAGCATGTGAGCACATAAGTATGGATGTTTCAACTAAATATTGAGTATTTTTGTGAAAGTAAATTTAGACCAATAAAAAATTAAAATATAAATCAATTTATAATTCTAGGTATGGTAGCTAGAATAAATTAATAAAGAATAGATCATCTACTATAAAAGAGTGTATTAATGCATGCATATTATAGCATAAAAAGTGTACTGAACTTCTCAGCATTAATTTTGTTGAGTATTATACCGGTAATCATATTTACGTATAATCACAAGAACTGTGTACATTGAAGTTGCCTAAATGATGATGAACTTACAAGCATCACGAACCTCTGTAATAGTCGAATTAAAAAAATGCAGATAATAAGATCCAACTCTTAGGTCATAGGATCTGCCACAAACTTATATATAATTAATTACGGCTCGTGTGCATAAAATTCTAACAAACCAAATCACATTCAGCTTAATGTTTATTTAAAGCTACCTCAATCAGAGCATGTTTCTACAGTAAAACTGGCTACCAACGGAAGATAAAGAAAAGGTCAGCAATAAACTTCAAAGGATCGCTATATAAATTTAGTACCAAGGAATGTTCCCTGCTTAAATGCAAATCAACTTTACCAGCTGCGCTTCCAGCATACAAGAAAAGGTTCTTTCAGAGTATCACTGATAGTCTATCAAGCCACAGCTAAAAATATACTCCCAACGCAATCGCAATGAAATCTCTAACAGAACACTTACAAGACAAACCAAAAACATAACTACCTATCAAGTCTACATGTCTATAGATAGAACATCACCATATATAAATACATAAACAATCAATTAATAATTAATAAAGCACACTGAATCCCTTACCCAACCATCTGCAACATCCACCCATCCATCCATCCACCCACCCATCCATCCATCCACCCACCCACCCACCCATCCATCCACCAATCCATCCATGCCTCAGTACTAATGTTCATTTAATGCATCTGTACTTTATGCCTGCCATAAAACTTGGGCAACACAGCCAAGTCTGATTCTATATTTAAACAGATTAACCACACATGATTCCGCTCACATAGAGCGGGACACTGCTAGGAATTCCAAACTGGCTTGACCCAAACACATATCACTACAGACTTTAAACAAGTCAACAACCCAGCAGCTAGTTCATGGATAGTTGGATACACAACGTGACTATAATACTAGAGAATGTTGGGAACAGCAATACACCTGGGATTGAGAGAGAGCAATAAACCTACATAAAAATACCTTTGGTCGGTGCAAATGCAATTTACATTGTAAATCCTGCACACATCAAAACATTGGCCTAAGTGATTTTTAGGATAACGATGCACAATTTGTCACTTAATAATAATAGTAATAATAGCAAACTTGGCTATAAATAAAGTACACTGCTAATGTACTGCTAGTGGGAAAATGACTGGCCACCATTCCCCCCACAAGACAATGCCTAAATTGAAGAAAAATGAAGGACATTAGCACCGCAGGCTAATGCTGTCTGCTTATGTTGCTTAAGCACTTCCTTTTCTGAATCTTATCCCATTCCATGATTAACATGCAATCAAATCTAAGGACCTATACAGCAGAATAGGTGACAGCTGCTCTCCACAGTTAACCCTTCGATGACGAGAGGTACCAACAGCGACTTAGAAACCAATGCAGCTCTTCATTACAGCGCTAAACCACAAACTACAATCATCACCTACTTAGGCAAGTCTATTCAAATCCAAACTACAAATGGACAGGGAGACGTCACTAAGTACTGTTAAATGGGTTATGCAAATTTCACATCATCATCATCACAACCATTGTGGTCAAGCAAGATCTTGCATTGGTCAATGTCTTGCGCATGCAGAGTGTTGTGTGGCACTACAAACGTTTTCGGATCAAGATTATCATTTGATCACAGTTTCTATTTCTCAGATGTCTGTTTAACTGCAACAGTGCAGTCAAATCGATTCAATAAATTGTAAATTCATTTTAATTTCCCTTCGCTTGTTACATGTTTAACCACACTGCCACATCACAGATGATTAGTGTCGCCTCCTCCTTTATCCAGGCCTGGGACTGGCACTGGCAGAGAACAACCAGTGGCGGAGTTTTAATATATCGGTACTTAAGAGATTTACATAGTGCCCCTTCAGACCATCTATTCAGAATCACTGACAAGCCAACCCCGGCTAAAACGAACAGTTCTAAGAGTAGAATATAGAACGTGGTCTCAAGGGCTCTAGGCATTAGATGTGTTGTCAGGTTGAGTCAGTGTTGACATGCCGGAACGCCACCTATCATTTGTGTCTGAAAGCATGGACCCACTGCTAAGTTACATGTGGTAAGTACTATGCTCACAACCAATGGAGCAGTCAAATCTGCACAGCAGTCAACTTCATTGAACACATGTAGTTTGTCAATTACATGTTTTGAGCAGGATACAGTTAATTAAGATGTACAATGGTGGTCTTGTTGGTTGAAATACATTAACATAGGCTGGCAGCTGAAAACATTGCTCACACAAATTACAATCAATTTCTCTTTCTGGATTGCCTGGTCTGTTGCTGGCTTAGGTGCTTGTCAGATGCTAGGATGCAGCTATCATTTAGTGGGCAACACAATTTGCTGATTAATTGGCAATATAATTATTGCACTGTCAAGTTTACCTGATGAAGTGCAACATGATTACATGACATGTATAATTAATGCATTTTATGTTTGTTATAAAATGCATACATGAATGCATACATGTGTGTGTGTATATATATATATATAATATATATATATGTATGGGCATTTATACAGGGCCTTAATAATAACCTCATGAAGGCACTTAATTAATCATAATTATGTAACATATATCACTCAACTTGGTAGGCAGCTGGTCAGTTTCTTTCCTTGGCCATTGGTTTGGGTCATATACAATGCTGGTCAGAGGCAGTGAAGTAAGACAAACTTGACCCAGACTATCACTTAGAAGGGTGACCAGCTGACCACTCCTGGAATGCCACAACACCTGGGACCTATCACTTAGGGACCCATCACTTAGGGGCCATTCATTCTCCAGGGCTTAGTAAATACCAATCATCCAGCACACTTGATGGCTAAACAAGATCTTCTGTGAATTGATCACACTGCTGTTGATTGTTTGCACTTCAAATCAATAATAACCAGTCAACTTCCAAATCACATGCGTCAACCAAGTGTCTATTATAAGGGCTTGATATTGAAAAGGGTGTCACCGTTACCTTGATTGGCTTCATAGTACAATTACCACAATGAAGAGAATCTCAATTGAACACCAGTTAATTAATTAATTAATTAATTAATGATGAATGACATTTCATAGCTAGAATGTATTGGAGAGGAGATTTGCTGTTCAAGCCACAAATGTTGAAAGTATCCAGGTAAACAACTGGCACAGTTAGGTACTTATTTCAGTGATTTACATTTACAAAATTCACATAGTAATTGCATCAGTTTCTTGATCAAGTGCAATACAAGGACACCAACTTTAATGATTTCCATTTAAATCCTTTCTCCATTACCGCATTACCTGTTTCAAGCAAAACCTTACAAGTCCAACATGTAGAGAATGCAGGAATCCACGATACTGTGCCTGGAAGCCCTGCTGGTTGCTAATGCTACATAAAACAACATCTGTACTGTCGTCTTAAAAATCTAGCATCTCTCCTGCCATGCAAAACAAGGTAACCACTTGTGCAACCAACTGCTTACAGAAGATCCAGTTACCATACTTGTAAGCAAAGTTTTCCATACACGAATCGTAAAAAAACATGTATAATTGTATATGGAATATGGTAAGCAAGCCAGCACTATAGAAATAAGTAATCCATTTTCATAAATTTATTCATAACTGAGATTCAAACAGAATCATTCAAGACAATTACCCAGAGGTGTTCCTGACCACAGCATGGCTAAAAAGGACAGAATTTTTTAGGTTAGAACATGGAGCGAATCAGAGGGAAGAGTAGTTTATTCTTCTCAGCATTAATACTTTCATGCATTTTTATTCAACACTAGTATGAAATGAACACGAATCAATGTTAATGGTGCGGAGTAAAATTTGTGAATTAATGAATGGATCAATGTCCTTTACACAGTGAGAGACTCACACCCATGCTCAGGGTACAACAAGCCAAGCACACTAAACAATACTGTGTCCCACAATCAGTCACACAATACTTTGTCCCACAATCAGCCAAGTCTGTGAACCAAATAACCTACATATATACACAAACATGTAGACCGAGATAAACAACCAAGATGCGCACAGGACTTTCCCACTACTATGAGCTGTATACATGGCCCCTTCTGTCCCTAGCCCTAGATTCTGCAACTTTCTTCCTGTAAACATTCCCTGGGCAAAGTCTTCAGACCCCAATTAAAAGCTCACCTCTTCTGAACCTGTTCATCTGTAGGCTGCTTTGTGCACTTAGGCCTCATATTTACTTTAAAACCCATTTACCCTTCAATATGTCATGCACACATACCTTAGCAGTAACCAATGACCATATTAGACCCTTTAGGTTTATAACAAACTGGAGTCATAGTACCATGGTAGGTTACCATTTATATATAACAGCTGCATTTTATGGCAAATTCAAGTACCACATTAATTAGTGAAATTTGTCTTATAGCCAATCATTCATTTCGAGAATTTATATAGCGCCTCTTCAAGAAACCTACTCAGAGGTGCTCCCAGCCCAGCCACAGATATTAAACGTCTGCAATCCATGTCTCCGCCCTGCTACATGAAAATTGAATACATGAAAATTGAAGAACTTAAAACTAGACCAAATACGCTGCTGTGCAAATATCCAAATTTATCTAAACAGAGGCAGGTACACAATGAGATCTGAAGCGAGCAACCTCTGCAAATCTAAGTGCTAACGATCTCTTGCCATACATTCCAACAGGTTGCACATTCCAACGTCCAAACACAGCTCACAATATATTCAGAGATTTCTTGGCCTCGACATAAAGATTGATGCCTGTACAACGACAACAAGCGATAAAACAACCCTTGAAAAATATATGTCGTAGACACGGCTTACGTAGGTTGCCGCATGCATAACATGGTTGCCTAAACACTATTAAGAATCACTCTTAATGCTATATTTAGAAGCCATTGTAAACTCCAGGCAAGTAGTACTACAATGAAGTGACACGCAACAACTGAATTAAATTTAGGTCCCACACTTCTGCCAAGGTTATACTGTAAATATTAGAATTCAATGCTACATGCCATGTTACATATCTACATGTATAGTGTATATATATATATACATTATATAACATATATTATATATATATATATTCTATAATGCACACCTAATAAATATTATAACACATATCTGCATACACACAGCTGTAAACATCATATTTACATTATATCCAAAATACATAAAAAATTGTATATATATTACATTTGATCATTTATAAAGCACATGTATATATATAGTATGATGAACTGTTCTTAACTGCTCCCAGTGCGTAAGTCCCCGCGACAAGAAGCAGGTGCGCTTCTCAAAATCGAAGAAAGAACATAGACCCCAGAAAGAATTGTATTCTAGACTCTAGAGCGAATATAATATGTGCTGCATATATATCTTTTTATCGCCTGCTGCCGTGCTGTTATGACGCAAGTGACAGTGACGCTCTCAAGATGTTATGGTATGAATTTACTTAATACATACATCATATGCCAATACATGCAACGTTAATTGACTTCCACGCTCCAGTGACCGTTTCTAGAGCTATGAAAATGAAATGTGAACACTTTGCACACAATTAATGTAAATGTACACCAAGCCAAAAACCAAAATGATTCTTCAGCGACTGTGAATGAAATATGACCAAGAAACTGATCAACGTTGGACAGGTAAGATAGATGGTAGAGCGCGTGCCTTGTGTCAATGCTTAAAGGCTTCAACCTCTCCTGAAACACTTACCCTGGAAAAAAAGGAGGCCCGGTCCGGTTTCGGAGGGGGAGTGAGGCCGGACCAGAGGGATGGGGCAGGAGATGAATTGGGATTAAGATTCTTGATCACAATATCGCTTGAAGGAACCATTGACTCATGTCTTGCGCAATATAAAAACAGCCCAGGGCTTTTTTTAAACGTGCAGTTGTACACAAAACGTGTAGTTCTAAATGGATCTGTACAGTTGTAAAAGCACTCCTGCACAGCTAAAACTACAGCAAAAAGGTCCTTGTCCTCCGATTGGAAGTACTTTACCATGGAGGATTTGGAAACGAAGAAAGATGTTGTGCAGTTTTAAAACTCCTTAAAAACAGCCCTATAGACTAGATCAGTTACATACCTAGTACTAAAAGAAAGACATAAAATAATCCGATAGTTGCACTACAGCCAATTCCCACACTAATATACAATTTCCTATAATATATATATAATATATATGCTTGTCTGCATATATAATGTTTCAGCAAGATTGCATAATTAAGTGAATGGTATCTCATGAATCATTAGGTGAATGAAACGTGAATGTGATGTTCACGTGAATGTCCAACAAGATCAAAGTTACTGAAGGGTATACTTACCAACAGCAGGTGCATCGTACGAGTCTCCAAGTAGAATTTCTGGAGCCGAGTACGCTAGAGAACCGCACGAAGTGTCGAGCTTTCGTCCAGGTACAAACTTATTACTGAAGCCAAAGTCTGTCAGCTTGACAATCTTCACATTTTCAAAGAACACGACATTTTCCGGTTTCAGATCGCGATGCACAACATGAAGCTGATGGCAGTAACTGATAGCCTGCACAATCTGTGCAAAATAGACCCTGGCTACGTCTTCGCTCAGACCTCGATCGTGCTTCAGAATGTAGTCGTAGAGATCACCGCCGTCGCCCCACTCAAGGATGAGATAGAGTTTCGTTTGCGTATCAATCACTTCATACAGGCGCACGACATTCGGATGCTGAACGAGTTTCATGCACCGCACCTCTTGAAACAGATGAGCCCTTGACACTTCGTCCAGCTTTGTCTTATCGATTACTTTGACGGCAACCTTCTCACCGGTGAATACGTGGCGGGCTAGCTTGACAACCGCGTAATGCCCTTTTCCTATCGTCTCCCCTAGGTCGTACAGTCCGGCTATCATGCCTTCGTGCCGAGCCTTACTTGGGCGCTTAATGTTCATTGTGCACGCTATTGTAGACCTAATTCCTTTTCGTTAGCATTGTAAATGTTAAAAAATCCGTCCGGCTGCGACCGATAAACCTACTGGCCAGTCTTCTTTTAAGGTCGACGAATTATTTAACATAAATCCGTCACCGACGAGTTCCGCCATCTTGCGTGAAACTAAGTTCTTTGCACGTGACAAAAACAAAGCCTGTGATTGGTCGGTGATTATCGCAACCTTTTCCCCGTTGACGGCATTGGAACATTAGGGAAGTCACCCACATAACAGATACAAATTATGTCAATTAAAAAATAGAATTATTGCGAATTTTTAAAACCAGTTTTGATTTTGGCATAGTCGTCCTGCTCTTGTCTTTCACATGGTAAATGATAACAGCGTGCTTGAAATCTTATTTTATCCAAAATCAGTGATAGCCTGCTTGCCAGAATACTGCCACAGAAGAAATTATAGCACTGCTAATGTAGGTTACTGCGACCTGTTCATTGGCCTCAGCTGTAGACCTACTCTAGCACTGCACAAATCATCTTGTTATTATTCGCATCATTATAGTTCGATTTTCATAAGTTATATGAATGGCGAAAATTTAAAATACAGATTTGCTTAAACTGGTTTGGCATTGTCTCCTTGGCTAATCTCCGGCCTAACTATATGAGCTCTGCTGTCCAGTATCTGCTGTGCTAGCTTGCAGAGTCCTTCGCTCTGTCTCTTGCAGCGAGTTGTTAGTTCCTCATGTTGAAACCTCAACCTGTCAGCATCGTGCATTCTTAGTTGTAGGTCTATGTTTTTGGAATAATCTCCCATTGGAGATACGCCTGTTATGCAGGCTAGACTCTTTCATCAATGTTGTACAGGCTCCTCATGTTGAAACCTCAACCTGTCAGCATCGTGCATTCTCAGTTGTAGGTCCATCTTTTAAAACCTGTTTTGTATCATCATGGTTGGACTAGGAGCACCTAGGAGTGGGCTTCTTGAAGGGGCGCTATATAAATTCTGGAAATGAATGAACGATTTGTTCCTCTTGAGTTGGAGCTGTGTAACTTTGCAACTACAACAGCAACTAGATCGCTCGATAAAAGCGATCTTCGCGTGCGGTGGATGAAACCCCCGATTCGGTGACAGAGCTTTCTCGTTGGCCGGCCCCCAGATGCTGCAAGTCTTCCTCCCGCCCTACCAGTGGCTGACTCAGATGACTCCTTCAAATCTAGACCCAAGACTTATTTATTTCTCAAGGCCTATCCTGCTGTTTCGTATAGTATGTGAGGCACCGTTATAACGACATGGCTGTGTTATGGCGCCATAGAAATCGTCAGTTATTATTATTGTTATTATTATTATTGTTCTTATTATTATGGGTGTGAATCTGCTGAAGGCTGAATGACAACATGCTGGCACAAAGTTCACGGCAGAGGTTTTGATCCCCATGAAATGAATATAAATGGTAATTTACAACATAACACCACCCCACCATCTAAACCGGTCACTGTTAGCTGTTGTCAAAGGAACAGTCACCAGTATCTCTAGCCATCACATTCACTAACAATCAAATCCTGAGGATGTTTTTACTGAACAGAACAAACTGAAAATTTAGTCATTTATTAGTAAACTTTATTCTGTACAAAGATGAATGCGAAGGAACGCCGCCAACGCACAATATATTTCAGGACAAAAAGAAACCTAGCACAACAGACAAACACAAAATACAACAGTGGAGAAAACAACAAACAAGCTACAACTGCTGACTGGAAACTCTCAAAGGCACGGAAAACCACCAACCAGGAAGAGATTTTAGTATAAAAAACAAAGTTCTTCCGAGTCGGGTGGTTTCCCCACCGTCGTACGTCAAACCGAACTAGCTCTAATGCTACACTTGCAACGGGCAAAATGTCCAACTAAAAAGTCCAACGGAATCCATCAGTGTGTTCACAAAAACATAAATATTCAAGTATATATTGTAATATAGAATATATATAATTAATTTATGTATTCGTCGCTCCTCCCTGAGATTGTATCTCAATCCCCAACCTGCTGTGGAAAAACAATACAAAAAATCAAGTGTACTAATACTCACAAACATGAATATTCAAGCACAGGATCTGAATATTCATAAACAAATGCACGAATGAACATGTAATTATTGTGCAATACAGTTCAGGCAACACAGCTGATATTAAACTCATCGACAGCAGATTTTAATGAGCGGCATATTTAGAAGCAGTCTGAGGTTCAAAAGCAGGAAAATAAAAATAAAAAACCAGCAGCCAAATTTTCCACTACAAAGACGTACGCCAAAGCATTAGATCTGTCGTATTTCCCCAGTTTCTGATTAAGCTAACAACTATTGGGCCAGCAACATTGCCTATACTTGTACAGCAAATTACCAGCACAAAATGAATGAAACAAGTAATGCTCCACAAGTTACACGAATATAAACGTTATGTTGCAAGAGACAAACCAACAGAAATCCTTCCCTTATGAATTCACATTGAGCTAATTCTAAATAGAGAGCACCGTTGGATGCCAAACGGTCTTAAATTAAGATAAATCGTACTGAAAGAAAGCAATCTACAATAGTTGTGTATTAATTTAATTTGTGGCATTTCTGAAATGCATTAATTCAATTTGTGGCATTTCTGAAAAGTATTAATTTAAGTTGTGGCATTTCTGAAATGTACTAATTTAATTTGTGGCATTTTTGGTCTCTCTCCTAAAAAATAACGGTGAAGTAACTTTAATTAACCTTGTTTTAAACCACCACACATAAAACTTTAGTGTCTATTTCTGTACTGATGGAGAAGATACTAAAGTTTTACACATACAAAGATGAATCACCTTTCTAAACAAAGCAAAAATTCCGCTTCGAATGCTACACAGATTGAAAGAAATCCCAAGTCAAAACATCTAACTCAAAAGTCATTACTCGCAAAGACAGAGACATTGTTAAATAATCATTCCAGTACTTGAAAGGGTACCTCTCTATTTCAAGGCAACTAATGACAATTTTGTAAGAGATTCGTTATATGTAAAGGCATGCACCTGTCTAAGAATTCTTCAAACCACCGCAAGCTGAATGGATTTTGGCTGTGTAACGAAAATATCAAACTCTAGCTAAACCAATTCTAACATACCTGTTCACAGTTCTCATTGTGCTATGTACTGTATATGGCCACATCAGCCACTCCAGTAATGGCAGACACTAAGTACTGTAAACATCCTCAACTGCCAAGTATAATATGAATGCATAGGAATAAAACTCACAGGGCCAAAAATCAGTTCAAATACTTTGCCAAAGCTACTTTCATAAGCTCCTACAAAGCTGGTGCACATTTACACCACAGGTGATAACTTGGCATATGAAGCAGACATGTTTTCACAAAGTTCTTGACATTTTTATATTACTACAGGTAAGGTATCTTCTGATACAGGATCATGACAATGCAATTCAGACAATTTATACAGCATCGTCAGTAGCAAGCCACTACTAGGATGTTTTACACACATATTGTCAAATAACTGTCAGAGTAAATGTAACAATGTGACAATATGCAGACGTTGCAACTAAAGGAGATATCAAAGACAGCAATTGCCTGAACAGCTGCAACAAGCTATACAACCGAACTTAAACTCAGGTGCAGAAATAAAGCGAAAGCAATACCGCTCATCTACGTAAACTAGTTTCTTTAGCCAGGAATCAGCATACACATATTAAAAACATATACATATATATACACACACCGGGTATGCATTTGTTACCATGACTATCTACTCCACAGAGCAAAACATATATTTATTCACCCTGACATGAAATGCCACCATAAAATGACAATGCATCAGCAGACGTGGCTAAGAAATTGCATATCAAAGACTTGCTCAAAGTTCTGACATTGACAGCCTCGGAACCTGCAATTCGAACCGATAAACGTTTGTTCACTACAGAAGAGGAGGGGGTGAAGAAAAACCAGACAGTCGAAACAGCCAAATAGAAAATTCATACAAAGGAACTCGTAATATGTTTCTTCTGGCAAAAAGATCATGTAATCAACCACAGGAAATGACAGCCGATCTTTCCAGTATCTACAAGAATGGTTCAACATCGGTTCGAAAACCTCAGCGTTAGCTGCGCTACCGATTCAACTCCTGTACGAAATGATCTTGCAATGCAACCAGATTTAAGCTAAAGCCAAGGATATGTACCATACGTAATTGTACGGTTAGCACAAAATACCAACACAGTATACCACACGACGTGAAGCACTGCATTTAAATTCACTCGTCAACAGGGTGAACTGAATTAGGAAAGAAAATAAACTTAAAATGTTATCTAATGTAGGGGTACAGCCTTCACACACACACATACACACACGCAGTAAGTATATGCTGTTAGATACATGCAGAAATGTATACTCAAACAGACAAGTGTATGTGTTTCAAAATGTAAATCAGGATATTTGTCGTTACACATTACTTTTCACTGCAAACTGCCGAACATGAATACTTCAAAAATATTTCTAATAAACCATTGCTTTTAACCAGCTAGAAAGCATGCCGATCCTTTAAACCATACAAGAACTAGATATTAAAATGTTGCTATTAAAGTTCAAAATGCTGAATGTCCATGCCGGATTATTATTACCCATCCAATATTGTGGTCACTTGCAAGATGCATCAGAAAGTCAATTTCTCCTCAATATACCGAAGCAACTTTCTCAAATTGTTCTAGTACATTAATTTGCAAAGTAACCAATTTGGTAATGACACTTTTAGCTGAAAAGATTTCAGTTATTAGGAAACCCAGCAGATGGAAAATATAATCTTCACCACGAAACACGTCTGTCTCTAAAGTTACAAGTGTGAATCAAGATGTCTGCAGGACTCAATGAACCGCTGCTCGAAAGTTATTCTCAACCTTGGCTTAAAATAAAAATGCATGGTATGCGATCCACAAGTTTACCTAGTCATATACATAGCATGTGAGCAAATCTGCAGTGCTCTCATCAAAACCAATGACTGTAGTTAATAAGAACTTAAAGAACTGCGGACAACAAAAGAAAGAGAAGATAATTCATACTTCAAAACTAAGGAAACAAACAAAACTGAGTGGCCAGGGAGCAGACAGACGACGGCAAAATATACAGAACTGGCAACCGAAGAGGTTTTCCTAAAGTTACAATACACCCGAAAACCTGAACCACCTACAGGTCTCTCGCAGATAAAACGAGAAACACATTCGGCAAACTGCATCAAATATCGTTACTTCCTTCAACTGGAATTATTGGTCTTAACAGATTACGAAATACATATAAAGACCTCTCCCATACCTCCCTCTCTGTCTCTCTCTCTCGCACGCTTAGTAATTGATGTAAACCTTAACTACTGTTTGCATTGACCTGCTCTGCAATTAATCTGCATGTATATAGGGCATTTGACAAGAAGGCATCAACCAACCAATGGCATTAGGCAAATGTACAAATGACTCACCACCACAAGACAAACACCATACACCAAAGCCTCTGCAGCAGCGTTCGTCCAACCATCAAGCCATTCGAATACAATATATTTACACTCCACTCAATAACCGCGTTATATCGACAATTCAATAGTCACTAAACAAAGAACATTGTCTCACGTTGCAGAACTTTTACGTTCTGACGTTCAAACCAAAGGAAACGAGTAAGAAAATCCTGCACGGCCTTTAAGGCAGTAAAAAAAATACATTGGCTCTATGTTTTGCATATCCAAATGATCTGAAGAGAAAGAAATTGAAGACTACGGACACGTGCAAAGACTGATCAAAAGTGGTGAGCAACACGCACGTCCGAGGCCACAGAGCATCTTCGAAAGGCCGTACAGGACAAACACATGATAGAAGTACAATCACAGTCAACTTAATCGGCCGTCAACCAAGCCAACTTGTCGGCCAACATTTTGGAAATTATACGCTCAGCAAAAAGCCACTTCGTAGAAGATTTCTCGCAGACTCGGAAAATCTACTTCATGCAAAGCTGTTGAATTTCATCTGTCCTCTCGCCCGGTCTGATTGATTGAACATATGTGCAACATACACCGAATCAACAGCATACTAGTCCACCAAATACTACTAAGATGGGGCGGGAGGGCATGCATCCTTGTAGTACCGCGTCTGATAGGACTGCATTGCACCAGTTTGAAAATCAGGTTTTTTTGTTTTCGTTTTGTTAAACAGTTCGCTACTATGGGTGTATAGACTGTCTTGTTGTCCACAGACGAAATAATTCGTTACGAAGGGTTTTTCAACGTGTGCTCAAACGACGCCAGCAAATCGCTCTGAAAGTTCATGTCAATCTTGTTTGATTGCTGAAAAAATCACACAGAAACACAACATATAAAGACAAATCAATAAAGTCAATCAATCAATGCGCTTATTAGATGCACTAAGCTGATACAGATGCAACTTAAACAGCCAATGTTGTTTATGGCATTTACAAAGACTGTCTCAAGACAAAGATAAATATTATGTTAAAAAAATCTGTGAGATGAAATTATGACATCCAAGAGAGGCTATAGCCATGGGTTAGTCAGTTGCTGTTTAGCAACACTCATAACAAAGCCGATTAGTGTTGCCCGCCTCCTTTCTCCAGGTTTGGGACTGGCACCTACGGCAATAAGATCAATCGTGTTGGAACTGTTGGTGGTCAAATCTTTTTTTCGATTAGCCTTACACATATTGCAATCATTTCAACTCAGGTGCTATCAAGGTGTGATCAGTATTAAAACTTAAAGGCACCACCTTAAATTAAATTATGAAATTTATTATAAAACTAGCAGCGATTACAATGAATGAATGTCAACTGCAAGACCAGTTTACTTTGAATTTCATCAAATTCAATATACAAAGCATATGTTTAGAAGCTATATAAAATATCTTTTATTAGAATATCTTCTGAAAAACAGCTTTTAATCTAAAATCAGCGATAGTGCACTACTACTTTGCGAAATGGTTTTGAAAGCACAAAGATTTTTGGCAAAAGTTTCATGTTATTTTTTAGCACTCTGAACAGGCGAATGAAAAGTTGTTTACATTCATTTATTCAAGAATTTCTATAGCGCCTCTTCAAATGGACTACTCAGAAGCGCTCCTGACTCTAGCATGGCAAAAAAGCAGTTTTTCAGTTTGATAAAAAAAAAAGCTTTCACAGTAAGAGCCCCAGGAAGCAGACAAAGCTCCTGTGGGGCCCATTCCAGACAGCTGGAACCACTACGAAAAGGCTCCATACAGCATAGTTGCAGTTTGCGTGAAGAGATCCAAGAGTACCCCTTCTTTGGAGCAACAGAGCTCTACTGTTTTCATGTATGTATGAGCGCATGTTATAGCAACGCTTCACAGTTTCTACTCATAGCACACTGAATACGAGTTAAAACGCCGAAGCGCATGAGCTTGGACATACCGCTTCCATTCGTCGGCGCTGCTGTTCACGAAGTCTTTCCTGTTCCTTTAGCTTCGCCTGCCTCTCCGCCGACGTCTCCTTGGGCGTGCTGTCAACTGCTGCTGCAGCGGGCGCTTGAGCGGTTCGTTCGGAGTTGTTG
Organism: Lumbricus terrestris; assembly: GCA_949752735.1. Lineage (NCBI taxonomy): Eukaryota > Metazoa > Annelida > Clitellata > Crassiclitellata > Lumbricidae > Lumbricus > Lumbricus terrestris. Next base: position 30,106,922 of record OX457051.1, read on the forward strand.
AGAGCTTTCATCAGTGCTTCCTCCTCCTCCTTTGCCTTCTGATCCTCTCGTTTCTTGCGTTCACGCTCCTCCGATTCCATTTTCTGCCTCTCCTTCTCCTTCTCTTGCAGCTTCTCCTGTCAAACACAAAGACACCAAACAGTCAATTAACCTTTTACCGACTGAGGGTATATATGATTTCCCACACTTTGGTCGGTAAAGGATTAAAATACATTTTTGTTTTGCCAAAAAGAAAACCGCAAGACAAACAGGAGACAACACCTAACCAACTTATAGGTAGAGATTAAAATGCAAAGAGAATAAAAATTCAACTATCGAGGATTTAAAGTCGTTGAAAATAAACGGAGTTTGTCGTTTCTAAGATGACTAAAATACAAAAGAACACAAAGATTTTAAACTGATAATTTAAAGCCCATTAATATAAAACCACCGAATTCATTATTTCCACACCAGCAAAATGATTTCTGGAAAGATTGTTTTTTGAAAATGAATAAAAAGTTCTGACATCTCAGCATTTGGATCATGCAGAGGCAGCTTGGTTAAATTGAAAGACAAAGCAAATGTAGTAAACCAAATAGTAACTAGTAAGCGTACTCCAGAAACTTAAAAGACACGTAAACTAGTTATACCAGTCATTAAAAAACGACAACAAAGGTTGCTCAGACTTGAACATAAATGACCTTCCAAGGTCATTCTGAACACTTCTCATTCAATATGAGACAATGCAAGATGCAGACAATCAGCTTACTGATGCGTTTCGTTGTTTTGCAAGCTCTCTGTAGTGATTGAATGATGCGTTCACGTTTTGTTGTGGCACTGCCTTTGGCGTCGGTGCCTTTGAATTTGCCTTCAGATTTAGAAAACTCCAACCACCAGAAGCACTTGGTTTTAGAACAGCTTCCTGTAGGAAAGAAAACAGAATGGATAAATCACCAAAAAACACAAGATGAGAAGCCTTGTTGAGTTCCTACACCATTTCCCAAAATCAACCAAAAGTCAAGAGGCAAAGGTTGGACTATTCATTACACACAGGATTGTTAAAATTGTTTTGTTTTATTGTGGCAAAGTCTTGCAATGCAAAGTAATTTTCAAAATAATATAGCATCGCTCAAAGCAGTGACCATTTAGTAGGGATTACAGTGCAAGTACCACAAGAGAGGATATAGACATTGATGAGAGATAGAGATGTAAGAGCAGATCTAGAAAGAACCATGTAAAGAAGGGAGGGTATTCAAGAGGGCCGGCCCAATGGTGGCAAATGATCTAGTTTGGGATAAAGTGTTCCTTGATCACAGGACAATAAAATTAACGAACAAAGAGGTCAGAGAGAAGCTGTAGAATGAGAAGAGGAAATGAGATCTCCGAGATATTTTGCAGCAGAACCCAGTTTGCACTTGAGGACCAAATCAAGGAATTTGAACTGAACACGGGCTGTAAGAGAAGTCAATCTTAATGGAACTAGAATGTACCAAAGGCCATGCTTACTCTGGCAGCATATAAATATCTAACCATGACAAACTCCAGTGATGCAGCAATGAGTCAATTTTACAACAAAAGCATAAGATGGCTTCATAAAGGAGAGATACCCCTCTCAGGAATTGTCCACTGTCCAGTCAACAGTGATCTTGACTGCTTGTATTAAACTATTAAGACTTTCCAAGTTCCCGAAAGCAATCACTTCATATTACGTCTCCACAAACTAAATGCACCTACAAAGATATGCAAGAAATAAAGACAGCAGCATGCCTACTAGTCTACAAACATCTGACCTGGTTACTAGAAAATTTTAAAATGACAACGCTAACAAATACCAAAAACAACACATACATAAGCAAACATAGTGTCTGCTATTAGCCCTGTATGGGAATCCATCAGCTGGGCTCTACAAGTCTGCGGCAGCTCACCAGCGGAGACACTTCCACATGTCTAAACATTCGCTGTTCACTTAAACATCATTCAGTTTCGCAGTCAGTGATTTCTAGAAGGCACTATGCTAAATGTCCACATACGTACAACAGTGGAACATTGTGGTGTAGGGGTACGTTCGGGTGCCATGTAGGGACCCTGATCAAGTGGTAGTTGCAGTTTAACCTCACTGTGTGGTAACAAAGACCATTAGTGACGCTCTCCTCCTTTATCCAGGCTTGGCACTGACACAGTGCAACCAGTGGTGAAGTTCCTGATCAAGTCCTTCACTCGCAACTGCTCAAGTGCTTCGGTATGAAACTCCGATTCCGTGCACATGCTGTTGTCGGGAGTGCCCCTGAGAGCGCAATAACAAGTGCTCATACATGCATCAACGGACACAGAGCTCTTCCAAAGAACACCAAAAGCCACTTCAATCACCACTTTCCACAACACCCTTACCTTTGGAGTTGTAGGCTTCGACGTATCGATTCCAAAAGGACCGACACCGGCAGGAACCGTTTTTTGACTGAGCAACTGTGCTTTCGCAGAGGAGGCCGGCGTAGAAGCCAAATCTACGAAGATCAACTAGTTGTGCTAAAAACTAGTTGACACACTAACAATGGCAGGCAGGGCAATAGAAGATTCAGATTTTGTCAGGCGTCCAAGCCAACAAATTTATCTCTGGCACTTCACCTAGCGTAATGTTGGGAACAGGGAAAGTGGTGGTTAATAGTTCAACTACAGCAACTCAGTCTTCAAACAATGACAAACGTGTGCACACATCGCATTTATCCCCTAATGTTATCTACTGAACTGACATTTGGTCAATTAGTGAACACAGCAACCCAAGAAGAGTACAAAGCTCAACTCTCAACTAGTGCTCACATACATTTGTCAGTGTATAACAGACGAAAAGCTGAGCAGATCCCCAAATGGCAATCACTTCCGAGCTGCCTGTCATGGGCACGACAATTTGGAGTGGCCTTCCATTGGAGCTATGCATGCCACCAATGACAAATTCCTCAGCATTACACTCATCTACAAAACTAGTCTTTTCAGTGGCAGCTGCTAGTCCAGGAGAGCCTCAGAGTAGGCATCTTCAATGGGTGCTATACATCAGGTTTACACCAATTTATCGCCTATAGACCCAAGTGTTGATCCAGCTCACAAATGCCCCTGGCAGCATCATGACAACAGCTCTAAGTAATCACCCAATGTTTGTCATAAAACAATGCAAATATGCAACCATTGTTTCATCCTCCCAGAAGTCAACCATTAACTTGCGACCCTGTCCGCAAGATTTAACCTTACCAGTTAAAAACAATAAAAATTTCATATCAAGGGTGCTGTACGCTGTGTCCTTAGCTTAACCTTTTATTCTCCCATAGCCCATTAAAATCCTTAATTCACTCAGCAGCCTACAAGTGTCATATATGGCACCTAAACAACTACCTGGTTTTGATGAAATAATCTGTGGACTAGACGAGTCTTCAGTGCTATTGCTCATGGGTTTTGACGTCGACTTTTTAGGTACGGAGGCAGGAGGCGACGACGAGGATGAGGAGGAAGAGAAGAAGGATGGCTTGCCCGCACTAGGAGCAGGCCTGGCAGATGTGGCTGGTGGCATCTGTGTAATTCTGGCGATGGCTGCCACTGGTTCTGTTTTGACGGCTGGGCTAGCGACTGCGAACACAGCTTTCTTCTCAGGCGCCCCCACACTGTGTGGCTTGCCTGAGACGGACTCTTGAGAGTCGCTCAGTGGAGAATTGGTTCGGTCGTGTTGAGTTGCAGCAGCTGGCTTTGATGCCACCGCAGGTGGTGGTGGTGGTGAGAGGAGGAGAGGTAATGGAGCGGAAATCGGTTCCGGTACGGGCTGTCGAACTTGAGATCCAAACGTGGAAGCTGCTGTGAAACACATCAACCGGAACAAGTTGAAACCATTTAAAGAAGCTGGATGAAAATGACAATCAGCCCCAAAAATTTAAATATCGAAAATTTAAAGTCCTTAACTGACTCATGTGCACCATTGCACTTGACAGGAGAACAGGGCTTAAAGTGTGCCTGGACGGTCATGGACGGCGTCCATGCACTTGTTTTAAAATCTGAATGCCGTCCAGCCACTTATTGGCTAGCACAGACTGGAAAGGTAAAGGGCGTCCACTGCCATCCATGCACTTCTTTTGGAGAGGTAAGGGGCGTCCAGGCACCTATTTTTTCACACTTTAGGCACTGCAGGAGAAAGATATTGAAAATGAATAAAAGTTTTGACATTTCAACATTTGGACGCTTGCCCATAAAGACTTAGATTTAACAACCAAGACTTTATATAATGCACTTGAAACCTGACGATTGAAATATGAAATAATTTCAACATGCTAGCTCCATAGATGATTATAATGCAAAATTTTATAAACTAATTCTGACTCATGCTGTTCTGGCTTCAGAACGTATGCAAACAACTAAGAGACTGTTTGCGATAATGTTTATGGCATCTATCCACATGACTTGAGATTCATAATAAGGAATTTGTTAAATACAGGTTCATAAAGCATTCATGTCAATATTTTCCTTACTGCTCCAGATGGTAAATTAAATTTGTCTATTTGTCACTATGCTGGTTAAAAACTATCATGCTTAGAGCTACATAAAGGCAGTCCTGTACTTACAGGTGCCGCTGAGCACTTTGGGGGTTGGCTTTGGTGTCGCCGTGTTGCTTGGTTTCATGGGTTGCTGAGGAAGCAGATGAAAAGTGGGATGCACTGGACTGACATCGAGTGTACCTGAAACAAACAGCAACATATCTTAGTTAAGAACTTGATAATCAAATTCAGTCATGTTTCAAATTACATGCTGGAAAGTTTTACGAGTGGCTCCCTGTCCATTGGCGCAATCTTTGCCTGTGTTGGGCGCTTGGACTAGTCAATCCCAATGCTCAGTGGGAAGGGAAGTGCGCTCGGTCCTGTCTGCACATCGTTCTATCATTTAAAAGCCACGCTTTTTCTGTTGTTGACACACGACATCAAAGGATTTATCCTGTATGTGACACATTTGGCAGTGTAAGGTCACCATGAACACATTGAACAGAGGAGTGCAGTGCACAATGGCCAGGAATGCAGTCAGGAATATGAATCTCTAAACTCTCAGCTGGCAGTACAGTCTGATAAACACTATACCAAAATACTATTAAGCATAAATCACTAACCATAACAGAATTACACGACAGAGTTAGAGCTACATAAATGCAATTGATGTACCTGTTTTCTTTCTCAGATCCTCTTCTACAACCGCCTCTACTGGAGTCGCTTCTGGATGCTTCTTTTGTTCGGACTTCTTTTCTGAGACTAAACAGAAACAAGACATCAAGACTTTCATCAGTATAACAATCACACAAAATCTACACTGCATATTGACTCCTTCAGCAGTTTCCATTTTTACTGTATGCATATAGTGGGAATGCACATCAACACAGCAAAGCAAGACAATCTATACAAACAAACACACAGGCATGACCACTCAAAAAAAATCTTTTAGTTCAAACCTGATCTTGAGTAATATAGATTAGACACATATAAAAGTATTAATTCTAGATCAATCCTGGCAAGTACAGTTAGTAATTTACCATTTGACCATACATGGAAAAGATGCACCCACTAAACCCTGCATTCTTCCTTATATTATCTATTTATTTCTTGCATTTGCTATACAGCCCCTTCAACCTCTCAACTCAAAGGCGCTCCCGACTACAGCACGGACACTCCATCAAGTGAAGGACTTGCTCAAGGTCCCAACACGGTGGCTTGAGGCGAATTCAAACCTGGAACCCTCCGGCTCCAAACCACCCCCACTACACCACCGTGCCACCTAATTAGGCGGAAATAAACCAAATAATTAATACATACAACGTACATATATATATATATATACAGATTACAGATGGCCAGTACAACATTTGGCCAAAACAAACATCTATATTGTGGTAAGGCAGTATGATACAAATGCCATAAGGAATAATCTGATATTTCCAGAAATCGTGGAATGTAACCGTAGAGTAAAGCCTAGCTGTATTAAACAAGCAAGCATTTGTACACTTTACACATGTCATACATCTATCGGCTGATTGGTCATAGAAATCTTCCACAAACCTCGTTCTTCTCGGTCTTCTAAACATTTTTCGAGGTATGCTTTTATTTCACTATATGCGACTCGATTCAAATTTTCAACGACGATAGCAAGATTATTTTGAGAATCTTCCTGAATGGCGTCTGGCTGTATGCCATAAATCATTTTGAAGCATTCGAATACCATCTGGTCTGTGAAAATCAAGCGGTTGCAACAAAGCATAATTACTTTCTTACTATATTCTGCTAAGCACATCAAAAATGTCAATGCCAAATTAATATATTTTTAGATGCCATTCAAAGCAGAGGTCAAATTCTTGGTTCAAGGTCACATTTCTATCGATCATGCACAGGTATAAAAATTCACAACAGATGGTCAGCAGCAGTTTGGCAAATCTCAGGCATTGACAGACAGCTGCAACTAAGCACAAAGTCAAACCATTGCCCTTAAAAGGTGCTAAATAAACATGACTAAAGTATTGCATGTCCATCCGGCTGATCATAAGTGAACTGCGGAAATAAGAGTCTTTCATGCATCGCAGGTAACCACTAACCAGTTTTCATTTGATCGTTACAACAGGACATAAAACTGCAACGTGCAACTGCACTACACTTCAGGCATCACCACGTAACAGCACGATGGCCATGAATCAAAAATGCATACGGTACATTTATAGTAAAACCGAACCTGGTAATTGAGGTAAGAGCGTGGCGAGTCGTTTCAGGTCTTGTCTGAAGTCAGGCTCCGGAGCAGCAGCTTGCGGAGGAGCATGTGGCACGGGATCGGGAATGTCGGCCACGGCCACAACTGCGCTGGCAACAACCGGCTTCTGGGCAGTTTTCCTATGCGACAGCGGCCTCGCTTTTGCAGGCCTTGCTGGTTTTGGCAAAGGTTCAGCAACAGCAGCAGCAGCGGCCACAGGAAGTTCTTCAACTGCCGACAAAGGAGGCGGTTTAGATATGCTTTGGATGATTGGAGATGGTTCAGCGGCACAGAGATCATCTATTGCTTTCGATTTCTGCTTATGCTTCTTCTCCTTTTTCACCGATTGTGTGCTCGACTGAAGTGAATTGATTTTTTCCTGAGCCTGAAGCAACTGAAATGACAAGCGGCAAAAAGGGATAAAACTAGATATAAAAAGTTTCTCCTAGCTTCTTCCAGCAAACAGAAAATCGATTGTGTCATCAAAAGAATTAATGAATTGTTCACTTTAATAATACTTCTAAACAATGCTAAAAATCAATTTATTTCAGCCATAAGCGTTAATTAATACAAGGATATGATTTTAACACTACACAATCCTGGCAGAAACGGCCATGGAAACTTAACTGAAGTAGTTCAAAGGTCATTTAAAAGTTCAAAGGTCACTTAAAGAGATTTGAGTGAGCAAGGTTTGTTGACATTGAAAGAGCAATTTTGAAGATGATTGGTTGGACCGTATTAAAGTACCAATGCTAAATTAATAATAATAATCTTTGTTTATTTTCAAACTTAAAACTGACACAACGCAGTATGATTACAATCAATAATGAACGAAGATCACAAGTTATTACGTCATGAAGAGTTGAGTTTAACTGTCGGCAGCCACACAAGGTGCTCATCACGTCCAACTGCTCAGTTTACCAACGCCATCTGCTGAATGGAAGGTTGAGTGAACCTTATGGAGGGTAGTGGGAAGCAACTCCGCCACTGGTTGCACTCTGTCAGTGCCAGTCCCAAGCCTGGATAAAGGAGGAGGGCGTCGCTAATGGTCTTTGTTACCACCCAGTGACGTTAAACTGCAACTACTAATCCCACATCTGTGCGCTCTACGCACCAGAGCGTTTACCATTACCTCAAACCCCTTCCCGAGCAGATGTGGCATAACAAAGCCTCCTGCCTACCTGTTGCTGAAGTAACTCTATTTCGTCATCGTGTTCGTGCTCCATCTTTTTACCAGCGGTGTCGTCGCTGGAGCTGGAAGAGGTAGACGGTGTGCGTTTGGACTTTGAATAAGCGCCTTGAGAATGGTCGGACCATGCGTCGTGTCTTATCGAATCCAACGCAGTTGAGTCATCGTCGTTTTCTTCTGGAGCTCTAGCATACCTTACTTCAAAGAAATTCTAAAACAAGCAACTTCACAGTTAGCACAAAAAGAAAATTATCTGCTTCTCGATGTGACGCACGCAAGCGGCACATCGGACAAGTGACGACAGCAAGCGGCACATCGGACATGTGACGTCACATCGGACATGTGACGGCACATCGGACATGTGACGACACATCAGACATGTAACGTCACATCGGACATGTGATGGCACATCGGACATATGCCAATCTTGTTGCACTATTAAGGAGCTAAGTTATTCTTTTTACACTTGCATACACAGGAAAAATGTGCATTATCTTAGCTATCGTGGGGCGTGTAGGTGTATGGGTAAGGAGATAGTTGAATGGTGCTGTGGAGCTGGAGGGATGCGGATTTGAATCCACCTCAAGCTACCGTGAAGGGACCCTGAGCAAGTCCATCACTCACAATTGCTTCGGTGTGAAACTCCGATTCATTGTCCACGCTGCAGTCGGGAGCGCCACTGAGTAGAATCTTGATGGCTCCCACCGAGTAGAAATCGTGATGGGGGCGCTACAACAAGTGCTCATACATATCAATTGAGATAATATAATTATTAGAATTTGTCTGGAAGCTAGAAAAATTTCTGTAGCATTTGCTATGCAACTTTGAAGTGGTCCTTGATGGCTAACACTCATTAACTGGCATTTCCAAGTGACCAGACAGGTATAATGAACCTGTTTGGATATCCAGCCGCTCACCAACTTAGGGAATCTGAACGTCGTCCACAAATTAGAAAACTACAACCTGACGCTTTCCCAGTGCATGATCATATTATCATCCAAAAGACACAGTTTGGTTTCTGATATATCTTAGAGCTTGGTGTTAAAAGGGGTGCTTTGCACTTAGCTTCAAAGCAGCACCCTATAAATTAGGATTGTTTGAAAAAACATCAATGTGGTTGTCAACGAAATGTCACAAGTAGATAGACAACGGCTAAAACGACAATGACTGACAGAACCGTGCACTAAATCAATGCCAAAGTAAGTAGAATCCTCATAAAAATCATTTTACGAATCACATTCCAGCTACAGTTCAGGAAACCTGGTTTTATTGAAGTATTACACATTAATACGTAACATATCTCATTTGAAAAGAGACGCCACTAAACAACAAGTAAAATGAGTGCATTTACACTGACCTGAAGGTCCCTGGCTACTTTAACAAGCCTATTGTTGTTCACGTTGTATCGGTAGCAATTCGAAAAGACTTGTCTCACGTCCGCGGCAAATTGTTTTATCTCCGTGTAAACGCCTCCTTCTAAGTTTTTCTGAGAAAATAAAACAGACAATCTCTCTTTACCTAATAACCGTTTACGGACAGAGAGTATAGGATATCCACACCATTTACTACACTTTGGTTGCTAAAAGGGTTAATTCAGGATTAAACAGCGCTCAGAACACTCAATCATCTACAACATCTATCAGTGCAATTCGATCAATTTTATTATCATAAACAATCATTTCATTATCAAATAATAATTTCTTGAAAAAGATGCCAGTAATTGAAAATCATTTTTTGTGTCTGTTCTGGCATTCCAGATTTTTATTTTTTTAAATTGCACCTTAAAAATTAGCCCACTTTACAATTTAACTAATGCCCTACAGTCAAATGATAGATTCACAGACTTGTAGTCGGCACAAGAAACAAATGACTACTGAGCTCTTTTCTATACTGTGTGGGAAAAAAGTGTCAATAACTTATTTGAAAGAAGACTTTGGCATAATGATGTCACTTCTACGGCTGATCTAATGTAAAATCCATGCAATTGGCAAAATTTGTGTTACGTCCGAATCCACTTTACAAAGAGGCATGTAGTAATACAACAATGTCAGCGTCGGATGAAGAAGTCAAACCTTAACAGTGACGAGATCCATTGGTCGTTTGACGATCAGGTAGTAGTTCTCCATCCCTGGTGCGCTAGGTTCAACGCATTTGTACAATTGAGATGCATCAGGCTGCAGATAATAAGAACCACAGAAATATAGTTTCGTTAAAAACACACACAAAATTAAAGATCTGTTGACAACTGAGTGAATGAAGGCAATCTCAATTCTTCAGGTATGATAGTTTTGGTTGAGTCCCAACGTAACAGTTATAACCCCTTCTTGCATGCCATAAAGCGTGTCTATCAGCTTTTGCTATCAATGAAGGAATATACTAAATTGCACCAAACCATCGTCAATAAAAACAAAGACCGCCGATCGCTAACCTCATCCGGTTGGTCCTCGATCATATTCAGCAGGACGTTGTAGCAGTACGTCAAAGCGTCCGACGGGAGTTTCCGGCCGTTCGTCAGATCCGGCATTTCGTCGCTCGTACTCTCCTTCTTCGGCTGTTTGGAAGCAGGCCGCTGTTCGACGATCGGCTGCGTCTGCCCGGAAATGCTCGGCTCGAGAGAAGGACGCAGATCCTCGCTTAACTTCCTCTTGATGCTTTTTCTTACGTCGAATATCTCCTTGTCGTCTGCCTTTCGCTTCAGCGATTTCTTCACTTCGAGCACTTCACCATCGTCGGTCTTTATCTTCAACGGTTTCTTCATTTCGGGCAATTCGCCTTCCGTTCTCCTTTTCAGCGATTTTTTAATCTACAGCAATTCAGTTTAATCTGCTTGTACAAATGCACGGCTTTTGCACAAACTGCGTCAACGTACACAATGCGTACGTATATACCGTATCATAACATATGATTTTTGTAAAGCTACCAAAGGAACACAACAACAAGATACAATATCAAATCAGTGCTAAGTTGGGATACAACAGAGGACCTAAAGGGACCAGAGTCTCGCTAAGCAGGGCCACTTATGCACCATGTACACCAAAATTATAAAATGGCATAGATGTTTACATAAATAATTTGCAGTTAATTCAATGCGAGGAAATCTTGCATAAATTTATAAATAACATAAAGAAGTTTTAATTGCAATTGCAAATTTATATAGCACCAGTTCACGAGAAACTACTCAGTAAGTTTGGAAAACTCCTGACGTGAATCACGAGGATCTGGTGTGTAAAGAAGAAATGCCAATATACAAACAGAACAACAAGTGTACACGGTAAAAAACAAAGTTACTTGTGAAAAGTCGAATCCCTACGTGTCTGTTAAAAGTAATTAATGCGTTCAAGTACTTCACAACAACTACAAGGGCCAAACATGAGAAAACACAATGACCAAACATCAGGAAAGTGACCAAACATCAGGAAACAAACACAATGACTAAACATAACGAAAGTGATCAAACATCAGGACAAACACAACATTGACCAAACATTAAAAATCACAAAACATCAGCAAATGAACAAAAGCGCCTCTGAGTATGTCCAAACATCTCCGAGTAGGTCTCTTGACGAGGCGCTATATAAATTCTCAAAACTAATGAATGAACAAACGACCAAACAACAGTCAAAACAAAACACCTCTCGTACATTCCAAGACATAGGGGACTCCTTTTCTAATTTTTAAACAAGCCTGCCAAGAATAAAGCAACGCTCATTGTTGTACCCTACCTTGGAAGACGATGTCATTGTGTGCTCAACCGCTAACAATTGAGCTTCGAGCATTGGAGCCGAACGAGTGTCGAGTACGTTCGTCAACGCGACTTTGGTTGCCGAAGTCGTAAAAGACGACTTCGAGTCGAGTTGGTTGTTGCTGACGGAGGCAGAACTCTTTGATGGCATTACGGCTGCGGCCAAAGAGTCGTTGGACGTGGTTTTTTGTTTCGTTTCGTTCTTCACAGGTGGTGGTGGCTCTACGCTAAGCGGCGAACTGGCGGATATGCTGCCGTTAGATTTGCGCATCTGCTTAGGCGATGCGGAAGCAGTAGCAGCCGCTGGAGCTCGTCCTCGTCCACGCTTGCCTGTTTTAACCTTGAAAATATAAAAAATAAATAACGATGAAGTAACAAAATAAGAGGAATTAAAACCTGCAAAGAGATAAATGCATGCATTATGAAAATACAGTACTACCTAAAAATTTAATATCCCACATTTCAAGTGACTGTTAAAAGCATCTGCATTTCTAAATAAGATCAATGTCATTGAGAAGAGAAACTAGCCAGCAAGCAAAGAAGTGCAGATAACTTAGATCACTTAAACTAACTAACTGGCTAGGTATTCTCACACGCGCACAGCCGCACACATATTGAGCGCCTCTGAGTAGTTTCTTGAAGGGGTGCTATATAAATGCTCTGAATGAATGAATGAATGAATGAATGAATGAATGAATGAATGGATGGATAGATGAATGAATGAATGAATGAATGAATGAATGAATGAATGAATGGATGGATAGATGAATGAATGGATGGATAGATGAATGAATGAATGAATGAATGAATGAATGAATGAATGAATGGATGGATAGATGAATGAATGGATGGATAGATGAATGAATGAATGAATGAATGAATGAATGAATGAATGAATGAATGAATGGATAGATGAATGAATGGATGGATAGATGAATGAATGAATGAATGAATGAATGAATGAATGAATGAATGAATGAATGAATGAATGAATGAATGAATCCCAATTTGTCCCATGTTCAGTTTCTATCAACATTTGATACTTGTCATTACTTCATGGAGTTTACATATAAACAATTTGTTCCTCTGTTGGTGTGAGATTGCTTTTTAAAAATTAGATTCATAAAGCACAGACATTTACTGCATAATGTGCAGATGCACCAAACTGTAAGTTCTCTTTAGTCAAGTGCATTCATATGCAATAAAAAAAGCTAATTTATGCCACCGCTTACTATATTTAATAAAATTGTAACACCAAGAGTAACAGACCAATTTCTCTTTGCAGAAGTAGTAACTGCATTCACAAATATCTACACTGCCATTTTATGTGAAACATGAACATTCCTGGTCTATTTGTCAACAATCAAAATGCATTAGTTAGCAATGACACCAAAGTCACTAACCTCCATTGGCATGCGCTTTAGGAGCTGATTGAAGTAATTTTCAACACTTTTACAGTAGGTTATGACATCCTACAATGCATCAAAATGTACACAATTGCAATGGTAAAGTAGTACAGATCATGGCTTTTTCAGACACAGCTTTTTCAATTTATTAGATTAGATCTTGTTATAAAATTCTAGAATAAAAACACTTTAATGTCAAATAGTTTGTAAAAAAATGTTATATTATATCTCCACAGAACACAACAGAGAGCGTAAAAAGTGTCTGAAAGCGGCATGACCTTCACCATGAAGGTCAGCTGAGAAATAATGGTGAGAGATGACCTGGTAAAGAGAACACAGACAATCAAACATGGACAAAATGTGGGACTTATTATGGTGCAGAGGTTTTGAATATGGCAACATGACCTAGTTAGATATTGCAAACAAATAGCAACGAGAGTGTGATATTATGACAGAGAGTCTTATAATGCACTTACGTCTGTGGGTCTGTTGTATGTATAACAATTTTTGAACATCAGTCTGAAGTCATCAATGCAAACTTGAGCATTGGCATACTTTTTCTGATTCAGCTTCTTCTTAATTGTCCCCAAGTCCATCGGTTGCTTAATGATTTCGAAATAATCCTGTTGACAAATTTATAAAAAAAATTATACACAACATTAACACTAGCTACAGACATGGATTCGAAACAGAATTGCAGAAACAGACAGCCGTTAATAGATTTCAAATCAGATACTAGTTGACCAATGTTACTAGTCATCAACCACCACAGAACAAGCAGTTTCTAATATATATAGTCTTCCATGCAGCTAGACAGGGCAAATAACATTCTCGCAACATCCACCAGAAATATACACGAGAAATTTTTCAAATACTCAAAGCTATTCAACTGCGTGGACGCAATCATGGGCGCCTGCACAAACGAACAAGAGGGGCTTGTGCACCTCTGGAAAATTGAAAACTACTTTTTAACTACCGGTCCTAGTTTTTGCGTTTTAACTAATTTCCTTGCACTAAATAAATAATAATTCTAATGAAACAAAAAGCGAAACTGAGAAATTTACACGTAGAAACCTCTAAAAAAATGCAAATGTTCTTAATTTCCTGCTTTGAATTTTAAAAATATTGCTAAAAATTTTTAAATTTTTAACTGGGAACGTTGTGTTGTGCTCTACCTGCAAAAATATCTTTGGACATCCATGTACGCACAAGATATATTCACTTACGACCTCTTACTAGTTCCAAGTAAAATTGCAAAGTAAAACGAAGGATCTGAAAACATTCCGGAACTGCTGAACATGACCATGGGCCGATGTGTTACTTACGTGGAGCTTGAGGGCGACCGTGTCAACTGGTTTGCGGAAGGGCCATGACGGATCAAACTTGAACAAATGTTTCAGTACGGAATTCTTGATGTACTGCAGTTGCTGCTTGACGAGCACATCTTCGAGACCGTTGCTCTTACTTGAATCCATGGTTTCAGAATAGAAACCAGGCTCTGAAATAGTCAGAACGAGCACTTCAACATAAATACACAATTGTACATAAAACAAATCCTCTCAGTGTCAATTAATTTTAGCAGATATTTCTGTTACTGCCAACAGGGCGTGGTGGTGTAGTGGATCATGTTCATTGCCTTGCAGCCGGAGGGTCGCAGGTTCGAATCCACCTCAGGTCGCCGCGTAGGGACCTTGGGTAAGTACTTCACTCGCAATTGCTCGGGCGCTTTGGCGTGAAACTCCGATGCAGTGTTCGCGCTGCAGTCGCGAGCGCCTATGAAGAGAGAGTGTGAAGGGGCGCTATAACAAGTACACATGTATACAAACAGCCAAGACATTCACAATTAACTTCAGACAATGAAGATGAAAGAATGTCTAATGCTCAAAATCCATACGAAACAAAATGTAATCAACCCAATCTAAGAATACGTTTAGAGCAATGATACAACAAGATTATTCTTTAATCAACCAATTGCCACATGTATGCATTTTGGTGTTCATGTAAAACTGTCATACAATCATGCACAGAGCTGCTCACGACAGCTACATCATAGGTCTAGATTTCATATATCATCCAGGTGATGCAAGATTTTCTCATCAAGTTGTCAGCTGCAGGGATACTGCAGCCATGAACCCATCAATAGAGGCAGTAGGGTTTTACTGTACTAACTACTCATTACTTGTTTAGATATCTTTTGAAATACATTCTGTAAAGGATAATCTTGTTTTAAACAACTTCCCAATTGATATAACTCTCAAAGAATTTCAACTGTCCTGACTATTGATTGAAGTAAAGTCTGTTCAATAAGATAAAGACTGCACAGATGTTTGAAAAGCTGTGTGACAACATTGATTCAAAAATCACAGATTCATCTGTGACATTGAAAAACACCAGTGCAAAATGAAGTGCATATATAAGAACACGAGAATAAGCCACGAAAACTTACTAAGCAAGGTTATGTGCTCAGGATTCTTGATGCTTGGCAAATCAGGCAATCAGGTCGGATCAATAAACCAGCTCTGAAAAAGTACAGAAGTGGTAGGAACATGAAAATTAACAGGAAGGATCACATGAACTCTCTTGAAGAGCCACGGACATGCGAGATTCACAGCTATATTCTTACATGCATGCTCATTAGTTCCTACGATAGAAAGGTCCTCCATAAAGCATACAAATCAAAAGGAACAGCCGCATGCTCAACCTAAATGCTCAAAAATCATTAAAACTTTAACCATTGCCTATATACAGTATTATATACTCATATGCATCTCATGCTTCAGCCCAACTTAATGTGGGTGTGTACGCATCTGGCTAATTTTGCGTCTTTTAAGAATCTCCTATGGATGCTTAACATGGAGATCCAGATAGGAGCATCTTAAGATAGACTGAACATGTTTCTTTAGCTGTCTGCACCTAAATAGTTGCAAATTATATGTGTCTTCAATGTGCTAAATTGACAGAACTTTGTGCTTTGAACGTTACGTTCAAAGCACAAAGTTCTGTCAATTGAAGACACATTGATAACCTATAGAATAATATCAATGTACGGATTAAATCATGCCATTCCTGCAAGTTGAAAATCAAGAAATGACTGGCATAACATACAAATTCCTAATAAATGGGGATAACCCAAATACCTGCAAACATTTAAATTGCACAAAAGTCCAATTTCCCAAGAATAGTTTCACAGAAAGTGGCCAAAACAAAATTACTTTCATGTGGTCACTTATTGTATTTAACTTAACTCTGAATAGTTTTCAAGAGTTACGCCACTTTCTACAAAACAACTATTCTTCAATTGAAATTGGGCTTTTGTGTGGCCTACACAGTGATATTTTGCACTGGCTTGCAGTGAAGCAACGCATATCCTACAGTGTGTGGGACGCAGTGGTGCAGTGGGTATGTTCGTTGCCTTGCAGCCAGAGGGTTGTAGGTTCGAATCCACCTCAAGCCGCCTCGCAGGGACTTTTGGCAAGCCCTTCACTTGCAATTGCTCAGTGCTTCGGCATGAAACTCTGATTCAGTGTCAGTGCTGTAGTCGGGAGCGCTTCTGAGTAAATATCATAAAAGGACGCTATAACAAGTGCACATACATACATATGTAAGGCAGTGTCCCACTTGTAATGCTTCGTCCTACTTAACTGATCTCTGACTTAGCATCCTGTCGAGCTTTACAACCTTCAGTCTTCGTGGTTGTTGGCCCTTCCACGTGGAATGGGATCCCCCCTCTTGCACTGTGCAGTTTACTATCTAAAAATAATTTGCCTGCTTTCTACCAGTTGCTCAAAACCTTTCAATTTAACTATGGATAGGCTGGGAGTTCCACTGAGTGAGCTTCCTAATGGGGTGCCATATAAAGCTTCTGAATGAATGATGAGTAAATGATACGTTTAGCATACTAACTATCACTCTTTGATATTTGATGCTATTCAAATTCTTGCTAATTACTTACTTATTCAGGGCATTGTATTATGGGATGTAGCTCATGGGTATCATCACTCTATTTTAGCTAAGTCGGGGTGCATACATTGTTTACGTGAACAGGCACGCAGTCTATGTGAATACCGAAACATTATTGCACTGTGTTTGCATTGCCAAAAGCCAA
Source organism: Lumbricus terrestris (assembly GCA_949752735.1). Taxonomy (NCBI): domain Eukaryota; kingdom Metazoa; phylum Annelida; class Clitellata; order Crassiclitellata; family Lumbricidae; genus Lumbricus; species Lumbricus terrestris. The sequence goes on from OX457051.1 coordinate 30,124,093, forward strand.
TATTTGTTAAAACACAGCTAACTTTTAAATGTAATTTTAAAAAATTAAAACGTTTCAGAACTGATTGACGCTTTCAATGTCCTAATGTGCAACCTGCACGCATATGAGATTCTGTTTCTATTATTGGTCACCTAATTTAGGAAATAGTCAAAATATAAATTCAGATTTCAATATAGTTAACTTTACAAGCACGTTTTTCGATTGCATAATCTGCGCGCACGTTTTCGGTTTATAAACTTCGACGACCTAGTTTCATGTCTATGTTATTCAAACTATTCCTAACCACTGAATAAATCTGTGACCAAATACCATTCAGCAAATTCAACAGACGTTGTGCAAACGATTAATTCACTTTAGAAACACTTACCAGGTTCAAACTAAACTTTGTTAAAGAATATGTGAAGAATTTGGAAATTACCGTTCAATAAAATGGCGGATAGACGAAATCTACGTCGATTTTATTACTTTAAAATGGGTTTCGCTTCCTCAAACCACAGTATCTTACCCATTCCTATATTTCCGCGTTTTCATGATTCAAATCAACATTACGTTCAGTTGATCCATTATTGTAAACAATATAAAATATAAATCGAATCTATTACCGTTGAAGAAATGTCTTCCACAAATATCCAACAGCAAGGTCCTACTAATAACGCTAAGTACCCAACTTACACTTCCGGTGCATAGGAAACGCAAGATCTTGGTGAACGTAGGCCACCAAAATTACAATATAAACGAAATTCAATGTAGCACTTGACATTTATTTAATTCAACGAATGTAGTTGTTATAAATGCAGCTAATTTTAAGTTGCTCAGGCTGTTTTTAGAAGCAGAGTATTCTTTTGTTCGTACTTTAGGCAAAGACCTGCTTTAGGCATATATACTAGGCCTGTTCTGGTTATTCCATAATTATATTGTCTTTGAGTGTAGCGTATACATGCTAATATTTAACACGTCGTTTGTAAGGTCATCTAATAATCTCCCAAACAGAGCATGCAAGGCCTATATATATATATATATATATATATATATATATATATATATATATATATATATAAATATATATTCATTCAAGTATATATATATATAAATATATATATCGCGCATTAATCAGTTAGGCCTACAATCTGTCCTTACCTGCGTTAATTAACTTTTCCGCCTTCCTGTCCACTTGCACAGACCACCGCGCTGTCCACGGTGACAATAATTAGTAGGCCTAATGCCCAGTTATCTTCGCGAACTCTTCACCATCCAGCCTACCCGTTCTACCCGATCATCCGCCTGCCTTACACTTTCTCGACTCCCGGTCACAAGTCATCTCAAGTTCTCCAACCGAGCCATATCCATCTCAGCACCACGCCTTTGGAATGATCTGCCTCCTGAATTCCGATCCTTTTCAGTCCCTTCATCATCATTTCTAATCACACACCATAACCTTCCTCAGGCTCCTCTGTCCATCACACCTCGGGCTTTTCATTCGAAACTTAAGACACTCCTTTTCACGATCTCTTACCCTATCTCAACTGATCCTCCACCCTCCAATTCCCGGCCCAGACGACACCCACCTTAGTAGCTGTTCCGCCCCTCTGACCCTATGGTAACTCGACCCGGACCACCACGGACTACTCTCACGGACAACCCTTCTAACACAACGCATTTGATCCTGATCCAATGGTAACTCGACCCGGACCACCACGGACTATTCTCATGGACAACCCTTCTAACGCAACGCAGCGCTCGTGAATAAGCTGGTGCCCTGCGCTTGGCTTTCGAGTGGCGCTTTAGAAATCTCGAGTTTACGATTACGATACGATTACGATTAATGCATGCAAGGCTGTAGCCATAATTTTATTTCAGGGGTCTTTACTCGATTTGAGCAAGCCGATAAGCAGCCGAATCAACGGACTAAGGGGTTTGGAGGATGATTTAATCTATTGTAAAATGTCGCATAGATATAAAGACCTCAAAATGAGACCACCTTAATAGAAGTCCTTACATCACGATTGCGTTAGTAAATGCATTATTTTATGGTAGCATTATTTGAATTTATTTCATATCGGGGGTGTTCAAACACCCAAAATATCCTCCTTAGCATTGAATGCATGGCCGTTAGTGGTTAGTCCAACAACGTTGAACGGCCGTTCTTTTTCCTTTTCCTTGACTTTACGACACCTCCAAAACTGTTTTCACCTGGCATTCGCCGGGAGCGCCTCTGAACAGTTATAGGAGCGGCGCTATAAAAATTCCCATCGATTCCCAACATGTTTATTTAAAGACTAGTAGTCGGCGAGAAATAAATAAAAGCTAGAAGAAATTGGTTACAAGCCAATTTTATACTTTTTAGTTAGGTAATATCACGTAGTATAACATACTAAAACCTACAAAGCGAATGTCATTAGCAAAATTCACAAACTAACACCAAAGTAGCGCACTTTATGACACACCTTTTAGGCTGCAATTCTGTGTACAGTGGGCGGATGTGCACAATTCTGGTGTCTGTTGTCCGTGTTTAGTGGGTAAGATAATAGAATGGTATTGAAATTAAGGATCCATTTCACATGTTTTACAAGATCGACATGCACTAAAAATATGCAGAGGCCGGCCATGAAAAAAATCGGGAGTTCCGTTGCGTTTTTTTTAAATTATATGTAGGCCTAGTATATTGACGGGCCGAACGAGCCCTTAGATTAAGATTTTCAACAACTTTTAATTAGCAATAGGCCTACTTACTTACTTAAATAGCCCAATATGAAACAGGTGTTCACAACTCCCAAGCTTTCGTTTTTTCTCTTCCTGCATCTTCTCATCGACCTCTCTGTTCTCTGGACAGAGCTGACTTGTTTGTTCCATGAGCTAGGACTACTATTGCTCAAACTCGTTCTTTTACCATCATTGAGCTCTCCTTGTGGAATTCACTTCCCTCCACTCTGCATGGGACTCTACTTTCAGGATCGTTATCTGCATCTATCTATGACTCTCTCTTATTAAGACCTATTTTTCTTTAAGGGTTATCACACTGGGAGCGCTAATGAATAGCCTTGGCTGTGAGCAGCGCTATAGAAATTACTAATTACATTACATTAATAGACCTAAGAGAAGGAATTGATGTCCTCATCCATTACCCTGCTTGCAAATATTAAAATAGCAATTAAAAACTAAGAATACGATGTTAATATGCAGACAGTGGTGGCACAGGCTATAGGCTACAAGTGCACATACATACAATTTAGGCAGGTTGTGTCAAGCAGTTATTCAAAGCAGTTATTCAGTAGGTCAAGGAAATTAAATGTAAAAAAGAGCTAAAAGTTCCAAGCAGGTCGTAAGGCAGGTCACGAGCAAAATTGGCAGGAAAAACTGTTCCTGTCTGGCTCTTCCAGGATATGTACTCGTTTTTAATTACGCACTGGGAGCACCTCTGAACGGTTCATCTTACAAGAGACGCTCTATGAATGTTTAAATAAATACAATTTAAAGTTTATTATACAGCCTATCATCTCATTCAACTAATCCAGTCAGTTAAACCTGGTCAATTTTATAGAAACACGACCAGGATTGTGTCAAGTACAGCGAGCTTTAATACTGCATGACTATTCATGCAGGTGCTCATTTAAAGCTGGACACCTTGCTTGGTAAACTTGTACAATAATATGCTAAAGCAACATTATTTTTAAAGAATCGGAAAATTGACAAACTAAACGATTTTCATCAATATAGGCCTACTTTGTATTGATTTCGAATGGTTTGTTATAAAATATAATTGTGGTGAAAATCGGAAACCGAATGGTTTGTTATAAAATAATTATTGTGGTGCAAATCGGAAATCATGCTTCTAAATAAGTGTAGGTAGCAGGTGCGTGATAGATAATTGATTGTAGGCCTATTGCATATTTGGAATCAACTGTGTTTATTGTGCTTGTGTATGGTCAAAATTTTAAGTGATAGTGCTTTAATTTTTTTATTATGCGTGATTTCACATAATATAAGTATATATTTATGTTCTACTTTGGGAAAGTACAACGTAAATACTTATGGTACGTGGGGGTAACTGTCCTTATAATAAGCTAACCAAAACTCCACCTCTCGCTATCTCCCCACAGGTCCTTCACTCAAAACTGAAAACATTGCTCTTTCAAAAATCCTATCCTGATTCCTCCTCTTCTCCTCACATCCCTCGTCATTTCAATTCTAAACATCACCCACCTTAGCCGCCCATCTATCTGCCTGCCTGACTCTCCGGGCTTGACCCGCTGCCTATCGATTTTTTGATTAAGCGCCTGTGAATAAGCTAGTTCCCGCTTTTGTTGGCGCTGTAGAAGTTTCGAGATTACGATTATATGCACGACCACGGTCCTTGATGCATGGCTATTTTGCGTTGCTGCGGCTGGAGCACGTTTCACGCCCTATTTAGGTCTATAAATGATCATACATCATACAAGTAAATAAGTAAGTATATTAATTCTTTACGACACCACTTGCAAACATACAATATAGGACACAAAACATCGTCATAGCACAGAATAGATACACTGTGGTCATAATACATTGAAGCAATAATTGGTAATAAAAGATGCAAATTAAATCAGATCAATGAGTGAAATGCCAGAAATATAAGTAAGTAAAATAAATATTATTGTCCGACAAAGTTAACCTGGTGATATATTCCTTTAAAATTATTGAATCACATCGTGGATTCGTGGTATTTACTAGATTAGGCCATTGAGGCCTAAGGCAGTATCCAGTTACTTGTTCTGGAGGGAGAAGATGACGATAACTTAAGACAAAGGTTTCCCAGAGTCACAGGCTACAGACTAGCATCATAACAAATTCAGTTTTAGGTAAAAACCGACTCTTACCCACTTTTATGTAAAAGTAACAGGTTTTAACATCAATCAATCAATCAATCAATCAGAATTTATATAGCGCCCCTTCAAGGTATCTAGGCCTACTCAGAGGCGCTACCGCCCAAGATCAAGCGAAAAAAGTCAACAGTTTGTGAAATTGGGAAAAAACATAACCATAAAATTATTTTTTTTCAAACAACAGCATGAAAATGAGTAGACTATACAATCATCAGTTCACAGGTTGACAAACAATGGTGATACAGAAATCGATTGTCCAGGTCCCATTCGACATCGAGTTATAAAGCTTCATTTTTTAGATTCTAATAATAATTTTACAATCAACTAAACACATCTGTACATATGTTCTGTACTGAACATTACACATGGCATACGCAGACTTCCTCAATCGCTTGCCTATTTTGCTAAAAATGTGCATTTAACACCCTTGACGCAATGTTATGTAAAGGTCATCGCAGAAAATTTCATCCAGCACGACGTAAATTCTCTAGACTCCGAAAAAGTCAGGTAGACCAGCTAAGCAATGAAATCCGGTGCCTTTTTTAACCATATTAAACTACGGAAGAATGAAGGAACCTGTGTGTTTGTATAATCAAAAAGGTTGAAAGAACATACACAAACCCAAAAAACCGATCGGATTTGGAGAAACTGCATGGTCACCTTTTTACATCCCCCCCAGCAGATACCGTGGTTGCACCCCTGGCCCTTTTTGGATTGTCATATCTAGCTTTGCCAGCTGTTGGCGAGTGCCAAGCCAAATGAATTGAGTTTTTAAAGAGTTGAGGTGGAGTCGATTGTACGACATCCAAGTCCCCAAGGCTTCCATGGCGATACTCATAGCCCAGACAATCGCAACAGAGTCAGAGGCACGGCAGTGCTTGGACATTGTCCGCATACAGATGAGCTAGCATAGCATGAGAGGCAAAAAGAGGGCAAGGCTGTTTTTAAGGAATTTTTAGAACTGCACAACTGGTTCCTTTCCTTCCCATCCTCCATGGTAAATTACTTCCAATCGGAGGCCAATGAACTGTTTTCAACTATTTTTAACTGCACAGAACTGCTTCTACAACTGCACAAATCCATTTAGAACTGCACATTTTGTGTGCAACTGCACGCTAAAAATGCCCTGGAAGAGGGGCAAGATCTGAGGTATAGATTATGAAGAGAAGGGGTTCAATACAGAGCCCTGTGGAAGACCGTAGGGAGTGGGGACCCACAGGTATAATATCTGTACTAATAATAAAAATGGTTGTCGTTTAATATTTTCAAACGAACATGATTGCAGTATAATTATAATTCATAGTATGAACGGATGATCAGTCAAAACTAAGAAATGCATTAATGTTACCAGTGATATATGGTTTGTTGTCTTGTTAATATTGGTCGGTAATAACCGATTTATAAGAAAACTTGAAACCCTTCTTTGTACAGCGAGCTGAGAAAAACCTTGCAAAAGACGAAGTGCTGGTCCGTCATTGAAAAGAAAAAGGTTTTGGCAGGTGTCAGCCATGACCAACTGACGACATTTGTGAAGTTATTTTACAAAGGGATGAGTGTCGAAAGCCTTATCCAAGGCAACCTGACAGGTGAGGTAATCTTGAGTCTTAATTGTTTATTTTTGTTGTGTTTGGTGTTGTTGATGCTGCTGCTGCCTGTTGCTATTATTGCTACATTATTATTATCATTATATTATTTTATTATTATTATTGTTACTATTATTATTATTATCACTATTGGAAAGATGGAAAAGATCAGTTAAATGCCCTTGCCACACATGGAGTAGTGGTATCCGACATGTGCCATCTGAGTTTTGGGTTGCAAATGACATGGAGATGAACCGAGAACGGAGGCAGTTGGCAGAACACTGTGGAAACAGCAATGCTCCAGAACTGAGCCTACCTCAGATGATGATTATTATTATTACTATTGTTGTTTTATTATTATAATTATAAAAAGATTTATAAAGCCCAGTAAGCGTATCATAAATATGCCTGCAAGTGCTGGTAGTAGCTCGGCTTAGTCAGAAGATGTGAATAGAACAGATTAGGTTTTTATTATTTTCTAAGGGTCATTATTAGTAATAATTCTGGTACGCATTTCAATACTATGGCATTCGAGACAGCGAGTCTTGGGTTAGGTTAAAAATACTGGTTCATCTGTCCATGACACATGTGTTGTTTCCCATCACGTTGAAATATTTCAGACTCAACAGTAAAATTGTTTTAGTTTTAATAATAATAATAATAAAATGATGGTTTCTATTGCATCGTAACATAGCTGAGGCCAAAGATCACTGTACGTCAGTTCAAAAATCATAGGCATCCATACGATAGATTTAAAACATAGGTCTTGAGCGGTGATTTCAATGTCTCCAGAGGTTTCGCATTCGTTACCAAAACCAGGCTGTAATCAGGTCAATGTTCAGAAGGTCTTTTAATCTAAGTGGTATGTTTATTTTCGACTAGGAGGCCTTAAAATTGGAAAAGTGCTTAGTTCTAAGTCTGAAAATCAAAGCACCTAGGAGCACATGCCTTTGAGTTTATTAAAGAGTTCTAAGTCCTTGAAGCATTGAGCCAAACAGTGGCGTAGCCAGGAATTTATGATGGGAGATTTTGGGGGTTTTATGGCCTGGCCGGATGCCCTTTCTGGCACTAACTCAACAGTATTGCAGTAAATTAAAAAGGGAATAAAGTAACAAAGGGAATAAAGTAAGAAAAACAATTGTTACTACAAGCAATTGTTTTTTAAAATTTTATTTAAGTGGATAAATAACCTTTAAAAAAACTTTTTCCCTAGGCCAATGGGAGTTTTAACTCCCGAAATCCACCCTTGTCTAGACCACTGGAGCTGAAGGCAACGGCAGCTCTGTATTCATGTTAAAGATACCTAAATAGGAATGTTTAATTTCTTGATGTTATGGAATTTTCAGCTATGATCTTGCAAGACATGGTTTTTCATAAGTGTATACTTTGAGGGCAAGTAGTCCTACTTGCCTTCAAAGTATACACTTATGAAAAAACCATGCTGAGCGAGATCTATTCCCACGGACGATCCAGCTTAGAGCAAGGAATAGACATTCTATAATATGGAGTGCAGGAAGAAATAAAATTAACAGTAACCTTGATTTAATACTCCATGATGTGCATATGTGCTTACATATGTACACGTTATATCCATTCTAAAATTGGTTAAATTGGTTGTTTTGCTTTGTATTTGCTAGAAATTGAAATGCCTTCTGTCAATCTCTACGACATTCCATTGCCGTTTGATCCTACTAAGCTGGAGCGCTACTAGTACAATGATATTCCAAGGTTGGTGCTGGACAGTGGGAAGAGCATCTTCTGTCACTGTCTTGGAATATTTAAGAGACCTCAAGCTGGATTTGGGTTCATCACACAGTCACCACTGCTCAAAGGGTGAGCCATTTGAAATATTCTTTTCAAAGGTTCACAAAGTTGCTGTGTTAAAATCAAGTTATCATATCCGTTCATGAATGCGTATTGCGCATAGAGCATAAAACATGCCATTCTGAATCTGAAATTGAAATAAATTAAAACTTTTCCTTGAGTAAAAGTCATAATAAAGCATGGTTGTGAGTCTTGTGAGTGAAAAAAGCAAGAATACGGAAATGCTTTACATGCACAATGTGAAGCAAGCTTCTCGTGTGTAAAAGCATGGTTTTTCATAAGTGAGGGCAAGTAGTCCTACTTGCCTTCAAAGTATACACTTATGAAAAAACCATGCTGAGCGAGATCTATTCCCACGGACAATCCAGCTTAGAGCAAGGAATAGACATTCTATAATATGGAGTGCAGGAAGAAATAAAATTAACAGTAACCTTGATTTAATACTCCATGATGTGCATATGTGCTTACATATGTACACGTTATGTCCATTCTAAAATTGGTTAAATTGGTTGTTTTGCTTTGTATTATTTTGCTAGAAATTGAAATGCATTCTGTCAATCTCTACGACATTCCTACTAAGCTGATCCTACTAAGCTGGAGCACTACAAGTACAATGATATTCCAAGGTTGGTGCTGGACAGTGGGAAGAGCATCTTCTGTCACTGTCTTGGAATATTTAAGAGACCTCAAGCTGGATTTGGGTTCATCACACAGTCACCACTGCTCAAAGGGTGAGCCATTTGAAATATTCTTTTCAAAGGTTCACAAAGTTGCTGTGTTAAAATCAAGTTATCATATACGTTCATGAATGCGTATTGCGCATAGAGCATAAAACATACCATTCTGAATCTGAAATCGAAATAAATTAAAACTGACATGGAGATGAACCGAGAACGGAGGCAGTTGGCAGAACGCTGTGGAAACAGCAATGCTCCAGAACTGAGCCTACCTCAGATGATGATTATTATTATTACTATTGTTGTTTTTATTATTATAATTATAAAAAGATTTATAAAGCCCAGTAAGCGTATCATAAATATGCCTGCAAGTGCTGGTAGTAGCTCGGCTTAGTCAGAAGATGTGAATAGAACAGATTAGGTTTTTATTATTTTCTAAGAGTCATTATTAGTAATAATTCTGGCACGCATTTCAATACTATGGCATTCGAGACAGCAAGTCTTGGGTTAGGTTAAAAATACTGGTTCATCTGTCCATGACACATGTGTTGTTTCCCATCACGTTGCATCGTAACAGCTGAGGCCAAAGATCACTGTACGTCAGTTCAAAAATCATAGGCAGCCATACGATAGATTTAAAACATAGGTCTTGAGCGGTGATTTCAATGTCTCCAGAGGTTTCGCATTCGTCACCAAAACCAGGCTGTAATCAGGTCAATGTTCAGAAGGTCTTTTTATCTAAGTGGTATGTTTATTTTCGACTAGGAGGCCTTAAAACTGGAAAAGTGCTTAGTTCTAAGTCTGAAAATCAAAGCACCTAAGAGCATATGCCTTTGAGTTTATAATTTAAGAGTTCTAAGTCCTTGAAGCATTGAGCCAAACAGTGGCGTAGCCAGGAATTTATTATGGGAGATTTTGGGGGTTTTATGGCCTGGCCGGATGCCCTTTCTGGCACTAACTCAACAGTATTACAGTAAATTAAAAAGGGAATAAAGTAACAAAGGGAATAAAGTAAGAAAAACAATTGTTACTACAAGCAATTGTTTTTTAAAATTTTATTTAAGTGGATAAATAACCTTTAAAAAAACTTTTTTCCTAGGCCAATGGGAGTTTTAACTCCCGAAATCCACCCTTGTCTAGACCACTGGAGCTGAAGGCAACGGCAGCTCTGTATTCATGTTAAAGATACCTAAATAGGAATGTTTAATTTCTTGATGTTATGGAATTTTCAGCTATGATCTTGCAAGACTTGACAATGGTTACTCCCTTCGACTTCATGGATTTAACGACCACATCATGGTGAGGCTTGATTTTCAAATAGTATTAAAAGTACTGAGCATATACTGACTTCTAAATGTATTCACAAGTGCTGAACGTAGTTTTGAGCACTGAGCTTACTTGGAATATTCACAGGCGCTGAGATTATTTACGATTGCTGTGCATATTTACGAGCAGTCGAGCACTAAGCATATTTGTGAATGCTCAGCATATTTGCGAATGCTGAGCATATTTACGAGTAGTCAGGCACTGAGCATCTTTACAAATGCTCATCATATTTGCAAATGCTGAGCACACTGCTCAGCATATTTGCAAATGCTGAGCACATTTATTAATGCTGAGCACATATGCGAACACTGAGCGCATTTTACGAGTGCTGAGGCTTGAAGTATATCTGTTGACATATGGATTTCTTTTGGTTTTTATCTGTAGTCTTTCTATTGATGCTACTTGTATTGCAGAAATTGTTTGAAAAAATAGGGAACCAGATTGCGACATTTGAGATCACCACAGAGATATTTCAAACTGTTTAAAATGAGCTGGAAAATGATTACCACAACGCAGCACTGTGTTGCAGAAACTGTTTGAAAAATAGTGGACCAGATTGCGACATTTGAGATCACCACAGAGATATTTCAAACTGTTTAAAATGAGCTGGAAAATCATTACCACAACGCAGCACTGTGTTGCAGAAACTGTTTGAAAAATAGGGAACCAGATTGCGACATTTGAGATTACCACAGAGATATTTCAAACTGTTTACAATGAGCTGGAAAATGATTACCACAACGCAGCACTGTGTTGCAGAAACTGTTTGAAAAACTAGTGAACCATATTGCGACATTTGAGATCACAGAGATATTTCAAACTGTTTACAATGAGCTGGAAAATGATTACCACAACGCAGCACTGTGTAAAAAAAAACTAAACCGGTAATCACTTCTTTACTTGTTCTAATTGTCTCATATGCATTTGATCTTGAATGATTTTTTTAAATGGTCATGAAGTTGTGATATTGTGTTAAACTAGCCTCCCAAGACTGCAAACCGTTTTGTGAGAGTGTTATCTAGACAAAAGGATTGCTGACCTTTTGGATTGCCCTTTTGACACAAGCACTCGAAATGCTATGTATAGAACTGCCATTATTTAATGTCTGTTTAATAACCAGTTTTAGTGAATCAATCAATGCTTGGTATTTGGATATACATGTATTTCCCCCTGTTTCATTAGGACTTACGAGCTGAATGTATGAAACATTAAACATTATTTGTTTGCAATTGTACTTATTAAATTGCATATTGCTTTTTCACATGAAATTATCAGACCTGCTTTCTTTGCTAGCATTACTGATGTTATTATTATTATTAAATTATTATTATTATTTTTTAGTAATCCAAGGTAGTAAAGACTCTCAAACTCTAAGAGATTAAAACTGGATTACAGGTTCTCATCCCCCCATAATATACTGCTCGAAATTGCCCCAAATGCCATGGCATATATTATTGTTATTTTTAATTATTTATTATTATTATCATTATTAAAAATTGCCCTGAGGTCTTCATTCCCCCATGGACTTAGAGAATATACTATTAATCAGGATTGTTGTCTGAGGTGTCTTCAGGGTTTGAAGAGAAGGCCCCTTTAAAGGCGACCACGTTTTAGCACTGAATGTTGACAGACAGGTCACAGGCGCTGGAAAAGAAAATTGCTTCATGTCTGTCTTAACATTATTATTATGTTGACTAAGCACTGGCTGAGTGGTCTTAGAAGAATGGCAACATATTAACATGAAGAATGTGATATCCATAAATGAAGCCGGTTGCTCTAACCAAACAGCTACTGGGGATGTTTTTTTCTCAACATTAAACAGATTGGGGTGCAAACAATAACAGAGAATTAGGTCGAAGAACTTAATTAAAGAATAGCTTACCTGAACTCAAACTTAAAAACTAGTTGCTTATCTAGTCATTCCTGCCATTTATTAAACAGTAAGATTCAATTGTATGAACAATGTCTACTATAATTATAATTGTTTTCAAACTGACAAGAATGCAGTATAATTACAAACATAGTAAGAACGGATGATCAGTGAAAACTAAGAAATGCATTAATGTTACGACAGTAATATATGGTTTGTTGTCTTGTTAATATTGGTCAGTTAAAAGCGATTGATAAGAAAACTTGAAACTCTTCTTCGTACAGAGAGAGATGAGAAAAGCGTTGCTAAAGATAAAGTGCTGGTCTGTGATTGAGAAAAAAAGGCGTTGGCAAGTATCAGCCATGACCAACTGAAGACATTTGTGAAATCATTTCACAAAGAGATGAGTGTCGAAGGCCTTATCCAAGGCAACCTGACAGGTAAGGTAAGAGTGTTGTTTATTTTTGTTGTGTTCGGTGCTGCTGATGTTGCTGCTGCCTGTTGCTATTATTGCTACTTTATTATTATTATATTATTTTTTATATTATTATTACTATTACTATTGGAAAGATGGAAAATGTCAGTTAAATGCCCTTGCCACACATGGAGTAGTGGTATCCGACATGTGCCATCTGAGTTTTGGGTTGCAAATAACCTGGAGACGAACCGAGAACGGAGGCAGTTGGCAGAACGCTGTGGAAACAGCAATGCTCCAGAACTGAGCCTACCTCAGATGATGATTATTATTATTACTATTGTTGTTTTATTATTATAATTATAAAAAGATTTATAAAGCCCAGTAAGCGTATCATAAATATGCCTGCAAGTGCTGGTAGTAGCTCGGCTTAGTCAGAAGATGTGAATAGAACAGATTAGGTTTTTATTATTTTCTAAGGGTCATTATTAGTAATAATTCTGGTACGCATTTCAATACTATGGCATTCGAGACAGCGAGTCTTGGGTTAGGTTAAAAATACTGGTTCATCTGTCCATGACACATGTGTTGTTTCCCATCACGTTGAAATATTTCAGACTCAACAGTAAAATTGTTTTAGTTTTAATAATAATAATAATAAAATGATGGTTTCTATTGCATCGTAACATAGCTGAGGCCAAAGATCACTGTACGTCAGTTCAAAAATCATAGGCATCCATACGATAGATTTAAAACATAGGTCTTGAGCGGTGATTTCAATGTCTCCAGAGGTTTTGCATTCATCACCAAAACCAAGCTGTAATCAGGTCAATGTTCAGGTCTTTTAATCTAAATGGTATGTTTATTTTCGACTAGGAGGCCATCAAACTGGAAAAGTGCTTAATTCTGGTTCTGAAAATCAAAGCGCCTAGGAGCCCAGAAATTTTGACATAGGTGAGTCAATTTTGAGACTGGCTAATCTCAGGTTTACTTTTTTAAATATTTGGAATAGGTTGGAATATTGATGCTTTTTAACCATGCAGCCCATGGACTCGATTCTTGCAGCCCAGGACAGCCATCTGGTTTTTTTTATAGAAAGAAATCGGTTAAGAACCGAGCTTGCAGCTGTTTAGCGATTTGTCCATGCTGGAAGTTACCAATCTTGTTTAAGCCTATTTTTGAATTTTGGTGCTCCAAATTCTGACTTATGATAATAAGATTCCCCTGTAATCATATGAACTCCCCGAATTTAAAATTACAAGGTAGACAACAGATCATCACACAGATGTTTGACAATGTTTGATCATTTTCAGGAAAGCTCAGTGTATGGCAGAAACAGCTAGCTGCAGGCAATTTAATTCACTTCTCGACTTTAAATTCTTTGCCAAACGTTGGCACCAAATCAGATATCCTGACAGAGCACGATCAATTTCAAATGAGGTTTCAAGATTTCAAAGCACTTTAACCAAGGTTCAAAAGTTCTGTTTTCTGCTCCTTTTATTGTGGATATTGGATATTGAATCTGGAACAGCGGATTATAGGCTACATTATTACAGCATTCTATGCTGTAGTGATTATAATTATTACAGCATTGTATGCTGCAATAAAATAATTCTATATTAAAAATTACACATGCACGATGTATTTCTATGTTGCGGCCCGTGAAACGTTGTAAATTCACAAATGTGGCCCAAATGACGACTAAGTTTTAGACCACTGCTTTTGATGATGTATAAGTGCTAGTCAGTCGGTAATGTGCTAGAAATAGTTGGGTAACGAGTATATCCAACCAGCTTTAGAGAATTTGGATGGTGCTTAGAACAGGGAGTGAATTCCACAGTTCCTGATTGGCAACTGAGAAAGCCGTAATTGGAAAATGTACCTATTCAGACAGTCAAATAACTTGATTCAAAAGTCATTTTTTATGTTTTATACTTTTCCAGACTCTCGTCACTTTGGTCCCATCAGGCGAATCAACCTTCAGAATTTATAACAGAAATGTTAATGACGACAATGGCGTAATCCATAACTATTTCCAGATCGGACCGTTAGATATGCATCTGAAGTACGAGCACATCCAACCAGCTTTAGAGAAGTTGGATGGTGCATAGAACAAGGAGTGAATTTCACTGTTCCTCATTGGCAACTGAGAAAGCTGTAATTGGAAAATGTACCTATTCAGACAGTCAAACAACTTGATTCAAAAGTCATTTTTTAAGTTTTATACTTTTCCAGACTCTCGTCACTTTGGTCCCATCAGGCGAATCAACCTTCAGAATTTATAACAGAAATGTTAATGACGACAATGGCGTAATCCATAACTATTTCCAGATCGGACCGTTAGATATGCATCTGAAGTACGAGCACATCCAACCAGCTTTAGAGAAGTTGGATGGTGCATAGAACAAGGAGTGAATTTCACTGTTCCTCATTGGCAACTGAGAAAGCTGTAATTGGAAAATGTACCTATTCAGACAGTCAAACAACTTGATTCAAAAGTCATTTTTTATGTTTTATACTTTTCCAGACTCTCGTCACGTTACTACCCTCAGGCTCATCAACCTTCAGAATCTATAACAGAAATGTTAATGACGACAATGGCGTAATCCATAACTATTTCCAGATCGGACCATTGGATACGCATCTGAAGTACGAGCACATCCAACCAGCTTTAGAGAAGTTGGATGGTGCATAGAACAAGGAGTGAATTTCACAGTTCCTCATTGGCAACTGAGAAAGCCGTAATTGGAAAATGTACCTATTCAGACAGTCAAACAACTTGATTCAAAAGTCATTTTTTTGTTTTATACTTTTCCAGACTCTCGTCACGTTACTACCCTCAGGCTCATCAACCTTCAGAATCTATAACAGAAATGTTAATGACGACAACGGCGTAATCCATAACTATTTCCAGATCGGACCGTTGGATACGCATCTGAAGCTACTAGCAGAGCTGGCCATTGTAAGTCACTAATGATACCATAATTATATTAAATGTAGTTCTGATCAAAATTGGATCATGATTGCAGTGTCATGAAGCGTGGTTTTCAATTGTGTAATCTGAGCATTGTTTGGTTAGTTATTATTGTTAATTAGCAACTTCATCGCTCCGATGTCTAATGCTGGAGTGCACAAAGCATGAACCAAACTCAGGCCAGGCCAAAAGCAGAGGGAGAGAGAGAGACAGCCTGTGAATGATAAGAAGCAGTCCGAAATGGATAAGGTTTAAGTTGATCAGGAAATGACACAAGCAAACGAACCCTTATTTGCCAGTTTAATAGTACAACAACGTGTTATCAGAACACATGGCAAATGGGTAATTGAACTGTCGACACTGGTGCGAGATAACAGCATTAGCTTTAAACGTGTTAAGGAAAGCATTTTCATGGTTGTTTAAACCTCTGTGACCTCTGGTCTTTCAACAACTGGACTTGTATCTCCAATGGCCATCTCTAAGACTATTACTCTGATACAGTATTGTATTTTATCTGACCATTTGTAAAGCACTTCTTGCGGCAAGAGCCTTTCAGAAGTGCTCTCGGTGCGTGCGTGCAACCCCAAGAGAAAAGGCACTGCTCATGAATAATCTGATAATTAACAAATTAATTTCTGATAACAGTCCACTCCTGGCTTCCTATCCCAATTTTTCTCAGACTCTTTTTGACACCTTGATCCCTCAATTGCTGGAAAAATTCCACTGGATCGCCATTAAAAAAACTCTTGCCATCTTAATATTCCTATGTAGGAAACATTGGAGGAGCCTGGCTTCAAAATGTTGAGAATAAAAACCGATGCTTGAGTATCAAGTGGAGATTGAATGTACAGACAACTACGACATGGGACTGGGTTTCAGTCACTATAATGTAGCCAGCCATCATTCATATTCCACTGAACGGCCATTAGAAAACTGCCACGTTAATGTTCCTAATATTCCAATGTAGGAGAACATGGAAGAGCCGGGGTTCAACAGGTTGGGGACAAAATTACTACTTGGATATGAAGTCGATATTGCATTTTCCGAGATGTTCGACATCATCGGCTTTTCCGTGACTGTTTGCAGTCAGTCGTCCTTCACGTAAGTTGTGAGGTTTCTTTTCAAAGTTATGACTTGTAATTCCAGTAGCTCTAAGCACACATTCTTTGGACATATTATTAATACTACAATGTAGGAAAATATGGCGGAGACTGGCTTTGAACGTATATTTAAAAACTGACACCTTAATGCTCCAAATATTCCAATGTAGGAGAACATGGAGGGGCCTGGCTTCAACCAGCTATGAACCAAGTTGATGCTCGAATATGAAGTGGAAATCTTGGTCAGCGACATGTATGACATCACCGGATTTTCCATAACTGTGTGCAGCCAATCATCTTTTAAGAAAGTTGTGAGGTTTCTTTCCAAAGTTATGACTTGTAACTCTAGTGGCACTAAGCACACATTCTTTGGACATATTGCTAATATTACAATGTAGGAAAATATGGGGAGGAGCCTGGCTTGAACTGCCAATAAAAAAGTGCCACCTCAATGCTCCTAATATTCATTCCACTGTAGAGAAATATGGAGGAGCCTGGCTTCAAAAGGTTCAGAATAAAAACCGATGCTTGAGTATCAAGTGGAGATTGAATGTACAGACAACTACGACATGGGACTGGGTTTCAGTCACTATAATGTAGCCAGCCATCATTCATATTCCACTGAACGGCCATTAGAAAACTGCCACATTAATGCTCCTAATATTCCAATGTAGGAGAACATGGAAGAACCTGGCTTCAACAGGTTAAGGACAAAGTTGGTGCTCGGTTACGAAGTGGAGATTGCATTTTCTGAAATGTACGACATCGTTGGATTTTCCATCACTGTCTGCAGTCAGTCATCCTTCACGTAAGTTGTGAGGTTTCTTTTCAAAGTTATGACTTGTAACTCTGGTGGCACGAAGCGCACATTCTTTTGATGCTTAGTATCTATTTCCATACATTTTGTTAAGTATGATGACTCGCCCAACAATCTGTGTGGAACGTTAAATTCACAGTCTGCTCTAATTCAATCAAATTACTACCGGTACTGGTGAAACTTTAAGCCCTGTTCGTTGTCAAACAGCCCAAAGCTTTTACAATCCAGTAGTATTAATACACATCACTGTGAAATCATTGTCACTGACTATCACGTGATTGATGTTATAAGATGGCGGAATTTCCAAATCTGTTTGGAAATAAGGGTATATTGTATGCAAAAGGTCAAAGACCTTGTGATCTTGACGATGCGCGAGGTCACATACCTAACTTTCAGGACATATTAAGGACAAAGGAGACAAGGGCAGACGTTAGTTGTTATTTGAGAAAGATTGGGCATAATCCAAACCATAGGTTTCAAGAGTGAGCTGCCGTAGCGTTGTGGACGAGCATTCGTTTTTTCAAGTGTTGTCAACGGCAGACATGCTACAATCATGGTGCTGTAAGATTAGAAAAACTTAGTTGTTCCAGATTTTCTCGAAAGTTTAATTAATTAATTAAACTGATTACGGCTCAAGCTTGATGCTTCATCAGTTGTTGGTGATGACCGCATTATAGTCATTTGGTGATATTGCAGTATTGGGGGCCAAAGCATATGCAGTATGTAGAAAAATATGGATTAACCAGGTTTCAACAGGCTGCGAACTAAAGTTGATGCTTGGTTACGAATTGGAAATCGAAATCACTGATATGTATGACATCACCGGGTTTTCTATCACTGTGTGCAGCCAATAATATTTTAGGTAAGTTGTGAGATTTCTTTCCAAAGTTATGACTTGTAACTCTAGTGGCACTAAGCACACATTCTTTGGACATATTGCTAATATTACAATGTAGGAAAATATGGGGAGGAGCCTGGCTTGAACGGCCATTAAAAAGTGCCACCTTAATGCTTCTAATATTCATTCCACTGTAGAGAAAATTAATATGGAGGAACCTGGCTTCAACAGGCAAAGGACAAAGTTGTTGCTTGGGTACGTATAAGATGGCAGAATTACGAAGTGGAGGTCGAGTTCACCGACATCTACAACATAACCGGATTTTCAGTCACTGTATGCAGCCAGTCATCTTTCACGTAAGTTGTGAGGTTTCTTTGCAAAGTTATGACTCATAACTATAGTGGCACCAAGAGCATATTCTTTTGATGATCAGTATCTACTTCCATACATTTTGTTAAGTATGATGACTCACTCGACAATCTGTGTGGAACGTTAAATTCACAACCTGCTCTAATTCAATCGAATTACTTCTGTAGAAACATTGCCGTAATGCACAGGGTATTATTGATCAATGTTCACTTCAGGATAGAACACTCATCCTGTAACACAGACAATAAGTGTTTGAGCCTCATCCCTACACTCATGCAGTCACTATTGAAAGGCTTTGAGCCAGTCAGTCATGCACAATTGCTCAGCAATATCAATGTTATAATGTATGGTGTTGCATTTACTTGTGACCTTTGGAGGAAGTTAAAATTTTTATCAAATATCGTGGTATTGCATTCGGGTCATTGAGCAAGTCCCAAACTCGTGCGCAATCTTCTGAGCTTGGAAAGAAATGCAATTTAATTAATTAAATTAATGTTGCATATTGTGTTAAACATCAGGATGAAGCATAATGACAACCAGATAGACCTGTTCTTAAAGGACTACAACAGCTCCATTCTGAAGATGACCAAGTGAAAATTCCAGTATAATAAGTAGTGCTCATAATATCATTAAGAATAAGCATAGCCACTGTATGGCTGCAGGAGCTGCTAAGCAATACATTCCCTCTTCTAGTTCTGCCCTTAGGCAGGTTCAAACATCTAAATTTAGATATTTAAGCACCACTCCGCTCAACATTGTTTTCAGTTTTTTATGCATCCATCATCAAGTCCAACGGCAACCGTCAAGCTCTGCCTCTCGTTTTCTCCAATGCCCACTCTTCCATGTATGATCGTTCTCATAAGGGAGCAATCCAGTGACCAATCCACTTCTTGCATTCCCTTCTTATTGCTACATATCTGGAGATCATCCACTTCCCCAATTTAACATATAAAATTTTACCTCTTCACATTTTTTATGCACTGTCCAGCTAACTTTTGCCATACATAATAAGCAATGTTAACCCAAATCACAATTCTATATTAACTGGATGGGTGATTCATCTTAGAAGAGCTTCAGTTCAAGTATTTCCAATTCTACATGTGGCTGTTGTAATTGGATATATATATATATATATATATATATATATATATATATAAGCACCTCTCAGAGAGAAAAACAAATCTTTGCTGCCTTTACGATGTTAAATTTTTGGCATTAGAGAGGCTCTGCCTATTAAATAAGTTAGCAAACCAATGCAGTGTTAACTGGAAGAGTCACCAGTGAAGGACCACACAAGCACGTGGAAGTTGAACCAACCAGCGAATTCCAGTCAAGAGCTGACTGATGGCATTAATGTTCAGTTTCTGGTTATCTAACCAGTTGAAGAAAATGTTACAAAAGATTAGTTGAAAGTGTACTCTGGGCCGAGTGAAGTGAAATAGTACATACAAGTAATGAATGACATTTAGCATATAGTCCAAACAAAATTATGAAAGGCTCCTGTCTTTCTAACTATGAAGAGAAAACCAGCTCTGATTGGCCTAAAGTCCACAGAAATGTGTCTTCATTTTGTTTTGATAGAGATAGTGCTGCACAATGCTCTACTTTACATTGCAGGAATGCAGGTGTCGTCTATGATTAAGACAAAGAATATTCTGCAACATGTCCGAAGAGGTTGATCGTAACTGGGCTAAAATCAATCGGCAGACATACAGTTTCGATGGTGGCGACAGGAAGGTAAATTTCATCATTCAGTTTCATCAATCACCATATGCTGTCGAACGTCAAAATGAAGAAGTTCAGACTTGTTGCACTCAGACCTCTTCTGAACATTGATCTCTGTCCAGCCTCTCAGATACAGGGCAGTGCTCATGAATAGGCTGGTATTTTTGGAATAAGCTGGTACTGTTTTTTTATTTATAAACTTTGAGATTACAATTATAAATGATTAAATGAGATAGAACTGAACATAGGAAGATCTGTCCCCTCTAAGAATAATTTAAGTGGCATGTTTTTTTTTTTTGGAAGCCATCGAATATGAGAAATATTTCATCCACAATCTGCAAATTCAAACTCCTGAAAATCTGCAAAGCTTGTCACAGGTGAGTGAACTATTGCTGGCTAAGGGCTGATCTAATATTGACTTCTTTTTAGAATATTTCGATTAGGCTGGAATGTTGACACTTTTGATGCAGTCAGTGACATGGGGTAACCTCAGATCCACCCAACCTTAGAGAACTTGGATGGCGTTTAGAACATGCAGTAAATTCCATCTATAGTTCCAGATTAAGATCAGTCTAAAAATCTAATAGCTGCCTTGGTTTTCAATTCCAAAGTTATGGTTTATAGGACAATAGCGCAATTTCATGCACTAGCGGACAGCACATTATCAAGCTGCAGTACTGCACGTTAAAAAGCCCACACTGCAGTAACAAGCCCATTAGACTGCAGAGACATCCTGATAAGGCACACTGAACATAGTGCATGGAGTGTTCTAAATAAATAGGGTTTGGAAAGTACTCACCCTTACAGATAAACACTTTGACGGTAACGTTTTGTCGTTAGCTAATAAAGGTATGGCAGTATTTAATTAGTTAATTGAAATTACTGCTTGGAAAGATGGCAATATCAAATGTGGTTGTATTGTATCTTTAAAAATTCTTTGTCACAGTATTGCTAGTAGTTTTGCATCAGAATCATTAATACTTGTAATACATAGTGAGGTGCTTTTAGAGACTGTCGCTATGTGTTGATGTCCTCCATCATCTCTCTCTCTCTCTAGTATAATTTTAATTCTTCAGATCGAAGAACTTCAGAAAGTTACTATAGAAAAACTGAAAATCTGGAGCGAGGAGCAGCTGATGCCAAAAAGCATATCAAAGACTACTCAGCACGCAGGTGATCATCATAGGCAAACAACAGAGTTCCTTCTGTCTAAAAAGTGGGGGAGCAAACTTCTTCCCTCCAAATTGGTAAATTGCAATGCATTTTGAACTACAGAATCATTGGGAGTGTGGGACTGTCAACTAAAAGCCTGGGAGTTGAAATCCCCACCAAGGCAGAAATTTGCTTTGAGTTTTCATCTCCTTCTACAATTTTACACCCCATCAACTCGGCAGTAAAGAATACACTGACTGACCCAAAAGTGATGGTGGAAAGATGAGACAACTTGCAAGGGAGAGGACTGGCCACACACCCTCATAAATGTTGCTTACACCATGCCCATGATTGCCTCGCAGACTGGCAATAGTACCAGTTCTAAACTAGCTCATAATTTTGTGAATTGAAGAATGTTCTTTGGCAGCTCAGGGCTAAGATAAATTAGTGGTTTACTGAAGATTTGCATATCAATGGTCAATTACATTGTAGGTTGTTGGGCACAGACAAAAGCTGAAGGACAAGGTGACAACTGGCAAGGCAGGAAAGGAAGAACCGTTTAAATGTCAGTCGTCTCCCACATCAGGAAATCACTGATACAGATTAGTTTAAGAATGACTTTGCTCTGAACACTACATAAAAGTTTGATGCAGCAGTTACCTATACGTGGATTTCTGGAAAGTTTTGAGCATGGATCTTTGTAACAAGAAAATGAAAAACAATCCAACGTGCATGGTAATAGCCTACAGCTTCACCTTCTCCATTACCAGTGGCAATTTCTCTAAATCAGTGATGCGGTTGTCCCTCAATGCCATAAACATATAAAAGGAACATTAATTTATACTTTATTGCGTTATCGCAGAACTTTGTCTCAAGAGGTGGGCTGTGTACCGACTTCAGAATAAGAAATCCTGCCCCACCACTGAAATTCGCATATGACTTTGCTTGTGTAGCATTACACAATTCCCATTTTGTGCTGGCATGTCATGTGGTGTGTAAATGAAACCCCTTCAATTGCAAATTACGTTGTCGGTGCTACTTGCTGTAGAAACTCTTAAGTAGATTCAAATTGTTAGTTTATGTCTATAGATTTAAAATAAATGTAAAAGCAGTCAGCTCCAGAGACGACACAATAGCTCTCTTTGGCTGTCAGGGGTGCAACCACGGTGTAGAAGTTGGGGACCTAATAGAAACTTAAAGCTGGATGAAAATTGTGAGTGCGGAACGCACGAAGCTGCAGTTGCTGAAGGCAAAAACCCTTAATTGTTGTAAGCTCCCCAGTGGTAATGGGGCAGAGTCCCAGAACCTGATCCAATTTTGAGCATTTGATGCCAAATGGAGTACATTTTTGGTTCTTGCTTACCTAAAATTATTCAACAATGATTTTGAAATAGACATGCCTAAACCATCTTCAATCTGTGAAAAAAGTTGAATATCAATCAATGCTATGTTACTCAAAATGTTACTCAACTTAGTCGAATGCCATGAGAAAACAGCAAATCATTCACAGCATGTGACATCACAAACAAATGATGTTGACACCAAGGCTTCCAGCATGGCCAAATTGTGGCTGCGAATTAAATAATAAACAGACCCAGCTCTAGGTTGAATCTGTGTGATGGGTGGTTGCGTTTCATTTCCACACCATGTCACTAGCACCATCATAGGCTTGGCCGCACAAAAAACTGATTCGAGGTTAGAATTTCGGCCACGTGTCGCAGATCATGCCTTTTGCCTTCAACTCGTATTGTAGAAACCCAAAAACTTCATCAAGATACAGGTTGGCAGTAATGTAACGAATTCTCTTGTTCAATGCCATCAAAAATCTATGAAGAGTCGATAAGGTGGCAAAGGTTTCGTTGTTTTCTGGTGTACGTCTTTTGCCTGATCATGTTATGCTGTAAAAGACAATACTTTGACCACATTGTTGAAAAATTGTAAACAAAAGTCGAACTGAAAATAAGCAATTACATTCTGTGAGAATTTTAAAAAGATAAGCATGTTCTTTCAGATATCATTTCCATCTATTCTTGCAACCTTCCCTTAATCCATATTAAAATTTTAATCAGAGTTGCCCTCTCATCCCTTAGCAGAGCTCTTGAAGAGTGAAGACCTTATTTCCTTGGTGGCTGTCACACCTCAAGAACTCCTCTGAATAGCTGATATGCCTACTGCAAGAGGTGCTCCATAAATGCTCAGGTGCGACACAATACTAAATTCCTTGATTATAGCCTATTTTATATGCATCAATTGATAATTATGTCATTGGTCTTATTTTTGGACTCCTATTGGAAATGCATTACTCATTGTAGCAGCACACTAGCTTAACTCTCCTTACTCCTCAAAATCACATTTTCCAGAGAATTACTCATAACAGCAGTCCATATCCAAGAATGAACATACAAAATTGAAATATTATCGTTCACATTTGAAGTAACAAGTCACCTACCTAGTGCTTCTCGGGTTATCTTCTTGCACAACTGGATAGTGAACTATGCTCATCATCCTGGAAATTCCAGCAGTTTATGGTTGTCAAAGTATTGCAACATGTGATCTCTCATTCAGGATTGAACGTGATCGTCATCGGGTCCCGTTCTTGTGCTTTGGAAGGTCCTGTTGCTATAGCAAAGCAAATCATCCGCAATCCAAATCCTCCTTCTGGATCTGAGGGTGCTTTATCTGTAACTTTTCAACTGTTTTGACATCAGTCACCAAGTTGATAGCAATGTTTTGCCTATGCCAAAGGGTCTCTGTCATTTTTTATGTCAGACTCCAGTGAGTCAAACACCTGAAAACATAAATCGAAAACATACAAATAAGGTCGATAAAATCAACCAAATGAAATCAAATATAGTTTATTTCTTCAAAACATTTTTTGGGCTCTTGTAACGGCATGTGCAGTTTTAACGCACCATAGAAACTGTCATTGTTATTATTTTGTTAACCAATGTCTATATAGTAGGCCTATACTGCAATAATTTATGGCCTTAAAATAATTTACGATGCTCAAAATACAGTTTAACCTTGAAGATTTGTTCAGGTTAGATATTCTAGCCCAGTGGTTCCCAACCTTTTTTGACTGTCGGGCCACTTTATAATTGGAGGACACGAGGGTCACTTTTTCTTAGTTGAAGGACATTAGGGGGCCACAAGGCTAAAATTTAATCAACTAAAGGCGTATAAAACTGTTATAAATTGAATCAAAATAGAATGTTTGATGCGATTTATTAACGTCCAAATAAAATAATTTGTAATAGAAAAGAATTATATATTCTATCATGTCCAAATTGTCAATTTTTACATATATTTTTCTTAATTCAGTGAGAAGCTGCGAGCGCATTTTTTTAGGTTGGGAACCGCTGTTCTAGCCTATTGTAATTTCTGTCAATACATGAGATAATTACCCAGTTTAAATTATGGCCTTGGCTGGCTACAGGGTGAGAATTGCCAGGGGTTGAGGTGTTTCAACCCAGTCTTTCTTAGAGCCCTCTAGAAAAGTCTGTTTTCACACCCCAATTCCAAATGGATCATAGTGCAACTTCCCAGTTATTTTTCCACAATTCTCGCACTGGCTGGCTACATCAGTTAGAGTGAAGGACCAGTTTTTAATCTAGACGTCTCGAGGGAGGGACTTCCCCCAGGACTGACATTTCTCCATTTTTCCTTCCCCGAAAAAATCACAGTTGTTGTATACATGTAAATACTTACCATTCCGCCCCCCACCCGATAAGCTAAATGTGTAAAAAATCCCCACCCACCCATCAGAAATTAATAGAAGTCTTGTTTAGATGTAGCCTACATACTTACGAAAATAGTATGGTTAGACATTGATCTGAAAATATGAGTGAAAGACTATAAACAGGTCATCAGTTTTTTATATTATTTTTAAAGTAGCGAAGGTCGTCAGAATCAATGGTCGATCACATGGTGTCGAGTGTGGTTCAGTGGGCGGTTGCCGTCCGCCGAAAAGGATGTTTTCTTCGCCCCGCCTCCTGAAACCCGAACCCCAAGCAGAGGAACCAGATCTATTAAACGCTGGCGATGGACGCGTCTCACGAAAATTTGTGACAGAGAAACCGCGGTTTTCTTAACGAAGGTGGCTTATTTAAAATATTTAAATCTCGATCGGGCTATAGCCGCTAGCGCGGTCCGTACACTGGGATCTAGGCCTAAATGGCGTGGTGTTCATTCAAATAGGCAGCGGTAGCGAAAGATCTCACCCGATCAATTCTTTGAAATCTGAGCAGGGTCGAGGCCATAATACAATCGCTATATTTTCTCAGCTTCACTGTCACTTATTCGTCTTAATTTAGTCGTCGCAGTTTCAGTTCCTTCGTGTTCTTCGCTGTGGGCAAATCGCTTTTTGAGCGAAAATCCAAAATTACTCACAAAAGTGTCGTTTGGTTCTTCCCGCCACATCGGCGCGTAAAGTAAGTAAGCATGTACTAATTTTTAATAATGCAATACCGGCGGCACATCGAACGAAACAATTTATATAATTATGAGGTCGTTGCGTGTAGCCTACATTCACAGAATAATCATAATATGCTGTTAAATAAGCATAATATGCAATTACAAAATATAATAGACATCTTCGGAGCTGTGTGAGAGAGAAAGGATAAGGGAGGAAAGATAAACAGTAATTTTAAAAAAGCTGAATAGCATTCATGTGATAAATCTACACTTGTTAAGTTTCAAATAACTTCTGCAATACGGTCGTTGAAGGAAGCGTTGGAGTTTGAGGCGATTGCTTGCAATGATGTATGCTAACCAATACCCACACATATGGGAAGTAGGCCTATAGAGAAGGCAAGAGATGGTGGTTGCACGGGCCACGTACTTGTGGAGGGCAGCAGCTGGAAAGGTCCGCGGGTCCGAAATTACTCTGAGAGCGTGGAGCGACTCTGGGCAGGCATATTTAATTTTTTATTAGTACCCCGCTGGTTTTCTAATAAGTGCAGCACTGTACGTGTAGGTAGGTTTATAGTAGTGGTCAGGGCGTATAAAGTGTGCCTGGACGGTCATGGACGGCGTCCATGCACTTGTTTTAAAATCTGAATGCCGTCCAGCCAATTATTGGACTGGAAAGGTAAGGGGCGTCCAGGCACTTCTTTTGGAGAGGTAAAGGGCGTCCAGGCACTTATTTTCCACACTTTAATGCACTGGTAGTGGTGACAAAATCTAGATTGTTTAGATCATATATTCAAGCTTTACGTGTCTTTGCATTCCTCGAATAAAACAAAATTCTCTTCTGTATCCCGTCAATTCTCTTGTGTCTTCTTTCCATGAAGGTCTGTGCAAGTGTGTATAGGCGCCGATCGAGTTGACCCGAAGAGTGTGAGTGCCCAAACGAATGTGAAATAAACGCGCGGGGAAATTTTTTTGAGCCTTTTTTTATAGGAGAGTTGTTAAAATTACCTATGTTCATAGGCGGAGACTTGTTCATGGTTTTAGGGGACAAACTAGCGGCCACAAAGGACGATCGCCGAGCAGGGAAGGACCAAAGGGGCCTGGGGAGGAAATATGTGCTCCTACCATTTTCAAATTATTTTCTTGCCACACTGCGATGGTAGCATCTTAGGCTTTAATTTTTACGAAATTATCGTAGTTTATGACTTGAAAAGCATCCTTACCGTTGCTTGAAAAAAATTCCACACAAAACATGGAATAATGACATTTTAGGCTGTCATCTCATCAAAATTTCCCACTATTTTATTGTTAAAAAATATAATTTAGGACTTCAATAAATGTTCTTCCCAATTGCTTATAAAATTTGATCACTCTTTGGTTCAACATGTACTTCTATTGGAATCCACACAGAAGAAAAAGCACAATCTTCGTTAGCATGGGCATTTTGGAACACTCTCCCCTGATTAGGTCAACACTCAACAGACTCAAATTTTGCACTAGAAATCAAAAATTCTGTCTATATTAACCACTATTTAGTGAGCCAATATTAACATTGTGGAAGATAGTTTTTCAAATAGTTTTCACATAGGGAGAGAAAGAGAGAGAGAAAGAGAGAGAGAGAGAGAGACAGAGAATGATAAGAAGCAGTCTGAAATGGATAAGGTTCAAGTTGATCAGGAAATAACACAAGCAAACGAACCCTTATTTGCCAGTTTAATAGTACAACAACGTGTTATCAGAACACGTGGCAAATGGGTAATTGAACTGTCGACACTAGTGCGAGATAACAGCATTAGCTTTAAACGTGTTAAGGAAAGCCGAAATTCTCTAGCATTTTCATGGTTGTTTAAACCTCTGTGACCTCTGGTCTTTCAACAACTGGACTTGTATCTCCAATGGCCATCTCTAAGACTATTACTCTGACATGATACAGTATTGTATTGTATCTGACAATTTGTAAAGCACTTCTTGCGGCAAGAGCCTTTCAGAAGTGCTCTCAGTGTGTGCAACCCCGAAAGAAAAGGCAGTGCTCATGAATAATCTGATAATTAAGAAATTATCACATTTCTGAAAACAGTCCACTCCTGGCTTCTTATCCCAATTCTTCTCAGACTCTTTTGATACCTTGATCCCTCAATTGCTGGAAAAATTCCACTGGATCGCCATTAAAAAACTCTTGCCATCTTAATATTCATATGTAGGAAACTGTGGCGAAATTCGCCTGAGCCGCCTCCGCGGTCTTGTTTACGCCGTCGATTGGCTTCGTGGGCGGTCGATTCGCGTCGTCGTTCGCTCGTGCCTAGAGGTCCCCTTCCCTCCTCCCTTGCCTCCTCGCACCTGGCGGATCTTTTGGCGCGAAGTCCCCCCTGTAGTGCGCATGCGCGGATCTTTTGGCGCGAAGTCCCCCCTGTAGTGCGCATGCGCGGATCTTTGCCCGCCAGGTCCCCTCGCACCTGTCCGGACCTCTGACGTAGGTCCCCCCTGTAGTGCGCATGCGCGGATCTTTTGGCGCGAAGTCCCCCCTGTAGTGCGCATGCGCGGATCTTTTGGCGCGAAGTCCCCCCTGTAGTGCGCATGCGCGGATCTTTTGGCGCCAAGTCCTCTGTCCCCTAGGACACGTATAAATAGGACCGCCGCCCGCATGCATCAGCTCAGTTGTCACCGGGAAGTCTGCGGGAGCTGCCGTTGGGTACATGACCGTCCGCTGCTGGGGAACGATAGCTCGCGGTATATCACGTGCATGCCTGCTGCTGACGTGTGGAGTTGTGATTGACAATATATCGTCTGAAAACGTCTGTTGTCTTCGTGTCTTCGTGCGGTCGAGGAAGACTGTTAAGCCCTTCGAAAGACGACGGAGGCCGGACTTGCGCCCACCTGGAGCGACACGCAAGCCTTGCCACCTGGTGGGAGAGATCGTCATCCACTCTCCCGTCAGCCGCTAGAGGGCGCGGGCGGTTTCCGTTACACTGGTACCAGAAGTGGGGTACGCAGTTGTTCCAACCGACGAATAGACGAGTCTACCGAAGATGATGGACGACGACGAGGTAACGTTCCGGCAGCCGAGACCTTTCGAGTTCAGCACGCCTGCTGATGTCTCTCCGCCTGCTGTGGGAAGAACGACGATGGAGAAGCAGCCGAGCCGTGGCCGACTGATCGAGCTCATTTCTGACGATGGTGAGGAGCTGGTGGAGACGAGTCCCCGTGTGAAGACGGAGACAACGGATTCGTCGAAGGAGTTGTTGGAGAACTTCGGAAGTCTCCTGCGGAACCGACCAACGCCAATGAAGCCGGGTCGATTCGACGGGACTGGGTCCCTGGAATCCTTTCTAGTACAATTTGAGGTATGTGCTCGTCACAATCGATGGACGGACGCGGACAAAGTGGATCATCTACGCTGTGCGCTAGAGAAGGCTGCGACGCAACTTCTTTGGGATTTCGGCGCGCAAGCTGACGTAAGTTACGCCCAACTGGTGGAGCGTCTCCGACAGAGATATGGGACGGACGGACAAGCTGAGACGTTCCGTAGTCAGCTGTATTTTCGACGTCAAGGGGCCGGAGAAAGTTTGAGCGACTTATTACACGAGATTCGCAGACTCGTTGTATTGGCCTATCCTGTCCCGTCCAACGAGACGACGCAGATTATCGCAAGAGACTCGTTCCTGGAAGCTTTGCGAGACAGGGAGCTTTCGTTGAAAGTCAGGGAGCGTGAGCCGAAGACTCTGGATGAGGCTTATCGGACCGCTCTACGCTTAGAGGCCTACCAGAGAGCCTCTGAGAATGACGATCATCGGAGACCGTCGAACCGTGTCCGTGGAACGCAAGAAGTCGAGCCGACCGACCAGCTCCAGTCGACCCTGGACCGCTTCTTGACGACACAGCGTGACGATCAGCGTCGTTGGCAGCGAGAAATGGAACGGAAGATGGACGAACAGTTCCGGGAGCTGCGGAACCAGTCTACGATCGACGACGATGGATCGAGACGAGATCAACGGCCTGGGGACCGCCGATTGGGAGATCGCCAGCCGGAGACTACGAGGAGAACCGTGACCTGTTATGGATGCGGTAGAGCCGGTCACGTGGTCCGAGATTGCCGTCAGCCGCGCCGTTTCCGGAACCGGCCGAGTGACGAGGAAACGACAGGAGGAGACGCACCTGCGCCATCGACATCTGTGGTGGTGAACCACACGACACGTCCGAAGCTGCCCGACCGCGCCAGCAGTAATGCCGTTTACGTTCGTGGAAGGATCAACGACCGACTGCAGATGTCTCTCATCGACACCGGATCCGAAGTGAGCCTGGTTCCGTCTTCAGCAGTGGAAGGGTTAGAACTCCGTTCTTGTACACGCTTGTTGATGGCTGCTAATGGCTCGAATATTAATGTTTTGGGCGAGGTCCGGTTACCCCTTAGATTTTGGGATGGTTTTGAGGTCCATGCTAACTTTTTAGTCTCTGACCAGATTTCCGAACCGATGTTAGGAATGGATTTCTTGAGGGAACAGCGTTGTCGCTTGAGTTTTGGTAACGGGGCTCTGTTTATTGGTCGCAAACGTATCCCCCTGGTGAGAGGGAATGGCTCAATTTGGTGCCGGCGTGTTATTATTGCCGATGGGGTAAAAGTATTGCCTCGGTTAAAGCAGCATGGATGTTCGAGGGTCGAAATTTTGGGTCCACCCTCTTTTGAGATAGGCCTTGTGCAGCCATCGGAAAGTTTAGGGCAAGATTTAGTCCCTTGCGCCCGACGCCCGCCTAATGTGGCTGCTGAGTTCGTCACTCGCTCGTATGATGAGTCTGACGTCAGGTGCACGACGTTATCCGCTGCTGCCGCCGGCAACGTCGTTAGCTGCCCTGAGGAACTTGCCCGTTCGACGCCCGCTGCCTGCACGCGTCGAGCTCGCGTCGCCGTGACGACCGGTGACAATACGGTCGGCGTCCCAGCTGCTGTCAGTCGCGCTTCAACCATGGAAGGAGAGAAGGTCGTTCACTGTAAATTATGTTCTGCGAAGTATTTTGGTAAACACGCGCCACGATCGCTACGGCGTCATGTGAAAGACGTCCATGAGCCGGAAGGGCCTGTGGCGGAACAAGTCCGGTTGGCCCTTAGGAGACGCTCTCAGTCGCCTTCAGCCAGCGCGGCGTTGGGGGTCGATCCTTCCTCAGCGACTGGTGCTGCATTGGTAGAAACGATGGGTACGGAGGATGCCCTGATGCCGCCCGATGAACCAACTCCTGAAGCGCTTCTGAATGCCATGCTGCCGGAGGAACTGTGCGAACCTGCACGAACGCCGATTATACCGTTGGAATCGATGGATCTCCAAGGGGAGATGGAATCGTGCGAAGATCCGCCTCTTCCGCTCTACTTGGGAGAAGCCGATCAAGCTGTCGGTGGTTACTACTGGGTGCCTAGTCCAGAGGAAGTTCCGTATGCGACAGACGTTGACGGGAGTACATTGACGCGACCGAAAGGTGGTGAGCCCACTCTGAATCAAAAGTGCGCAGTCGCTCGAATGGGCGTCGGGTTTATCCCAATGGACCGTTTCATGGACCGCGTGCGAGACAGATATCCCTCGTTTCCGCTGTCTTTAGCTGAGGAGTTATTCCTACTCGGACGTCCCCCTGCATCGCGTCCTGTAGCATTGGCGTGCCGCATCCCCATCCTGCCGCCGGAACCTGATTACGAGGAATTGTGGCCTGAGATTGACCTCGCGGATCCGATGTGGAGTGAAGACGCTCCTTCGGAGGAATCGTCGATCGTGGAAGGAGACGACCCGGCCGACCCGGACTATGTGCCATCGCCAGGCACGAACTCGGATTCCGATTCGGACCTTCCGCCCGGACAGCGTAGTCCTCAGATAATCGACATATCGGACGATGAGAATTGAACTCTGAGACCTTTCGATGAAAAAGAGACTTGAACTCTGAGACTTGTTGGTGCAATGGGCTATGGACATTTTAGAACGCTCAGGTTGTTGCGTTGTTTAATTATACGTTGTTATGTGTGGCCCGTTGGCCGTTTCTCGCTGTTGAAATGTGTATAACTCGTGCTTTTTCGTCAGTTTGGCCCGTTGGCCGTGTCTCGTTACGATGAAGCTTAACGTAAAGAGTTGTGGCTCGTTGGCCCATTTTTATGGACTCTTTGCATAATGAACGATGGACATTTCGTGGACGTTGGTCCTTTCTTTTGTTTGGTTCCGCTTCTGTTGTTACGACTTGCAAGTCGTCCGAGGGCAGAATTGTTGCCATTGGCCCGTTGGCCGGTTACTGTATAATGCGGACGGTCTAGGGGGTTCCCTGTTTCCGGGAGGGTGTGTGGGCTCTGACCCCTCGAAATAGGGACATTTCGAATCGTGGTGGGAGGAAGATGTGGCGAAATTCGCCTGAGCCGCCTCCGCGGTCTTGTTTACGCCGTCGATTGGCTTCGTGGGCGGTCGATTCGCGTCGTCGTTCGCTCGTGCCTAGAGGTCCCCTTCCCTCCTCCCTTGCCTCCTCGCACCTGGCGGATCTTTTGGCGCGAAGTCCCCCCTGTAGTGCGCATGCGCGGATCTTTTGGCGCGAAGTCCCCCCTGTAGTGCGCATGCGCGGATCTTTGCCCGCCAGGTCCCCTCGCACCTGTCCGGACCTCTGACGTAGGTCCCCCCTGTAGTGCGCATGCGCGGATCTTTTGGCGCGAAGTCCCCCCTGTAGTGCGCATGCGCGGATCTTTTGGCGCGAAGTCCCCCTGTAGTGCGCATGCGCGGATCTTTTGGCGCCAAGTCCCCTGTCCCCTAGGACACGTATAAATAGGACCGCCGCCCGCATGCATCAGCTCAGTTGTCACCGGGAAGTCTGCGGGAGCTGCCGTTGGGTACATGACCGTCCGCTGCTGGGGAACGATAGCTCGCGGTATATCACGTGCATGCCTGCTGCTGACGTGTGGAGTTGTGATTGACAATATATCGTCTGAAAACGTCTGTTGTCTTCGTGTCTTCGTGCGGTCGAGGAAGACTGTTAAGCCCTTCGAAAGACGACGGAGGCCGGACTTGCGCCCACCTGGAGCGACACGCAAGCCTTGCCACCTGGTGGGAGAGATCGTCATCCACTCTCCCGTCAGCCGCTAGAGGGCGCGGGCGGTTTCCGTTACAAAACGTTGGAGGAGCCTGGCTTCAAAAGGTTGAGAATAAAAACCAATGCTTGAGTATCAAGTTGAGATTGAATGTACAGACAACTATGACATGGGGCTGGGTTTCAGTCACTATAATGTAGCCAGCCATCATTCATATTCCACTGAACGGCCATTAGAAAACTGCCACATTAATGCTCCTAATATTCCAATGTAGGAGAACATGGAAGAACCTGGCTCCAACAGGTTAAGGACAAAGTTGGTGCTCGGTTACGAAGTGGAGATTGCATTTTCTGAAATGTACGACATCGTTGGATTTTCCATCACTGTCTGCAGTCAGTCATCTTTCACGTAAGTTGTGAGGTTTCTTTTCAAAGTTGACTTGTAACTCTGGTGGCACGAAGCGCACATTCTTTTGATGCTTAGTATCTACTTCCATACATTTTGTTAACTATGATGACTCGCCCAACAATCTGGCTAGAATGTTAAATTCACAATCTGCTCTAATTCAATTGAATTACTAGTACTGTTAAAACGTTGTCGTAATGCACAGGGTATTATTGATCAATGTTCACTTCAGGATGCATGAACTTTCGAAC
Source organism: Lumbricus terrestris (assembly GCA_949752735.1). NCBI lineage: Eukaryota > Metazoa > Annelida > Clitellata > Crassiclitellata > Lumbricidae > Lumbricus > Lumbricus terrestris. The sequence goes on from OX457051.1 coordinate 30,157,727, forward strand.
TTGGGAAGGAAGGCAATGTACAATTGACATATATAGAATATAATTGTATATAATTCATGTTGCATATTGTGTGAAACATTAGGATGCGGTACATCGACAACCAGATCGACATCTTCTTGGCAGAGTATAACCGCTCCATTCAAAAGATGACCAAGAGAAAGTTTGAAGCCTTGGTAAGTAGTGTTCATAATAGTGATGTCATTTAGCATAGCAACTACTTCAAGAGCTGAGTCATGCTGCAATGGACAGACAACAGTGGAGGAGGATAGTGAAACTGGTATCGGATATCTACAGGCATTGAGTCCATGGTTGTTGATGATGATGATGATGATGATGATGATGATGATGATGATGATGATGATGATGATGATGATGATGATGATGATGATGATGATGATGATGATGGTGATGGTGATGGTGGTGGTGGTGGTGGTGGGGACGGTGACGGTGACGGTGACGGTGACGATGATGATAGCAACTGTATGGCTGCTAGTACTAGTAGCTGTTGCTAAGCAATATCTTTTAGTTCTTTGCCCTAAGGCAGGTTCGAATGTCTAAAAGCATCACTGTGCTCGACAGTGGGTTTCTTTCTTCAGTGTTCTGTATTCATCTATCATCTACCCCAGCAGCATCCTTCAAGTTTTTCCTCTCGTTCTCGTCACTATTCTTCCCTGTATGAATGTTCTCATAAGAGAGCTTCCTCTCAATAAGCACTTGCTGCATTTTCTTCGTATTGTTACTACCAGAGGTCGTCCCTTTCCTAATTTGTCATTATCTCTTCACATTTTTTATGCACTGTCCAATTAATTTTTTCCCCCAAAATAAAAATAATGTTAATGCAAAAAGCCATTCTATATGTAATTGGTGATTCATCTTAGAAGAGTTTCAGTTAAAGTATCTTTGTGTGGCTGTAGTAATTTGACATTTATGTAGCACTACTCAAAGATAAAAAACAAATTTATGATGTCAAATTTATGGCATTAAGAGAAGCTCTGCCTATTAAATTAGTTAGCAAACAGCACATAGTTAACTAGAAGAATCACCAGTGGAGGATCTTGCTCGCACTAGGAACCAACCATCGAATTCCAGTCGATAGCTGACCGAGGATCTGGCTACCCAACCAGTCTAAGAAAATGTTTCATGAGATCGGTTGAAAGTGTAATTTGAGCTGAGTGAAGTGAGAAAGTACATACATATTATGAATGACATTTGTAGATATGGTCCAAAGGAAACGAAATTATGAAAGGCTCTGTAACTATTTTGAGACAACCAGTTCTGATTGGCCAGTGAAATCCAGTCTAAAATCCACAGAAACATGTCTTTATTTTACCTTGATAGGGATAACACAATGTTCTGCTTTACATTGCAGTTGTCGGCAATGATGAAGACAAAGACTATTGCTGCCAAAGGTCTGGAAGAGGAGGTTGACAGTAACTGGGAAGAAATCATTAAACAGACCTACAACTTTGATGGCGGAGACGAAGAGGTAAATTTTGTCATTCAGTTTGATAGAGCCCCTTCAAGGTAACTAGACAGGAGCACTCCCAGTCCAACCTCGGTCGAATAAAACAGTCTTAAGAACAGCGAGAAAAACCAATAGAAATAACAGAAAGACCAATACATATTTTACGTAGAAAAGCAGTAAGAGTCCATTCCAGGTCGCAGGGCCAGCCACCTAGAGAGCACGGCGCTGCCTGATTGCTGAATGGTGTCTGACCTTAAAATGAAGACGTTCAGACTTGTTGCACCAAGGTGCTACCAGACTTGCTGAACATTGATCTCTGTCCAATGCACTGATGCAAGTCAATGTATCATTACAAACTCATTAGATTGAAGAAACTGCCTATGTTTTGATATATAAATTTCGAGATTACAATTACCCGGTATGATTCGTTGAGATAGAATCCGATGAGATCAGTCTAAAAATCTATTAATCGTAGCCTTGGCTTAGTCGTGGTCTATCACGGAGGTAATATACTTCAGCTGTGGGCCCTAATTGTGCCTTGATTTCCAATTCCAAGTTGACAGTTTAACACGTCCGCACTCTAGTTACAAACTCATTGGATTGCAGAAACTGCCTGATCATATAAGGGACATTGAACATAATTGTGGAGTGTGCCGAATACAGTGTTTGCAGTGCGCACCCTTGCATTGCTGGAATGGCATTAAACAGGCAAACACTTAGATGGTTAACTGTTGAGTCAATGAGATAGAGTCTGATGATGGTCTCCTCATCATGTTGCCATAGTTTGGTAGTTATCGTCTGATACTTTCCAGCATTTATTCATCTATTGCAATTTTAAGTTGTCAGATGAAAGAACTGCAAAAGATCACAGTAGAAGATCTGAAGAAGTTTAGCCAGGAGCACCTGATGCCAAGTGCGAAGCAAAGGAAACTCAGCACGCAGGTAATCATCATTGGCATACCAACAGAGTTCCGTACCGTACCTTGTCTAAAAGTGGAGAAGTAAATTTCTTTCTTCCCTTCATGAATTAACTATGCGTTTTGAGCTACAGAATCACTAGTTATCATAGACAACCACATTGGCATCATTTCATGATGGTAGGGTGTATGATAGTGTAGTGTCTAAGTGCTGGTCTGTCAATAGAGAACCTGGGAGTTGAAGTCCCACCAAGGCAGAAATTTGTTTTGAGATTTCTGCTCTTTCTGCACCCTTGTTCTGCACTTGGGAGTAGAGAATAGGCTGACCGACCTTGAACTGTCGGTGGGTAGATGAGACAGCATGGAAATTTAACTGGCCACCTGCTCTCAAGCTACCGCTAAGAAAATGTTGCTACTTGCTAGCACCATAGCTATGGCTGCTTCTCAGGCTGGCTTAAGGAATATTCCTTCTCCCTTTCTGTCTTGATAGTCTCCTCATCATGTTTCCATAGTACAAGTTCTCATAACTAACTCATTATGTTAATTGAAAAATGTTCTTTGGCAGAGGGCGAACTAATATAAATTGTTGGATAACTGAAAGAGATTTGCACATTAGTCAATACATTGTAGGTTGTTGGACACAGCAAGAGTCTGAAAGTGGCGAGAGAAGAAAGGAAGAATGTCTCCAGTGGCAGTCGTCTGCCGCATCAAGAAATCACCGATATAGAGCAATATAAGTTCAAGTGTGATCAGTACCTGTTCAACAGTCACCAATGAACTGTATTTTATTCGATTATTATTAGTATTATTATCAGCATTATTTAAATGATTGTGGCGAAATTGGGGTCCCCTTGCCCCACTCCGCCAGCTGTGTTTTCCCTGGGTGGTCTCGGCGGCCTCCTGGCCTTCCCGCCATGATCGGCCTCTTGGTTTTCCCGCCGTAATTAGCCTCCCAGCCTCCCGTGATAGCCGCTTGATTGGCCTCCCTGCCTTCGGCGGCAGTGTCCTTTGATGTAGAGAGGCAGCCTCTCAGCCTCCCACGCTCCCCCCGCGGCGGTGTCCTTTGATGTAGTCGGTCTCTTGTAATTGGCCTCCCTGCCTTCGGCGGCAGTATTCTTTGATGTAGGAAGGCTGCCTCTCGGCCTCCCGCGGCAGCGCCTTTGATGTGGGCGGTCTCTCTGAATTGGCCTCCCGAGTTTAAGTGGCCTCTCTGAATTGGCCTCCCGAGATTATCCCACGGCCTCTCGAGATTTGCCCGCGGCCTCTCTGAATTGGCCTCCCGAGTTTAAGTGGCCTCTCTGAATTGGCCTCCCGAGGTTTGGCGCGCGGCCTTCCGAGGCTTAGCCCGCGGCCTCCCGAGGCTTAGCCCACGGCCTCCCGTGGTTTGGGACTCTGGTTCCCCTCCCTCTTTTCGGGTATATAAGGGAGCCCATTGCTCCGTGCAGTTAGTCAGCGAGTCATCGAGAGGCTAGAGGCGAGTCATCGAGAGGTCAGTCAGGAAGCGAGTCGTTACGTAGAAGAGTCGAAGTGAAGCAGTCAGTCGTGAAGTGAATCGTATGGTCGTGCAGCAGTGTGTAGTGATCGCTTCAATAAACTGTGTTTCTTTCTCCATCGTCGTTGTGTCTGTTGGACTGGGCGAATCGACCGGAAGCACTGCACTACCTTCGAAAGACGACGAAGGCGGACTCGCGTCTCCCTCCTGAGACGACACGCGGACATATTTGGGCTGGCACCCGCGGCCTCCTGGATTCGGTGCTGCAGCCGCGCGCTTATTCTACCGTTTCCGCCACACTGGTACCAGAAGTGGGGTTGTGTGGTCGCTTCTGATCGACATTCGCAGATCGACCGACGATGGAAGGAGACGAGGAAGTCACAGTCGCCTACCCTGCTGGAGGATTCGCCGACCTACGAACGAACGTCTCCACGCCATTAGCCGACGAGAGTGCAATGGCAGAGCAGCGGACCGACCGGAACCGTATGATCGAGGAGCTGCGGAGACCGACGAGGAAGACCTACCGAGCGACGTCTGACGACCGGGAGACTTCCCTGAGAATGCTGGAAACTACTGGAGGACGGCCGTGGACTCGACCGCCTCCGATGAAGCCGGGAAAATTTGACGGCACGGGATCGCTGGAGTCGTTCCTGGTGCAGTTCGAAGTCTGCGCCCGCCACAACCAATGGACAGCCGCTGACCGGGTCGACTACCTTCGATGCAGCCTGGAGAAAGCCGCCACCCAGTTGCTGTGGGACTTCGGTGCCCGTCCGAACGTCGGCTACGAGGAGCTTGTCGAACGTCTTCGACAGAGGTATGGAACGGAGGGCCAGGCGGAAAGCTTCCGCGCTCAGCTTTATTACAGACGCCAGCGTTCCGAAGAGACTCTGAGCGACCTGCTACACGACATTCGTCGCCTTGTCGTGTTGGCGTATCCGGTGCCTTCTAACGAGACCACGGAGATCATCGCCAAGGATGCTTTCCTTGAGGCGTTGAGCGACAGGGACCTGTCACTCAAAGTACGTGAACGGGAGCCCAAGAACCTGGACGAGGCCTACAGGACGGCGCTTCGTCTGGACGCCTACCAACGGACGAACTACTCGGATAATAGACGGAGGCCTTCCAACCGCGTCAGAAGTACTCAAGAGTCTGACGTGAGTCCTCGGATCCAGTCGACGCTCGACCGATTCCTGGAGGCTCAGCGTGCCGAGCAACGACGCTGGCAGGAAGATATGGAGAGACGGATCGATCGCCAGTTCCAGGAGCTGCGGAACAGAGCTTCAACCGACGACGATCTGGGGCGTAACGGTCGCCCCGGAAGCCGCAACGCCGACAACCGAGACCAGGAGCGCTCGAGACGGAGCGTGACCTGCTACAACTACAACCGCGCAGGCCACGTTAGTCGGAACTGCCGCCAGCCACGTCGCCCCTTCGAGCGCCGGAACGACGACGAGACGACGGGAACGGAAGCGCCAGCGCCTCTGGTGAACCACACGACGCGTTCCAGATTGCCGGACCGAGCCAGCAGCAACGCGATCTACATTCGAGGGAGCATCAACGGACGACAGCAGATGTGCCTGGTCGACACCGGATCGGAGGTCAGCCTGATTCCGTCTACGATCGTCGAAGGGTTAGCACTGCAATCTTGCTCTCGTTTTCTGATGGCTGCAAATGGCACTAATATTAATGTCCTTGGGGAGGTCCGTTTGCCCATTAAGGTACGGGATGGATTTGAGGTTTCCACTGTATTTTTGGTGTCTGACCAAATTACTGAGCCCATGCTAGGTATGGATTGGCTTCGGGAACACCGCTGTAGGATTGGCTTTGGTAACGGTGCACTGTTCTTAGGACGCAGACGGATACCCCTCGTAAAAGGGAATGGGTCTATGTGGTGCCGTAGGGTGATAATAATTGCTGAAGAGGTTGTAGTGCCTCCTAAATGCCAGAGCGAAGTCCCTGTTAAGACGCTGTATGGGGATTTGACTACTGTAGCGCCTGTCGATGAGATTTCGCCCCGCGATATGCTAATGGCAGATTTGCCGGAGGAGATTCCCTCCGAGATTCGGGAGCGTTTGGATAAAGTGCTTCTTGATTATCAGGACGTAATTTCCGCTACCGACCGAGACTTAGGTAGAACGACTGCCGCTATGCATAGAATTGAGACAGACGAGACACGGCCCGTTAGACAACCGTTGAGACGCCATCTTTGGCCGCACAGGACCGCAATTGATAGGGAATTGGACAGTAGGTTAAATGGCGACCTAATTGAATCTGTAGCGAGTGGGTGGGTTACTGACGTAAGCGCCCTTGAGTCTTGCTCAGACGATCGACTGACGGAGATATCGCTTAGGTTAGCGCTTAGAAGAGTAAAGTTACCGGTACGGTCTAGCGTGTATCGGGATAGTTGGGTTAAGTGTGTCCCGGGGAGAGGTACGCCTTTTGGTCGCTTACACACTCCCGTTGTACAGCCACGGGTGGGATTAGTGGGGGTTAATTTGGGTCCACTTCCCCTGGGGAGGGGCCAAATGCAGCCATTCGGAAGTTCGGGGCGAGGTTTGGATCCGCCTCGTGACCGCCTGTTGACGAATAACGACCGTTCATCCCACCTGTTCGACGCGCGGCAGATGACGTCAGCTGCTGCCGCTGGCCATCAGGATGGACCTGACGAGGCGGTCGGCCCTATGCCGCCTTCACGTTCCCGCCCAAGCGACGTGGAGGGTGAGACTATGACTCAGGACGCCGACCGGACAGAACGTCGCCCCAAGCGAACTGTACGCCGGCCGGCCCGTTATCAATAAAGACAGTTGATGAGGACGATTGAGTCTACTGAACAATGGACAATGGTGAGACTATTGAACTGACTGTATAAAACATTGTGTACGTTCATGCGTTTAATCACGCTGAAAGAAAGGGGATGATTAATTGTTAACTTCACGTTAGTTAAGAGTTACGTGTTCAGTTTGGTCGAGAAACGACCCGAATCGATGTTGTTCGAAGTTGTCCCGTGAGGACTCATTCTGTATTCGTGTTGCCACTGAGTGCATTGCGTGTCTTGAACTGTCGTGTCGGGAACTACAAGGACTGTTATTGTTCCATCGCATTGGTTAATTGAGAGACTGTTAGGATTGTCATGGACTCTGTTTAGGCCCGTTGGCCGCGTTTATTGTTTAAAAAATGAGGACATTTTGTTTAGCGTGGAGGGGGGAGGATTGTGGCGAAATTGGGGTCCCCTTGCCCCACTCCGCCAGCTGTGTTTTCCCTGGGTGGTCTCGGCGGCCTCCTGGCCTTCCCGCCATGATCGGCCTCTTGGTTTTCCCGCCGTAATTAGCCTCCTAGCCTCCCGTGATAGCCGCTTGATTGGCCTCCCTGCCTTCGGAGGCAGTGTCCTTTGATGTAGAGAGGCAGCCTCTCAGCCTCCCACGCTCCCCCCGCGGCGGTGTCCTTTGATGTAGTCGGTCTCTTGTAATTGGCCTCCCTGCCTTCGGCGGCAGTATTCTTTGATGTAGGAAGGCTGCCTCTCGGCCTCCCGCGGCAGCGCCTTTGATGTGGGCGGTCTCTCTGAATTGGCCTCCCGAGTTTAAGTGGCCTCTCTGAATTGGCCTCCCGAGATTATCCCACGGCCTCTCGAGATTTGCCCGCGGCCTCTCTGAATTGGCCTCCCGAGTTTAAGTGGCCTCTCTGAATTGGCCTCCCGAGGTTTGGCGCGCGGCCTTCCGAGGCTTAGCCCGCGGCCTCCCGAGGCTTAGCCCACGGCCTCCCGTGGTTTGGGACTCTGGTTCCCCTCCCTCTTTTCGGGTATATAAGGGAGCCCATTGCTCCGTGCAGTTAGTCAGCGAGTCATCGAGAGGCTAGAGGCGAGTCATCGAGAGGTCAGTCAGGAAGCGAGTCGTTACGTAGAAGAGTCGAAGTGAAGCAGTCAGTCGTGAAGTGAATCGTATGGTCGTGCAGCAGTGTGTAGTGATCGCTTCAATAAACTGTGTTTCTTTCTCCATCGTCGTTGTGTCTGTTGGACTGGGCGAATCGACCGGAAGCACTGCACTACCTTCGAAAGACGACGAAGGCGGACTCGCGTCTCCCTCCTGAGACGACACGCGGACATATTTGGGCTGGCACCCGCGGCCTCCTGGATTCGGTGCTGCAGCCGCGCGCTTATTCTACCGTTTCCGCCACATTATTATCACTATTATTAGTATTATTATCAACATTATTTAATTTATTATCACTATTATTAGTATTATTATCAACATTATTTAATTTATTATCACTATTATTAGTATTATTACCAATGTTATATGTTGTAATTTGACTAAATTAATTTTGTTTGGTTAAAACTTTTAGTTACCTTTTGCACTGATTATTTAATTTATTATCATTATTATTAGTATTATTATCAATGTTATATATATATATATATATATGGTAATGGGACTAAAATCATTTTGTTAAGTTCAAATTTTTAGTTGACTTTTTGTCAATCACTGGTTATTTAATTTATTATTAGTATTATTATCAATGTATTAGCCTAACAGTGTTTTTTAAAATCCTTTCACATTATGTTTTGAGCTTTTTAACAAAACTTTTACACCAACATGCGTTTTGTGTGTCTGTGCGTGCGTACGTGCGTATTGATTCAATTCTACCTAATGATTCTTCCCTGTAACTCTTATTTTTGTATTGCACCTTAGTATCAACTCTCAGCTCTGTTTATGATCAGTTGACTCAGACGTAAATTATAATAGTCAACTCGGGAACAGACGAAGGCATGAACAATTGAAGTAAAGACAGAGGAGGAGACAGAGCGAAGGATTGCCCTAAGCCGCCTGAGATGAAAGTAGGAAGAGTGAGTGAGACTGGCAATGTGTGGAGCAAAGGTAAGCATGCTGCATGTCCAGGACTATACTCCAAGGTCTCGAACACTTGATTGGAAAGTAAAGTAGGGAAATCTCTCTTTAAGACGGGCCAAATCAGGCTTAAGAAGCTGCTGGCGAGTGCCGAACCAAATGAGCTGCATCTTATTTGGATTCAGAGAGAGCCGGTTGGAAGACATCCAAAGCTGCAAGTCTCGAGAAAGACTCTTTCTCGAGACTTGCATCATTGCATGCATGGTCGTCGAAAAATCTGATGACTTTTTAAAGTCATTATATATTTTGTTTCCATTTCACAAGAAAATATATCATTTTAGTCGTACGTAGGCCTACGGGTCTCGATCGTGTGCGAACTTCGTGGGTGTGAGGATCGGGGCCTACGGAATTACTCATGGGGGGACGTCAATTTCCGAGCCAGAATAGCTGGTAAAAAATAAAGAAATTTCTAAATGGGAGCCCATGGCCGGATTGGCCCCTGGATCCGCCCCTGTATGCTAAGCCCCCTAAAAATCCCACCCGGGGGCTAAGCCCCTTAAAAATGGCCATCTGGTTTATTTGACATTATAGTTTCCACGATAAGCTCCCCTAAAAATGAAATACATCCATCCGTGAGATTTCGACAAACGACAAAAAAAATAGGTCGTCAGAATTTTTGGCGGATGAAAATGGGGAAAATTTTAATTTCATCCACGCGGATTCAGCCCCCAAAACTGATATCCTGGCGCCGCCACTGACTGGAGAACCTTAATTCTCATATATTGGTAGCCAAGTGAAGACCATAATATTATTGCTTGCCACTAAAGGGTGGACTCGTGGAAGAGAGTAGTCAAGTGTGCAGTGGACACCTACGAGCTGTCAGCCCATGGACAATGAAGAAGAAAGGGTGGACTAATGGCCTCTAATTTGCTTTGAAAGTTCGGATCATCTCAGCATTCATTTGGTGGGGTGAAAAGCTTAGGCTATATATAAAGAACCACAGGATTTTCTGGAAAAATCTCAGGATTGATTCCTTCAGGCAGCTCGCAGGCCTCGCAGACGAAAATTTATCGACAAGAATACAAAATTGTGTATATAAAGCAATCAGCTTAACTATAAATTATTCTGTGGCCATGCACCGATCGATATATTTCTTGAAAATAACCTTTAAAGTTGTCGAATTTAGCACGGAAACACTCGACTCCCTAACCGGAAGTTGACTCTGATTTGTCGTCAAACAACCTCGAGTCTTTTACAATCCAGTAGTATTCATCTAAGAATAGGTAATACACATCAGATAAAGAAGATGGCGGAAAAGTTTGAAAATACAATACTTTACGCAAGAGGTCAAAGACCTGGTGACATTTATGCACCAGGTCACCGACCTAGCTATCAGGCGATTGTTAGGGCGAGAAAAAAGAGAGAAAAAGTGGGCTCGTTGCTCAGAAAGATCGGGCACGATCCCAATCACAGGTTCCAAGAGAGCTGCCGCTACGTCAGCTCTATTGGAACGGCAGTTATGGGTGAGCATTCGTTATTGGGTCAATACTTACTTTGATGGGCAATGAATCAATGAATGTAAGCATGATATATGACCTTTGAAGATACCTACTCAGGTTCTTCTGGCCCAGCTGCACTGAATGGAATAGGGTTTTTAGATGAGTGAAAAGCTAAGCAGTTAGCCCAGTTAGCTACCTTGGCAAGTTTCTACAAAGAACCAGGCGAATGGGCTATCTACCAGACAATACGCCAGACGTCTCGGACATGGTTCGTGAAGCTGATGACAAGCTGCTTGCGTCAGTCTGCAGCAATCCATTCCATGTCCTGCGTAGTTTGTTTCCACCTGTAATAAAGCGTCGCTGCGGTCTGCGCCTGAGATCTCATAATTTTGAATTGCCAACTAAAGATGATAAGAACTTCATACCTAGAGCACTTTACAATAGCTTAAAAGCAAATGATAAAAATAAGAGATTAGTTTAAAATTGATAAATAATGCAACTCTTGAACAATGTACAAACATTTAATTTGTTTATTTTTCATATATAACTATTTTTCTGTTCACCTTGTAACTGTGTTGCGGCTTGTCAACCTGATTTCTGATTAAACGAATATATATATATAAGAGAGCTGGAGGCCGCGCGTCTGTGGAAGAGAGCGTGAGGGTCGCGGTTCGATTCCCGAAGGTGGCTATTTCAGAGATTCAAAATCTCGGGCCAGCACGGTCCGTCCACAGGGACCTAAATGGCGTGGCATCCATTCAAACGGGCGAGCGGTGGTGAAGGATCTCACCCTCAGGGTCGAGGCCATAAGACAGCCGCTATATAAAATCCGATTACATTTACATTTAAGCAATTGGAACCAGACATTTCAAATGGTTGGACTGAAGACAGGGTACCCAGAGGACACGTTTCGGCGACCGCGCATTCTCGGTTGCTGGTCCCAGATGCTGGAACAGTCTTCCACCGGACATTAGATTGGCCGCCTCAGTGGACTCTTTCAAAACTAAGCTTAAAACTTATCTGTTTGCTAAGGCGTATCACGCAGTTGACCGTTTGTGAGGCGCCCTTGTAGCGGTATGGCCGCGTTACGGCGCCATATAAATTGTCGTTATTATTACCCAGTTTTGCATGGTGGAAGTGTGTGCGATGGGGACGATACCTTACCATGTGTGATATGCTCAACTTTTCATCTTTGCAAATGGCACTATGGTTGAGAGTTGATCTCTCTCATGCTCTTGGGATTTGATTATGTCAACCACCGGCCAAATGTTGGCTAAGTAGTTATCATAAGTGAGTACAAGCACATTTTTGACAGTGTTTTAAGACAGTTGTAGTTGAGTTCGCAACCACAACTTGTTTGATCTTCACACTGATGCAGTGTCAGAGATATTTGTTGACTTCAAAACAAGCATCTTCTACTGCCTTGCCATTGTTAGTGTGTTGACTAGTTTTTATCATGACTATTTGATCTCTGTAGGAGTGGCTTCTGCGCCGGCCTCCTCTCTGAATGCACAGTTGCTTAGTCAATCAGCGGTTCTTGCTGCTTCGAAACCTACGACTTCTAAGGTAAGGGCATTAAGGAAAGTGGAAATTGACGTGGCTTTTGGTGTTGCTTGAAAACCATGTCTGTTGATGTGTGTATGTATGTATGTATGATCACATGTTAATAGCGCCCGTAGAAATCATGATACAGGTGTTAGAAATAGTGAACTCTGTGATTTTATATTAAAGGGCTTTACATTGTCAGTTTAAAGTCTTTGTTTTATTTTGTATTTTAATCTTCTTAGAAATGATCAACTCCGTTTATTTTCAAGGACTTCAAATTATCAGTATTTAAATTTTTGATCTCTTTGTTTAAATTAATCTTCATTTGTTGGATCTTGTCTCCTGTTCGCATTGGAAACTCAAATGAATAGTCACTGCTCTGAGCAGTGCTACATTAGTTGGATTGCTTTACATTACAAGACTTTCACAATAGAATAATTAGCAATCCTGTGTGTAATGAACAGTTCCACTGTTGCCTCTTTACTTTCGACTGCTTTTGGGAAAAGGTATATAGGAACTCGACATGGCTTCCCACTTTGTGATTTTTGTTGTGTTTTATCAATTCTGTTTTCTTTCCTACAGGAGGCTGTTCTGAAACCAAGTGCTACTGGTGGTTGGAGTGGATTATATCTGAAGGCAGATTCAAAGGCACCGACGCCAAAGGCAGTGCCACAACAAAACGTGAATGCATCATTCAATCACTACAGAGAGCTTGCAAAACAACGACACGCATCAGTAAGCTCATCTTCTGCATCTTGCATTGTCTCGTATTGAATGAGAAGTGTCCAGAATGACCTTGGGCATCCTGCATTGTCTTGTATTGAATGAGGAGTGTCCAGAATGACCTTGGGCATCTTGCATTGTCTTGTATTGAATGAGGAGTGTCCAGAATGACCTTGGGCATCCTGCATTGTCTTGTATTGAATGAGGAGTGTCCAGAATGACCTTGGGCATCCTGCATTGTCTTGTATTGAATGAGGAGTGTCCAGAATGACCTTGGGCATCCTGCATTGTCTTGTATTGAATGAGGAGTGTCCAGAATGACCTTGGGCATCCTGCATTGTCTTGTATTGAATGAGGAGTGTTCAGAATGACCTTGGGCATCTTGCATTGTCTTATATTGAATATGGAGTGTCCAGAATGACCTTGGGCATCTTGCATTGTCTTGTATTGAATTAGGAGTGTCCAGAATGACCTTGGGCATCTTGCATTGTCTTGTATTGAATGAGGAGTGTCTAGAATGACCTTGGGCATCCTGCATTGTCTTGTATTGAATGAGAAGTGTCCAGAATGACCTTGGGCATCTTGCATAGTCTTGTATTGAATGAGGAGTGTCCAGAATGACCTTGGGCATCCTGCATTGTCTTGTATTGAATGAGGAGTGTCCAGAATGACCTTGGGCATCTTGCATTGTCTTGTATTGAATGAGGAGTGTCCAGAATGACCTTGGGCATCTTGCATTGTCTTGTATTGAATTAGGAGTGTCCAGAATGACCTTGGGCATCTTGCATTGTCTTGTATTGAATGAGGAGTGTCCAGAATGACCTTGGGCATCCTGCATTGTCTTGTATTGAATGAGGAGTGTCCAGAATGACCTTGGGCATCTTGCATTGTCTTGTATTGAATGAGGAGTGTCCAGAATGACCTTGGGCATCTTGCATTGTCTTGTATTGAATGTGGAGTGTCCAGAATGACCTTGGGCATCTTGCATTGTCTTGTATTGAATGAGGAGTGTCCAGAATGACCTTGGGCATCCTGCATTGTCTTGTATTGAATGAGGAGTGTCCAGAATGACCTTGGGCATCTTGCATTGTCTCGTATTGAATGAGGAGTGTCCAGAATGACCTTGGGCATCTTGCATTGTCTCGTATTGAATGAGGAGTGTCCAGAATGACCTTGGGCATCCTGCATTGTCTTGTATTGAATGACGAGTGTCCAGAATGACCTTGGGCATCTTGCATTGTCTCGTATTGAATGACGAGTGTCCAGAATGACCTTGGGCATCTTGCATTGTCTTGTATTGAATGAGGAGTGTCCAGAATGACCTTGGGCATCCTGCATTGTCTCGTATTGAATGACGAGTGTCCAGAATGATCTTGGGCATCTTGCATTGTCTTGTATTGAATGTGGAGTGTCCAGAATGACCTTGGAAGGTTTTATATCCAAGTCTGAAGCACCTTCCTCATCTATTTTAATGGCCGATTATACAAGTTTGCATGGCTTTTAAGTTTCTGGTACACACTTACTAGTTACTATTTTGTTCTGTTGAGTGTGCTTTGTCTTTCAGTTTAACCAAGTTGTTCTCTGCAAAATCTAAATGCTGAGATGTCAAAGCTATTCCTTTTCAAAATATCTTTTCAGGAATTATGATACTGGTGTGGAAATAACGAACTCATCGATTTTATATTAAAGCTTAAAATCTTTGTGTTAGTTTGTATCATAGCCTTCTTAGAAATGCTGAACTCTATTTATTTTCAAATTATAGGTATTTAAATTTTTTTATCTCTTTTGTATTAATTAATCTCCTTTAGTTGAATCTGGACTCCTATTCGTCTGACAGTACTCTTTTTGGCAGAACAGAAATGTGTCTTAACCCTTTATCGACCATAGTGTAGTAAATGGTGTGGGAAATCCTATGTAATATACCATCGGTTAGTGAAGGGTTAATTGACTCGATGGTACCTTTGCGCTTGACAGGAGAAGCTGCAAGAGAAGGAGAAGGAGAGGCAGAAAATGGAATCGGAGGAGCGTGAACGCAAGAAACGAGAGGATCAGAAGGCAAAGGAGGAGGAGGAAGCACTGATGAAAGCTCTCAACAACTCCGAACGCACCGCTCAAGCGCCCGCAGCAGCAGCAGTTGACAGCACGCCCAAGGAGACGTCGGCGGAGAGGCAGGCGAAGCTGAAGGAACAGGAAAGACTTCGTGAACAACAGCGCCGGCGAATGGAAGCGGTATGTCCAAGCTGTTTGTTTCAAGTAGAAAGCGAAAATTGCATTTCGTATGTCAGACTTTTATTGCAGATTTTTGCAATTCATATGGAAACAAAAAAGCTCTGTTGCTCCACGGATATCCAGGGCCAATGGATGATCCCCCTTCCGTTCTGCATAGAAGGGGTGCTCTTGGTTCCATTCACACGAACTTCAGCGACGCGGAATCGAGCCTTTCTGTGGTGTCCCAGCTGTCTGGAATGGGCTCTCAAAGGAGCTGCGTCTGCTTCTGGGGCTCTTACTGAAGCTTTTTTTATTCAACTCAAAACTGCTTTTTCTTCTGTGCTAGAGTTGGCAGTGCTCCAGATAACAGAAAACTTTTGCCGATTCACAAAGTAGCACACTATTGTTGATTTTGAATTGAAGCTATCATGCTGCAGATATTCTAAATAAAAGTTATTCTCGAAAGACTGCTCTTTAGATTTAAATTGATCGAATTTTTGAAAGTCAACCTGTCATACCTGTCAGTTGACATACAGCAATGTGTGAGTCCTGTGTGTCAATGGTGTGCGAAAATCATTGGTTGTAATCGCCAGTTTTATTAGAAGTTTCATAATTTCATTTGCCTTTAAGTTTTAATACTGATCATGCCTTAATACCCTGAGTTGAAATGATTGCATTATGTGTAAGCATGTAAGGTGAATGGAAGAAAAGATATGACTACTAACACGAATGATCTTGTGAAATGAAGTCAAAGCTGTCCATAGCTAAGGGTGCCAGTCCCAAGCCGGGAGAAGGGAGGATGGTAGCGCTGATCTTTGTTATAGCATTGTCATAACAGCAACTAACTAAACCATGGCTATTGCCTTTCTGGAATCTTGGAAGTGCCAATCAATGAGTTAGTACCTGTCAATCATGAGTTTAATGCTGTGCTGGTTGATTGTCATTTTCCTAAAAATGCACTTGCTCTTGATGAACTCCATCATCACTGAGCTGTCAAGGACCACTTCAGAGTTGCATTACAAATGCTACAAATTTTTTTCTTTGCAGACAAATTAGAATATTTTCCCTCAGTAGATATGTATACAAACAATTGTTTTTAGCGTCCCTTCAAGATTTCTACTCAGATACGCTTCCGACTACAGCACGGACACTGAATCGGAGTTTCACGCCGATGAGCATGAGCACTTGCGAGTAAAGGACTTGCTCAAGGACCCAATGCCGCGGCTTGAGGCTGATTCGAATCCGCAACCTTCTGGCTCCAAGGGACCGAGCGTACCCATACACCACCGTGCCTCATGGCAGATATTACAGAGGATGCAAATTCTTTCCTGTGTTTGCAAGTGTAAAAATACTAACTTGGCTCCGTAGTAGTGCAAGATGGATTTTTTCACTAGTGCGATGAGCTGCTTTTCTTGTATTGCATCGAGAACCAGATAATTGTCTATTTGTACTAACTGTGAAATTGCTTGTTGATTTAGAATTCCTTTGAGGTGAAGTATTTTGGCACTCCAGAAAAGAGCGGCGAATCGATTCCTTGGCACTTAGTAAGACGCGACGCTCGGTCTGACCATTCTCAAGGTGCTTATTTAAAGTTCAAACGCACACCGCCTACCTCTTCCAGCTCCAGTGACGGTGCTGCTGGTAAAAAGATGGAGCATGAAGACAATGACGAAATAGAGTTACTTCAGCAACAGGTTAACAGGAGGCTTTGTTATGCCACATCTGCTCGGGATGGGGTTTTGGGTAATGGTAAACGCTCTGGTGCGTAGAGTGCACAGATGTGGGACTGCTTCCCGCTACCCTCCCAAAAGGTTCACTCAACCTTCCATTCAGCAGATGGCGTTGGTAAACTGAGCAGTAGAACATGATAAACGCTTTGGATGGCTGCCAATAGTTAAATGCAATTTCTTTGTGAAAACTTATTCAGAATGTTGTCCCTGGAATCTTTTTAAGTGACCCTTGAAAAAAACATACCCTTGTATTAATTAAAGCTCATAGCTGGATTATATTGATATTTAGCATAATATGAAAGTATTAAAGAGAAAAAGTCATAAACTTTGCTGATGACAGAATCGATTTTCTATTTACTGGAAGAAGCAAGGAGTAACTTTTTTATATCTGGTTTTAAATTTTATGCTGTTTTTCGTTTCAGATTTTTCAGGCTCAGGAAAAAATCAAATCACTTCGATCGAGCACTCAATCGGTGGAAAAGAAGAAACTGAAAGCAATAGATGATCTTTGCGACGGTCAACCATCTCCAATCATCAAAAGCATATCTAAACCGCCTCGTTTGTCGGCAGTTGAAGAACTTCCTGTGGCCGCTGTTGCTGCTGAACCTTTGCCAAAACCAGCAAAGCCTGCAGAAGCGAAGCCCCTGTCGCTTAGGAAAACTGCCCAGAAGCCGGTTGCCAGCGCAGTTGTGACTGTGGCCGACATTCCCGATCCCACGCCACACGCTCCACAGGCTGCTGCTCTGGAGCCTGACTTCAGACAAGACCTGAAACGACTCGCCACACTTTTACCTCAATTACCAGGTTCAGTTTTATGATACTTTAAGCAACTATCTAAGAAAATAGCCAAAAATATTAGTGTGCTATCAAGAATCCGTCACTGTCTTTCTCAAGCTACATTACAAGGCTTATATTATTCCTTAATTTTCCCATACTTGTCACATTGTAACATTTGCTGGGCCTCAACTTATAGTTCTTATTTAAAGAAATTGGAGAGTTTGCAAAACGAGCCATTCGAACTATTTTCTTGTTATGCTGGTCTGTCAGTACCAAACCAATTTTTCGAACCTATAACATACTACGACTAGCAGATATAAATAAGTTTCAAATCAGTTTGTTCATGTTTCGCTATCATCGCAGATTGTTACCTAAGACATTTGATGGTTATTTTTTGTCTGGGAATTGCTGTACATGACCATTTCACTAGAACTCTGTTATACTAATGCACCGATGTTGCACATACTAGGACGAAATTATTTTCGATTAAATGTTCTGGCCCTATGATATGGAATAATCTTCCAAAGTATGCTACACTTATACCCACCATTAACATGTTCAAGAAAAAATTAAAAGACTGTTTAATATCAGTTTATTAGATTTAAACCATTGGTCATTTTTTGTGTTTAAAAAAAATCTGTTTGTCATTTCGTTTCAGTTTGTTGTCATTTCATGTATAACATGTTGTTCTTTGCACTGTTTTACAATAGCCAAATGTTATTGAGAAAGGAAGGGTCAATCCAGCCTCAGCGGGTCAATACGACCTTTTTGGATTGATCCTTTGACTTACACACCATTCACTCACTCAGTCATTGAGTTTGTACTGATTGATGTTATTTTGCACTTGGTTGATTCTTTGTCAATAAATGGCTACTACTGCTACTATTAAATAAATCTAACATAGGCATTTTTTTTATTCACGACCATTGTGTGGAGATGCTTAAAGGAACATTGCAGTTTTATGTCCTATTGTAACTTGATCAGTTGACAGCTGGTTGGTTAGTGGTTTACCAATAATGCATGAAAGACTCGTATTTCCACAGAACTTTCCCTTATGATTAGACAGATGTACATAAAATGCTGTAGACAGTCATTTATCTAGCACCTTTTAAGGGCAATGGTTTTACATTACATTTTGTTGTAGCTGTCCTTAAATGCCCCGGCTTTGCGAAACTGCTGCTTCCCCCCTTTGTGTCTCTTTCTATCTGTGCATTATTTGATGCATCTATAACCTAGAGCCGAGAATTGGCCTATGCTTTGAATGGCATCTAAAAATAGACGAGTCTGGCATTGACATTTTTGATGTGCTTAAGGCAGCTAAAAATAGACGAGTCTGGCATTGACATTTTTGATGGGCTTAAGGCAGCTAAAAATAGACGAGTCCGGCATTGATATTTGATGTGCTTAAGGCAGCTAAAAATAGACGAGTCTGGCATTGACATTTTTGATGTGCTTAAGGCAGCTAAAAATAGACGAGTCTGGCATTGACATTTTTGATGTGATTAAGGCAGCTAAAAATAGACGAGTCTGGCATTGACATTTTTGATGTGCTTAAGGCAGCTAAAAATAGACGAGTCTGGCATTGACATTTTTGATGTGCTTAAGGCAGCTAAAAATAGACGAGTCTGGCATTGACATTTTTGATGTGCTTAAGGCAGCTAAAAATAGACGAGTCTGGCATTGACATTTTTGATGGGCTTAAGGCAGCTAAAAATAGACGAGTCCGGCATTGATATTTGATGTGCTTAAGGCAGCTAAAAATAGACGAGTCTGGCATTGACATTTTTGATGTGCTTAAGGCAGCTAAAAATAGACGAGTCTGGCATTGACATTTTTGATGTGCTTAAGGCAGCTAAAAATAGACGAGTCCGGCATTGACATTTTTGATGGGCTTAAGGCAGCTAAAAATAGACGAGTCCGGCATTGATATTTGATGTGCTTAAGGCAGCTAAAAATAGACGAGTCTGGCATTGACATTTTTGATGTGCTTAAGGCAGCTAAAAATAGACGAGTCTGGCATTGACATTTTTGATGTGCTTAAGGCAGCTAAAAATAGACGAGTCTGGCATTGACATTTTTGATGTGCTTAAGGCAGCTAAAAATAGACGAGTCTGGCATTGACATTTTTGATGTGCTTAAGGCAGCTAAAAATAGACGAGTCTGGCATTGACATTTTTGATGTGCTTAAGGCAGCTAAAAATAGACGAGTCTGGCATTGACATTTTTGATGGGCTTAAGGCAGCTAAAAATAGACGAGTCCGGCATTGATATTTGATGTGCTTAAGGCAGCTAAAAATAGACGAGTCTGGCATTGACATTTTTGATGTGCTTAAGGCAGCTAAAAATAGACGAGTCTGGCATTGACATTTTTGATGTGCTTAAGGCAGCTAAAAATAGACGAGTCCGGCATTGACATTTTTGATGGGCTTAAGGCAGCTAAAAATAGACGAGTCCGGCATTGATATTTGATGTGCTTAAGGCAGCTAAAAATAGACGAGTCCGGCATTGATATTTGATGTGCTTAAGGCAGCTAAAAATAGACGAGTCTGGCATTGACATTTTTGATGTGCTTAAGGCAGCTAAAAATAGACGAGTCTGGCATTGACATTTTTGATGTGCTTAAGGCAGCTAAAAATAGACGAGTCTGGCATTGACATTTTTGATGTGCTTAAGGCAGCTAAAAATAGACGAGTCTGGCATTGACATTTTTGATGTGCTTAAGGCAGCTAAAAATAGACGAGTCTGGCATTGACATTTTTGATGGGCTTAAGGCAGCTAAAAATAGACGAGTCTGGCATTGACATTTTTGATGTGCTTAAGGCAGCTAAAAATAGACGAGTCTGGCATTGACATTTTTGATGTGCTTAAGGCAGCTAAAAATAGACGAGTCCGGCATTGACATTTTTGATGGGCTTAAGGCAGCTAAAAATAGACGAGTCTGGCATTGACATTTTTGATGTGCTTAACAGAATAGTAAGGAATTAATTATACTTTGTTACAATCTCTTACAGCACCAAGATATTTTGAGGTTTCTATTCAGCTTTACCCTGAGGAGACCTTTCTATGAAATGTCTTATTTATTCATTTAATGATTTATTAAATAGCACCTCTGTAAGGAAACTACTCAGAGGTGCTCCCATCTCCAGCACGGCCAAAAAGAACAGCTTCCAAGTGCTTGCAGAATGTGTCAGAGAGTGACCTAGAGAACAGGTGCAGCTGAAGAGGAAGCCCAATCCATACCGCCAGGCCAACAAAAGAAAAAGCATCGCTTTGCATGATGGAGGTACGAGCAAACGGGACTGAAAGAACTCCCCTTCCCACTGAGCGTATGGATCAACTAGTCCGAGTACTCAACAGAGTTGGCACAGGTTGTCAAAGATCATGTAGGTAATTTGGAGCGAGACCTTGCTGGTATTGCCATACCAAAGAAGCATATTCAATACGCTTATGGACAGGGAGCCAGCGCAGAGCTTCCGGCATGTAACTTGAAATGTGGCTGAATTTGACTTTTTGGGTCTTAACTGAGATGTTGTGTGTTTCAGGTACACTTGATATCAGTCCAGTTCATCCCACTGGCAATCTGCTTCCTCAGCAGCCCATGAAATCAAGCAACACAGCGGCACCAAAGGCAGCCCCCTAAATTCTCAGCAGCACGTGTAAGCACCTGCCTTTATTTGGCTCTAAGCATGACTGCTTGTAACCAATATGATGATAACTTTAATTTGTCAGAGCAGTAAAGAGAAATGTCTGCATGAACAGCCTGAAAACTGTTTTCTGCGCTATAAAAGTAAAGTCCACCATGGGCCGAAGGCCCGTTGGAGAAGGCGCTCATCTCCTTTTCTTGGCCCTGAGCCGGCAATGGACGAATCCCAAGGTCCTGGACACGGGGCTAGTGTTTTCCAGGACTTGCCGTTTACTTCCCAGCTTACGCCGGTACCAAATTATACTGCTTGGTGATAGAGGCACGTGTGCGTGAACAACTTGCCCAAGGTCGTTACCCGGAGTCGAACTCACAACCTCCCGCTCCGAAAGCGGACGCGTTACCGGTCTGCCACCAGATCACTTTAAAATGCTGGAAACACACAGTCTTTTTAACTTAGCAGATTCCGTGTTAAAAATCTCCTGTCATGGATGGATGCAAGCAATGTATAATTTTTGACTCTTCATGGATGGATGCAAGCAATGTATAATTTTTGACTCTATTTGGATGTTTATTTAGTGCCACTTTTATATTTTGTTATGTTTGTTAATTATACTTTTATTAGAAACTAGAACCTTACAGAATCTAAGCTGAATTTTCTTATGCTACAGTTGTCGTCAAAGTGTGTTATGACGAATCTTGTGGGAGAATATTTTTCCATCAACTCCCTGTTAGTTGTGTTTTGAGTATGTTTCTGAAGTCAGAACAGAATGAAACAGAATTTGTTTCAATCAATCAGTCGATCTTTTTAATGAAACCATTTCAGGGAAAGCCACTCTTAATTAAAGGTTGTAAAGACAATTAAATGATGACAAAAGGGAGACCCAGAACAGTTTATATCCCGGTGCTGGGGCACCTATAGAACACAAATTTTTTTCCATTGTGATGGCAACGCAGGCCATGCCTGAAAATAGGAGTTATAAATTATTTGCAGTTCTTAAATTGTACATCATAATCAGCATTGGAGCTCATTTATTTGACTGATTCTCATTTTCAACCAGCATAGATCTTTAAAACTTGTTCTGGTTGATGTTTCATGGCAGCTTCCACGTTTGGATCTCAAGTTCGACAGCCCGCACCGGAACCGATTTCCGCTCCATTACCTCTCCTCCTCTCACCACCCCCTGCTGTGGCATCAAAGCCAGCTACTGCAGCTCATTAGTATTATTACCATTATTACCGTTGCAAATTGGAAATTGGACTAAATTATTTATCATGCTTATTATTAGTATTATTACCATTATTACCATTGGAAATTGGACTAAATTATTTATCATGCTTATTATTAGTGTTATTACCATTATTACCGTTGCAAATTGGAAATTGTACTAAATTATTTATCATGCTTATTATTAATATTATTACCATCGTTATTGTATTTTGTAATATGTATGGGTATTTGATCTGTTAATACTAGTTGTGCCAAAATAGCAAGGTTGTTTCAAGGGAGCCATGCTGGGCTGCCCTCCCTTCTTCAGAGTTTGTTAATCGGTGCAAAATAAAAATAATAATATATTTTCTTTAATTAAACGCCTGCAAGACGCACTGCGCTTTACATTTACAAGTTATGCAGTAATCTTAATTAAACTTAACTACTAACTGAACAGACAGCTTCTTAATTACACGGTGCTAATAGCAGCCTACAAAGCAAATCCGCCCAACAGGGGCTCGAACCTGCTACCTCTCGCACTCTATGCCAGCGTGTTATCCATTGCGCTACCGGGCTTAACTGCCTTGGTTTCTCATGTTGCATAGGGTGGAGCAGAGAAAGCACTTTAGATGCAGAATAGAATGGACGTCATTGGTAGTTGATGTCGTTGATAATGAAGTATTTTTCATGAGCTACTAACACTATCTGAATATCCATTGGCATCTGGACTAAATACTGTCTTCTGGTAGAAGTGGTAGTGTATAGTGTGCTGTATTATGTTTGGTAATTTGCTACATTGCCACTTCATTCATTACAATTTTAAAAATGCCAAAGAGATTTGCAGATACATTGCTTGCTTTCTGTCAAAGTTACAATGCTGAATTAGCATGTTTATTTGCTGCACAGATTACCAAAGATTTTTGCGGATGCAGTTTTTTTGTTTGTTAGACGAGTAAATTTATGCACTCGCATGAAGATGTTTCTGAAGAACTGGACTGTGACTTTGTATTTCAAATTAGTTCTGTTCACTTGACGATGTTTTACCGACTGCTGAGTACGGGATCGTACGTATTTTTGCATTGTGTTTATTTCTCTAGTCTAATCATATTGTTTGCAGATTATGAATTTTCTTTTTTAGTGTATTTTGTCCTTTGAACTTTGCAGCAGTGTTTGGTTGTATAACTGTTTGAGTATTTGATATTAACCTTGGGTCCGATGCACGTCATTACTTTACAGACTAGTTCTCTTCTTTTGGCACAATGTTCATCACACATCAAGATTGTTATTACATACACTTTTCTTGAAGTATTTACTGCTTTAAAATTTGATTGTTATTTTCAATAATCAAACTGTTACTCAGTTACCGTGTAATCTTTAAAACCATGTAATCTTTAAAACTGTTTCGAATATGTGTTAAAACAGCGGAGCAGTTTTTATGTTTGTCATAGCTGAAGGCTTTTGAAATGTGAAGCTTTACTGCCTTGGTTTCTCATGTTGCTAACTCAATGTAAGGCTCCAAAATTTCTCAGCACTTTGCACGTACTCATTGTACTCGCAAGTGCAGATTCAAATCAAGTTGACAATTATGTCATATATTTTGTTTCCTTTGTTGCTGTTGGGCGACTTGGGCCTATAGTTCATTTGATTTCATACTATAGTGAATGTGCGTCGCCTACCCTGTGAGAAGGTATATTGGTGTTAATTGGTTGCCCTAGAGATATGCATAGGCTACATACATTAACCTACTTTTCTCAAGAGTCAATATTATCTAGTCTTATAGTGTTCTTTAGCTGTTTTACTGCCAAGTACAGTATTACACATTGTATTGTTAAAGCCACACAAATTTTCATTGGCAATTGTGTGGCGTTTCAAATCTTTAGATCTTAGTGCATTTTTTTAACATATCTTGTTTTTATTTTTTGTGGTTATATATTCTGCTATTAAATATTGTTCCTTTTGTCTTGTAAGATAGGTTTTGACATGAAAGTCAAGAACATTATGCAGACTGTTCCGTCAGATACTGTATTTGCACTGAGAAACTATTGTATTTTCATTTTGGCCATGAATGGAACAAGAAAGTAAAGTTGCTTACTTCAAGCCTTTACGCATTTTAGTTTTACGAAACGACAAGCTTGTCATTGTGCATTTCGCTTGTTGCAGGCTTACTGTTGTCCTGCCATATGCTGAATGAAAGTAAGGGTTCATCCATATATCAGATTTGTGTAGTATTAAAATGTTTTAAAATGTTGGTTTTGTACTCTGGTGGAAATGGCAGTTATCTGTAGTTTTTTATTGTTTCAAAAATATAATTTAGAAGATGTCAAACAGCTCTTCATTTCTATATCTCTCAGCTGTGGATTTAATTATGAATTGATTAATCCAGATTTTTAATTGCCTGGCATAATTTGTTCGTAGTCAGTCTGAAATATAGTGCTTGATTAGGAATTTGGGATACATGATAAAACAAAGACAACCGCTTCCCGGAAAGCTAGTGAAGACAAACCTCAATTCCATATAAGGGAGATACCCTGGTTTCGGTCTGCCAAATTGATGCGCCATTCAGCCCATTTCCCAAATCCACCTCCGTCAAATATGTGGAAAGTAAGGAAAGTTTTCATCCTTCAATGGAAGAACCTATCCTATGCCCAAAGGACTGCCAGACAAGAGGAGAAAATTCTGACTGTATGTATACATACACTCTATGTATACATACATACATACATACAGTGTATTCATTTATTATTATTGTCTATTTATATAGTGCACCTGATATATATATCTACTCAGGAGCGCTCCCAGTTCAACAACGGCTAAATAAGGCAGTTTTTAAGTGAGAAAGAAACATAGAAAGAAAAAATATACATACCTACATTGTGCAGTTGCCTTGGAACCAGTTTTCAGATGCTCTGTGATAATCGCAAGATATTGGGGTTCAACCTGGTAGTTTTTCGTAGGATTCCACAGTAAGTTCTTCGTTGCACACCCCAACTCCACATAAATTAACGACTAACACCCAGTTATCTTTTCTACAATTCTCATACTGAGAAGTTGAATTGCCAGGGTTTGAGGGGTTCAACTCCTAGTCTTTCTTAGGACCCTTATGGTAAAGACTTCATTGCATGCCCCAACTCCATGTGGATCATAGTCTGAACCCCAGTTATTTTTCACTAGTCTCACACTGGCCAAGTTTCGTCGGAGTCGGACAGAGAAGCTGAACGACACGCTGCATCGGGGACCAGAAGCAAGGCAGAATCGTCAATTTCCGTCTTTGAATTGGGACTCGAAGATCAGGATAGTGAAGACCACGGTTTTATAACGCTCTCAAGAGTATTGCCCATTTCAAATGCTTTATCAGAAGTTGCTAATCTGCCATACACTGCCTCACTGTCTCTCTGACTGATCCTCGCATGACCTGATTACATTCAAACATGCATGGATTCATACATAGGCCTGCATATATCCATACAAACATGCATAAATCCATTCATCTATATAAATAAAGAGAAGATTCTGTCTGACCGGGATGCATTTCCACAGTTTTTTTGTTTTTCACTCCAAACCTTCACTACTGTGTTGGTGTGGGCATTGGACACACGCTGGATGGGTTGGCGAATCTCTACCACCTTGGCCAGTGGGGGGGCGAAAACCCTGATTTTTGCTGTTTCACCGAGATGCATTTCCACAGTTTTTCGCCTTTTAACTCCAAACCTTCACTACTGTGTCGGGGTGGAGTGGGGTCGAGTGGGTGGGATGGGTCGAGTGGGGTGAGGTGAGGATGGTTGGGGAGCCGGCAGTGAGGGTGGGGAAGTGAGAAATTGGCCGGGAGCAGGACGAATCCTAAATTTTCCGGGCAACACCGGGTACCCCAGCCAGTTCTTACATACATATCTACTTGCAGTGTCTTGCACACATAAATACATGCATGCATATGTTCATACATATATAGGCCTACAGGCATAAAAATAAACATGCCTATACATATGTACAAACTGTACATATGTCCATACATGCATAGGCCTACTAACATTCATTCTTACTTACATACATGCATACTCACACACACACACACACACACACACACACTCACACACAATATATATTGCAACTTCGTCCACCGATGCGGTTTTTGAGCAATGATGTATGCTAGCCTACCCACACCAAGCATTTAAACTTTGGAAGCGCAGAGAAGGCGATCGAGAGATGCATGGTGGTTGTACGGGCTAGCGGCAGGCAGAGGATACCATGGGTCCGAAGGACTCTGAGAGCGTGGAGTGACTCTGATCAGCCAATTTATGTAATGTAATGCAATGTAATACAAATCTTCGAGAATTTCTCAGCGCCCACAAAAGCCACGTCAGGGAGATAAACACCGCCGTACACCGGCGCTCTGTCAAATCAAGTCCGCAATTATAGCCAGAGCTGCCTTTTCATCCGGTGCCAGGTAAAAATCCTGGAGGTCAAGCCGAGGAGACAGCGTGATGCTACGGCGGTTGTCGGTTGTGGTAGTTGGGCGGAACCTGATTAGAATCTGGATAGGATAGCTTGAAGAGTTCAGTTTTCAGTCGTGAATGGAAAGCAGCAGAGGAGAGTGCAAGCGGAGGAGAATTAGGAGGGAGACTGGGTAGATTATAGATAGGAGGATGAGCGAAATTATTATTATTAGTAGTACTCCGCTGATTTTGTAATAGCCTACCAGTAGGCCTACTTAGATTTCCTGCGGAGATGTGACGCACCGCAAGAGATTCCGAACTATAGCCAAAGTCCATGTAATATCTTTGCTATAATAGCACAGAGGTATCTTATTATCAAAAACTGAGTTTCAAGCGTATTTTATCAGGTGCGATTTATCAGATAATGTACTATACTAACAAAGGTAAAACTCTAATATCTTTGGTACTACTGTAGTTGCATCGTAAGTTCGTAACACAGTATAAATATATTTTTTTTACTGTGATCGCAAGTTGTTCGTGTGTTATAGTACTGCTATAATTTATATAACGAGACGTAGAAAAATTAGTTTTGGATTTTAATGAGTGTTTGCTTCGAGCAGAAGAACTGTACATAAAATATTTTGCGAATTGTGCTAAAGAATATTATCGATCAGCTGGGAGAACAATGCCGTGCGACAGTAAACAATCTAGTAAAAAGTCGTTCAAGAAACTGAAAACCCTTGGTAATTGTAAATTTTTAGATTAAGGCATAGGCTTTGTATAAATGTTTGTCACCACCTTCAGAATTTCCTTTATATTGTTGAGTTAAGTGTATAATAATAAGCTGGGTCGTCTTTGCCATTTGCATGGTCTGACGTCTATTGCGCTCTGAACTGACGAGATACGTCCAACGTAAACAACCCAACACAGTCAACGTCAACCACTTGTGATTTTTTATTCTACTTGGTAAAACTGCTTTGTAGTGTACCTAATTAATATTGAATATATCCAGTATTTTAGGGTATTTAATTGTTTAAATAATATAAATTACTGTGGGTTTTATTCGGGTTAGAGATTGAGGGTTTATTAAAGAAGTGATTTGTAGATTTTACTATAATTTGTAAATCCCAACCATTAATTATGAATAGGCCTAGGTCTTTTTGCTGATAACTTAAAAATTATTAGCTGAGTATGCTCATGTATAGTACTCCACCTCTTGCTATATATCCCCACTCGAAGCTGAAAAATTGTTTTTTCAAAGATCTTATCCTGATTCCTCTAATTCCTCTAATTCCACCTACCTAACATGCCATTACAACTCTAAACATCCACCCTAGCCATCTGTCTAACTCCTCTCCTGACTCTCCGGATAGTGACCTCTGCCTATTGACTTTGTTTTGATTGAGTGCCTGTGAATAAGCTGGATCCCGCTATCTAACTTTTGTGGGTGCTGTAAAAGTCCAGGGTTTGCGATTACGATAGCATCTACTGTACTTTACAAAAGTGTACATGTCATTCGTGTATATATTTGTTTTTTTGTCATGGTTTTTCAGCTGAGAGGAAGTTGGAAGTGGAGACTATTCGAGCCAAATTTCCAAACAAGGTTCCGGTTAGTATATTTAAGAAGTGATTGACTTCTGTAAAATGCCACCATTATTCATGCACTTACTGAATGGTGCTTGATTGCTTACTCCATTTGCCACTGCTACATTCATCCACTCCTTCATCAAAGCCCAACTAGATTACTGCTGCTCACTTTGACTGCCTCCCCGCTGTCACTCTCTCCGCTCTCCTTAGCAGGGTGTGTTCATCATCCCTTTTGCCTGCGCAGCTTTTTCAAGCAGAATTGTGCCATCTCGGTAGCTGTTGCTCTGACTTTGAAACGGGCTCCCTTTGTCGCTGTGCTTGTTCCCCAGGGTTCATTATGACTCTTTCTATGCACGTCTCAAAACTGTTCTTTTCAGCCACACTGTGGTCGAAAGCGTTTCTGAGTAGTGCCTTAAAGGAGTGCTATATAGATCCTCCCAATGAATGAATGAATAGTTGTGTGTATTAAACCCAGGCAATTGGTTCTATTCATCCAGGTAATTGTTGAGTCTAGCGACAAGGAAAAGGAACTTCCGGATTTGGACAAATCAAAGTTTCTTCTTCCACAGGAATTGACGATTGCGCAGTTTGTTTCCTTGATCAGGTAAATTGTTGTCAACTGCTCTTTTCGGGTAAACTCTTGGACCACGAAAATGTTTGCCAAACAGTGACAATACAATGTAGTCAAAGTCTTCCAGCACACACAAGATACAATGGGGAATTGTGATGTTAATTGGTGTACAACACTGTACATAGTGGTGTGTTCGGTGCCTTGGAGTGACCTTGAGCAAGTCCTTCACTCGCAATTGCTCATGTGCTTCGTCGTGAAACTCCGACGCCGTGTTCGTGCTGTAGTCGGGAACGCTTCTGAGTAGAGAGCTTGAAGGTCGCTATAGCAAATGCAAGAAATAAACAAATAAATGCAGAATCTGAAATTATCTGTTTTAAATGATCTTTGCATTTTATTTTTATTGCAGAAACCGAATGTTGATCAGTTCCAGCCAGACGTTTTTCCTCTTTGTAAATAAGAAGACAATGGTAAGCATGAGCACAACTCTACTGGATCTGTACACGAAAGAAAAAGATGAGGACGGTTTCCTGTACTTCACGTACGCATCGCAGGATGCCTTTGGCTAGCTCTGAACTAATCTCTGCATGGCTGCTGGACTTTGTCGGAAATGCAGAGTTCTCGGTGAACTGGTGTTGAAATCCAACAGCACAATTCTCCCATATCATCAAAGTTGAGATTATTGTGTGGCCTGTAAAACCTTATGGTGTAACTGCATGTGTGCCAGTAAACTAATTTCAGTTAATGACTCTTTTTTATAGTGCCTTGTAATGTGCTGGTGTGTAATTGAATTATCTCAGTGCCTCATGGGGTCTGGTTCAAAGAGAGTAGCTTCTATGCTGACACTTTATCTTACCGAGTTGTTTGGCCATTTTTATCATGCCAGGTCAGAATTTGGGAGTGATGTAAGGAGTCGAAAGTACACTTGATGTTTTACCCAGGGAAAGACGATGTAAAGACAAAAGGGAAAGACGATGTAAAGACAAAAGGGAAAGACGATGTAAAGACAAAAGGGAAAGACGATGTAAAGACAAAAGGGAAAGACGATGTAAAGACAAAAGGAAAATAGCGATTCCTTGGCAAGGAGTGCTGTTAGCTTCCTCAGTGGGGTTTGAGATGAGCATAGAAACCAATGCATTTTGAGGTGTTTAGGGTTAAAGAGATGGCATTCGAGCTATATATTTTGTGACTTTCTGGTCAAGGAGTTCAGTGACTGGATGAAAATTAAGAGGATCTAAGATGGCAGGCATCCACAAATAGGCAGCTACTAATGTTCTTAAGACACAGAGAGGATTGATTTTGATGAGCTTTGCAAAGTTCCCTGATGCATCCAGGTCAGAGCCCCGAAAGGCATAGGCGGAGACTTGGGGGGACGGAAAGACGCGAGATTTTTTGACGGGCGAATGGCTCCGAGTGTCGCCGAAAAATGTCCATCTTTTGCCGGCCAAGATTTCTGATGACCAGCGAAATCTCAACAGAATTTTCTATTTTTCGCCGCCAAAAAGTTGATGACCTTTTTTTTAGTCATCTGGCCAGAAAATCTCGACGAAATGTTCTATTTTCGCCACCAAAAAAGTTGATGACCTTTTTTTACTCGTGACGATCAACGATAGGGGGAGACAAATGCATGGGCCGTCCCCCCATCACCTCCATTGGGGGACCGTCCCCCCTAGGTCTCTGCCCATGCCGAAAGGACATGTTTTTATTAACTAAAGCAGACTAGTGGGTGGTGCACACTAAAAAATCTTGTAGTGAATCTGAATGATCATAATCATGGCCTCAGACGATTCTAATCTCCATGACTCTCTAACCAATTATACCAATTGAAACTTTAATGATAAGAATGTTAAAATGACTGAAAAACTACTGCAGCTTGTTGTTAAAGTGGTGTTGATCACATACTGTAATACTGTTGTCTTTATTAGAAATGGTCGTGGTTCTGAAATACATTTTGATTTTAGCATGAATACGTAAACTGCAAACCAATGACCAGGCAGTTTTCATTACATTACAGGTCAATTTACACAGGTTAATGAGAAATAATTCACAGAAAACATTGAAATTGGACATCGGGTGGAACACATGTTTCAGCTGCTGGCTCCTTGTACTGGTGATGATTTGTCTGTTTACAATGTACATGGCTACTTTTCAGTTGTTACCCAACGTTTTCTAATTGTCTTTTCTTATTGTTTTCTTTCTGAATGGTGGTTGAAGGTTCAGTTTTTAAGACTTCGCAGTTTGACCTGACATAATTATATCAAGATTGACCCAACGTATATTAGGTTGACCTGACATATATCTAGATTGGCATGACATTATGCTTAGTTTGACCAGACTTAATTTTATTGGCCTATCTAGATTGAGCCAACATAAATCTAATGTGATGATTTTGTGTGGATTGCAATGTGATTTGACTTATTCATAAGCGCCTTGTAGAATTATGTAGACCGAGATGAAGATTTTGATCTTTAGCTGTTAGCATAGAATTGGATGTCAGATTTCTTTGTTCATGTATTCGATATATTGCATATAAATGTATTGTCAGATAAGACTAGATCGTGTGCATTAAAACCAGTTTTTCTATGACATTGCTTAACTGTTGTATTGCATTGTATTTGACCATTTATAGAGCACTGCTGTCAGCAAAAGCTATTCAGAAGCGCTCCCATTTCGAGCGACCCCACGAAGAAAGGCAGGATTTTAAATGAAATAAAGGTGAGGAAAGACCACCAGAGAGTATGGCAGAGTGGTGAATGTGGGTTATCCATTCCATAGAGAGGGACCCATGCAGGCAAAGGATCTGGTTTGAGCCTAGAGATCCTGACGCATGGGGGGACTAAGATGTAATTATTTTTGTATGGAGTTATTACTTTGATGTTTGAAGGTTTTTATATTTTCGTGAATTCTGTTGTAGAGCTTATGAGATTGCAAACAATGAGCTTAAATATATGTAATGTGCATTGTTCAATTTTACCTGCATGGTCTCACAGCAAGTTAACAATTATTATATAATCCACTTTTGGAGAAATAGAGACATGGGCGGAGTTTGGTTTCCGTTCATGGAGAGACTACATTTTTTGGGACTGAGGCTCGCCCAGAAAACGAGAACAATTTTCCCGGCCCGAAAAAATTTGTTTCGCGTGGGGAGGCTAGGCCTGAGAAAAGATACCATTTACATGGTAAAAAATGACTCTGGGTCTTCTTGGGGGGGGGGCTTAGCCCCTGATAAACTCCGCCCATTTATAGAGCTATCAGAAGGAAGAATTTTTCTCATTTTAGATCTGAACATTGTTTAATAAATTAATAATAATTGATTAACGATTGAAGTATGTTCAGAACTGTGAAGTGGACTACTTAGGCTGTGTTGCTTTGTAGTTTGTTGGGTCATGAAGTGTACAGAAAATGTTAAAGTACACCTTTCACATTCAGTTTTGTGTTTTTATGTCAACTTGGTATAGAAAAACATTTTGACTGAAGCGTAAATATGTAAACTGCAAACCAACGACCAGGCAAATATATGTAAACTTCTCCAGGTATATTTGGTGTTAACTTTCTTTGCTACTGTAAGACTTTGTCAGCTATATAATACATAGCATATTAATTTATGCAAGGCCGTAGCTAGGGGGTGTTTTGGGTGTTTGAACAGTGAACACCCCCGAAATGAAATGATGCTACCATAAATTAATGCATTGACTAACAAAATCAAGATGTAAGGACTAATTGGATTTCATTTTAAAGCTCTTATTTCTATTTGACATTTTACAATAGATTAAATCGTCCTCCAAAGCCCTAGTCCGTTGATTCAGTTGCTTGTCGGCTTTCTTAAGTCACTCGAGTGAACAGTCCCCAAAATAAAATTCTTGCTTATGCCTTGTATTTATGCATTACTTAGTTACTTAGTCCATCCCGTGCAGATCTGCACATTGGGCAATGCATTATCTCCATTCCTCTCTGTCCGCCGCCAGCTCCTTGGCCTCGTCCCACAACATCTCCAGGCATCTCAAGTCCTCCCTGATGGTCTCCAGCCAGTTTCATTCAGAGACATTGACATTTATGCATTACATACTTGTATACATTATATACAAGTATATTTGGCCATCTGGTCTGGAATAACCTCTGTTTGGAAAATAATAATAATAATAATAATATCTTCTTTAATGCTTCAATCTGACACACCGCAGAATGATTACAAGTACAAGTTATACGAAATACGGCCCACTGTAGCACGACACGCAGTTCGGCTTTACAGCAGTGGGTTCGGTAACTTAACTAATGGCCTAAGTACTGGATCACTTCTGGTCGGCCAAGCCAGAAGTGGGAGGGGCTATCTTTATTTTTAGCACAACCCGAGTCAAGCAACACAACAGCAAAGCGCCAATGGCAGCTAACAGAAAATTCAAATAAATTTTTGCCCTGTGTGAGGCTTGAACCCGGGTCGCGCGGATGACTCTCAGCTTAACGACCAGCGCTCTCACCACTGAGTTACGGGAAAAAACTTTAGATGACATCAAGTTCTTCTGGCTTTATGTGCTTTATGTACATATCAATTTTATGAATGCTTAAAAATTTGTTCATTTTCACTGGAAATTTCACCGGAAAAGTCTCTGAGTTACATTCTGGTCAGTCAGAGGCCTGTTCCAGATACTTTTGTCTGCTGGGAGCTGGAGAATAAAATGAATTATTGCAGTAAAACTGGAGTTATTCAATAGATCAATCAATCATTTATTGAATTCATTCAGAGACATTGACTTTGACATTTAAAAAATCCATTAGTTGCAATGTAAATTAGGAAACAGTGAAACACAAGAATGATAAACGTAATTAATATACATGTCCAGTTGCATCTAACCAGACGCCTGTTACCACAGTAGCATAAACATAATAGCAAAAACAAAACAATGGAGCAAACTTATTTAAATGTATCCTATAGATGAGTACACATGTATTCATAATTTTTTGTAACTTTTGCACCTCCTTCTTAAAAGTCGAAAAGCTGGTCTTGAAAAAATATCGATCTTAAGTAAGTTCCATACATTGGGACCAGCACATTCGATTGAAATTTAAAAATGACCTGAAGGCACTATTGAAATTTGCTTGGGATCTGGTCAAATGCAAATGACATTCTAAGTAATGCAAATGACATTCTAAGTTTTTTAACTTTGTTAATAAAGAGAAACGGTAGTAGTTTCATTACAGGACTAGATGTCTAGGTCTTGAGGCATTAGAGAAGTAGCAAAAAACAAACAAACAATTAACACCAGAAGTTTTAGTGACAAATATTTAGGCAAATTGAAATGAAGTCCAGAATCTAATTACAAATTAGTTAACTAGAATGTACATAATAGTGCCAACTTATCTAAGTTCTAAGCTGCTAGTAGCAATGCTAGACAACATAAACTTAAACAACCCAACGATAATTATAATAATAGAAGAACAGTAGAACAAGTGAAACAGAAAATGTCTAACACAATACATTATCGCAATACTTTTTGAAATTTTGCAGGAGACAATTACAAATGCAGTCTTTCCATGGTAAGTGACTGTCTATATAATACACCAAGAAATTTCCACGAGTTCAATTGAGCAATTTGCTATATATTTTGTCTACACCAATGTCTACGTAACTTTCCTATGTAAACAGAACAATATGAAGTTATTCAAAAATAGTCTCTTTGATAGAAACCAGGCAGCCACCAGTAAAAGTGCAGTATTGACGAGCTTCGTTAGATGAACAAGAGATGTATGCTATGCAAGAACATATGCAGCAGTGACGCTAGAAAATATCAAGAAGAACCAGACAACTAGCCAGGAAACGGTAAACTTCTATAAATCACTGGTTCTATGGTCATAGTCAATGTCATGTTGTCATCCAAATGTTTAAGCACTTCAAAGGACAATTGTCATTTCTGGTAATAAACTCACTGGCATTGTCCCATTATCACACAAACAATTAAACACTTCACTTTAAACACTTTCAGTGCACACAAGATCATGTAGGAGATGTCCTTATTATATAATTATAGTCTTGACGACCTCGTTCTTGTAGTGAACGTGGAAGTCTGAAGATTCATGGTTTTCAGATCCTGTCCAGGTCCATCAGTGAAACAATTTTCGTAGGTTTTTCATCGGGAGAGTTCGTGCGCCGAATGAAGACCGTTCCACCTGCTGTCCAGGTTGCCCTTATCTTCTTCTCCCTTACCATGCTCCTGGCTCGAGCATAGATCTGACCTGCTCTTTTGGTCAAGTGCTCGTTTATGTAGACCGGAGTTGAGTCTGGGCACTGCGGAAAAGAAGGAGACGAGGATGCCCGGAGTAGTTTTCTGGCAGCGAAAATCGAGTTCCTCACATGCCGAGAAGTAAAACGGACAATAATCGGCCGGTGTTTATCATTTTTTCCACGTGGAATACGATGAGCGCTGGAGATGTCCGACGCATTAATCTCCAGTCCCAGGCGAGTCAGGCAAAGACTGAGAACACTTCTGACCGCTTCTTCATTAGCCTGGATGGGTGAGTGTTGTGAGGCAGATGATCCAGATGTTATCCCAACACACGAGGACTCGGGCAGTCCATGGATGATAAGATTATCTATCCTAGAGTAATTTTCGACCTTGTCAACTCGAAGTCTAAGGTCCGCATTTTTATCTTCAAGTGTTTCGATTTTCTGGTTTATGGATTCGGATGAACGAACCACTACGTCAGTTACACTTTTTTCCAAGCTACGTTTCAATGTAGCTGAACACTTTTCAGTCAGTTCATTGAATAAGTTTTCGAGGAGAGGGGTCAGGCTTTTGGTTAAAGCAACCGCTAAACGATCAGCCAAAACACTAATAAAGCGGTCGTCCTGAAACACTTCCAACAGATCATCCACTGTTATTGCATCTTCATCCACATCTTCATCATCTTCATCCATTGTTACTGCATCTTCATCCGCTGTTACTGCATCTTCATCCACTGTTACTGCATCTGCATCCACTGTTACTGCATCGTCACCCACTGTTGTTGCATCTTCACCCACTGTTACTGCATTTTCAGCCACTGTTACTGCATTTTCATCCACTGTTACTGCATCTTCATCCACTGCTACTGCATCTTCATCCACTGTTACTGCATCTGCATCAACTGTTATTGCATCTTCATCCACTGTTACTGCATCTTCATCCACTGCTACTGCATCTTCATCCACTGTTACTGCATCTTCATCCACTGTTACTGCATCTTCACCCACTGTTACTGCATCTTCATCCACTGTTGTTGCATCTTCATCCACTGTTCTTGTATCTTCATCCACTGTTACTGCATCTTCATCCACTGTTACTGCATCTTCATCCACTGTTACTGCATCTTCATCCACTGTTATTGCATCTTCATCCACTGTTACTGCATCTTCATCCACTGTTACTGCATCTTCACCCACTGTTACTGCATCTTCATCCACTGTTGTTGCATCTTCATCCACTGTTCTTGTATCTTCATCCACTGTTACTGCATCTTCATCCACTGTTACTGCATCTTCATCCACTGTTACTGCATCTTCATCCACTGTTATTGCATCTTCATCCACTGTTACTGCATCTTCATCCACTGCTACTGCATCTTCATCCACTGTTACTGCATCTGCATCCACTGTTATTGCATCTTCATCCACTGTTATTGCATCTTCATCCACTGTTATTGCATCAACATCCACTGTTATTGCATCTTCAGCCATTTTAGGTTCAAACAGTCGTCGTTGTTAAATCCAAGTGTTCGATATTTACCATAAAATACGCAGCCCTTGGATATTTACGTTCCTAAACATCCGCCATTTTGCATAGATCGGATTGTCCCATATTATATCTATCTATGGTAACAACCAAAGATTTAACACGCACTGTATGTCATCGTCGGTTTATCGCCAGCTCGTGCTCATGGTAATAGATTCCAATTATAGTATTGTAATAAATTTCTGCGCAAACCAACTGTTCTTTGCGACAAGCAGAGTCTGTATTGTCTATTTTGTGAAATAATTTCTTATATGAAGCCAAAGTAGCATACTGAATTTTAAAATAAAGCGCCTGCCATCTAGCGAATGATATCACAGGCAGTCCTTTCACAGAGACTGTAAGCCATTACACTTTTGCGACGAGCCCCATTGCTTTCCCCGTCGCTTTAAGTACACTCTTGTTGAATAGGCCTAGAGAGTAAAGAGCAGTGGCGTAGGCAAGGAGGGGTTTCGGGGGTCAAAACCCCCCCCATTGGCTCCGGAAAAATGGTTTTTAAGGTTATTTTTCCATTTAAGTAAGAAAAAATAGCAAAAACAGGGTTTCCGGCCATAAACCCCCCATGAAAAATTCCTGGCGACGCCACTGGTAAAGAGAGCCTAGTATAGGCCTAGGCCCAGATTAAGATCAACGCAAAAATAACGGCACAACCAGGCGGCTGGTTCATATATTATAGGCCTATAATCCAAGGCTGAAAAACAATTAGCCTCTTCTTTTCCTTCCGGCTGGAATTAATCCCTCGCAGGGGAGGGTCAGCCACAAACAATTAGCCTATAGGCCTACAAAGACATGCATGGTCTGTCTGACCTGGTCTTATCTGACAGTGCCAGTCTCAAGCTTGGATAAATGAGTAGGGCGACGCGAATGATCTTTGTCGTTAAACTGAAAATGCTACTATTGCTCTGACGTAAAAAGTGCTAGTTTCATCATCACATCATATCGATCACCCCATACTCAAGACTACAATGTACTGGTTGAAAATCCCAGAACGAATACACTTCAAAGTTCTCTCCTTAACCTACAACTCTCTACACTACTCCCAGCCCAGATACCTTTGCGAACTCTTCATCACACAGCCAACACGCCCTACCAGGCAGATCTGCCTGTCTCTCTCTCTCTCTCTCTCTCTCTCTCTCTCTCTCTCTCTCTCTCTCTCTCTCTCTCTCTCTCTCTCTCTCTCTCTCTCTCTCTCTCTCTCTCTCTCTCTCTCTCTCTCTCTCTCTCTCTCGACCGCCGGCCACAAGTCGTCTCAAGTTCTCCTATCTAGCCATATCCAAGTTCCACTTACATAATTATTTGTAATAATCTTGGCCTGCTTCCTGAACTCCGCTCGCTTACGATTCCTCCACCATCATCACTAATCACACGCCATCACCTTTCTCAGTGTCCCCTATCCACCACACAGCGGGCATCTCATACGAAAGTCACATCTCTTCAAGAACTCTTACCCGGTCTCATCTGATCCTCCACCTTCCTATTCCCGACCAAGGCGACAATCGCCTCAATATATACATGTAGCTGCCTCATCCGCTCCTCTGATTTTCTGTCAACCGGACTCGGACCTCGCTTGAATTGTTGGTTAAGCTTATAAATTGTCCAAGTTGCGGCCTAATATCGCATAACCTCAGTTCGACTTGTGGCGTGTTAGAAAAGTTCTGAAAAACTAACTTAAACCAGGAAGTTAAACCTAGACTTGAAAAGTCTTGAAGACGACGGGTGCAGTAGGCCTACGTACTAGGCTGATTAGGCCTACTGTCCAATAATTGTCAAGGAGGCTCCGCTGATTATCGTATATGCCTAAAAAATTATGTAAACCGATGTTGGATTAGACAAAGGCTTACGACCCTACGTCCACTCGTAGGCTATAATTATACTAAGCAGTTTTTTTGCTACAGCAGTTAGGCCTAGTCCAACGGACTCTGACCACAGGTAATTGGCCAACTCAGCTGGTTGCCTCAAGAGCAAATCGATCGATTTATTGCAGAGAATATTCTTCTTCCTCTTTGAGGCGCTTGATGATATTCGACGCCTTCGACGGTCGTATCGTATACGTCCCACGCGAACCAACAAACCACAGATCGTGTGAAGATTAATTCACCAGACGCATGCAACGCAGAGGACATTGAAAGACAGCGAACAACGATTCTGTGAGTCGATTCAATCTTCGCATTAAAACCGATCTCGTCATTGTTTGTATGCGCACTTGTTATAGCGCCCCTTCAAGCTCACTACTCGGAAGCGCCCCGACTGCAGCGAGGACACTGCATCGGAGTTTCACGCCGAAGCGCTGAGCAATTGCGAGTGAAGGACTTGCCCAAGGTCCCTACGCGACGACTTGAGATAGATTCGAACCTGCAATCCTTCGGCTGCAAGGTGACGAACATACCCCTACACCACCGCGCCCCACTTCATGTCGAATTATTGTCGTGCAAAACTTGTTCAGCCAGCACGTATCTAGTGCTTATACATGTATGCCAATGTAGACTCCTATATGAATAATTAACATTTATGTTGCACTTTACAATAACATATCACGAAGGCGCTTAAGTGGCTTAACGTAGCTACACGAAGTTTTTTAACACGTAAGATGATGTTTCCTAATGCTAACGGCAATGTTAGCACTATTATAGGAAACATCATGCATGAAAATACATAGCCTACAATACTATTCAATGTGCTTCGACTGGGAAATTAATTAATTGATCCTTTAATTCATTGTAAAAAGTTCATTAACAGAAAATGAACGCGAAAATAATTCAAATAATATTATTAACTATAGGTCTAGAATAACCAGGCATAGCTTGCCTATAGGCCTATGCACTATACAATATACACACATACATGTATAGGTCGGTTATAATTAACAGACCTAGGCTATATAATTTTTTTTATGTTATGGCTATAGCTATGACTGAAGAAATAGTGCTGCTCACAATAGGCCTAAACGGGTAAAGCCTATAGTATGCCTAAATTTGCATTTCTGCACCTGCGAATTTATTTGTGCATGCACGATTCTAGGCCTAATAGGCCTACTAATCTGTGCTTCATGAGTAGTAGGGTTAGTGGTGGTTCTGGTGCAGCAATTAAAAACCCATTAAAAAGTCATTAAAAAGCCATTAGTCACGCCCTGAGGCGTCATCGGCCACGCCCCCTATTCATTGAAAGGTCATTAACTACTGGTGCAGCAATTAAGAAAGCAATTAGCTACTGGTGCAGCAATTAAGAAGAGGTGATTAAGATCTCGGTAATGACGCAGGTGTGCTGTGCCCTCGGGCGATGGCTTTACGACCAGGTGATTAAGATCTTGATAACGACGCAGGTGTGCTATGCCCTCGGGTAATGACTTTACGACCAGGTGATTAAGATCTTGTTAATGACGCAGGTGTTGCGCCCTCGACCAGGTGATTAAGAGCTCGTTAATGACGTGCCCTCGGGTGATGGGTGTGATAAGAATCTCTATGACACAGATGAATTTCAAAAACTAAAACATGCAGGTTAGCACAAAATAAAAACCCCAGAAAACTCCAAGGTTTTCCACCTAGAAAAAACCCAAGATTTTTTACCTAGAAAAAACCCAAGATTTTCCACCTAGAAAAACCCAAGATTTTTTCAATATTATCTTTTCATGCATACAAGGAGGAATTTTGTTACAGGTCTGGCACCATCTGTTGTATGTGCATTTTAAAATGTTCATAGCAGGACTTTGATATGTTTTCATTCCCTAGCATTCCGATTCACGCATTCAAATAACTATATATTGTTATATATTATTATTACATGTATATATATATTAATATTATTATTATATATTTCTATATATTATTATTATTTTCAGTTTTCGTTAATTTCAGTTTCCGTTATTTTCAGTTTTAGTTAATTTCAGTTTTCGTTAATTTCAGTTTTCGTTAATTTCAGGTTTCATTAATTTCAGTTTTCGTTAATTTCAGTTTTCGTTAATTTCAGTTTTCGTTAATTTTTTCTTTCTTTAATTTTATGCCCTCGGGTGATGGCTTTACGATCAAGTGATTAAGATCTCGTTAATGACGCAGGTGTGTTGTGCCCTCGGGCAATGGTTTTATTACACACGATTAAAATCTCCCTACCCTCCCTCCCCTCTCTCCCTCCCTCCCCTCCTTCCCACCCTCCCCTCCTTCCCTCCCTCCCCTCCTTCCCTCCACACATTCCTGTAAAGGTGTACATTCTCAATTATTGAAACACTAAGAATTGATGAAAATTCGAACAATGTAACTATAATGACTCAACTTTATCCTCTCTTCATCCCTTCCTCCATCCATTCATTTCTCATTCCAACGAATCTTGCACTATGAAGCGTTAATAGTTGACGAAAATTCGAACATTTTAACTTTCAAGCCTCAATTTTACCACTCCATACTACTATCCAACCCTCATAATCCCAACCGTCTTCCATTTTTTATTCCATGATCCTTGCATTATTGTGCAGTCTCAAACACTGAAACGCTACGAATTGAGGAAATTTGTGTTATTACAACTGTGATGGTTCAATTTTACCATTCCATGCTCTTAATTCTTACGCATTTCAACATCTCAATCTCACAAGTTCGACAATTCCTTATCTACTTACTTACTAACCGACAAAATTTCAACACTTTAACAATTTTACACATACACATTTCTACTCTTATTTCTCAGTTCTTAGTACTGGCATCTTTCAACATCTCGACCATGCAAATTCTACAATTCCTTGCATACTTACTTACTTACTCACAAAATTTCTACATACCAAAGCCTTACACATATACAATTCTACTCTTATTTCTCAAATATTCATTCATTCACTTCTTACTTCTTGCTTGTTTCAACATGCCAATCTCACAAGTTCTACAACTTCTTACATACTTACTTACTTACTTACTCACAAAATTTCTGCAATTCAACTGCTTTTCACTTGTACAAACCTCGCACAATCCTGCACATGCTTGTCATTTCTTCACTCCTTCAATTCTTAATACTTGCATCTTTGAACATCTCAACTGTGCAAAGTCTGCAATTTCTGCCCTGCTTACTTACTTACTCTCAAAATTTCAGAACTTCAACAGCTTTACACATGCACAATCCTCCACTTGTTTCTAATTTCTTCACACCTTCAGTTCTAAACACTTACACATTTAAACATCTCAACCGCACAAATGCTACAATTCCTGACCTGCTTACTTACTCAATCACAAAATTTCAGAACTTCAACAGCTTTGCACATACACAAACCTCCACCGGTTTCTAATTTCTTCACTCTTTCAGTTCTAAATACTTATACTTGTCAACGTCTCAACCGCACAAATTCTACAATTCCTGACTTGCTTGCTTACTTACTTACAAAATTTCAACACTTCAACAGCTTTACACATACACAATCCAGCACTTGTTTCTCATTTCTTCACTCTTTCAGTTCTAAATACTTACAGCTGTCAACATCTCAGCGCAAATTCTACAATTCCTCACCTGCTTACTTACTTACTCACAAAATTTCCAAATACCAAATCTTTACACGCATACAATCATGCTCTAATTTCTAAAATAGTCAATCCTTCAATTCTTACTTCTTGCCTGTTTCATCATCTCAATCGCACAAATTCTATAATTCCT
Source organism: Lumbricus terrestris (assembly GCA_949752735.1). NCBI lineage: Eukaryota > Metazoa > Annelida > Clitellata > Crassiclitellata > Lumbricidae > Lumbricus > Lumbricus terrestris. The sequence goes on from OX457051.1 coordinate 30,199,741, forward strand.
CATATAGGCTACCCACTTACTTACTCACAAAATTTCCACATACAAACAGCTTTGCAAATACACAATCATACTCTTATTTCTCAAATCTTCAATCCTGCAATTCTTACTTCTGTCATGTTTCAGCTTCAAATCGCACAAGTCTACATTTCCGCACACATTCGCTTACTTACTTACTATCTTAATTTTTACACCCAAACAGCTCTACATGTACACTCATTTCTCATTTCTTCACCCTTTCAACTCTTACTTCTTAGATGTTTCAATTCCACATTACTTACTTACTTACTTACTTACTTACTTACTTACTTACTTACTTCATACACAGAACTCTTCACATGAAAACTTATTCAATTGGTTATCATTTCTTCAATTCTTCAACTCAAACTCTTAATATAAATTCTTGCAGGCTTCAATTCCACAATTCTGCAATTGCTCAATTACTTACTTACTTCTTGAAGCATCAAAAATTGTAGAGTGAGTTGTTGAACGTTCGAAAGCGATACAATTTACTATCATGTCAAAATGAAAAGTATAGGCAGTGTTGTTCGTTTTATAATGTGAAGTGGCAGAGTTGAGGAAGCACAGGAGAAAAAGAAGGTTGAAAATTTCCCAGTGTCATCATTTTCTTCGCAAATTTTCTAAGCTCACACATTTTCTCACACGAAAAGTTTCTAAGTTCTAAAGTTTGCTCCACGTTCACAAATTTGTCTTCGCAAATTTTCTAAGTCCGTTCATTTTCTGACACGGCAAATTTCTAAGTCCGATAATTTCTTCTTTGATCACAAATTTATCTTCGCATGATGTGTATGGGGAGTAGGAGGAGGTTGGGGAAGAGGACGAGTATGAGGAGGAGAAGGAAGAGGATGAGAATATGGGTCTTAGAGGTATAAATTCAAAGTTTCTAAGTCCAAGCATTTTTTGACACGAAAAATTTCTAAGTCCGAAAATTTCTTCCATGGCCAGAAATTTATCTTCGCATGAGGAGTATGAGGTGGCTTCACATAGGTTGCCAACTTAATAATTTTGAGTGCTACATTGGTGAATTCACAGAATGTCAGACGATTATTTTGAAACATGCATGTGCATTGTGCAAAGCGATATTTGCACGGATTTCTAGTTGTGAAATGTCAAATGTTGAAGGAAACGAGTAACACTTAACACTCTACTCTGTTTCCATTACAATACTTTACTCTGCTTAGTACAGAATTGCAAATTTCGAATGCGTGAAATGGTAAAGTACACAACTCTTAGACACCACTCTTAATTCTTTTAGTTCGACAACATGTGTGCCAGTTAAGCTGAGTCATCACTTTATGTAAGAATGTCAGTTTGCTATATAGTAAAGTGATGTAGGAGGAGGGGATGGATGTATTCACATAGTGGAGCGGACTGCTTGAAATGAAGATGGGCAAGTTTCTTACACATAAAAAGCAGTATTCGTATGTATTTTCGTTTTGTAAGACGACCACAAGTTTAGCTGAGTCATCAATTTGTTCAAAAATTATGTGTTTTCATGAATAAAGAACCAAGGTTAGAAGGTTCAGCGAGGTGAAGTATAGAACACTTTAAGCTAAATGCACAGCTTTGCAGCCGCATGCACTGACACTTTAGCAGAAATTCTTGTGTGGAACAGTTCAAATTATAAGTCCCTCAAATTTTTTACCAAGTCAAAGCTTGTGCATGCTTAGAAATGTGGTGACGGGCGACAAAGAGGCCCGTGCGGCGCAGGCGGCGGCGGCGTTTCCAGCTTCGGTGACGGCGGCGGTTCTTGCGATCTGATCCGATCATTCTTTGAGGCGAGGAAACAATATGTTTGCGCGCAGTTTCATCGCATATTCATCATTTCACATACTTACATTGCGCATAATTATGATTTCCTCGCGATAAAGAATGTTTGGATCTAGATCGCAAGAATCACCGCCGCCACCGAAGCTGGAAACGCCGCCGCCGCCTGCGCCGCACGGGCCTCTTTGTCGCCCGTCACCACATTTCTAAGCATGCACAAGCTTTGACTTGGTAAAAAATTTGAGGGACTTATAATTTGAACTGTTCCACACAAGAATTTCTGCTAAAGTGTCAGTGCATGCGGCTGCAAAGCTGTGCATTTAGCTTAAAGTGTTCTATACTTCACCTCGCTGAACCTTCTAACCTTGGTTCTTTATTCATGAAAACACATAATTTTTGAACAAATTGATGACTCAGCTAAACTTGTGGTCGTCTTACAAAACGAAAATACATACGAATACTGCTTTTTATGTGTAAGAAACTTGCCCATCTTCATTTCAAGCAGTCCGCTCCACTATGTGAATACATCCATCCCCTCCTCCTACATCACTTTACTATATAGCAAACTGACATTCTTACATAAAGTGATGACTCAGCTTAACTGGCACACATGTTGTCGAACTAAAAGAATTAAGAGTGGTGTCTAAGAGTTGTGTACTTTACCATTTCACGCATTCGAAATTTGCAATTCTGTACTAAGCAGAGTAAAGTATTGTAATGGAAACAGAGTAGAGTGTTAAGTGTTACTCGTTTCCTTCAACATTTGACATTTCACAACTAGAAATCCGTGCAAATATCGCTTTGCACAATGCACATGCATGTTTCAAAATAATCGTCTGACATTCTGTGAATTCACCAATGTAGCACTCAAAATTATTAAGTTGGCAACCTATGTGAAGCCACCTCATACTCCTCATGCGAAGATAAATTTCTGGCCATGGAAGAAATTTTCGGACTTAGAAATTTTTCGTGTCAAAAAATGCTTGGACTTAGAAACTTTGAATTTATACCTCTAAGACCCATATTCTCATCCTCTTCCTTCTCCTCCTCATACTCGTCCTCTTCCCCAACCTCCTCCTACTCCCCATACACATCATGCGAAGATAAATTTGTGATCAAAGAAGAAATTATCGGACTTAGAAATTTGCCGTGTCAGAAAATGAACGGACTTAGAAAATTTGCGAAGACAAATTTGTGAACGTGGAGCAAACTTTAGAACTTAGAAACTTTTCGTGTGAGAAAATGTGTGAGCTTAGAAAATTTGCGAAGAAAATGATGACACTGGGAAATTTTCAACCTTCTTTTTCTCCTGTGCTTCCTCAACTCTGCCACTTCACATTATAAAACGAACAACACTGCCTATACTTTTCATTTTGACATGATAGTAAATTGTATCGCTTTCGAACGTTCAACAACTCACTCTACAATTTTTGATGCTTCAAGAAGTAAGTAAGTAATTGAGCAATTGCAGAATTGTGGAATTGAAGCCTGCAAGAATTTATATTAAGAGTTTGAGTTGAAGAATTGAAGAAATGATAACCAATTGAATAAGTTTTCATGTGAAGAGTTCTGTGTATGAAGTAAGTAAGTAAGTAAGTAAGTAAGTAAGTAAGTAATGTGGAATTGAAACATCTAAGAAGTAAGAGTTGAAAGGGTGAAGAAATGAGAAATGAGTGTACATGTAGAGCTGTTTGGGTGTAAAAATTAAGATAGTAAGTAAGTAAGCGAATGTGTGCGGAAATGTAGACTTGTGCGATTTGAAGCTGAAACATGACAGAAGTAAGAATTGCAGGATTGAAGATTTAAGAAATAAGAGTATGATTGTGTATTTGCAAAGCTGTTTGTATGTGGAAATTTTGTGAGTAAGTAAGTGGGTAGCCTATATGAGGAATTATAGAATTTGTGCGATTGAGATGATGAAACAGGCAAGAAGTAAGAATTGAAGGATTGACTATTTTAGAAATTAGAGCATGATTGTATGCGTGTAAAGATTTGGTATTTGGAAATTTTGTGAGTAAGTAAGTAAGCAGGTGAGGAATTGTAGAATTTGCGCTGAGATGTTGACAGCTGTAAGTATTTAGAACTGAAAGAGTGAAGAAATGAGAAACAAGTGCTGGATTGTGTATGTGTAAAGCTGTTGAAGTGTTGAAATTTTGTAAGTAAGTAAGCAAGCAAGTCAGGAATTGTAGAATTTGTGCGGTTGAGACGTTGACAAGTATAAGTATTTAGAACTGAAAGAGTGAAGAAATTAGAAACCGGTGGAGGTTTGTGTATGTGCAAAGCTGTTGAAGTTCTGAAATTTTGTGATTGAGTAAGTAAGCAGGTCAGGAATTGTAGCATTTGTGCGGTTGAGATGTTTAAATGTGTAAGTGTTTAGAACTGAAGGTGTGAAGAAATTAGAAACAAGTGGAGGATTGTGCATGTGTAAAGCTGTTGAAGTTCTGAAATTTTGAGAGTAAGTAAGTAAGCAGGGCAGAAATTGCAGACTTTGCACAGTTGAGATGTTCAAAGATGCAAGTATTAAGAATTGAAGGAGTGAAGAAATGACAAGCATGTGCAGGATTGTGCGAGGTTTGTACAAGTGAAAAGCAGTTGAATTGCAGAAATTTTGTGAGTAAGTAAGTAAGTAAGTATGTAAGAAGTTGTAGAACTTGTGAGATTGGCATGTTGAAACAAGCAAGAAGTAAGAAGTGAATGAATGAATATTTGAGAAATAAGAGTAGAATTGTATATGTGTAAGGCTTTGGTATGTAGAAATTTTGTGAGTAAGTAAGTAAGTATGCAAGGAATTGTAGAATTTGCATGGTCGAGATGTTGAAAGATGCCAGTACTAAGAACTGAGAAATAAGAGTAGAAATGTGTATGTGTAAAATTGTTAAAGTGTTGAAATTTTGTCGGTTAGTAAGTAAGTAGATAAGGAATTGTCGAACTTGTGAGATTGAGATGTTGAAATGCGTAAGAATTAAGAGCATGGAATGGTAAAATTGAACCATCACAGTTGTAATAACACAAATTTCCTCAATTCGTAGCGTTTCAGTGTTTGAGACTGCACAATAATGCAAGGATCATGGAATAAAAAATGGAAGACGGTTGGGATTATGAGGGTTGGATAGTAGTATGGAGTGGTAAAATTGAGGCTTGAAAGTTAAAATGTTCGAATTTTCGTCAACTATTAACGCTTCATAGTGCAAGATTCGTTGGAATGAGAAATGAATGGATGGAGGAAGGGATGAAGAGAGGATAAAGTTGAGTCATTATAGTTACATTGTTCGAATTTTCATCAATTCTTAGTGTTTCAATAATTGAGAATGTACACCTTTACAGGAATGTGTGGAGGGAAGGAGGGGAGGGAGGGAAGGAGGGGAGGGTGGGAAGGAGGGGAGGGAGGGAGAGAGGGGAGGGAGGGTAGGGAGATTTTAATCGTGTGTAATAAAACCATTGCCCGAGGGCACAACACACCTGCGTCATTAACGAGATCTTAATCACTTGATCGTAAAGCCATCACCCGAGGGCATAAAATTAAAGAAAGAAAAAATTAACGAAAACTGAAATTAACGAAAACTGAAATTAACGAAAACTGAAATTAACGAAAACTGAAATTAATGAAACCTGAAATTAACGAAAACTGAAATTAACGAAAACTGAAATTAACTAAAACTGAAAATAACGGAAACTGAAATTAACGAAAACTGAAAATAATAATAATATATAGAAATATATAATAATAATATTAATATATATATACATGTAATAATAATATATAACAATATATAGTTATTTGAATGCGTGAATCGGAATGCTAGGGAATGAAAACATATCAAAGTCCTGCTATGAACATTTAAAAATGCACATACAACAGATGGTGCCAGACCTGTAACAAAATTCCTCCTTGTATGCATGAAAAGATAATATTGAAAAAATCTTGGGTTTTTCTAGGTGGAAAATCTTGGGTTTTTTCTAGGTAAAAAATCTTGGGTTTTTTCTAGGTGGAAAACCTTGGAGTTTTCTGGGGTTTTTATTTTGTGCTAACCTGCATGTTTTAGTTTTTGAAATTCATCTGTGTCATAGAGATTCTTATCACACCCATCACCCGAGGGCACGTCATTAACGAGCTCTTAATCACCTGGTCGAGGGCGCAATACCTGCGTCATTAACAAGATCTTAATCACCTGGTCGTAAAGTCATTACCCGAGGGCATAGCACACCTGCGTCGTTATCAAGATCTTAATCACCTGGTCGTAAAGCCATCGCCCGAGGGCACAGCACACCTGCGTCATTACCGAGATCTTAATCACCTCTTCTTAATTGCTGCACCAGTAGCTAATTGCTTTCTTAATTGCTGCACCAGTAGTTAATGACCTTTCAATGAATAGGGGGCGTGGCCGATGACGCCTCAGGGCGTGACTAATGGCTTTTTAATGACTTTTTAATGGGTTTTTAATTGCTGCACCAGAACCACCACTAACCCTACTACTTTCATGCATGTAATCCTATAGGTCTAAATAAATGCAGATGTGCCGTGACCTAAACGTTGCTTTAACCGAGACGCATTGAGTAGGACCTATATATATATATATATATATATATATATATATATATATATATATATATATATATATATATATATATATATATATATATATATATACATTAAGTGCACGTGCGTGCAATGGCGAACCATGAGATAGTCGACCTGCCAGACGAGTTTCAACATGTCAGACGTAGGCCTATAAAACCTACAGCTGTCCACCAGATTACTATGCCGACCACGTGCTAGCGCTTAAGCTATCTCGATGCTGTCCACTACATACACACATGATACACTGAATCTGCTCTACGGCAAAGTCCGCATCTACAGACCGCTGTGCAAGAACGGACTGAAAGCCTGCAATAAAACTATTACCAAGTGTCGCGCACTTGCGGGTAGGCCTATTTATCAACACTTTAGCTAAGCAAAAAGACATGGCCTAAGTGGTAAGCCATAACGGTTTGTAGTTGCTGTCTTTTTGCTTAGCAGAGGTGTGTAGACCTAGTAGGTGTAGGCCTTCGTATAGGTGTGTCTATTGCGGCTAGAAGTTGGATGAATAAATGATATACCTACTTACTTACCCTGCAAATTTATTGTTAAGGTAAGTGTACCTATTGAGTTAGGGTTATGGTTACGGTTTAATATAGGCCTAGCCTACATTGTAATGTATAGGCCTACTGATTATAGCGTATACGCGTTTCTTAGGAGATATACAATTATACCTATATCGTCATTATACACATTGCCCATAGGGAATATAATTTTTGTCTCTACTTATACACATTCTCCGTAACATATTTAAACCAGTAGACACACGTACCTAAACACACACCCTGAACATCTGCACACACGCGCGCGCACACACACACACACAATCACACACACACGCTCATCTAATAAATGGGCGATAGTTGCTGTACTACCCGCATGCAGCGGATCTAAGAAAGTCTTTGATTATGATTTATTACTGTAGTCACTTCATTTACTAGGGGGCCTTACATATACTGCGGATCTACCTGTACAGGTAGATAGCAAAGAACGACGAGACGGTTGTGGAAGATGTTCATCAAGGTGAAGTATGGAGACAATGAAACGCTGGTCTGCAACCCGAGCTGCGCTGCAATCAACCTTCTGCATAGCATCAAAAGACAAACCGGATACAGCGACAGAACCATCAGCGTTGATCTATCCGATGAAAAAGGTCAACAGCTGCTGATCAGTATTATATGCCATTGCTATGATAGACAATATATCTATAACATTTTCGTGGCTATCTCCATGTCTCTCTCTGTCTCTGTCTCTGTCTCTATCTGTCTGTCTGTCTCTGTATCTGTCTGTCTGACTCTGTCTCTGTCTCTATCTGTTTGTCTGTCTCTGTCTTTGTTGTCTCTGTCTCTGTCTGTTTCTTTGTCTCTTTCTCTATTTGTCTGTGTGTCTGTCTGTCTGCCTCTGTCTCTGTCTGTCTGTCTCTGTGTCTGTCTGTCTCTATCTCTGTCTCTGTTTTTATCTGGCTGTCTGTCTGTCTGTCTCTGTCTCTGTTGTCTCTGTCTCTATCTGTCTGTCTCTGTCTCTATCTCTGTCTCTATCTCTGTCTCTGTCCCTGTCTGTCTGTCTCTGTCTCTGTCTGCCTGTCTCTGTCTGTCTGTCTGTCTGTCTGCCTCTCTTTCTCTCCGACGTGTCCGCTCTCACTGCCACTTCCTTTCTTTTTCCCAGTCTCTCTATAGCTTTGGTCACTCACGCTCTCATCCTGTTTTCATTTCTGCATGTTTTTTCAATCTCTTTTCTGCTTTGTAACTTATTGACCTGCTGCTTATAGTAAGCACGAGTCGTCTTGGCTCTGGTTATTTATCAGTTAGCTCGCCCTATAATTATAATTATACTCTGGTTTTTATCTAACAACTTCACCAATCACTTCTCAATTGAAGTGCCCTCCGTAATTACAACAATTATACTCTCGATAGATACAGCATGGACTTAAGACGCCAGACATTGCAATTAATCTCTTCGTAGATAGGCATAAGCATTTTACACAGCCGATTAAGAGGACAGACTTCTAAGTTCTAACTGACTACTTACTAAGTGCTTTCCAATTGACTTGTATCAGACGAGATGTCAACATCTCAACAATAATTATTGTGTAATGAATGAGCCTCATATCTTTGAGTGGATTCGAGGTTGATAAAAAATAAATCATGGTTATCAAAATTTGGGGGAGGCAATGAAGGGGGACATGGCGTCCGTAGATATTTTTGAAGGTGGGCTAAAACACAATGTCACGGTTAAATATTTGCTAGCAAAGTAATACATATTGTTTTTGCGTTTTCGTTTATAATTGCAAAGGGGATTCGCTGTCAAACGCAGCATTTAACATCAGATATGGATTTCACTGTTATTGAAGTAGAGGCTATTATTGTGCAATGCACGTGAAAATGCAGAACAGGAAATTAAAAAAATGATCGTAGGTTATTTCCTAGAGCAGTGGTTCCCAACCTTTTTTGACTGTCGGGCCACTTTTTCTAAGTTGGAGGACACGAGGGCCACTTTTTCTTAGTTGAAGGACATTAGGGGCCATAAAACTAAAATTTAATTGCCTAAAGGCATATAAAATTGTTATAATTGAATCAAAAAGAATGTTTGATGCGATTTAAATAAAATAATTTGTAATATAAAAGAGAATTATATATTCTTTCATGTCCAAATTGTCAATTTTTACATATATTTTTCTTAATTCGTTGAGATGCTGCGGGCCATATTTTTAGGCCAGGCGGGCCACTTTTGGCCCGCGGGCCATGGGTTGGGAACCGCTGTCCTAGAGGCTTCTAAATGTAAATTTGTCAGTTTCACTGTTTGTGCAACATTACATAACAGCGCCGGTGAATAAGCTGGTCTCCCTGACGTGGCTTTTGTGGGCGCTGAGAAATTCTCGAAGATTTACATTACATTACGTTGGCTACGGTATCACATGTGCTTGAGTGCTAAGAAAGTTAAACTAAACAACATGCAAGTCTGATTAAAGAGTTAAATTCCATATGTAACTTTTTTCCATTGATTTAATCGCTATAGTTTCCTCAGTTTGTCAGTCAGTCAGTCAGTCAGTCAGTCAGTCAGTCAGTCAGTCAGTCAGTCAGTCAGTCAGTCAGTCAGTCAGTCAGTCAGTCAGTCAGTCAGTCAGTCAGTCAGTCAGTCAGTCAGTCAGTCAGTCAGTCAGTCAGTCAGTCAGCAACACAGCCAGCCAGTCAGTCAGTCAGTCAGTCAGCGAGCCAGTCTGTCAGTCAGTCAGTCAGTCAGTTAGCAACACAGCCAGTCAGTCAGTCAGTCAGCCAGCTTGTTAGTTGATGATCCACTGATCTTATGTTTAACTGATCTATCGATGAATAACTAACTATACCTATGGATTGGTGTTCTACTGTTTTTAGGTCTTGTCCAAGAACTCGAGACTCACAAATACGAAAGTGCCTCCACCTACCTGACATCGCCGCACCGAACGTACATCCTCGTTCAGAAGCAGGCTCTATCACCTATACCAGACGATGTGACCGCAGGAGATGGAAAGGTCGAACAGTACGAATACATTCCTCTCCTCAATAACTGTCTGGAATTATTCCCTGACTACAAACTCCAGGTTCAGGCAAATGACCTTCACCAGAGGAAACCACTAAAGAGACCAATTCGTGTGAAAGCACCGAGTCCAGCTGGACTGAAGGTCGCCAAAGGAGACAAAAGAGTCGTTCCCAAGAAGAGATAAAGAGATAACGAGCAACTAATGGAACTGTAGGCTATATGTGCGAAATCCTCTCCATATGTAACTCGATTTTTTTTTATCGTTATCCATTATTATCACGCGTTGTGATGATTCACCCATGATGCTCATCTTCATAACCGGAATAAATTATTTTAAGATCAGCACTAACACGTCAGGATTGGAGTTGTACCGAGTGCTGACCAGTGGCGGATCCAGAACGTTTCGAAAAAGGGGGCAACAATTTTATTTTCGGTCTTGTTGGTGGAACAGGGGAAAAAATGTTTGTGATTTTCGCCGCCCCAAAAAGTTGATGACATTTCGACCAACTTTCCGAGAAAAGATACCAATTCATCCGCCCAAAAAGTTGATGACTTTTTTTAGTCATCGACCAATTTTCCGGGAAAAAAGAAACCGATTCATCCGCTAAATCGAACGGGGGGCCACATCCATACGATTTTTTAATGGGGGAGGCCTCATGTCCTGGTTTTCTCTCCCGCTGCATAAATTTAATGGCTTGTTGAAATGCTTGAACACTCCCGAAATGAAATAGTGTACAAATTAAACAATGTGTTTACTAGCACACGATGCAAGAACTAAGGGGATCACATTTTCAAACTCATTTCTATGTGATATTTTACAGTACAGATTAGATTGAATACAGCTTTAATTGAGAACTCACGACGCTACTCAAACCCCTTAGTCGGTTGATTCGGTTGCTTGCCAGCTTGCTCAAGGTCTGGAAAAACACCAAAGGTCAAATTTTTGTAGCAATTCTGTGGCACCATAGGCAACTTTTGATCACTATTAGAATTGGAAATTCGAGAAAAAAAAATTTCACTCCACCCTATTGCGCATGGACAAGTAGCCTAAGCTTATATTCACGGGCGTGACTTTTCTCCATAGAGTGGTGTAATGTTGACTATTTCTCTGCAGCTCTGCTCACTACTCCTCCCTTCCCTTATCTCTTCCCTCGACTTCCTTTATCCCTTCTCAAATACGAATCTAGTAGGCCTATGCTTGGTCCGTCACTTTAGGTCGCAAAGTAGAACAGTACAGAACTTTGTCCAAATTTTTCCAACTGAATTTGATAATTTGAACTTTTTAGACATTAGATTCCAACAGAAAACAATGTCATCCATTTTGTTGTAGTCTAGACTTGACATGCACTTCAACAAAATGGATGACTTCACCTAAGTATAAAACCAAGCATTTACAAAATTAATGACTGTCTGAATGTAGTGTGGACAGTGAACATACGCGGAAGCCTTTATCGGATCTGCCGTCATTGCTATTTTAGCTATGTGGCTATGCCTATAGCTTAGGCCTAAAATAGACCTACGCCAGGCAGCCAAACGCTTTCGTCTTAAAAATATATTTTTTGCAGGACCAAAAAGTGGTGACAACTATCACCATCACTTTTAGAAGTGGTATATTGACTGAACGCCACCGTCACAATAGAAAGTTACGCCTATATTTGCATAATTATATTAAAGACTCTAACGGATTTTCTACCTTTGACTGAGCAAAGCTCTCGTGAATCTATGGGCTCTATATTGCGCACGAGGCAATAACTTGTATGTCTGTTTAGAACGGCCTTGAAAACACGACGTAAGCCATAACGAGATTTTAAATCATTTAGTTACATATTACAGGCGATTCCTAAATTCCTATTTACTAACAAGACTCTGCACTGTAGCCCTATAGGGCCTATATGAGATTTGTCATTTGTCAGCTGTAAAGTATTGGCACAGCTATTTGCTGATTTATACAACACGGAAGAGGCAAATGAACTGGCTGGGTCACATGTTGAGGGGAGACTCGATCTTGAGGACGGTACTCGAGAGAACAATGGAGAGAAAGAAATCACCAGGCAGACCAAGAAAGATGACGATGATGATGATGATGATGATGATGATGATGATGATGATGATGATGATGATGATGATGATGATGATGATGACGATGACGATGACGATGATGAAGATGATGACGATGATGATGATGATGATGATGATGACGACGATGACGATGCTGCTGCTGCTGCTGATGATGATGATGATGATGATGATGAAGTGGTTGATGGACAGAGAAAAGGGACGCGGATATAAAGAAATCAAGGAGAAAGCACAGAATAGACAAGAATTGTGTCGTTGGAATCTCTGACCTGCCTAATGGCAGACCCGGCAAAGCACAAATCAAGAATAAGGAGATAGCTGACTTAGGTAGGCTAAACCTTTAAAATTAAATTAGGGAACCTCTGACAGCTACGGTCATTTGGGGCTTACATGAAGCCTATTTTAGCTGTCAGTCGTTTGTAACCAGTCTCACTAAACGAACCAGCTATTATAGGCCTATACGTCATGAGTCAAACGACGCCGTCGTGCAAAATGTTGAGGTAAGCTCACAGGAAGTTCTGAAAACAGCGAATACAGAATTGATTGAAAACATTCTCACACATACAGACCTATGCGCCAATTCCAAGCTTTAAATTCACCAACTAGCAGAAAAATCGTTCCAGACGAAAAAAAAATTAAAAATCCAAATTAGTCATTTTATTCATTTGAACATTTAAAAAAGGACCAGACAGCAAAAAATCGTTCGTTATATGCATGCAAATTTTTTGAAAATGTGCTATTAAAAAATAAAACGGCGCGACAGCATCATAAATTGAATGGCGGGGTCAATGCACCAATTCCCACTCACCACCCACCCACCCACTCTTGCAATCACTCATTCGCCCACTCGATCTTTCTCCCACGCTCCCACTCATCGACTCACCTACTCACGCACTTAGGCCTGCTCGCTCATTCAGTTGAGCAGTCAAATAGACCGAGACTCCAGGGCTGTTTTAAAAGAATTTTTAGAACTGCACAACTCCTTCTTTTCTTTCCCATCCTCCATGGGAAAATTACTCCAAATCGGAGGAAAATGGCCTTTTTCAACTAGTTTTAACTGCACAGAAGTGCTTCTACAACTGCACATATCCATTTAGAACTGCACATTTTGTGTACAACTGCACGTTAAAAAAAGTGCTGCGAGACTCCTCTCTGCTCAGCACGAGCCTAATGTACACATTTAGACCTACATGTATATTAGCATCCACCCTGTCACTCTGATCTCCCCCTCTGGAAGCCGAACTCGGAGCTCCGTCGGAATCGAAGCAGCGCTCGTGAATTAGATGGTGCTCTGTTCTTCAATGTAGAGTGGCGCTTTAGAAGTTCATTGATAAAGAGTGCGATTAGGCTTACAATTACGAACGTGTTTGTTGCTCATGGATTTCAGATGCCAGTGCAGGTAGGACAGATAGGAATTATTGTTATGGCCTCAATCTGCAGGTGATTATTCTTATCGAAAGGGACGAATTGACTTGACCAAAATAGTCGCTCAATTTAAATAAACTACCTTGTATGGCCAGCACGTGCGTACAAACTAACCTGTCCACAATATGGATCTTGGTATATTGCAATGACCAACACTGACACAGACAGACAGACGGACAGACAGAAAGACAGACAGACAGATAGACAAACAGACAGAGAGATAGACAGACAGACAGAAAGACAGACAGACAGATAGACCGATAGACAAACAGACAGACAGACAGACAGATAGACAAACAGACAGGGAGATAGACAGACAGACAGAAAGACAGACAGACAGATAGACCGACAGACAAACAGACAAACAGACAGACAGATAGACAAACAGACAGGGAGATAGACAGACAGACAGAAAGACAGACAGACCCACAGACATACACACAGACCCAGAGACAGACCCACAGACAGACACACAGACAGACAAAAAGTATTTTTGCTCGCGCATAAATAAAATGCATATGAGTGCAAACCACCGACTGTTTTATAAGATTCTCTGATTAGCAATACGACTGAGGGAGTCTCTTGAGTGCACTGAGGCAAGAGATGCCAAAGATATTTTTGGTTGACACATTCGCGACTGTTCTTTGGAAAGCGTGCATTAAAAATAAAACGTCATAAGTCGTTGAAGGATGTAATTAGACAGGCAGATGTGGTGGAAGAAATATTGCCTTATAATTATTGTGAAAAACATTGCATTTCGTTTATGATTTTCATATGGCATGTAGCCTATCCATTGCTTATAAGTCTCAATTTTTGCTTTGAGTCACTTCATTTGGGCCATTTTTGGGTGGTTTGAGGTCAGGGCCCCTCCGGTCGGAGGGTACGGAGGGCGGTCGCTACGCCTCTGTTTGAGGCGCACCGAGAGAAGGGCAGCTAAGGGCCAAAATGTCTAGACGGCCGCGTTCTTTTAAGTGCCAGGAGCCAGGAGTCAGGACTGAGTGGTTACATAATTATAAGCTTACAGAGACACTATCCTTTCATACCACGTCGTATATACACGAACTATGCAACCAGATACATCATGTATGTAAGCCTGTATTATATACAGGCCTACTTCGCATATACGTGACAAGTGTGCTTGTAGGCTACGTACATACCGTGGACAAGCACTATAGGCCTATACCTGTAGGCCTAAATGAGGAAATGTATGAGGATGAGGTTATCATCATCATTATAATGAAACCTTGTAATAAACGCTAATTATAAACCGGATGGTTACATATATGCAAAAGGTTATGATGTAAGTTTATGCCTTTCAATTTGATTCTGAAAAAATTTCTTTAGACGCTGACATCGACCAAAATTGACTTACGCGCCGCCGCCGTCGACGCTGTAAAGGTGTAGGTCCAGACAAGGGCGGATACAAAAATGTTCGAAGGGGCGGGGCCAACATTTTGAAAAATTTTCGTCTTGGTCGCCGAAAAATTTGATGACTTTTTTTTTAGTAATTTGTCTCGAATTCCCAAGAAAAGGTAGCGTTTCATCCGCCAAAATATTTGATGGCTTCTTTAGTCGTACGGACCTCGTATACGGACCTCGTTGGCGTGGGGAGTGTCCTACGGAACTACTCATGAGGGGGTCACGTCAACTTTCCGAGCCAGAATAGCTGGTCAAAAATAAAGAAATTTCTAAATGGGGGCCATGCCGGATTGGCCCCCTGGATCCGCCCCTGGGTCCAGAAACCCCCAAAGCTTGGTCTTTCAGTGATTGAGCCCAAGTCCGCAGCCGGGATTTTATTGGGGGGGGGTGTTTACTCGACCTTGAGCAAGTCCACAAGCAACCGAATCAACTGACTAAGGGCTTTGGAGAAGCGTCGTGATCTCTTAAACCTACAAGTATAATATATATATATATATATATATATATATATATATATATATATATATCGGGTTCTGAACGGCCAATAGGTCAATGCATTACGCACTGTTGTTCTTACAGCACAGTCCTTCACTTACAACTCCGCCACTGGTTGCACTCTGCCAGTGCCAGTCCCAAGCCTGGATAAAGGAGGAGGGCGTTGCTAATGGTCTTTGTTACCACAAAGTGACGTTAAACTGCAAATACCACCACCTTCACTTACTATTATTGCTCTAGCGCTTCGGCATGAAACTCCGATTCGTCGTCGTATTTGCAGTTTAACGTCACTGTGTGGTAACAAAGACCATTAGCGACGCCCTCCTCCTTTATCCAGGCTTGGGACTGGCACTGGCAGAGTGCAACCAGTGGCGGGAAACTCCGATTCAATGTTCTGCGCAGTAGTCGGGAGCGACTCTGAGTAGAGAGCTTGAAGTGGCACAGTAGAAAAAGCGATAAATAAATAATAAATAAACTGGCGAGACGAAATAGGATCGCAGCGATGTTCTGGGTAATTGGACCATAGTTTTGGTCTTGATCTCTTCAGAAGAAGCAGTTCGTTGAACTCAAATATCGGAGATTTGTGGATACAAAGGATTAGGATTAATCTATGGACGTGTTTATTGTGTTCACGTGGACACGTTAGCAACACCTTCTTTCTCAGAACTTTGGTGAACTCTGGCCTCATCAACAGCAACGCCTTTTATAATTTATATAGGACATGTCAGTAGATGAATAAATCTGTCGTTTATTTATTTATTACTTATTTATTTATTTGTTCATTTAGTCAATCACTCATTCAATCGGTCAATTAATCCGTCAAGCAATCAATAATTAATTCATACATTTATTCTTTCGTTCAGTCGTTCAGTCAATTGTTCAGTCAGTCATTCATTCATTCATTCATTCATTCAGACAGTCATTCTTTCATTCAGCCAGTCATTCATTCAATCAGCCAGTCATTCATTCAGCCAGTCGTTCATTCATTAATACATTCATTCATTCATTTATTCATTCATCCATCCATCCATTCATCCATTCATTCATTCATCCATTCATCCATTTATCCATTCATCCATTCAATTATTTATTAAGTGAGTAAGTGAGTGAGTCAGTCAGTCAGTCAGTCAGTCAGTCAGTCATAGGTGTGAAATGAGTGCGTTTTGTTTGGACCTACATGTAAATGTAAATTTGTTTCATACTGAAGACTCGAAAATATTGAAGATATTAATAAATCTTGCTCTTCAATCTCGAATTTCTGATAATTATATTATTTCCTTTCATTGTCTTTGTTTTCGAAGAAGTTTTTATTAATTCAAGAAATAACCCAATTATTTTTACGACACAAACCCCGCGTACACAAGACAGTATTGGGGGCACGTGCCCCGGTTACCCACAGAGTCGATCTACGCATCCGGGTATATCATCTTGCTGGACGGACAATATCTACCCCATTACAGGGTGAGAATTGCCGGGAGGGCTGGGAGGGCTCAGTCCCCCAGTATTTCTTATGACTTCACAGTAAAGTTTTATTTGCCTGCCAAAACACCGCGTGGATCATAGTAGGCCTATAACTTTTACTACAATTCCGATACCGCCTAAATAACTAGATAAATATGCCCTCTTTTCCCCTTACGCAAAACACAAGGCATGTTGATTTGCTTATGCTTGATATTTGTAATACAATGCATTGGCATTTGTTTTCTTGGGTCTCCAGTCAGATTAGAGTCTATCCGTCAAATTTCTCCCTGAGATCTTTTAAGTTGCAGCCAGAGAAGAGCATGTCAATCAATCAATCAATCAATCAATCAATCAATCAATCAGTCAATCAATCAATCAATCAATCAATCAGTCAATCAATCAATCAACCAACCAACCAATTAATACACGTTTTTAAAGTATAATGAGCTGGGTCGAAGCATTCCCGAGGCAACATTTAGGTTGCACTTCGACAACTCAACAAATGCATGTATGTAGCATACATGTATTCTGGCGGATCATAATCATTATTGTCAAAAATGTTCGAGCAAGCATCTGAGTCATTAGGTCATAAGGTAACGTATCCCTGTGAAACTCCACAGTCATGATTGTCTCAGCTTACAAAGTCGTTACCGGTAGGCCTATAGAATATAAAACATGAACATAATTAGGCATACATGTACGCTAACATTTATTATGTATCTATGTCAAGTTCAACTCAATTATTATGTATCTATGTCAAGTTCAACTCAATTATTATGTATCTATGTCAAGTTCAACTCAATTATTATGTATACATGTCAAGTTCAACTCGTTTCAATTGCTCTTTTCATAAAAATCTCGAGTCGATCATTGTTGACATTTTTATCGACATTATTTATTTGCAGTTCAACGTTCGACGGTAAATTATTATGAAAGTGACAGAACTGGTTTAACAGATTATCTTGCAGCGCCAGAGTTTTACTCTTCCAAATGGAAAATGACACTACACAGAACGATATAATTACGAAGTGAGTCGGTGGACTGTCTGGCAATGGTGAGAATTGCCGGGGGATTTCAACCCCCAGCCTTTCTTAGGGCCTCATAGCAAGGTATTTTTCACACCCCAATTCCAAGTGGATAATCATAGGCGCAGGAGGCGGGGTTCAGAGGGAGCAAACCCCCCCAAATTTCGGGCAAATGTGTTTTTCGGGCAAAACAGGCATGGTCGGAAAAATGATTGACTTTTTCGGACAGACAGGTACGGGAAGATTTTTTCGGGCACACAGGGGTCAAACAGCTATCTTTTCTGAAAATTTATAGGAAATGACTAAAAAAAGGTCATCAGATTTTTTCGGGAGACGAGCAAATCGGAAAATTTTGGGCGGATTACTGAAAAAAGTCATCAAAAATTTTCCGATAAAAGTTTACTTTTCGGGCAAAAGTCTAAGTCATTGCCCCCCATGCCGAAATGTCCCATATACGCCTATGTGGATAATGGTCCAACCCCCCAAGTTACTATTCCACAATTCTTACGCTGAGTCTGGCTTTGTTAGAGGTGGCGAAGTCTCGCTCGATCTATAAACTTAAAGACCTGGAGTTACGGTAAACCGAACTTTCGCCCAGAATGCTGAATCCTGGTACCGTATACATGAGGTCCTTACTAAATTAAAACGTTTGCAGGCCTATTTTTAAGCGAGTCCAACGTACATTTATCGTGAACGTTGGTAGTTCTTCTTATCTGACTTGCAATCTCAGCGTGAATAATTATGAGAGAATTTGAACGACATGCTCGCAGTTCAACGCGAGATTTAAGGGATTGCACCGAATGATTAGATTTGAGTTTTTGTAGTCTCAGGGACGTTGAAACGATTTTGAAAGGCTACACGTTGAAACGATTTTGAAAGGCTACACGTTGAAACGATTTTGAAAGGCTACACGTTGAAACGATTTTGAAAGGCTACACGTTGAAACGATTTTGAAAGGCTACACGTTGAAACGATTTTGAAAGGCTACACGTTGAAACGATTTTGAAAGGCTACACGTTGAAACGATTTTGAAAGGCTACACGTTGAAACGATTTTGAAAGGCTACACGTTGAAACGATTTTGAAAGGCTACACGTTGAAACGATTTTGAAAGGCTACACGTTGAAACGATTTTGAAAGGCTACACGTTGAAACGATTTTGAAAGGCTACACGTTGAAACGATTTTGAAAGGCTACACGTTGAAACGATTTTGAAAGGCTACACGTTGAAACGATTTTGAAAGGCTACACGTTGAAACGATTTTGAAAGGCTACACGTTGAAACGATTTTGAAAGGCTACACGTTGAAACGATTTTGAAAGGCTACACGTTGAAACGATTTTGAAAGGCTACACGTTGAAACGATTTTGAAAGGCTACACGTTGAAACGATTTTGAAAGGCTACACGTTGAAACAATTTTGAAAGGCTACACGTTGAAACAATTTTGAAAGGCTACACGTTGAAACAATTTTGAAAGGCTACACGTTGAAACAATTTTGAAAGGTTACCAGCTGAGAGATAGACGAGTGGCCGCTGTGAGGGTAATAGTCCTAATAATTGCGCGACTAACTATAGTCTATTGGATATTTTTCTCAAGTTAATGAGGTATGTCTTCAGATAGCCTGACGAGGAAAAGCCTTGATCGTCGAAACTTCTCAGTGCACAGTTCTCTATACGGATACACTCATGAGTGTAGCAGATGTGCTATATGGTTCAGACACCGGCTCCATAATAAGCAACACGCAGACCTAGTTTTGAGCTGCAGGATGAATCACCGCAATTAGCAGGAGTGACTGGTTTCTACATTTTCTACATGCGTTCACGCGATAATGCAAAATGAACCTATATTATTAAGCCTAGGCTTACTGACTTTGTTTTTGTGAGATATTTTCGTGAAATGGAATCAATAAGATTATTTCTAATCTGTGAAAATTGCCAGGTCCTCGGAAAACCGCGCTAAAAAAGCCAACAGCGAATTTTATAATCGCGCGTGAAAAGACTGCGCCATGCTGTGCTGCTATTTTCACTCAGCAGTTTACGAGAAATAGACCTACATAAAATCTCCAATTACCTCAAGAAAGTCGAATTTTCAAGACGACTACAGTACCCTACACATAAAACGATCTGAAAACAGCTCCTTTTCCCTACAATGCACTTAACCTTTTGATTGTTTCCTGCCAGAGAATGCACGCATGATTGACCTTAGTTTATTTCAACCGTAGCGGTTCGATCATCCTTCTTTATAGCAATCTCAAAATATCAAAACAATTCTCTGCTAACCTTCTGAGCGCCACTGAAGTTGAAGAGGCGCTATATAAATGCGCTATTGCCGTTACACACTTACACCAGTTAGCCTACATGCAGGTCCGAATAAAGACCGCTTCTGTAGAATCCGAAAAGGGCGCTAGACAAATAGGATCATATTCGTAGAATAGTCTCTGCAACGCTGCGTAGCCTATAGATAGTTATGTGCTGTCAAGTCCCGCAGACGCCCATTCCAGGTTGTAGTAGTTCTTAATAAAGAAAATTTTGACACTTGGTTACTGTGACTGCATGGTTACTACATGTGATATCGTTCAAATAGTAAGCTAATATTGAATAGTTTAATAAAGTAATAGTAAACTACTATGCCACTCTAGTAAACTAGTATGCCCAATGGCGTAGCTAGGAATTTATGAAGGGGGTTTATGATGGGAGTTTTATGGCCTGACCGGATGCCCTTGCAGCCCTTCCTGACCCAACCCAAGAGTATTGCCGCAAATAAAAAGGGAATAACGTAACAAAGGGAATAAAGTACGAAAAACAATTGCCACTACAAACAATTGTTTTGTTTTTCTTATTTAAGTGGATAAATAACCTTTTTAAAAAACTTGTTCCTAGCAAATGGGGGGTGGGGTTAACCTTCTAAAGCCTCCCTTGTCTACGCCACTGAGTAATCCACTTTAATAGACTATAGGCCAGGGGTTCTCAAACTGGGGGTACAATGAAAAATAAAGTTTGAGAACCCCTGCTATAGGCTATATACGACGCCATCCAGCTCACGCGTGAATAAGCTGGCGCATACGTGTTTGTATTTCGACTTTCGAGTAGAAATTAATCTTGGAGATTGCGATTGCGATAATGAGCGCTGTATTTGAAATTGCCTTGCATGTGTGTTTTTCAAGAATTATTATGCACAAGCTCAAGCTACATGGTGCTCAGCAACAACTGGCAGTGCAGAAGTACTTTACCAAGGTCCCTAGACAGCACGTGGCGGCGCCATACTTTTTGATACCAGGTCATAGACCGGGCAGTCCTGCAAGTAACCAGTGCAGAGGTCGATTTAAGCTCCAAATAAATTATCTCGATTGGGCAGCCATTATGGCAGCCTTGTGGCAGGGCAACGACCAGGGCAGAGGCATTTTGTTACCGGGGCATTTGCCCTGACTTGCCCTGCAATGCTGGAGCGTCACTGCTGAACTGTGACCAACGACTCGAACTCTTACACTGCGCATTACAAATCAGCCTTTGATTAGCAAGGGTCCATAGTATAGTATAGTATAGTATAGTATAGTATAGTATAGTATAGTATAGTATAGTATAGTATAGTATAGTATAGTATAGTATAGTATAGTATAGTATAGTATAGTATAGTATAGTATAGTATAGTACTATACTATAGTATAGTATAGTATAGTATAGTATAGTATAGTATAGTATAGTATAGTATAGTATAGTATAGTACAGTACAGTACAGTACAGTGCAGTGCAGTGCAGTGCAGTGCAGTGCAGTGCAGTGCAGTGCAGTGCAGTGCAGTACAGTACAGTACAGTACAGTACAGTACAGTACAGTACAGTACAGTACAGTACTGTACTGTACAGTACAGTACAGTACAGTACAGTACAGTACAGTA
The DNA here is from genome assembly GCA_949752735.1 of Lumbricus terrestris. Taxonomy (NCBI): domain Eukaryota; kingdom Metazoa; phylum Annelida; class Clitellata; order Crassiclitellata; family Lumbricidae; genus Lumbricus; species Lumbricus terrestris. The sequence goes on from OX457051.1 coordinate 30,221,409, forward strand.
CAGTACAGTACAGTACAGTACAGTACAGTACAGTACAGTACAGTACAGTACAGTACAGTACAGTACAGTACAGTACAGTACAGTATAGTATAGTATAGTATAGTATAGTATAGTATAGTATACATGTAGTATAGTATAGTATAGTACAGTACAGTACAGTACAGTATAGTATAGCATAGTATAGCATAGCATAGCATAGTGCATGCTATGCTATGTTATACTGTACTGTACTGTACTGCACATTAGGCTATAGTATAGAATGGCATAGCATGACATAGCGCAACATAGCATAGTACGGTACGGTACGGTATACGGTATATGGTATGGTATAGTACAGTATAGTATTGTTTAGTGTGGTATAGTATAGCACAGTATTGTATAGTATAGCATAGCAAAGCATAGAACAATTCAGTATAGTATAGTATAGCATAGTATATAGCATAGTATAGCATAGTATAGTTAACGAACGTAGTATAAGTCCGTTAGAGGCAGCGGACTTGGGCGTTAGCTTACTGCCCTGCACCACCGTCCTCGACAGAAGAAGATGGTTCGACATAGTACAACAGAATGATAACAAAAACATCACTAAGAACAAGTTGACTACTATGGCCTGTCGTCGGTGTCAACCGACTACCTACCCACTCCCCCCGCACACCTCGGGTTCCAGGGTCAAGTCCTTGGACCAGTTCTGCTTTCAATACGTATACGCTCGGTCCCAGTTTTTTATGAGCGCTCCGGGCCAAAGATGCTGCAGAGTACATTTACGGTCGCCCCCCAGATGTCGCTAGCGTCGGTTGCACTTGGCCGCCGTTAACATCACGTGCCGCCGAATCTTTTTAAAATGTGGACGTTGATAAATGCGAAACGTCGGGTGAAAGAGATAGGGAATTTTCCACACGACGACGCGACTTAGTCCTACACCAGGTTTCGTCGGCTGGAGTCCTTCACCTGTCAGTCTTCGCCGGGATAATAATTAATATGAGAAAGACGGAACTAGGTATAGCCTACGCTATGATTAAGTAGTTGGACCTTGAATTAGATCAGGGCTTTTTTTAACGTGCAGTTGTACACAAAATGTGCAGTTCTAAACGGATTTGTGCAGTTGTAGAAGCACTTCTACAACTCTGAGTAGGCCTAGTGTTAAGGTCATCATTTAAAACTAGCAAAACAGGCCGCTGTCCTCCGATTAGAAGTAATTTACCATGGAGGATTGGAAAGAAAAGAAGGGATTGTGCAGTTCTAAAAATTCCTTAAAAACAGCCCTGAATTAGATGCCAAGCAGCTTGGGACAAAGAGATCGCTTGCATTGAGGCCTACTTTTTGATTTCAGTTTAGTTTACATGCAATGAAAAGAACTGCATAACGGAAGAGTGAACGAGAAAGTCCTTCCGTGCACTATGTGGGGCACGGTGGTGTAGTTGGTATGCTCGTTGCCTTGCAGCCGGAGGGTTGCACGTTCGAATCCATCTCAAGCCGCCTAGTAGGGACTTTGGGCAAGCCTTTCGCTCGCAATTATTTCTCAGCGCTTATGCGTGAAACTCCGATTCACTATCCGCGCTGTAGTCGGGAGCGCTTCTGAGTAGCTGTCTTGAATGGGCGCTTTGACACAGTGGCGTAGTCAAGGGGAGGTTTAGGAGGTTAAAAAACCACATTGACTTAGGAAAAAGTTTTTCAAATGTTATTTATCCACTTAAATAAGAAAAAACAAACAATTGTTTGTAGTAACAATTGTTTTTCGTACTTTATTCCCGTTGTTACTTTATTCCCTTTTTATTTAATGTAATACTGTTGGGTTGGTGTCAGGAAGAGTATCCGGCCAGGCCATAATCCCCCCACATAAATTCTTGGCTATAGCCACTGCTATGACAAGTGCACATACCAATACCGTACTATGGAACATGGAAATTATAAAGCGCTTAACGTAATAATTTCAACAGACGTGGCCGAAATTTAGCGAAACACGGAGTCAACCGAAATAAAGTCGAATGCGTGGTCGACTGTGACGATGACGGCGAACAAACTGAGCGGAAAGACAACCAGAAAATTTAATTAGATTTCAGTCATGGAGTTTTATTAGAATTTCGTATACGAGAGAAACGTTTGTCAAAATAATAATAATAATAATAATAATAATAATAGTAATAATAATAATAGTAATAATAATAATAATAAAACCTAACATTCCAGTTATAATAATAATAATAATAATAATAATAATAATAATAATAATATTAATAATAATTTTCTGAACACTCACAAACAGCTCCAAGCATAATTTTTTGAAATTCCGAGGGATCCTAGATACCTCGGGTAAAAAAAAATAATGATAATAATAATAATAATAATAATAATAATAACAATAAATAATAATAATAATGATGATAATAATAATAATAATAATAATAATAATGATAATAATAATAATAATAATAATAATAATAGTAATAATAAAACAATTTTAAAAACACATGACTTCATTCCGCTGGCCCTTGACTTGCTGGCCCTGGTCCCATCAATTCAAGAGGAATTGATTTGTTAACTGATTTAGGTCGTCACCTGTCGCAGGCGTCGGACGATCTGAGGGAGACGTCCTTCCTCTTCCAAAGACTCAATTACTATTCAGCGCTTTAACGCTGTGGCCTTCACGGGCTCTTTCGTTAATTCCATGCCCGCTTTGGAAAAGGGGTAGCCTTTCAATAACAATAGCTTGATAATAATAATAGTAATAATAATAATAATAATAATAATAATAATAATAATAATAATAATAATAATAATAATAATAATAATAATAATAATAATAATTGTCCTGTCACTAACCCAGATTCCAGGAGCAGAAAAGAATCTTGCCAGAAGCCAACCCAAAGGACCAGCCAATAATATATACTTAGCTGTGCTTCATATTATGTACGCCTATACACCTAACGTATTGTATTGTGTAATGTGCTGCGTTGCATTGTGTTGTATCTGGCCATTTGTAAGGTACCTCTTTTAGGAAGAGAGACTATAAGACATTAAAAAAAATTCCAAGCACTTAAAAAATATTATGTTTTAGTAAAACTAGAAGTTTGATGAGCGATGAGAACATGATAGACTATAGCTATCAATACCGTACTGAACTATTGATAGACTATTAGTACCGTACTGAACTATTGATGTGACTTTACAAGTTGAATGAGAACATCTAAACAGATTGTAAATGGCGATGAAACCATAGTATTTTGTTTCTGTATATAGGCTATTTAAATTATGGCAGCGAAACTAGCAGGACCAGTGGCGTAGGCAAGGGGGGTTTCGGGGGTTAAACCCCCCCATTGGCTCCGAAAAAAGGTTTTTTAGGTTATTTTTCCATTGAGGTAAGCAAAAATAGCATAAAACAGGGTTTCCGGCCATAAACCCCCCCATGAAAAATTCCTGGCTACGCCACTGAGCAGGACTTTCTTTAACGTGCAGTTGTACACAAAATGTGCAGTTCTAAATGGATTTGTGCAGTTGTGGAAGCACTTATGTACAGTTAAAACTAGCAAAAATGGCCATTGTCCTCCGATTGGAACAAATTTGCCATGGAGGTTGGGAGGGAAAAGAAGGAGTTGTGCAGTTCAAAAAATTCCTTAAAAACAGTCATGGAAACTAGAAAACTGATGAGCGATCAACATACTTTTTAACAGAAGTCGGGGCCGCCTCTGAATAGCTGTGTAGAATGGGCATTAGGTCTATAGAATAGAATAGAATTTTGGGCGAATAGAATAGACGGACGGATAGTTAGATTGTTGGATAGATAGATACGGTTAGGACTACTGCATCAGGGCGCTTTTTAACGTGCAGTTGTACACAAAATGTGCAGTTCTAAATGGATTTATGCAGTTGTAGAAGCACTTCTGTACAGTTAAACCTAGCAAAAAGGTCACTGTCACCCGATTGGAAGCAATTCACAAAGTAGGATAGGAAAGGAAAGGAGAGATTTGTGCAGTTCTAAAAATTCCTTAATAACAGCCCTGCACTGCATTAAAGCGTGCGCATCTACATTTAGATTTAAACTTTTTTCCTGACATAAACGGCACGTGTCTCGGTCTTCATTATCTCCGGTTGCGCTCTGATCTTCGAGCGTCCAACCGTCGAACTTTGCCTGACTTTGGGTCACAGTTCGTCCTGTCCTGTCAGACACAACGAAGGGGGCCAGGGCCAAGAACAGAAGAGGTGGCTCGTGCCTCATCCGGCTGTAGGACGCGACCGTATACCGACTTCTTTTCGCCACCAGAACTAGGCCTACAAGACGATGACTACGATCAACTCAGCAGTATTTTTAGGCGTCGATATCTGATTGTCAGGCGGTGGTCGGTCCTCAGAAGATTTATTGCCATGGACCCGATGCGCTCGGTCTGTGTTTCATCTCAGAACTGACGGCAGAATATGCAATGAGAAAATTATTATTTAATGATGCGGTGTTTGATTATTATTGCGATATTCAATTCAATTCAATTCAATTCAATTATTGAAGTCAGTAAAAATATTTTTGCAGTAAACAGAACAGAAATCGAACAAATTTAACAAAGAAACGATGTAAATAATTATAGAGGCTATTTATAAGTAGGCCTACAGACATTATAATAGAAAAGAGAAAGAAAACGACCGCCGTTGTTACGGACAGTTGTCTAGGCTGATATGCTCTTTAGAGAAAGTTCAATTTTAACCAATGAATAGTCTAATAATATCATTTCGTTTGTTCTCGGTATCAAGCTGACAGAATGGCAACTTGCAACCAGGACGGTAGTCGAGAGTGTACCGGGGTATAGGCGTGCACTCACTTCATAAATATTTGTTTGTAGTAGGCTATACGGGGAAAATGACAGGCCTAGAGGCAACTGTAGCTTGTGACCACCTCTAATTTTCCAGTAGAGTCCAACTTGCAACCTGTATCAGGCGAAAATTAGGTAACAAATTTTTTGTCTCAGCTCTGTGAATTGGCTGCGAAATGGGTTGAGACAGCAAAACCATTTTATCACAGCTTTCACTGGTAACAACAGTTAGGCCTAATTACGCAATGGGTTGAGAGAATTAGACTAGTGGCATGCATGCAGTGTAAGATGAGTCCACGAATTTGGAAGGCACGATCAAGGGGGAAACAGGGCTTTTTAGTGTGCAGTTGTACACAAAATGTGCAGTTCTAAATGGATTTGTGCAGTTGTATAAGCACTTCTGTACAGTTAAAGTTAGCAAAAATGGTTACCGGTATTGTTCTCCGATTGGAAGTAATTTACCATGGAGGATGGGAAGGAAAAGAAGGGGTTGTGCAGTTCCAAAAATTCCTTAAAAACAGCCCTGGGAGGAAAGTCTCGCGGAAAGGAACGCAGGTAACCGGAGAAGCTGTTCCAAACAGAGGAACCCACAACCTGTCTGATATCTGCGCGCGCACGTGGAAGTCCAGTAGCGTAGCCAGGAATTTTTCATGGGGGGGTTTTATGGCCGGAAACCCTGTTTTTTGCTATTTTTCTTACTTAAATGGAAAAATAACCTTAAAAAAACCTTTTTTCCGGAGCCAATGGGGGGGTTTTAACCCCCGAAACCCCCCCTTGCCTACGCCACTGCGTGGAACCACAAGTCAACAATAGCAAACAACAATATCAGCAGAAATAATAACATTAATAACAACAACAACACAATAATATTTATAAGCAGAAGACTGAGAAATAACAGCAAGAGAGAAAATCACGACTCTTTGCAGCTATACTATATCCACGAGAAGAGACTGTCGTATAATCCACCACCCGCTTCGAAGTGTTTACCACAGAACACGATGGACTTGGAGGAAGAATAATCTATACTAGCCTACTATATCCACCACGGAGTTGCATGGTGAGGTTTAGCTCATTAGCAACGTATAAACCTCGACGCAAATATTATTGATGAAGTGTGGACTGGATACATATCAATCACTTTGTCGGAAAGCATCATCATAAAAACATCAACTAGCCTACTCGGTCATTAATCAATGATTTTACTGATACAAAGTGCTGCACCTCACTGGCAACATATAGCCTCTATGCATATATATATAAAAGGCCTAATTATATATTACATATAAATAATAGGCTTAACTATATATTACATACATGATAGGCCTAATTATATATATTACATATATAATAGGCCTAATTATATATTACATATACAATAGGCCTAAATATTACATATATATAATAGGCCTAATTATATAAACGTGTATAATGTTGTTACATACGTATATATGTTGTCATGCTGTGAAACGATATGCAGATTCTTACTTTTGGCTAAAATGTACAAAATTAGGGATCTCGTTTTTGGCACACCCTGTATTTTTATAACGACCAATATTCCTATTATAATGCAATTTTAGAAACACAGGTTTTAATATTTATTTAGAGTTTAGACCAACTGTTGTGGGCCTGTAATAATTATATCGACTCGTAAATAGGCACAATTAATTATACAGGCATTTATTCGAACCACCTGAAATAGATTTCAGCACAGATAGACCTGGCCTATCACGGTACAGATATTAATATCATGCAAAAATAAAATCTGCTGAGGTATTAATGCATTCCTTCCTCAACAGATTTTATTTTTGCATGATAATATTATAAGGACAAATGATGGCGTACATGTCAGCTGCTTGCAGCGTCGCTTTGGTAGATTCAAGCATCGAAAACATTCTTTTGAGACATCGCAGCCTGATATTTGTGTGGTGTAGGGCATGTCAGTATCCGGTCAAGTTAAATAATTGCTTGTTATTGTGTCTACATGTTTGTCTAACCGTTTGATTGACACGTTGGATGGTTGGATGTATTTATGACTGTCCACGGGTTGGTAGACGGCAGTGTTTTCGAAACACCTGCTGTTGTTTTTGTCGTGAGAGTTTAAAGCGAACTATATATTGGACTCTGTGTTGCTATAGAAAGATCTGAGAACGAGAACCATAACAACACAAACCGCATAAAATAATATTCCAATTAATATTGTTTAACTGACGACTTTGCGCAAACACACCCACACACCAATGCGTAGCTCTCTCTGTCTGTCTGTCTGTCTGTCTGTCTGTCTGTCTGTCTGTCTCTCTGTCCATCCGTCTGTCTGTCTGTCTGTCTGTCTGTTTGTCTGTCTTTGTCTGTATGTCTGTCTCTCTCTATTCGAAAAACTGATATATCATTTCGCAAGCAGATTGGCTTATAAAGTATAATTTATGCGTCTCTAAAGATATCTTCGTTTGTTAAAACCTGTGAGCGACAAACCGCATTCAGTGATCGTATAAATGAATAATTAATTAATAACTAATGAATAATTAATGAATAATTAACCTATAAAACGAGAGTTAGCCAGAAGTTATCTGACGTCCTGTTATGGAAACAAACGAATATTTATTGATTTATTTACTCTGTTTTTCCATTTATCCATTTTGTTTCATCTCTTCTTCACCGCCTCCAAAAACAATGCCAAGATTATACGGACACATTAAGCCTACATGACATATGCGTGGGGCGCGGTGGTGTAGTGGGTATGTTCATTGCCTTGCAGTCTCAATCATCAATATATCATCGATGGTTTCAATGACTTTTGAAAATATGTTTGAAGGCAAATGGCGTCTTTATATATAGATACTAGATGTGTAACCCGGCGTTGCCCGGGAAATTTAGGGTTTTAAACACTACTCCACTGTGGTACCCAACGTTGACCGCTAAATTTCGGGTTTTCGCCAACCCTCTACCCCACCCCGCTTCCCCAAAAAGCCAAACGTAACCCGCCCCTGCGGGGCGCTACGGAAATTATTACTGGGCTTGTATGACGTCATTCGGGCTGTAGACTCTTTTACTAAAGCTCGATACTGTATACCAAAGTGTGAGCGATGAAATCTGTCTTAAAACGCTTCTGTCTTAAAACGCTAATAACTCGAGTTCTAAAGTGAAATTTAGGGTTTTAAACACTACTCCACTCTGGTACCCATCGTTGACTGCTAAATTTCGGGTTTTCGCCAACCCTCCACCCCACCTCGCTTCCTCAAAAAGCCAAACTTGACCCAACCCTGCGGGGCGCTACGGAAATTATTACCGGGCGGGTATGACGTCATGCGGAGTAGACTCTTGAATAATGCGCTGGCGTAATCAATTACTGATGAAATCTGTCTTAAAACGCCAATAACTTTTGTTTTAAACTGAATTAAAACCTGAAAATAGTTGCGATGACCTTATAATTTGGGTAAGAATATATTGCAATAATTTTTTTAAACCGACGCTGTTTCATTTCCGAGCCTATTCTGCAGGGGAGAGTCAAAAGCGAACAAACAAATAAACAAACATATGGAAAGTGTTTCGGAATTATAATATAGATTAGTCCCAGCTTAAACACAGCGTCAGGATTGGGTAGAAAATGAAAATTTTCAATCTCGGAAAGAGGTAAGATTTTTGGATCGCGAAGCCCGATAGTCCAGTGGTGCTAAAAAGTATTTTTGTAAATATTGAGAAAAATCGGTCGGGTGGATAAGAAGAAAATTGGTTCATTAAATTGTTACGACTTGTATTTTATAGATTTAGATTTCCGATTTTAACGACTTGACTTTTTAAACAGCGATATAACTCAAAGTTTACGATGTAGATTACGCCGTAATGTTTTTGTTTATCACTGTGTCGCGTAGCCTATATTGCCTACATACGCAAGAACCCATTAATTTTTTTAGCTTTAACGGGTTTTCTTAGTCGTTCTTCGTAACCCAATAGCCATCTGTGTTTTGATAATAAACTCAACGCCTGGGTAGTTTTATTTGGGGGGGACGAAGTGTTTCTTGTTTTTGCTCTTGCGCGTGGATTTCGAGCCAGTTATTATAGTCCATGCACGAAGCAGGTTAATGACTGATCGGAGCTCCACTGACTCCCGGATGAGAATTGACGAATATACAAAATACATAATCGCCCGTGGCGACGCCAGGATTTCAGTTTTGGGGGGGCTGAATTTTCGGTAAAAAATGTTCGTTTTCGGTCGCCAAAATTTCTGACGAACTTTTTTTAGTCATCAGGTCGAAATCTTGGAAAAGGTCCTTTTTTATGTCCGCCCAACAGCTATCTGGCAAACCTCGTGCGTACCTTCACGGTTATTTTAGGGGGGGGCTAAAGGGAGTTAATCGTCGAAATATTTGATTTTTACATGGGAAAAAAAGGGGGGCTTAGCCCCTAGCCCCCCTAGCCCCGCTACTGATAATCGCCAACCTATGCCTCATTCGTTAGCTCAGAAATAATACCCAGCCTTACAGAAATTCATGTCGTTCAGTATAGTTTTTTTTAATATATTTCATTTGTGGTTACTGGTTCTTCCAGCAACCAATTTTTGATCTCCCAACATTCTGTGGAAATTACCTTGCACTTAGAGTTCCTAACTAGCGGGAGTTTCTACCTTTCAGAGGTAGCCTATAGTCCTATACACATTGTGTACATGCACTACATTTATCAATGATCATGCAGTTTCTCTTCATAAATCGCATTTGTTATTTTAAATTGTTTAGAATCTATCATGTGTGCGATTATTTCAATTGTATCTTCTTTTGTCGGAAATATTTTCTGACGACGGGCGGGCGGGCGGGTGGGTGGGTGCTCTGAGTACTCAGAAATAGGTGGTTCGAGAGACCTGTCACAGAAAACCAGATATCTGCCAAGGTCGAGCCCTAGATCGGATGCTGGAACCGGCGCGTGCGGTGACACGGCAGCGAGGCATCAGGGCAACACATTGACCCCTGCAGCATCTGCTGCAATGGAGAGGTGAGGGTCTGAAGAGCTCTTCACAAGGGCAACGGACGGCTGCTGCCAATTATAAAGTAGGCCAGTACAAGCCAAAGTTTCCGATCGAAGGGCTTTTTGGCTGCTGCCGCGCTCCTTCTTTTAAACCCACTCATTGGCCTAGGAAAAAAGTTTTTTTAAAGTTTATTTATTCAATTAGATCTATAATTATAAAACAAAACAATTGCGTGTAGTAACAATTGTTTTTCTTACTTTTTCCCTTTGTTACCTTATTCCCTTTTTATTTACTGTAATAGGCCTACTGTTGGGTTGGTGTCAGAAAGGGCATCGGGCCAGGCCATAAAACCCCCCAGCCCCCATCATAAATTTCTGGCTACGCCACTGGTGCTTGAAGGGGCGCGATAGCAAAAAGGATGCGACAAATAAAACATATAAAAAATAAATCTGTGAATCCGATCTTTTGCTAGCATTTATATCTCGCAAGTTCTGTGTCACCATACTGGGGGGAGGGCATCGTAGAGCCGATGGTCTAAATTTAGACTGGACTAAATGGATGATAAGTATAAATCGTCTTATTATTATTATTTATTATTAAGTGTACATTTTGTTCGTCAATTTTGCCAATTTTCGGAGCAACAATCAGATAAATTCCCATCGCTGTAGAAATTGTAGCGACGACGCAATTATTTTAATTATTTCTTTCGCTGTACCTTCCGAAGATTCGAAGAAGTGACTTTCTCCATGTCCACGTATACTGGTCGAACCGAAGCCAGTTCATTCAGATCATGCACAGTTCGTGATTAGATCAAAATAGAATAGCATAGTATAGCGCAACATAAGTTACATGACATAGCATAGCATAACGTGGGGCGCGGTGGTGTAGTGGCGGCGTCCTTGCCTTGAAGCCGGAAGGTTCGAGGTTCGATTCCACCTCAAGTCGCCGCGTAGGGACCTTTGGCAAGTCTTCACTCGCAATTGTTCAGCGCTTCGGCGTGAAACTCCGATGCAGTGTCCGCTCTGCAATCGGGAGCGCCTCTGAGTAGAGTGCTTGAATGGGCGCTATAACAAGTGCACATACATACATAACATGAAAATGAGTTTGAATGGTTGAAAAACCTATTGTCTATTTGAGAACTACTGCAAATTTACCAGAAGCAGGATGAATGGCTTAGCAACCCATTTCCTCTTGAAAGCCGTTACAGCGTCGACTGATATTGTAAGTACTATCGTCACAGCTATTCCACGAGTCCAAAACTCTTGCACTGAGGAATTTCTGCCATAATGTTCCCATAGATAAAAGAAATCGACCAGAAGTAAATTAAAGCAGAAATCAGTTTTTTTTTAAAGCGAGCACTTCTGCTGCACACACAATGTGCAGCAGCACTAAATGGTTCTGTGCAATTGTAGAAGAAACACTCGTGTGCGGTGAATTTTTTTAAAAGGTCTAAATTCGCATCCGATTGGGAGTAATTAACTTACCATAGTATAATATCGAGTATAATTATAATCGAGGATAGGAAGGGAAAGAAGGGGGTTTGCAGTTCTAGAAATTCCATTTAGAAGTCCGTGTAGAATCGCTATAAATGGACGAGATGTGACTAATTAGTTCCGCCACTGGTTGTTCTCTGCCAGTGCCAGTCCCAAGCCTGGATAAAGGAGGAGGGAGACACTAATCATCTTTGATATGGTAGTGTCGTTAAACATGCAACAATTATAAGTTTTCTAGATAATCTACATTGGTTACTATTTACTAAGTGATGCAAAATATTTATTCTTAATGACACTTCACATCAAGTAGGCCAGCGCAGAGAGCGCTTCTGAGTAGGGCTTTAAAGAAGCGCTATATAAATTTTCGGAATCAAACAATCAATCAAGTGCTTCAATACAACTATCAAGCTTGAACCAATGGGACCGTTCAGAAATGACGTCACGGAATTTTGCGGATTTTTGCTCCTCCCCCTCGTCACGCAAAGGTCATATGATATCTACTCTGTGGTATGTGACCATCGCACATCGTCACAAATGTGTGACCTCCCGACCCTAAGTGTGTGACGTCATTTATGGACGGTCCCTATAATATGGCCGTGGCGATTGTTGAAAGACTTGCCTAAGGTTTATACACAGTATACTCAAGATCTATTCAAAGAACCTTGCAGTATACTCGCCTCAGAGGCAGGGTGGAGTAGAAGGGTCCGTGGACTGAACCCGTCTTCGTCTCCGCCCTAACCAAGTAGACCACGATGCCACAGTCGGCTGATGATATTTTATCTCCCACACACACACAGCTGCTGTTGAATGAGTCAGAAGCTCTCTTGAAGTCGTTGTTCTGTTTTCGATTGTCCTTTTGACTCTTTCGCCAGAAGTGACGCGTGTGTGTGTTTACCTAAGTAGGCCTAGGTGTGCGCATGTGGTGAGCCTTCGTATTTGGCGCGTGCGTGACGTGCTCGGGTACCTACGTTTCCGTATGTGTGCGCGCGCGTGCGTGTGTGCGTGCGTGTGTGTGTGTGGGGGGGTGGCTCGGGGGAGGTGCACTACGTGCTTGTGTTTTGCTTGTGCGTAGATGCTCGCGTTTGTTTGTTTGTACGTATTTGTGAATGCGCATGTTTTGTGTGTTTGCTTGTGTGTGCGCGCGCTTGTGCTTGCTTGTACGCGTGTTTGCGTGTATATGGTTGCCTATACCTCGACATGTGCTTGCGGGTGACTTGCTAGGAATGTGTGTAAGTTTGCCTGCGTATGTGCGCTAGCTCGCACGTGTGTCGTATTCTTCGTATTGTGTAAGTTCCCCTCGCGAGTTTCGGGTCTGCTCTACGTCA
>OX457051.1:30238976-30338976 GCA_949752735.1 Lumbricus terrestris
CAGTATACTTCTTCTTCTTTTTCTTCTTCTTCTTCTTCTTCTTCTTCTTCTTCTCGTTTTCGTCCTCGTCCTTCTCCTCTTCGTCCTCCTCCTATTCCTCCTCTTCTCGCTCTCTCTATCTCCTTTCGCTCTTTCTCAATCCTCGTCCCACTCCTCCTACAATCATAACGAAAGATGGTGATGGTGACGAGGTGACGATGAAGATAACGCTTACGATGATTGAGCCATCGATGACGACAATGATTATGATGATGACGACGACGATGACGATGACAGTGACGATGACGACGATAATGATGACGATGATGATGACGATGATGACGACGACGATGATGACGACGACGACGACGACGATGTTCGAAATCAAGTGACGACCAAACAGCAAGTAGCGCTCGACAACTTGCATCAATAGTTAAGTTGATCTCAATTAGATCATTTGATGGCATCCGGTGATTTTTATAACTTGTTCAATCTGTTGATCTGTGAACAGGACTACGTCATCCCTGCCGGATGGGTCATCCTCTACGGCATCACGGACACACACGAGTCATCCTCCGCCTTCGATGAAGTTCACAGGTTCAATCCGGACAGATGGAAGAACATCCGACTGGGACGGGCAACGACAACGGAGTCCGACAGGGAAAGATCTTTCCAGAGGGATCATCGTGACGGCCGCAGCGATCAAACAACAGCGAAGCAGACGAGAGAAGAAACAGAGAAGCGGGAAGAGAAGCAGACGATAGAAGATACGCAGAGGAGGGCAGGGAAGCAGACGAGAGAAGAAATAGAGAAGAGGGAGGAGAAGCAGACGAGAGAAGAAACAGAGAAGCGGGAAGAGAAGCAGACGAGAGAAGAAATAGAGAAGAGGGAGGAGAAGCAGACGATGGAAGATACACAGAGGAGGGCAGGGAAGCAGACGAGAGAAGAAATAGAGAAGAGGGAGGAGAAGCAGACGAGAGAAGAAACAGAGAAGCGGAAAGAGAAGCAGACGATAGAAGAAACAGAGAAGCGGGAAGAGAAGCAGACGATGAAACAGGCAAAGGATGGAGATGAGACGCCCGTTCGAAGCATCAGTCGATTCGACTACCTACCGTTCGGAGCCGGCGGAAAGAGGTTCTGTGTCGGGGAGGCACTGGCTCGAATGGTTCTCAGTCTTTTCCTCGTTGAGATCGCAAGCGGAACGAACGGCTGGAAACTGATGAAGGGTCGACCGGAGATAAAGACTGCTCCCATTCCCTTTCCCAAGGACCGTCTACCGATTCTTTTCAACGGTGCAACGTCGTCGCATGGCCTCAGGTCCAACGGGGCGGCCTAGTCACCTAGTATGATATGATGATCGCCGCTGGTTGCACTCTTTTGCCAGTGCCAGTCCCAAGCCTGGATAAAGGAGGAGGGCGAAACTGATCATCATTGGTATGGCAGTGTCGTCAAACAGTAACAATCTAGGTGGGTCTAGGCCAAAGGCGGACGAGAGATATTCCAGGGCCCTACACAGAGCAGTAACTCACGGGCCCTTAAACTACATTAAGGCTTAAGAGAAACAAATTGTTTAGAAGCAAATCGAATTGAAAAAATGCAAGTACGACCTACAATTTTATATTTAAAAGTAAAATAAGATTTTGTTCAGATGTTAACTTTAAGTTCAAACTGATTGTAGTTAATTTTCTCTGCAATATTGTTTAAAAAAGCATAAATCATAAACTTTTCCATAAATAAATACCTTGCCCGGGCGCCTAAAAGTCCCCGGAGCCCTGGGTATTTGCCCCTCTGTCCCCTCTCGGTTGCCCTGCCTAGACCATGTCATTTGGCCACGTCTTAGTGGCCAGGTTATCAAAGGGTATGAAGGGAACCTATGCCTGCTTCAGTTCCCCGATTATAGACAGTGTCGCTGCGAGATAGTATTTATTAAAGTCATTTAGACAGTGCGATCTATTATACCCGAAGCTAACGTTTTCTAAGGCTGCGGGTATGTAGAAGACTGGTTAAATAAATGTAGCAGCTGTAGTATATTATGATTGTAATAATTAGATCTATGTATTCTAATGTTATTCCTCATTCTACAATTGCCGTTTTCGGCTTGGTCGAAAGAATATAGTGATGTGCAATTAGCCGATTGTCAAAAGCATTAAAGTATTTCAGCGTACAGCCTATAGAGTATAGACCAACGTCAGGTAGCCTACATTATTTTACGTTGTGATGTGTACAGACTTCGTATCAGTGTAGCGATTGATTAATAGTCACCGCGATGTAGATGTAATCCAACTGCGTTTATTCTCAAATGTGTCACAAGTCACAACGAACAGTTTCCGTAACCGGTGCAAAGTGCTGCGTTATCTATTATGTGAATTATTCGTGATAATTTAAGCTTACTGGACTTATCGGAGAAAGGTTAATTCCAAAATAAAGAAGTTCTCGTACATGTTTCTGCGCTTTCTTTTCAATATAAAAATTACAGAATAGGCCTATGATGAAAGATTGGTAACTGTTACTCACTCTGTTACAGTATGACGACACGTTTTGTATTTTGTACTTAGATATAGTGTCTTACAAAATACGACACTCAGGGCTCATTTGGGGCCCTCGTCAGGTTGAGAGTGCTATTCGTTGCCTTATTCTGCTAAAGTGTTAAACCGACTGAGAAAGCTCTGACGATTCATGCTTAGTTTTAGGCTACAATTATTTGAACAAAGTCATAATATAACAGAAAACATGTAATTGAACTGAACGGCACGTAAAACTATAACCTATAAGCTAATTGACGACAGTTCACGTAATTAAACATGTAGCGAATTTAATTCTACAACTTCTACAAGCACATAATTATTAGCAAGTAGACTATTCAGATAGGTTGTCCATAGCTAAAGGATTTTTTACCTGCCTCTCAAACACGTTTAAAAGCTGCAAAATTTAGAGCAAACATTTGGCAAACCTGCTTTAGCAGAGAACCCTATAGAGTCGTGTCATGGTTTGCTATGTGTAGGTCTACTGTTATCAAACAGCTTCGGAAAGCAACTATAACAGTTAAATCTCAAGTTGTTGGAATCAACAACAAAGCTGAATACCACCACGTAGGTTTATACTTGGGGTCCTCTCAAAGTAATCAGCGCTCCAGAAGTTGCAACGCAGAGGCTTTCACGGGTCAACGAGTGTGGTGACTCAGCAAAAAACCCAGATTGTCGAACTCAGTTAAGCAGAGGACTTGGAACAAAATAATCCACCAAACAACCAATTTGAGAGGCAGCAACAACAGAAAGGCGACGGAAAGAATTAAAATAAAACAATGTGCGTGGATCGAAATGACAATTAAAATCGAAATCTGGCTAACTAAAGAAAATCGAATCGTAGAACGGTAGAAGGATCAAACTTCCACCATCTACTTCACCATGCAATGATAGTTAATTCAAAAAGCCGCCAACGACGATCCTGATCACGTCAGACGTTCACCGTATCGTAATCGTAATCTCCTGATCGTAATCGTAATCGTAATCGCACATTTTTAAAGCGCCACCCGAAAGCCAAGCGCAGGGCACCAGCTTATTCAGTAGCGCTCGCTCCCCTTCAAGGTAGCTTAGAATTCTGACTTATCCTTTCCGGACTCCGTGTAGGCGAAATAAAGGATCTCCGACTTGGCTCTTCCGATCCTACCAGGACGGAACGAGAGCGACGAAAGACTACTGGACCTCGCAAGTGGGCCCAACGGTTGAAGCTCTGCGCCGGCAAGGACCAGGGACGCCCGCCTTCCCTTCCCCGGTTGCTGAGCCCCACCATCTCTCTCATCGTCAAAGACCTCTTCCTGCTCCTCATGTGCTCCATCCTCCGGATCTTCCTCCTGCTCATCCTCCTCGTCAATTCCCGTGACCTTGGCATCGAAGTCGTGCAACTCCTTCTGGAGGGAGTCGCTTGAGGGCGTCGAGGCGTGATGACGATTGTCGTAGGACATGACGATCTTTGATCCGATCTTCGCCCTTCGGATCGGCGACGGGAGCTGCGAGATGAGGGCCGCCGTGTCGACGTCTTGTCGGGATTTCATCGACAGTAGACGCGTTGGACCGTGAATGACCGGTGTCGATACGCTGCCTATGTATATACACGCCGAGGCAAAGAAACAAAGGGCGCAAGTTAACGCTTTGTAGCCCTAACAAACAGCTGATGATCATCGAACCATGTCGTGTTAAATAAAGCCAGAAGAGGCCATTGAAACCATTGGTGCCATAAAATTATAAGAATGGAGTAGATTCCACGTGGATCATAAATCAGAAAAGCACAGCAAAATCAATTTAACAATTAAACAGCAAATTAAGCTCTTGTCTTATATAGACTTATTTTGCCAAAGTGCTCGAGTAACATATATATTATATAATATATTATATTAGATTTAAGATATAAATATATATATTATCTCGCCACATTAGAGAGAACTTCTCAGAGGTGTTCAGTAGTCCAAACAAAATACAGGTAGAGGATAGCGTGTGAAATTGAACGAGCACCACAGCCAAAATGAACAGCATGAACCTTTACGAACCGTTGAACAGCATTAGATGGTTTAAATGACAGCTTTAATTAAATTGTAAATAACCTCATGCAGTTTTAGATGCATTTTGCTTCAAGCATTTTGATTACAGCGATTAGAAATTTGTAGAAGTTGAAAAGTTATGTACCGAGATCGCAGGCCTAGCATCGCGAAGCCTATCCATTGCGTAACACACGGGGCGGGGGAAAACACACGTGCAAGCAATTAAATGATGTACAATGTGCATTGTTGGTTGCTAAGCGATCATGTTTTGGTTGGAGATATCATATCTGAAATTTTTTGAGAGTTTATAAATTGCTTAGTAAGCTTCGTCACGGAATTCCAACCATAGGCCTATAAGGGAAAACAGAGGGATCAGAAATGAGTCAAAACTCATTTCGGAATGTGGAAGGTCGGCCTGGGAGGGGAAGGAGAGCATGGGCGGAGACCTAGGGGGGACAGGGGGGACGGTCCCCCAATGAAAGTGTTGGGGGGACGGCCCATGCATTTGTCCCCCCACTGTTTGAGCGTGAAGACTTTTTTTGGCGGCGAAAACAGAAATTTTTTCCGAGACTTCGGCCGGATGACTAAAAAAAGTCATAAACTTTTTGACGGCGAAAACAGAAAATTTCGTTGAGATTTTGGCCGGATGACTAAAAAAGGTCATCAACTTTTTCTCCGAGATTTCGCCGGTCGTCAGAAATTTTTCTGAAAATCTCGCTTCTTTCCGCCCCCCCCCCCAATTCTCGGCCCAGGTCTCCGCCTATGAAGGAGAGGGATTGAGCATGGATGTTTAGGGTGGGATAGAAGCTCTGAACATCATGTCCAAATTAAACTGGTTTATAGAACCTTTTCGATAAAAAAGATAGTTGACTGTATGGAAGTCGAAGTTTACTATTTCAAGATCCAACTTGTATTAGGAATTGTTTATAATAAATTATGTGGTATAACAAACCACAAGCAACTCAACTTAGACATGTTTAAAGTAAGCCCTTGGATGGAAAACTAAGAGTTAATGAATTTTCGACCGCAAATGGTAAATCACAACATGATTGCAATACAAGCGTTCACATTAAACCTAAAAGCAAGCACGTGGTGTGAGAAAGCGGACGAGGATTTCTTTAGACATTAGACTCAACATCTTTTTCGGTGGCGACGCCAGGATTTCAGTTTTGGGGGGCTGAATCCTCACGGAGGAAATTTTCATTTTCATCCGATCATATTCATCCGCCAAAATTTCTGACGACCTTTTTTTAGTCATCCGGTCGAAATCTCATGGAAATGTTCCATTTTCAGCATCCTAGACTTCAGTTTTACATGTGAAAAATCCGGATGGCCTTTTTTAGGGGGCTTAGCTCCCGGATGTCCCTGTTTAGGGGGCTCAGCCCCATAGCCCCCCTGTCGCCGCCACTGATATTATTGAACTCGTCAGACAAAATAAACAAATTGAATTTCATTGATTTGAACTCTTGGACACAAATGGAAATGTTATTTGCATGTAGCCAAAGAAAATAACAGAAATTTATCAGCGAAATCATACGCAACTAGGCTACTGTATAGGCCTACAGACAAAACAGGGTTTCATCATCTTGAAGCTCACAATTTAAAAACCAAAATATCTTGATTAGCAAAGAAAAGCAAAAATCGCAGTTTGTCATGAATGATTAAACAAGAAAATTCTACATATATCAATTGAGACAATGATTAATTACACAAGCAAGAGAAAATATTTGAAAACATGGCGGTATACAAATAATAACATCGTCATAATTTATCATTCAAATGTAGGCTTAAACGGCTTAAACAAGACTGGTGTAATGATATTTCGGTCACATTTTACAAAGTCAATTCCACAGTTCAATTTGGACATGTTAGGACAAAAATTTGAATTGACTTCAAACCATAGTTTACAAAACTTGAGCAGAATTTCTGACGACGTATCCTAATATTCACAACAGTTAATGCTCGCCCATTTTAAAAACCAGAATTTCGGACTTCATAACAAAGCAAATAACGGGTAAGTATTAACAAGCGAATAACAAATAGCGGAACCATGAACTCAGCACCATCAGAGGCGTAGCCAACCAGAAAATACACAAGTAAGCTAGGCTACTAACACCAAACTACCACCAATTGGCAGCCATTGACAACAAGTACTTAAAAAATAACACTTGGATTGAATAGCAGACCATTTTGCAAACAATCGAGAAAGATAAAACAGTTTTGATTGCCGTGAAGAAAAACATTGGCTACGCCCCGTGTTAACCTTGTTAACCGTGTTACCAGCACCTTAGCAACCCGAAGCCCATTAGCACGCATGCAAAACTGCTCAAAGATTATAGGCTACTAAGATGTCTGATTAGAGGCAAACTTCACATGTAGAGAGGCGTTTTGTCCGTTTGCAATGTACGCCATTGAAATAATTTCTACTTTACCAATATAGCATTTCCGCTTCACCATGATAAAATTTTTACTCTCATCATAAATGAAATTTCAAATTTTGCCAAAAGAGAAATTTTACTTTTAGTCTACGATAATGAAATACTTCAACTCTACCATAATAAAACTAGGTCTCGGTTACTTCTATCGCTGTAAAATTTCCATTCTATCATAATAAAATTTCGGGTTTAACCATGATAGTCAAGGCCATAGAATTCGACTTTTATCATAACAAATTTCGTCTTTTCACGACCGTCATTTATTCTTATTATAAGCTGTTTTTCTTTAACACATTCGAATGTGTACTGTGCACCTTTCACTCCTGAATTTCCAAGAAAAATAGCTTATGCCTACAGTTTAAACTGGTTTTATAGTAGAAGCAGACATTTCAATCATATAGGCCTACTGGTTTAGAAAAATTCTAAATTGCAAACTTAAACGAACGTAAATATCATCAAAAACATATTCAAATATTGAAAGCTTTCCAAAACAATTTGATTGAGAAATACTGCATTTGAACTTGTATTTTCGTCGGTTCTCTCTAAATAAATCTCTCTACATCAAAGCTACACATCCAACGAAAGCAAAATTACTCAAACTCGTGTAAATAAATGTAGCCTAACAACTACTCGCGGACAGCAAAAGCGCTAAATATCCTGCGACAAACGAATTAGGCCTACGGACATATTTAAGCAAGACAGAAAATAAAAAAATAGTCCAAAAAACATGAAAATACGCAAGTGTAAATAACAAAAAATTGCACATTATTGTATAAACTATAAAGCATCAAGAAAAATAAAATTTAAAAGACTACGATTTATGCCTAATCCACAAGCAGAAACTAAACTTCATCGACCCTGAAGAAAAAACCGTTAAAATTATCGTACTTTTAGTGCAATGCATAATATTCATAATGATACCATATGTAGGCGTATACAGTCCTAGAATTAATAACAATTTCTTCATAAAATAATCGCCTTCAACTCTTTCGCTGAGACTGATACGTTACCAGAGGACGAACCTTCGACTCTAAAGTGCGCATCAACCTTCTGTCGAAGCACCATGAACGTGTAGATGCCCTCATCCGTCTGCTGGACGTCATTAATAACCAGAGCATGAAGGGATCCTTCCTCCATCACTGTCATGGCGTATTTGCTGCTCGGTGAAATCCATTCGCCGTCCTTCATCCATTTGGACTCTGCTGTTGGCTCCATCAGAAGAATGATAAATTCAACCGTCTGCGTTGAGTATCTCACGCGGTCCAGTCGACCGCGGGCGACGTCCTGAAGACCCTCTACAGAAAGAAGTTGTTGCACAGCTTGCTATGCTATGGCCATTTTAATGTTTTTGCAATATTTTGGTTTTTCTATGCTTTGTCATGCTTTGCTGTGTTCTGCTATATTTTTGTGTATTTGCTTGCTATGTGTTTCAATCGTTTTTGTGTTTATTTTTCGTCCTATTGTGTCAGTTTTCTATGTTTTGTCATGTTTGGTATGTTTCGCTATGGTTTTGCTATTTTAATTGCCATGTGGCTGCTATGGTTGCACTATAGTTTTGCCACACTTTTATATGGGTCTGTAATCGTTTTGCAATGCGGTTTCAAAGTTTGGGTGTAATTTTGCAATGTTTTGCTATGATTTTGCTATGATCTTGCTACTTTTGCTGTGTTTGCAAATCAATGAAAATCATATAATTACATGTAATTCAATAATTTATAGAGCCCCCTTCAAGACACCAGAGGCAAAAGAATGGATACATCAAAGCTGTGTAATCACTTCAGGAGAACATAGATAACCTTCTGAATGAATCTTCTCCTACTTTTTCTGCTTGCAAATCAATGAAAATCATATAATCAATTCAAGAATTTTTAGAACCCCTCTTCAAGACACCAGAGGCAAAAGAATGGATGCATAATCAACACTGTGTAACCACTTCAATAGAACCCAGTTTGGCTTCTGAATGAACCTTCTCCTACCTTCGGTGACGGTGTAGTCGACGTGTGATCGGACCGACCACCTGTCGACTCGGAATTCTCCATCTCGGCTGATGTACGCCTTCTTGACGACCCATCGTCGCTGAGTGGCGCTCTGGACGCGCTCAGTGATGTTGACGGACGGATCGGACATCGACTCAATGCGCATGACGGCCGTCTGACGACAGCGGGTGCATTGGAATTCAGCAGCAGCTCTCATGAACTCGTCCTCGACTATCTTCCATAACAGACGAGTCTCTACAATCTCCGTCTCGGATGCTAGGAGTAAACAAACAAGCATGTATGTATGTATGTATGTATGTATGTATGTATGTATGTATGTATGTATGTATGTATGTATGTATGTATGTATGTATGTATGTATGTATGTATGTATGTATGTATGTATGTATGTATGTATGTATGTATGTATGTATATATGTATGTATGCATATATTTATGTATGCATGTTCATGTATTTATGTATGCATGTTCATGTATTTATGTATGCATATATGTATATATGTATGTATGCATATATTTATGTATGCATGTTCATGTATTTATGTATGCATGTTCATGTATTTATGTATGCATGTTCATGTATTTATGTATGCATGTTCATGTATTTATGTATGCATGTTCATGTATGTGTGCAGTACGTACATGGACGGACGGACAAATGGATGCATACATACATGCATACATTATCGCAAGAGCTGACTCGTGAAATAGTTTGGATGAGAATCATGACAGTAGGCTACTGTTTGTCCCAGTGGACACTGCCACGTCACTCTTTTAACAGGAAGCTAAGAGAGGCAATGCTACTAAGCACTCCAGCGTGAATTTGCTGTGGTTCTAACACCTTTGAACCACTTAAAACCGTCGCCATGTTATACTGTGTTATATGCTAAAACTCCCATGTTATACTGTGTTATATGTTAAAACTCCCATGTTATGCTGTGTTATATGTTAAAACTCCCATGTTATACTGTGTTATATGTTAAAAACTCCCATGTTATACTGTGTTATATGTTAAAACTCCCATGTTATGCTGTGTTATATGTTAAAACTCCCATGTTATGCTGTGTTATATGTTAAAACTCCCATGTTATGCTGTGTTACATGTTAAAACTCCCATGTTATGCTGTGTTATATGTTAAAACTCCCATGTTATGTTGTGTTATATGTTAAAACTCTCATGATATGTTACGTTACATGTTAAAACTCCCATGTTATGCTGTGTTATATGTTAAAACTCCCATGTTATGCTGTGTTATATGTTAAAACTCCCATGTTATGTTGTGTTATATGTTAAAACTCTCATGATATGTTACGTTACATGTTAAAACTCCCATGTTATGCTGTGTTATATGTTAAAACTCCCATGTTATGCTGTGTTATATGTTAAAACTCCCATGTTATGTTGTGTTATATGTTAAAACTCCCATGTTATGTTGTGTTATATGTTAAAACTCCCATGTTATGTTGTGTTATATGTTAAAACTCCCATGTTATGCTGTGTTACATGTTAAAACTCCCATGTTATGCTGTGTTATATGTTAAAACTCTCATGATATGTTACGTTACATGTTAAAACTCATACTTTCCACATCCAGCTTTGCAGTCGACTGTAGCTCTCCAACTGTTGCCGTGAAGTGTCCACGGTTGAGCGTCGTTGTCCGTATGATCTCCAGTCTTCTCTCGTGTCCCCTCGACGAGATCTTGTACCTGGCGTCCGATGAAGAGATCTCCCCGTCCTCCGTGAGCCAGACGACCGGGGCAGAGTCTGGATAGACCTTGCACGTGAAGACGGCCGGCATTCCCTCCTGGACCGACATGTCCTTCAGCATGTCCAGGAAGTAGGGAGACATATCTACGACGATTGCACGAAAGAATGTAATTATTATATTATAATTATATTATTAATAATATATTATTATTATTATGACTATTATTTTATTTATATTTATCATTATTTATTTTGTTATTATTACTATTATTAGTAATAGTATTATAATATTAATAATATTATAGCGTAGCCTACCTATGACTTCGAGTGTTGCCGATGCCTTGAGTTCGCCAGCCCCGTTTGTGGCTCTGACGGTGTAGAGTCCGGTGTCTCTCCGCTTCGCCTCCTTTATGATCAGCGTCTGTTCGACCCCTGCGGACTTAGTTATGAAACGACCACCAATGGACAGCGGCACGTTGTCTTTCAGCCTATGCAGCAAAAGACGTTTACCGATCAATTGTCCACTGCTCATCTTTTGCCCGTTCAACAGTACGGCCCAAGGCAGTAGCTAGGTTTTTTTGGGTGTTTGAACACCCCCCGAAATGGAAAATGTAAAAAATAAAAGAATGCATTTACTGGCACATGATGTAAAAACCATGAAATAAAACCATAAAAACATCCCCAAAATGAAAAATGTAAGCACATTTTCTGAAGATTTCGGCCGGATGACCAAAAAATCATCAGTTTTTTCAGACGGGAAATTGGTGAAATTTCTGAAGATTTCGGCCGGGTGACTAAAATATTATGTCACCCGTTTTTCGGACGGGAAACTGAAGAAACACCCCCCGAAATCAAATCCTGGCTACGGCCTTGGGACTCCGGCCGTTCAATAGTCTCATCGGTCATCTATAATACAGCGTTCTACTGTCGCCGTCGTTCTAGCGTCGCACGTTCTTAGGTCGTCCGTTCAAATGTCATGGAACACAACGACGATAGATGAAGACATAGAGGGATGGCTGGATGTATCTAAGAAAGTACGCAAAGAGGTAGAAAGAATGAAAGAGATGGAGGGAGTTGGACCAAAGAAGGTGGAAGTTAGGTGGAAGGCAAACAGCAGAGTTATTGCTGGAAGAAAAGACCGATGGGAAGATTGGAATGGAATGTTGGAAGGAAGGAATTCAGAGAGTGGGCTGCAAAGGGAACGTTAGAAGAATCAAAGCGCGACGGTACCCCAGTAGACATACCGATATTCATACAGTATACAAATCGATAAAAGTTGACGATATCTGCTTTGAATAGAGTCGATCTGCTTTATAATAATTAAAGTCATGAAACGAAAATGAAACAATGAAAGAAAGAGAAAGTGTCTTCTGTTATAAAGACTTCATACCACTGTACGTCCGGATAAGGTTTTCCATCAACAAGCGCCACAAAAGAACCGGTTGATTCCTCCTCGATTTTCAGATTTGAAGGACCTTTCAGAAGCATTGGTTTCACAGTTTTCGCTGTATGAACAGAGGCAGAGTTAGAGTTATGAGACCATAATTTAAATCTACATGTAAATCTAAATCCACGTTCATATAATAGGCACCTTGCTATAGCCACCCTGTACTGTTGCTTATGATAGGATCTATATATCCATATGTGTAGATTCCACGTGGGTCCCATTTAATGAAAATGGATAAGCTGACAAGAATGGAACCCAATCATTAGGGAAACTTTTTAATGATAGAGAAAAGTTTAGATTAAAGAGAAAACTATTGTAAATCCGCAAATAAAGTCGTGTTAAAGGTTGAGGCGAAACAGCCAATTCATTCAATCATTCATTCAATCATTCATTCATTCATTCATTCATTCATTCATTCATTCAATCATTCATTCATTCATTCGTTCGTTCGTTCGTTCATTCATTCATTCGTTCGTTCATTCATTCGTTCATTCATTCATTCGTTCGTTCGTTCGTTCATTCATTCGTTCGTTCATTCATTCATTCGTTCATTCGTTCGTTCGCTCATTCATTCATTCGTTCATTCATTCGTTCATTCAATCGTTCATTCATTTAGAGAACTTACATAGCGCCCTCCAATATAACCTGTTTTCAGGTGTTTGTTTTGCTCTGCTTTAATGTAACGACATAATCTATTGGAAGGCTAATTCTAAACACAAACAATTGCGATCTACTTACTTTTGACGCCCAGGTACGCAGCATTCGACGCTTCTCCTTCGGAATTCTTCACCACAATTCGGTATTGTCCCGAATCCACTTTTTCAGCATTAACGATAGTTGCAGACAGCTTGACGTCAGTGGCTCCTACATTGACGCTGTCGAACTTCAGTCTTGTGGTGTCTTTCAACGCTTTGCCGTCTTTCGACCTACAACAATCAGTTCAGAAGCAGCCTATCATTCAATTCTCAGTTTCCAGTCGAGACAGCTGCGTAAACTTTTAATTTTGAGAGCTATTAACTGCTTTGTTTGCAAATATAATAATAAGATAATAATATAATAATAAGAGAAATCGAAAACATCATGAGATAAACGGCAACTTAATGATATCACATGGACGGGGACGGGGACTACATAGAACCTTTTACATGTCGCAAAGTGGATGATATAATATTTATTATAATCACCATAAATGTAACAAGTTACATAATTTGCTACACAAATTTCTCCCAGAACATGTCAACCTATATTTGATAAACCCTAAATGGAATATCGCCGTTATCATATCAATATAATAATTATAGTCTAGTGCCTTACATCGACCAGTATTGTAAACTACATCCAACTACGTCTAAACTATACCCAACTGCATTTAAACTACACACAACTACATTTAAACTACACCCAACTACGTCTAAACTACATCCAACCACATTTAAACTGCACACAACTATATTTAAACCACACCCAACTACATGTATACACTCCACACAACTACATCTACACAACAGCTAAACTACACGCAAACTACATCTAAACTACACGCAAACTAGTCTACATCTAAACTTTGACCACCAGGTCTCAGATTCACATTTCGGTTTGACTGTGCGTGGGTGAAATATGTAATTAATTAATTAAAAACAAATTTAATTAATTACTGACCAGATGATGGATGGCAGAGGGTTAGCACTGACTGAACATTCGAGGACAAGATGATCCTCTTCAAAGAATGTTCTGTCCACCAACTTCTTGGTAAAGACCGGCGCCCAGAGTTTCTCTGCAGAGAAACAAAAAATGGACAAAATAAATGAAGCACACTTTACTTAGACCATGCGTCTGGTTTCTGATCTACAGATTGCGGTTTCGAGGCTAATTCCAATGCTGAAATTCGACTTAATGCTAATTCCAATATTAAACATAACATAACATAACATGACAAGTGGTTGTTAGAACCACAGCAAATAAACCTGTAACGGTTAATAGCCCAATTTTCCTAGCTTCCTCTTAAACGCTGTGTGTTCACTGAGAAAGTGCTTCCAGCGCTGAGCACTAAGTGTTAAGGGCCTCATTAATTACTTCTTTAAAGTAGAACACTGGTACATAGTTCTAACTATCACTAATAATTGTAGTCTAAACTGATCTGTTCACAGCACAATGAGTCCATCCAATAGGTGCCATGGATTCAATCGATCGATCCGATGTGCCTGCCGGACTCTATTTCTCTCTTATGTTACAAAATCTTTATTGGGCCTACCTATCAATGTCACCTATATAACCAGTTTTTTTTATATACCGCCATGTAAATTAAGTGACTTTTAACGCATCTTATGTGTCTTTTTGAAGTGGCGCTATTTAGGCCCAAATTTACAATTATCATTACCAAAGCAAATAAATCATAATTATAATTTTATCATGCCCCGAGGTACATAATTATGATCCATCATGGACTTAGGCATCAATTAAGAAATGGGGGGATCGTCTGGAATGGTCTGGAATGGCACCCATTCGTCGTTGAGATACGTTGAAATACAGTGATGGAAACTCCGCCACTGGTTGCACTATGACAGTGCCAGTCCCAAGTCTGGATAAAGGAGGAGGACGTCGCTAATGGTCTTTGTTATCACACAGTGACGTTAAACTGAAACTACTTACCTACAGTGATGGAAAGTACCGCGGATCTAATTATATAATTATTCTATTTACGAAATCATTCACGAAAACTAGAGCGTGGCTATTAGTAAGAAAACAACTTTCAATGTCTTACCTCTTACGGTAAGCTTGGCAGAGGAAATCAGTTCTCCTCCCTCATTTATGGCTCTTACACTGTATTGACCCCCATCGTCCATGCGGGCGTTTTTGATTGTAAGCCAGTGAGTCTGGTCTCTCTTGGATAAGATGAAAACTTCAGAGGGTTTGATCTCGCGGCCATTTTTCAACCTGAAATTAAACAAAGTCTGCAATGCTAAAAGTAATGCAAAAGTGAGATAATAAATACACTAATTTATATTAATTAATTAATCAATTAATTAATTTTTATATAATATAATAATATATATAGCGATGGTTCCAAACGGAAACTGCTATTTAAAGAAATGCAAATTGAAGAAATCTAAGAATAAAAATGCAGTGAATTCAGAATGGATAACTAGTTGAATTTATACATAATAATAATAATAATAATAATAATAATAATAATAATAATAACTAGAGCGTGGATCTTAGGATAGCTTTTAAAAACCTGAGTGATCATATGTACCTCGGGTACTAAATAATAATAATAATAATAATAATAATAATAATAATAATAATAATAATAATAATAATAATAATAATAATAATAATAATGCAGTGGCATTCCGTGGCTCTTTTCCTGCACTGGCTTTCAACGACGACTAGGTGCCGTTCCAGATGTTTTTATATTAGTAATAGGGTGTAAGTCCCTGAGGGATCATATGTACCTCGGGGCAAAAAAAAAATAAAATAAAATAAAAAATAATAATAATAATAATAATAACAATAATAACAATAATAATAAATAATAATAATAATTTTCGTTTAATCAACAATCCTGTTGACGGACCGCAACTGGTTACAGTGTACAATTAGGCAGTTGAAACAATTTACAGGAACTCAGAATACATAAATCTTAAGTATACCAACTGAACAGACAACCTGCAATACAATACAATACTACTATAGAAACTATTATGTGAAAAACTGTTTTGCCATTTCTTACCAGTGGACTGTTGGTTCTGGTGTTCCGTTGATGGCTGCTGTGAAGAAAGCATCTTCGTGTTCAATGACAACCAAATCGGATGGACCTTGCAGGAAGATTGGGCTTATTGTCATCACTGAAAAAGACAAGTGCATTTTTTTGCCTAAGTGCATCAACTAGAAATACATATATATAATTAATTATATATTATATATAATAATTGTATATATAAACATAGCACCTCAATATATATATATATATATATATATATATATATATATTATTACATACATAGCTATATGTAGGATCATAAATAAAAATTATATATACTTATATGTAGGATTATACATATAATTAAATAATTGTTTATAGTATATATAGAACTTTATATACAAATAATTACATATATTCTGCGTTTCAGATTAGATTCCCATTTCGGTGTGACCTTAGGCGCGTTACAAATTTCTTTGCTAATTATAAAAATATTAATAGGCTTAATACCTTTCCTACAAACCCCCAAAACGGGCCTGAAACTCCAGAAAAATTTCCTGCTCCTATATTTCGTTTCTAAATCCCGTGGGATCACTGATACCTTGGGTGAATTAACAATAATAACAACACCAAGGATAATAATAAACGATAAAATAACGACGACGACGATGATGATGATGATGATGATGATGATGATGATGATGATGATGAGGCATGTATGCATATTTTAAAAATGTCCTTTTCGACGGTACTGGATTCAGAGCACCTCTTAGTAGTCTTCTTGAAGATGCGCTATATAAACACTTAAATGAATGCATAAACTTATGTAGAGCATTAGATTCCATGTATGATATAATCGTCTACCAGTGACGGTAAGAGTTGCTGAACAGGATGCCTCTCCAACCGAGTTCCGAGCCCTGACGACAATTTTTCCAGAATCCGAAAGGTCAACATTGTTTAGAGTAAGGAACAGTTTCATTTCATTTGCTCTTTCTTTAGCGGACTCAATCTTAATTCGGGAGCTCGCCTTCAATTCCACACCCTCTCTAATCCTGTTGAATTAATAGACAAAAGAGAATTTTAAAAGAAAATCTCTTATAGCCTACCGGTACATCCAGAATTTTATATTCTTGGGAAGTTAGGTCACAATGTTAGTTAAACAGCGTTGTTTTTTAAATATTATGGATCAATAAATCTATATACAATCATTCAACAAATAAAATAATTCATAAGTCAATAGATGAATTAATCATTCATTTTTGTAACCAACAAGGCACACATTAAACATAACTACTATTAAACTTAACTAGATAAAGATCACAAGGATAGACAAGGAAAGGATCATAGATCCCTCTACATAAGGACACCTAAGGAGCAATGACATTGAATAGCGAGCAATGATAAGAGATTGCGTGTTAATAAATAATGACGCGTTTTTATCAGATGCAAAATTCTCAAATTCATTCCAGAGCCATATACTTCAAGTCGGCAAAGCACCGCTGACATCACTTAGAAAGTTGAATATTTTGAAGCATGTCTATTCTATTCCAGCGGTTCTCAGGTACTGAGTTAAAAATCATACTATAGGGTAGGCCAAAAAGAGTAATCCAAAGGTTTTGTTTGCCCCACCCTGTATATCCGTGACGCCTTTAGGAAATCAGTATATCTCGCCCAACCAATACCCGCAAGTAAAAATCTATTGAAATTGTGTTCGACTGTATTGCTATAGGAGTTTGCAACAACTCACCACGAGATTGTTGGAAGTGGCTTTGCGTTGACGGTGCATACAAACGAAACTTTATCCTGTTCATTGAAAGCTTTGTCGACCAGTTCCTCAGTAAAGAAAGGAGCCCACAGTTTCTCTGTTTAAAGCAACATACTATCAATGTAGTTGATGAGGGATTCGTCTTTTAAAGATGTCCCCATTACAATTCTTTTAAAAATCATAGTCGAATATAATCTGAAAAAATTTGCATCTACCAGCAAGTGACGAATTGTATTCATTGGAAAAAGTAATCTCAAAGCAAAATTATTTGTGACCCAAAAGTAAGAATATAAATTAGCTCCAACATACTAAAACATATCAATGCACACTTCATTTTATTTTTCTACATAACACTGTTTCTTAGCATAATGGCACATTATTGATTATATATAGGCTATTAAAACAACAAATTTTACATTATTGGATCTAATTAAGCGAATACCATTGGTAAAAGAACTTCTGAATATGCTTTAAAATCTCACCGTTAACGGTAAGCTTGGCAGAGGAAATCAGTTCTCCTCCCTCATTTATGGCTCTTACACTGTATTGACCCCCATCGTCCATGCGGGCGTTTTTGATTGTAAGCCAGTGAGTCTGGTCTCTCTTGGATAAGATGAAAACTTCAGAGGGTTTGATCTCGCGGCCATTTTTCAACCTGAAATTAAACAAAGTCTGCAATGCTAAAAGTAATGCAAAAGTGAGATAATAAATACACTAATTTATATTAATTAATTAATCAATTAATTAATTTTTATATAATATAATAATATATATAGCGATGGTTCCAAACGGAAACTGCTATTTAAAGAAATGCAAATTGAAGAAATCTAAGAATAAAAATGCAGTGAATTCAGAATGGATAACTAGTTGAATTTATACATAATAATAATAATAATAATAATAATAATAATAATAATAATAACTAGAGCGTGGATCTTAGGATAGCTTTTAAAAACCTGAGTGATCATATGTACCTCGGGTACTAAATAATAATAATAATAATAATAATAATAATAATAATAATAATAATAATAATAATAATAATAATAATAATAATAATAATGCAGTGGCATTCCGTGGCTCTTTTCCTGCACTGGCTTTCAACGACGACTAGGTGCCGTTCCAGATGTTTTTATATTAGTAATAGGGTGTAAGTCCCTGAGGGATCATATGTACCTCGGGGCAAAAAAAAAATAAAATAAAATAAAAAATAATAATAATAATAATAATAACAATAATAACAATAATAATAAATAATAATAATAATTTTCGTTTAATCAACAATCCTGTTGACGGACCGCAACTGGTTACAGTGTACAATTAGGCAGTTGAAACAATTTACAGGAACTCAGAATACATAAATCTTAAGTATACCAACTGAACAGACAACCTGCAATACAATACAATAATACTATAGAAACTATTATGTGAAAAACTGTTTTGCCATTTCTTACCAGTGGACTGTTGGTTCTGGTGTTCCGTTGATGGCTGCTGTGAAGAAAGCATCTTCGTGTTCAATGACAACCAAATCGGATGGACCTTGCAGGAAGATTGGGCTTATTGTCATCACTGAAAAAGACAAGTGCATTTTTTTGCCTAAGTGCATCAACTAGAAATACATATATATAATTAATTATATATTATATATAATAATTGTATATATAAACATAGCACCTCAATATATATATATATATATATATATATATATATATATATATATATTATTACATACATAGCTATATGTAGGATCATAAATAAAAATTATATATACTTATATGTAGGATTATACATATAATTAAATAATTGTTTATAGTATATATAGAACTTTATATACAAATAATTACATATATTCTGCGTTTCAGATTAGATTCCCATTTCGGTGTGACCTTAGGCGCGTTACAAATTTCTTTGCTAATTATAAAAATATTAATAGGCTTAATACCTTTCCTACAAACCCCCAAAACGGGCCTGAAACTCCAGAAAAATTTCCTGCTCCTATATTTCGTTTCTAAATCCCGTGGGATCACTGATACCTTGGGTGAATTAACAATAATAACAACACCAAGGATAATAATAAACGATAAAATAACGACGACGACGATGATGATGATGATGATGATGATGATGATGATGATGATGATGAGGCATGTATGCATATTTTAAAAATGTCCTTTTCGACGGTACTGGATTCAGAGCACCTCTTAGTAGTCTTCTTGAAGATGCGCTATATAAACACTTAAATGAATGCATAAACTTATGTAGAGCATTAGATTCCATGTATGATATAATCGTCTACCAGTGACGGTAAGAGTTGCTGAACAGGATGCCTCTCCAACCGAGTTCCGAGCCCTGACGACAATTTTTCCAGAATCCGAAAGGTCAACATTGTTTAGAGTAAGGAACAGTTTCATTTCATTTGCTCTTTCTTTAGCGGACTCAATCTTAATTCGGGAGCTCGCCTTCAATTCCACACCCTCTCTAATCCTGTTGAATTAATAGACAAAAGAGAATTTTAAAAGAAAATCTCTTATAGCCTACCGGTACATCCAGAATTTTATATTCTTGGGAAGTTAGGTCACAATGTTAGTTAAACAGCGTTGTTTTTTAAATATTATGGATCAATAAATCTATATACAATCATTCAACAAATAAAATAATTCATAAGTCAATAGATGAATTAATCATTCATTTTTGTAACCAACAAGGCACACATTAAACATAACTACTATTAAACTTAACTAGATAAAGATCACAAGGATAGACAAGGAAAGGATCATAGATCCCTCTACATAAGGACACCTAAGGAGCAATGACATTGAATAGCGAGCAATGATAAGAGATTGCGTGTTAATAAATAATGACGCGTTTTTATCAGATGCAAAATTCTCAAATTCATTCCAGAGCCATATACTTCAAGTCGGCAAAGCACCGCTGACATCACTTAGAAAGTTGAATATTTTGAAGCATGTCTATTCTATTCCAGCGGTTCTCAGGTACTGAGTTAAAAATCATACTATAGGGTAGGCCAAAAAGAGTAATCCAAAGGTTTTGTTTGCCCCACCCTGTATATCCGTGACGCCTTTAGGAAATCAGTATATCTCGCCCAACCAATACCCGCAAGTAAAAATCTATTGAAATTGTGTTCGACTGTATTGCTATAGGAGTTTGCAACAACTCACCACGAGATTGTTGGAAGTGGCTTTGCGTTGACGGTGCATACAAACGAAACTTTATCCTGTTCATTGAAAGCTTTGTCGACCAGTTCCTCAGTAAAGAAAGGAGCCCACAGTTTCTCTGTTTAAAGCAACATACTATCAATGTAGTTGATGAGGGATTCGTCTTTTAAAGATGTCCCCATTACAATTCTTTTAAAAATCATAGTCGAATATAATCTGAAAAAATTTGCATCTACCAGCAAGTGACGAATTGTATTCATTGGAAAAAGTAATCTCAAAGCAAAATTATTTGTGACCCAAAAGTAAGAATATAAATTAGCTCCAACATACTAAAACATATCAATGCACACTTCATTTTATTTTTCTACATAACACTGTTTCTTAGCATAATGGCACATTATTGATTATATATAGGCTATTAAAACAACAAATTTTACATTATTGGATCTAATTAAGCGAATACCATTGGTAAAAGAACTTCTGAATATGCTTTAAAATCTCACCGTTAACGGTAAGCTTGGCAGAGGAAATCAGTTCTCCTCCCTCATTTATGGCTCTTACACTGTATTGACCCCCATCGTCCATGCGAGCGTTTTTAATTGTAAGCCAGTAAGTCTGGTCTCTCTTCGATAAGATGAAAACTTCAGAGGGTTTGATCTCGCGGCCATTTTTCAACCTGAAATTAAGCAAAGTCGTCTGCAATGCTAAAAGTAATG
Source organism: Lumbricus terrestris (assembly GCA_949752735.1). Classification (NCBI taxonomy): domain Eukaryota; kingdom Metazoa; phylum Annelida; class Clitellata; order Crassiclitellata; family Lumbricidae; genus Lumbricus; species Lumbricus terrestris. The sequence continues at coordinate 30,260,437 of OX457051.1, forward strand.
CAAAGTGAGATAATAAATACACTAATTTTATATTAATTAATTAATTTTATATAATATAATAATATATATAACGATGGTTCCAAACGGAAACTGCTATTTAAAGAAAGGAAATTGAAGAAATCTAAGAATAAATATGCAGTGAATTCAGAATGGAAAACTGGTTGACTTTACATACTTTTGGAACCATTATGTGAAAAATAGTTTAGTTTTTGCCATTTCTTACCAGTGGACTGTTGGTTCTGGTGTTCCGTTGATGGCTGCTGTGAAGAAAGCATCTTCGTGTTCAATGACAACCAAATCGGATGGACCCTTCAGGAAGATTGGACTTATTGTCATCACTGAAAAAGACAAGTGCATTTTTTTTACCTAAGTGCATCAACTAACAATATCTATAATATATTTCTCAAAGTTTGTCCTTCCGTTTGTGTGTATGTATGTATGTATGTATGTATGGATGTCCGGATGTATTTTCACACTTCGTCCCAGAAAATCAAAATTTCACGGAGGGCGTACCGGTGGAGGTCAGAGATAGTGGTGGAGTGTTGTGGGGAAGGGGGTGGGGTGGGGTGGTGGTGGGGTGGTGGAAGGTGGGGTGGTGGAGGGGGAGAAATTTGGGGGGAAATGTTTTTCTCCGAAAACTAAAATTTCACGGGTGGCGTACAGGTGGAGGTCAAAGTTAGTGGTGGCGTGTTGTGGGGTGGGGTGGTGGAGGTGTCGAGTGGGGGGTGTAGGGGTGGGCCTGGTGGATGGTGGGGGGGTAAAGAAATTGGGGTGAAATTTTTTCCCCCAAAACTAAAATTTCACGGGTGACGTAACGGTGGAGGACAGAGTTAGTGGTGGCGTGTTGTGGAGGGGGTGGGTAGGGGTGGGTGAAAATTTGGGGGGGAATTTTTTTCTCGAAAACCAAAATTTCACGTGTGGCGTACCGGTGGAGGTCGGAATTAGTGGTGGCGTGTTGTGGGGGTGGGGGCGGGTGGGGGTGGAGTGGGGGGTGTAGGAGTGGAGGTGGTGGATGGTGGGGGGAGAAATTCGGGTGGAAATTGTTTCCCCGAAAACCTAAATTTCAAGGGTGGCGTACCGGTGAAGGTCGGAGTTAGTGGTGGCGTGCTGTGGAGGGAGGTGTGGGGTGGGGTAGGGGGTGGGTGAAAATTTGGGAGGGGGTTTTTCTCCCAAAAACCAAAATTTCACGGGTGGCGTACCGGTGGAGGTCAGAGTTAGTGGTGGCGTGTTGTGGAGGGGTGGGGTAGGGGTGGGTGAAAATTTGGGGGGGGGGGGGGTTTTCCCCGAAATCAAAAATTTCACGTGTGGCGTACCGGTGGAGGTGGGAGTTAGTGGCGTCGTGTTGTGGAGTGGGATGGGGTAGGTGGTAATTTGGAGGGGGGATTTTTCCCCGAAAACCAAAATTTCACGTGTGGCGTACCGGTGCAGGTTGGAGTTAGTGGTGGCGTGTTGTGAAGGGGGTGGGGAGAGTGAAATTGGGCGGATTTTTTCCCCGAAAACCAAAATTTCACGGGTGGCGTACCATTGGAGGTCGAAGTTAGTGATGGCGTGTTGTGGAGGGGTGGGGATGGGTGGAGGGAAATTTGGGAGGGAATTTTTTTCCCCCGAAAACAAAAATTTCACGGGTGGCGTACCGGCGGAGGTCAGAGTAAGTGGTGGCGTGTTGCGGAGGGGTGGCGGTGGGGATGAGGGGAAATTTGGGAGGAAAAATTGACGGAACCCGGGCGAAGCCGGGTATAAAAGCTAGTATATATATATATATGTAACTAGCTGTACCCGGCCACGCGTTGCTGTGGCTGAAAAGACTGTCCAACCCACCCTTCCTAGGTCCCCTCCCCTTACCCCTCCCCTTCTCCCTCCCCTTCTCCCCTCCCCTCCCGTTCCCCCTCCCCTCCCCTCCCCTCCCTTCGTCCCTACTTCTATCCCTCCATCTCTCCCTCTCTCCCTCCCTGCATCCCTCTCTCTCGTTTCACCCCCTCCCTTCCCTCCGTCTCTCCCCTTCCTCCATCCCTAGAAATATGCGCTTTAGAAAGACGCGTGGAAAACAGCCGCAAATGGACGATTTTGTAAAAACCGACAGTTACATATTGCGCTAGAGAAAGACACCTTTTAAAACGCCCCCGAAAAATGGGCAGACGCCGCCGGACGGATGCGTCAAAGTTCAAATGGATATAGCTGGACTCCATCGACGTATATCGAATGGAAATAAAAGTTGTGTTTTTTGGGTCATAAAGATTGCGCTTTTTCCCAAAAGGCATTACACAAACCCGCTTATGTTCGAATGGAACGTTTTGGTAAAATTTTGAAAACAATCACTTACTCTGACCTCCGCCGGTACGCCACCCGTGAAATTTTTGTTTTCGGGGGAAAAATTTCCCTCCCAAATTTCCCTCCACCCATCCCCACCCCTCCACAACACGCCATCACTAACTTCGACCTCCAATGGTATGCCACCCGTGAAATTTTGGTTTTCGGGGAAAAAATCCGCCCAATTTCACTCTCCCCACCCCCTTCACAACACGCCACCACTAACTCCAACCTGCACCGGTACGCCACACGTGAAATTTTGGTTTTCGGGGAAAAATCTCCCCTCCAAATTACCACCTACCCCATCCCACTCCACAACACGACGCCACTAACTCCGACCTCCACCGGTACGCCACACGTGAAATTTTTGATTTCGGGGAAAAATCCCCCCCCAAATTTTCACCCACCCCCTACCCCACCCCTCCACAACACGCCACCACTAACTCTGACCTCCACCGGTACGCCACCCGTGAAATTTTGGTTTTTGGGAGAAAAACCCCCTCCCAAATTTTCACCCACCCCCTACCCCACCCCACACCTCCCTCCACAGCACGCCACCACTAACTCCGACCTTCACCGGTACGCCACCCTTGAAATTTAGGTTTTCGGGGAAACAATTTCCACCCGAATTTCTCCCCCCACCATCCACCACCTCCACTCCTACACCCCCCCACTCCACCCCCACCCGCCCCCCCCCCCCCCCACCCACTACAACACGCCACCACTAATTCCGACCTCCACCGGTACGCCACACGTGAAATTTTGGTTTTCGAGAAAAAAATTCCCTCCCCAAAATTTTCACCCACCCCTACCCACCCCTCCACAACACGCCACCACTAACTCTGTCCTCCACCGTTACGTCACCCGTGAAATTTTAGTTTTTGTGGGAAAAAATTTCACCCCAATTTCTTTACCCCCCCCACCATCCACCAGGCCCACCCCTACACCCCCCACTCGACACCTCACCACCCCACCCCCACAACACGCCACCACTAACTTTGACCTCCACCTGTACGCCACCCGTGAAATTTTAGTTTTCGGGGAAAAACATTTCCCCTCAAATTTCTCCCCCCTCCACCACCCCACCTTCCACCACCCCACCCCCACCCCACCCCACCCCCTTCCCCACAACACTCCACCACTATCTCTGACCTCCACCGGTACGCCCTCCGTGAAATTTTGATTTTCTGGGACGAAGTGTGAAAATACATCCGGACATCCGGACATCCATACATACATACATACATACACACAAACGGAAGGACAAACTTTGAGAAATATATTATAGATATATTAAATATAATAATTATATATAAACATAGCACCTCAATATATATAAGTACATATATAGTTATATATAGGATCATAAATACAAATATATACTCATATGTAGGATTATACATATAATTGCATAATTATATTATAGTATAAATATAGAACTTTATATACATATAATTACATAGGCCTATAGTCTGCGTTTCAGATTCACATTTCGGTGTGACCTTAGGAGCGTTACAAATTTATTTACTAATTATAAAAATATTATTTTACCTAATACTCTTTCGTACAAACCCCCCAAAACGGGCCTGATCCTCCAAAAAAAATTCCTGTTCCTACATAGCATTTCTTTTCTAAATCCCGTGGGACCACTGATACCTTGGGTAAATTAACAATAATAACACTAAGGATAATAATAAACGATAAAATAACGACGATGATGACAACGATAATGATGATGATAATGATTATTAGGCATGTGTGCGTATTTTAAAATGTTCTTTTTGATGGTACTGGATTCGGGAGCACCTCTGAGTAGTTTTCTTGAAGATGCGCTATATAAACACTTAAATGAATGCATAAACTTATGTAGAGTATTAGATTCCATGTATGATAGGCCTATAGTCGCCTACCAGTGACGGTAAGAGTTGCTGAACAGGTTGCCTCTCCAACCGAGTTCCTGGCCCTGACGACAATTTTTCCAGAATCCGAAAGGTCAACATTGTTTAGAGTAAGGAACAGTTTCATTTCGTTTGCTCTTTCTTTAGCTGACTCAATCTTAATTCGGGAGCTCGCCTTCAATTCCACACCCTCTCTAATCCTGTTGAATTTATAAACAAAAGAGGATTTTAAAAGAGAGTCTCTTATAGCCTACATTCACAATTTTATATTCTTGGGAAGTTAGGTCACAATGTTAGCTAAACAGCGTTGCTTTTAATATTGTGGATCAATTCATCTATATACGGTAAGCTTAACAATCATTAAATAAGAAAATAAAGTTCATAAGTCAATAAATGAATTAATCATTCATTCATTTTTGTAACCAAACAATGCACAGATTAAGCATAACTATTATTAAACTTAACTAGATAAAGATCACAAGGATTGACATGGAAGGGATCACAGATACCTCTACATAGGAACACCTAAGGAGCAATGACATTGAATAGCGAGCAATGATAACAGATTGCATGTTAATAAATAATGACGCATTTTTTATCTGATGCAAACTTCTCAAATTCATTCCAGAGCCATAGGTCTATTATACTTCAAGTCGGCAAAGCACCGGTGACTTCACTTAAAAGTTGAATATTTTGAAGCATGCCTATTCTATTCCAGTGGTTCTCAGGTAGACCTACTGAGTTTTAAAAAATATACTAGGCCTATAGGGTAAGCCAAAAAGAGTAATCCAAAAGATTTTCTTTGGCCCACCCTGTATATCCGTGATTCCTTCATGAAATAAGTAGCTCTCGCCCACCTGTTATCCACAAGTAAAAAGCTATTGAAAATGTGTTCGACTGTACTGCGTAGGAATTTATGAGCTCACCATGAGATTGTTGGAAGTGGCTTTGCGTTGACGGTGCATACAAACGACACTTTATCTTGTTCATTGAACGCTTTGTCAACCAGTTCCTCAGTAAAGAAAGGAGCCCAGAGTTTCTCTGTTTAAAGCAACACACTATCAATGTAGTTGACGACAGATTCGTTTTCAGAGATGTACAATTCTCTAACAAAATCATAGTCGAATATAATCTGAAAAAATAGCAACTACCAGCAAAGAACGAATTGTATCCATTGGAAAAAGTAATCTCAAAGCAAAATTATTTTTGACCCAAAAGTAAGAATATAAATTAGCTCCAACATACTGAAATATATCAATGCCACACTTCATGCTATTTTTCTACATAACAGTGTTTCTTAGCATAATGGCACATTATAGTTTATAGGCTATTAAAACAACAAATTTAACATTAGTGGATCTAATTAAGCGTACCATCGTTAAAGAGACTTATGAATAAGTTTAAAAATCTTACCGTTGACGGTAAGCTTAGCAGTGGAAATCAGTTCTCCGCCGTCATTAACAGCTCTTACGCTGTATTGACCTCCATCGTCCAAGTGAGTGTTTTTAATTGTAAGCCAGTAAGTCTGGTCTTTCTTGGATAAACTGAAAAATTCGGAGGGTTTGATCTCGCGGCCATTTTTCAACCTGAAATTAAACAAATCTGAAATGCTAAAAGTAATGTAAAAGAGAGATTGAAAAAACATTAATTTTACATTGCGATGGTTGCCCATAGAAATTGTTGTTAGAAGAAGAGTAGGCCTAAATTGACGGAATTGAAGAATAAAAAATGCAGCGAATCCAAAATGAAAGGCTAATTGATATCGGATATGCTTGATACACAGACTTGATATTTCTTACCACTGGACTTTTGGTTCTGGTTTTCCGTTGATGGCTGCTGTGAAGACTGCATCTTCGTGTTCAGTGACAACCAAATCCGATGGACCTTTCAGGAAGATTGGCTTTACTGTCATCACTGAAAGACACCCAGCAACATTTCACTTTAAGTGCATCAACTAAACATAATACGTCTATACAAAACACAACAACGTTTGTTTGTTTTGTTTGTTTGTTTGTATGTGCACTTGTTATAGCACCCCTTCAAGCTGTATATAAGGACTATATGCGCGCCATTTCTGAGCTTGGTTTTCAACAAATTTAATGATTTAATACTAAAAAAATACTATTACTACCAATACTACTACCAATAAATAATAATACTACTACCAACAATAATATTAATTATTATTTTATGATGATCCTAACAACACGTGCATGTATATTTTAAAACTGTTTTTGAGGTATGTGAGTCAGGAGCACTTCTGAGCAGTTTCCTTGAAGATGTGTTATATAAATACTTAAATGAATGCATGGTTGAATTAATGTATTCCACAGTATTATACTCAAAATGTCATATAAGAACTCACCAGTGACGGTAAGAGTTGCAGAACAGGATGCCTCTCCTAGTGGGTTCCTGGCTCTGACGACAAATTTTCCAGAATCCGAAAGGTCAGCATCGGTGACGGTAAGCAACAATTTCAATTCGTTCTCTCTTCCTTTGACAGAATCGATCTCAATTCGGACGCTTTCCTCCAACTCCATACCCTCTCTAAACCTGTTGAAATTTGCAAAGAACAGAAGAATTATTAAATCTTGCATCCACGTTTTTGCATACTTGTGAAGTCAGGTTACGTAAATAGCGAGACAATGTTTGTTTATATTATGGATCATAATAAAAATAATAATTATTATCACCTATCAATCAATAAATCTGCAATAAATCTGCAATAAATCTGCAATAAATCATTTAAATCATTCATTCATTCATTCATTTTTCCAGCCACCCAATTCAGACATTGAACACAGGCGAATCATCATTAACTAAATAAAGACCATAAGGATAATCCCCGAAAGATCCTAGATCGCTCTTTAATAAGAACATTAAATAGAGAGCAATGATGGCAGATCGGCTAATAATAAATAACGACGCATTTTTATGCACTGAAAAAACTTGTCAAAATTAATTAGTCTGATAGCCATATGCTTCAAGTGAGCAGAGCATCGTTGACTTTGCTCACAGGGTCTAAAATATAAAAGATTTCATGTAGACTTCGCATCTTACTGCTGCTGCTGCTGCTGCTGCCACTGCTACTGCTACTGGCTACTACTACTACTACTACTACTACTACTACTACTACTACTACTACTACTACTACTACTACTACTACTACTACTACTACTACTACTACTACTACTACTACTACTACTACTACTACTACTACTACTACTACTACTACTACTACTACTACTACTACTACTACTACTACTACTACTACTACTACTACTACTACTACTACTACTACTACTACTACTACTACTACTACTACTACTACTACTACTACCAGTACCAGTACCAGTACCACTACCACTACCACTACTACTACTACTAGGCCTACTGCTATTACTACTGCTGCCGCTACTGCATTACCACTACCACTGCCACTAGCACTACCACTACCACCACTACTACTAGGCCTACTAACTAATCAATTTACCGCGGTTCTCAGGAACCCTCATTTAAAAAATAAATTAGATGCAAGATGCCTTTAGGGAGTCAATTTCTCTTGCCCTTGCCTAACCAAGACCACGGTGATATAAACCGCTTGAAATGTGTTGGCTTGCATGGTAAAAATCTGCTTCAGCTCACCAAGCGATTGCTGGAAGTGGCTTTGCGTTGACGGTGCATACGAACGATATTTTATCCTGTTCAATGAAAGCTTTGTCTGCTATTTCTTCCGTGAAGAAAGGAGCCCACAGTTTCTCTGTTTAAAACAACAGACCATCAATTAGTTGACAACAGATTTTTTCGAGTATAGTTGTCTCCATTACAATTCTTTAACTAAATCATAGTTCAATACAAAATTGTATAAAGGTATCTACCAGCGAAGGAAGAATTGCAAGCACTGACCCAAGCATCATAAAAAATTATTTGTGGCAAAAATAAAAGCATAGTCGTATACAAACAAAGCAATCACCCCGATAAGTGTATTAACAGTAACACAAAAATGCACAGTCTATTATTTTGTAACATCATATTGTTGGTATGTTTGGAGATTTCAGAACATAACATTCCGTTGCATTGTATGTAGTAATTTTAACAACATTATAATAGCCTATAATTAATCCTAACATCCGTAAAGAAACATAATGAGTATGCTCTAAAATCTCACCATTAACGGTAAGCTTTGCAGCGGCTGTCAATTCCCCAGCGTCATTAACAGCTTTCACACTGTATTGACCTCCATCATCGAGACGGGCGTTTTTGATCGTAAGCCAGTGAGTCTGGTCTCTTTTGGCCAAAACAAAAACCTCTGACGGTTTAATTTCTCGGCCATTTTTCAACCTGGATACGAGCAAAACGCACAGGTTAAGCGTATAGGCACTATACTCAAGTTTATATAATCGAGTTGGCGATGCATATCAATAAATTGGTTTCGATCGCACAGGAAGCAACTATAGTAAAACTTGTTGCTCAAAGCTCGTTCGTATATCGTTGCAAAAAATAAAAAAAATAAAAATATCACTAAAACCAATGAGAAATTTCTTACCAATGGACTCTTGGTTCTGGTTTTCCGTCGATAGTAGCCGAGAAAATAGCATCATCGTGTTCAACGATCACCAAGTCGGTTGGTCCCTTCAGAAGAGTTGGTTTTATCGTCCTCACTGGAACATATAAACAAACCATCTTTTTGTAATAATAGATACAGCTGTTTATTAAAATTGCCCTCCTTTCAAAGCTCAGGAGTGCACAGACGACCATGCGACAGAACAGCGGTGGCGCTGACAGTACTGTTACTGCTACAGTACTGTTGTGAGCAAAGGACTTGCTCTCAGGATATGCACACAGTAACTGCCTCGAATTAGGCTACAACCCGTAATTTTCTATACCCACCGCACAGGCCGCGCGCTGTAACCAATCAGCCACAGTATATTATTACCGTAGCTCTTTATTCATCCAAATAGTGGTGGTGGTGGTGGTGGTAGAAATAGTAGTATAGTAGCAGTAGCAATAGCAACATACGTATTTACAGTAGTAGTAGTAGAAGCATAGTATTAGTAGTAGTAGTGGTAGTAGTATAGTAGTAGTAGTATTATAGTAGTAGTATTAGTAGTAGTAGTAGTAGTGGTGGTAGTAGTAGTAGTAGTAGTAGTAGTAGTAGTAGTAGTAGTAGTAGTAGTAGTAGTAGTAGTAGTAGTAGTAGTAGTAGTAGTAGTAGTAGTAGTAGTAGTGGCAGCAGCAGCGGCAGCAGCGGCACCAGCGGCACCAGTAGCAGTAGCAGTAGCAGTAGTAGCAGCAGTAGTAGTAGTAGCCTTAATTGACAACAACGCATAGCACTTCGTGTGGATACGCATAGTCCTATTATGAAGAAAGATTTAACGCAAATTGTTTGCCTACTTTTCACAGTAAGTTTGGCTGAATTCGTTGCTTCTCCCTCAGAGTTTCTTGCTATCACGGAATATTCGCCGGAGTCCAAAACTTCGGCTTCGTTCAGTCGCATGAAAATCTTCACTTCATTCTCTTCTCCGTCCACAGAAGCGATGTCGATTCTGGAGTCGCTCTTCAACGGCCTTCCGTTCTTAATCCTGATGCAACGAAAATACGAAATTATTTTATAATAATTGATAGGCCTACTAGTTATCATTTAGGCCGACTACCTCCAGTTTCTTTCTAAATCTAATTAAAACTTGTAGACTAGTAACCTTCATTGGAATCAGCCGTTGTAGCCTGCCAACTGAAATGTTAATGAAGAAATCATAAATAATGAACGTCATGGACATAAGAGGATCTGGAAAGGGCGGAGGAGGAGTGGGATTCTTGATTAGAGAAGAAATCTCGTACCAAATCCTAGACTCGATAGGATCCGATTCCTCTCCTTTTCAATTTTTTGAAGGTCTTTTTATTCGCCTAGCACATAAAACGGGGCAACCACAGTTGGAGTTATATATCGGCCACCTGGGCTTAAACTAGAAGATTTCTCTGAAGAAATTAACAACATTTTAGATCATATGCTAAAAAAATCAAAAGACATAGTAATTTTAGGTGATTTTAACATGGATCTCTTGAAAATTAATAGCCACAAAGCCACTGCTGATCTCTACCATTGCCTAACCGCCCATCATCTATTGCCTCTCATAACCAGACCTACCAGGATCACTGACCATACATCTACATTACTAGATAACATATTCACTAACATTTGGACCAAACTTATTTATTCTTCTATTCTCATCGAAGACATCTCTGATCATTTACCAATCATAGCATGGTTTGATTTTAGTCCTATTAAACCTCCTAACAAGCCTCAAACACTGACATTTAACCTAGTATCTGATGACCATAAAGCCAAATTTTTGCAATCCTTAGACTCTACGGACTGGTCTGATATCCGTGAAGCTTGTACGGAACTAGACACTGATAAGGCCTATGACCTATTTCTTAGCAATTATAAGAAGCTTTACGATGATTCTTTTCCAATTTCCACTAGGACTTATGCTCGCAACTCTATCCCAAAAAAGCCCTGGATGACTCGGGCACTGGTAAAATCTAGTAATAAGAAAGCGAAACTATATAAAAAATTCATAAAAAATCCAAATGAGGCCAACAAAAGGAAATTCATCCTATACAGAAACAAATTTAAGAAAGTTAAATTGCAAGCCGAAAAAGATTATTATGCATCCGAATTTTTAATCCATAGTAATAACCTTAAAAAACCTGGGGTCTTCTGAGGAGTATACTGGATAGAGATACTAACAGAGAAACTGTAATTACTGCATTGAATGTAAATGGTGAACAAATTACTGACCCTCAGACTATAGCAACTAAATTCAATAATTTCTTCACAGGCATTGCACAATCTCTTGTTAATAAAATACCTGCTGCAACTAACTCTTTTTTCTTCTACTTATCCCAACCCCTTCCACATTCTATAGCATTAATTCCTTCTACACCTTGTGAAATAATGAACCTTGCGCATACCATTCGCACTACGCATAGTAAAGGAGTCGATGGAATTGACCCTGCCATAGCCCTATTAACACTGCCTAAAATTGCAATTCCGCTATCAGAGATTGTCAACTGCTCATTTACCACTGGAGTATTCCCCTCTGCATTGAAAACTGCCAAGGTCATACCCATTCATAAAAAGGGCCCGAGGGACAATGTTTCTAACTACAGACCGATTTCTGTACTCCCATTCTTTGCCAAAATATTTGAAAAATTAATGTATGCACGTTTAGATAGTTTTTTATCAAAAGAGAAAGTACTATTTCAGTCTCAGCATGGATTCCAACAGGGTCATTCTACCTACATGCCCCTTCTAAGCATACAAGACAAAATCTCTAATGCAATTGAAAATAACGAATACTCCCTTGGTATCTTCCTTGATGTAGCTAAAGCCTTTGATTCTGTAAATCATCATATTTTGATCAAAAAACTTTATAACTATGGAATTAGAGGGACACAATTACAATGGTTTGTTAGCTATCTTGAAAATCGTTTTCAACTGGTTTCTGTTAACAATTGCACTTCTGATCTACAACTCATTTCTCACGGTGTCCCTCAAGGATCTAATCTTGGACCTCTTTTATTTGTAATCTATATTAATGATTTACCTAATGTATCGCCTTCTATGTATTTTGTACTATTTGCTGATGATTCCAACTTATTTCATTCTGATAAATCTATTGATACCCTATTCGACACTGTTAATTCTGAGCTTCACCGAGTCGTTGATTGGTTTCGATCAAATAAACTTACTCTAAATTTGGATAAAACCAACTACATCCTCTTCAGATCCCATAAGAAAAAATATCCCAATGAAGTTCCTATTCTACTTATTGAAGGGACTCCTATCACCCAAGTAACATCCACAAAATTTTTGGGCGTATACATTGACCAGCATCTAAATTGGAAGGAACACATCAATAATATCTCTAGCAAAATTGCTAAGACTGTTGGTGTGCTATTTCGCTCATCTAAACTGATTCCTGTCTCTATCCGGTCTATGCTATACTATTCTCTTATTTATCCTTATTTAACCTACTGTAATTTAATTTGGACGTCTACTTACAAATCTAATTTTATCAGACTAGTCACCCTTCAAAAATATGCAATCCGTTTTATAGCTAATATTCCTCGCCGAGCCCACACCGCTCTGTATTTCAAGGAATTTGGATTATTAAAGATCGATCAAATTAGGCACTTGCAAATAGGAGAGTTTATGTACCGTTATAACCATGGCCTATTACCACTTGTATTTAATGATTTCTTTAACCTTACCTCTGATCGCCACTCTTATTCAACTAGAAAATTAACTGTTTATGACCTTCCCTATGCACATAATAATACTCGTCGTTTCTCTATACAATATACTGGCTCCCAATGTTGGAACTCTCCCTACACATCTTCATTCCCTACCTAACACAAGATTATTTAAGCATAAACTTCGCCTTTATCTACTTAAAACACTTCCTGATATGTAATGGTTAAGGTTTCTGCTCAGTGGTTTCGCCAAGCCCTTAGTTAAGTCTTTAGTTAAGTCATTAGTTAAGAGTTGTTTTTCTCGTTATATACAGAAATGTCGATTGCTTAATTTGTTTTTCTCTCTTCCTCATCATTTTTTTTATTCCTGCAATTGAATGTTCTGTCATGTTTTTTCTTTTATATTTTACATGAATTATGGGTGGCCCTATTAGCGGGATTTTACATCCCTTCTGGGTCTCCCCCTCTTCACCAAATTCATGTTAATGTATTATTCACTGCCATAATTGTATCATGTTTGTGTGTTGTTTTGGTTGAGGAAAAAAAAATGATAGGAATATAGATTTTAACTTCCGCTCTAGCTTTATTTTATATCAGTAACACCAACGTTTCGATAAAAAAAATTAGTTATTAACTGAGTAGGACCTGATACAAGTTAAAATGTTTTACAGTTTGTGCCTGTGCTGAAACGCTTACATGTAGTGGGCCTAATAGGCTACTCAAGCTGTTTCAACTGTGCATGGAAGAAATACATGTAGTTAGACACGTTTGAAAATAGTGACGCTTGCTTAAATGTCTATTACAAGATTTGCTTTAATATTATTATGTGCATGACATTCACTCACCAAGTTATTGACGGAAGTGGCTTCGCATTGACAGTACATGCCAAGGAGATTTGATCAAGCTCAATGAATGCTCTATCACTCATCCTCTTCGTAAAGAAAGGAGCCCAGAGTTTCTCTGTTAAAAAATCACCAGCAGATAATTGTAGTTGGTTGGCAACATGTCCATTTTGTAATGGAGGGTCTGAACAAAAATGCTTTTAAGAAGTCATAGATCAATTAAAAGCGGATTCGCTTAATTCAATAAACTAACTTATTAACCATTAATTAATTAAATGAATTCGTATAGCGCATCCTCAAGGAGACTACTCAGAGGCGCTCCTAACCGAGCGCAGCCAAAATTAATAGAACTGTATTATCTGCACTTAATGGCACGCGACAAATGCTCGTCTCCGACATTTAAGATCCACACTGTATACATTGTGGGGCGAGGTAGTGTAGTTGGTATGTTCGTTGCCTTGCAGTCGAAGGGTTGTAGGTTCGAATCCACCTCAAGTCGCCGCGTAGGGACATTGGGCAAATCCTTCCCTCGCAATTGCTCAGCGCTTCGGCGTGAAACTCCGATGCAGTGTCCTCGATTTAGTCTGGAGCGCTTCTGAGTACACATCTTGAAGGGGCGCTATAGCAAGACAGTGCACATACACACGAGACAATGGACAGTTTCTATCACTGTATGTGCATAAGCGATTTGTCTAAAACACATTACCCTAATGTTTATGCTAATATTGGATCCATCCAGTGATAGCCATACCACCCATAAAGAAACGTGAGCACACTTCAGCATCTTACCTCTTACAGTAAGCTTGGCAGCGGCTGTCAATTCTCCGGCGTCATTCACGGCTCTTACACTGTATTGACCTGCATCGTCCAGACGAGCGTTTCTGATCGTAAGCGAGTGCGTCTGGTCTCGCTTCGTCAAAATGAATACTTCAGACGCTTTGATTTCGCGACCATTTTTCAACCTGGCAGCAGAAGAAGCCAATGAGTTTTCAACTTTCGAAGTTAATGCCTTTGGTCTACTATTACTACGTTACGAATCTCATTGTTTGAATTTCTACCACGAAAGAAATTCGTTTTTGATGTACAAGAAAAACCAAAGTTTTTCGCAAGCTTCGTTGTGAAATTTGCGAAAAACTTTTATTTAAAAATCATCCATTCAAACTATAAAGAAAAATTTAAAAATCCTCAATTCAGACAATAAAGAAACTTTTAAAAAGTATCATCAACTAAAAACTGTAAAGAAAATTTTAAAAGTTCTCAATTCAAAACTATAAGAAAAATGTTTTAAAAAATCATTAATTTAGAACTGTAAATACAATTTTAAAAATCATCAATTTAAAACTATTCATTACACAATGTAAACTTATAATTTATAATTCATTTTATTTATTTAATTCTACGTTTCTATGGCGCCCCTTTAAGCTATCTGCTCAGAGGCGCTCCCGACTACAGCACGGACACTGCATCGGAGAAATTACTTACCATTGGACTCTTGGTTCTGGCTTTCCGTCGACTGTAGCCGAGAAGAAAGCATCTTCATGTTCAATGATCACCAGATCAGTTGGTCCTTTCAGCAACGTCGGCTTTATTGACCTCGCTGAAACAAAAAACAACAAATCCTCTTCAGTTACTGCAATAATAGCCTGTATAAAAGAGTTCAGTGTTTGGTTCACCGGTTTATCCTAAGCAGCCAATTAAATCTGTTTACATCTGTTTAAAGACCTGCGAATTGTTGCAAAGTAGGCTACACCGTATAGCCTACGGATGCGGCAAATTGGGAAGAAAAAAGTGACAGCAATAAAAGGATATGAAAGTTTTGTTTCGATTAGGCGCCTGTGAATAAGCTGGTTCCCGTGACTTCGCTTTTGTGGACGCTGTACAGATCTCGAGATTACGCTTACGATAACGCATTGTCCAAACCAAAGTGTAACAACCTTAATTTTGTATTAATTTTGGCCCTTGAGGTAACCTTTCCATTCACAATCACCAGGGCTTTTTTAACGTGCAATTGTACACAAAATGTGCAGTTCTAAATGAATTTCTGCAGTTGTAGAAGCACTCATGTACAGCTAAAACTATAGCAAAATGGTCATTGTCCTCCAATTGGAAGTACTTTACCATGGAGGATGGGAAACGAAGGAAGAGGTTGTGCAGTTGTAAAAATTCCTGAAAACAGCCCTGACAATCACAACGAAACCTATGAATACTTAAAACACTTACTGTTGACCGTAAGCTTGGCAGCGGCTGTCAGTTCTCCGGCGTCGTTCACAGCTCGAATACTGTAATGACCTCCATCATCCATTTCAGCGTTTTTGATCGTAAGCGAGTGGGTCTGGTCTCTCTTGGTCAAAATGAATAGGTCAGACGGTTTGATTTCTCGACCAAGTTTCAACCTGAAAAGAAGAAACACGTGTAGATCTATTTTACATAATTTCAACGCGACAGATCACAATAGTTGGATCACAAGTCAGATCACAATAGTCAGATCACAATAGTCAGATCACAATAGTCTATAAAACTCTTCAAAAAACCAGTAATCGTAATCGTAATCATAATCGCAATTTTATTCTCGGTTAGATATTATAATGCACATGCACATATATTTCTAAAGTTCCACTCGAAAATCAAGCGCAGGGCACTGGCTTATTCACGAGCGTTATCTAGTCACAGGGCTGTCCAAAATAATAGGCCGAAGGAGGTCATAGACTCGTAGTCCAGCAGGCCTATGGTCGGTGCACTATGCAAGGCGTCTGACAAATCTTTAAATGCAGAACAATACAATAGAGTTATGAAAATAGTTCTTTTTTATGCACAACAACCGACCGGCAAACTTTGACTCAAGGTAGGCTTGTTGATTACAATTTAAAACAAAACATAAAAGTCGCTAAAGTAACCCCGAAGAAAGCAGAAGAATGTTGTTTGGTCATTTAAAATTTTTAAACTCATAATTTATCATTTATTTACCATTGAACCCTTGGCTCTGGTTTACCAGCGATAGTCGCAGCAAAGGTTGCATCTTCGTGTTCAAATATCACCAAGTCGGTTGGTCCTTTCAGCAATGTCGGCTTTATTGTCCTCACTGTGAACAAAAAGCAACAGATTTTTCCCTAATAAGTGAACGCTGTTGTCGTACAATGTGACGTGTGCGCGCGCGCGCGCGCGTGTGTGTGTGTGAAGATATTAATTTACTGCATTTGAATAACTCGCCTATATAGCAGAGGAGAAAGAAATGCTTTTAGGAAAGCACGCAAACTCTCGCGGCACATGCAGGGTTAAATTCAGCATTACATAAATGAAATGGTAGATTGTAGAGCAGAATCGGTCCAATAAAATAAAAGGCACGATCAACTCTGTTGATGTGCGGTCGCATGGCACCGGCAAATCTCCATATGCAAGAGAGCGCAAGATCGCTGATTCTGCTTATTAATTTTAAGACTGGAACATATAGAGCTCTCTGCTGTCTCTCATAGTTGCGCTGGTAACGGATATTTTAATATGCTGATCTGTATAGAATCTTGTGAATATGAGCTGGTTTAAGATGTGCATTATATCTTACTGTTGACAGTAAGCTTTGCAGAGGCGGTAACTTCACCATCGTCATTCACAGCTCTCACACTGTATTGACCTCCGTCGTCCAGCTGAGCGTTTTTAATCGTAAGCCAGTGGGTCTGGTCTTTCTTGGCCAAAATTAACTGCTCAGATGGTTTTATTTCACGACCATTTTTCAACCTGAAAAATAACATTCTGCAGATTAATTCTAAATATTTCTAGGTTAGTTTATGGAAAGCAGTCAATTGAATTCGTCTGCTAACACAACTGCGACTTGTTGCAAAGCTTGATGCAACATGAAAATAACACTCTACACGCACGTGGCAAATTCAGAAACATTGGAATTAGCAAAAACGTTATAAGAAATATAGTTGTGGTTGTCGCGATTGTATTTGCAAAGTAAAACTCATTTGTGTCATTTTCTTACCAGTGAACCCTTGGTTCTGGTTTACCAAAGACGGTTGCGTTGAAAACTGCATCTTCATTTTCAATGACCACCAAGTCGGTGGGTCCTCTCAGGAGAGCTGGCTTCACTGTCCTCACTGTAAGAAAATAGCAATTACCTTTTGCTTTAGTGTGCATCGACCTTTTTGACCTAATACTAAGATTGACAAAATGACAATTGAGATAATCTGACAGCACAATGTATGCCTGCAATTTGATATTTGATTCTCACGTAGCTCAGAAAGTGCACTCACATCTTGATGATGCCATTTCAGGTACGCCATTTCAATCTGAACTCTAGTCGGCCTGAGATGGGCAATGACAATAGAACTACACTACAGTACAATACAACTGCAATTGGATATCGCCCTCCTTACAAAGCTCAGAAGTGCACAAACGCCTCGACAACGCAACTGCAATAATTGTATTGCAGAGCAATAATTGTGAGTGAAGGACTTGTGTCTTAAGGTCCTTACACAGTAACCACCGTGCCTTCCAAAGACCAATGACAATGAAGATAGGCTACTACATTCGTGCCCACGCTGCAAAAGCGGTTGCCATCAGGATGGTGATGATGATGATGATGATAATGATGAGGGTGATGATGATGATGATGATGATGATGATGAGGGTGATGATGATGACGATGATGGTCATGATGATGATGATGAGGGCGATAATGATGATGACGACGACGACGATGATGATGATGATGATGATGACAACGACGACGACGACGACGATGATGATGATGATGATAACGACGACGACGACGATGATGATGATGGTGATGATGATAATGATGAGGGTGATAATGGTGATGTTGATGATGACGATGCTTTATTAATTAACCCTTAACGTAGATCATGTAAAATGCATTTCTTTACAATGTCATGGCCTCCTTAATTATCTTCTCGTCATTATAGATGTTAGAATGACGTATGACGTATCAGTCACTTAAATACTTACTCCTGACAGCAAGAGTGGCTGAGTGAGATGCCTCTCCCTCTGAATTTCTGGCTGCTACGGAATATTCGCCAGAATCCGACATTTCTGCTTCTTTCAGTGTAAGCAACAACTTCAATTCATTTTCACGTCCTTTAGCAGATATGATCTCGATTCGGTGGCCATCCTTAACAGCTTTTCCGTCCTTAAACCTGTTAAGACGCACACAGAAACCTATTTTAGCTTACCTAAACTCGATTTCTGATCGAATTCAGTCCAATTTTTGATCGACTATGTCGGTAAATATTGCTGAAAAGTTTGCAGGCCTATTTAAACAGAAGAAGCCTATAATGTTAATTTGGAAAACTGCAAAATGGAAGAATCCAATGAAGTCAGAGCAGATCTCAAGTTAGGCTAATCGCAGGTGTTATTGACAAGCCTTTATCTCATTCTCAATTGAATGCAGTTACAGCATTAATACATTAATTTTCCACCAGCGATCAATTCCAAAACCTTTTTCCACTAGTCAACCGACAGTAAAGTTCATACCGTGGACAGAAAGCTGCTTTGATATCTCATTGAAGAAATAGTATGGCACAGTGGCATTGCATAAAAGCACAGCAAATAAATAGTAGGCCTATTACAAATACAAAAGGCTAAACGAAACATGTTTCTGTAGTATTAGACAATATGTCCATTTAAAAAGCTTTGTCGGAAGCGTCTTTAAAATAGAAATAAATGATCAGAAGAATAGTCTCACCAAGTAATTGATGGCAAAGGTTTAGCATTGACCGTGCAAGTGAAAGAAACTTTATCTTGTTCGTAGAATGTTTTGTCGCTCATCTCTTCCGTGAAGAACGGAGCCCACAGTTTCTCTGTAAAAAAACATCAGTCCACACAACATCAAAACTCACTTTGAATGTATGCGTGATCTAAAATTAAATCAACGGACGAAACTAAACTTAGCCTGTAGTAGGCTATATACAAGTTTTTTTTACTACAGTAAATGTCTTACCAGATTTAGCTGTCATCTACAAGGAACTTAGAAATGTTTGCTATGATCTCCCCGTTCGTAATCGTAATGGTAAGCTTCAAACTTCCAAAGCGCCACTCGAAAGGCAAGCGCAAGGTAGCATACCAGTTTCTTCAAGAACGAGGAGTGGAGCCAGAGGGGTTGTCCAAAGAGTAGTCAGAAAAGGCCCGAGTTCGGTAGTACGAGGGTCAGAGGGAGCTGAGTATTGTTAAGCAGGGCATCATCTAGGATTAAATGGCGGAGGGCCGGATGAGGGCGGGGACAGGGTATGACTACTTGAAAAGGTGAGATTTCAGTTTTGAGTGAAAAGACCGAGGATGGTAGGGGAAGTCGGGGTAATGCCGGCCACGGGTTAAATTACCCCGGCTTCCCCTAAACAGAGGAGCATAAAAAGCATCTAGAATGACGTCCCATCAACGCAGCGTTTATGACATCTGACCAATCAAACTTTTTTCATAAATTTCTCGTCTTTTTCTTGTGCCGTGGTTGGGCTGGGAGCGCTCCTGAGTAGGCTTTCTGAATGGACACCATATAAGTCTATAGCATTAATGAATGAGGGAGGGAGGGTGGGAGGGAGGGAGGGAGGGAATATGGGAGGGAAGTTGGGAGGGAGGGAGGTTGGGAGGGAGGGAATGGAGCGAGGGGAATGGAGGCAATTAGGGAGGGAGAGAAGGAGGGACGCAGGGGAAGGGAGGTAGAGGGGAAGGAGAGAGAGGGGGAGGGAAGGGAGGAGGTATGGAAATGGTGGTAGGAAGGGAGAGAGGGAGGCAGGGGAAGGGAGGTAGGGAGGAAGGGAGGGTGGAGGATCTTTTCAGCCACAGCAACGCGTGGCCGGGTACAGCTAGTGTTTAATATAAATCTTTGACTTAGAGAAGCAATAAGTTGATCTATTGGTAACGAAACTCGTGAATATGCTTCAAAAATCTTACCGTGAACCGTAAGCTTGGCAGTGGCAGTCAGTTCTCCAGCGTCGTTCACGGCTTTCACGCTGTATTGACCTCCATCGTTGAGACGGGCGTTTTTGATCGTAAGCCAATGTGTCTTGTCCGAGTCGCCACAAACTAAAAGTTCAGATGGTCTGATTCTGACTCCGTCTCTCTGCCTGAAAGAAGAAAATAACTTTGCAAAGACTTGAAAAACTTATACTCTGACATGAAAAGCTGAGATAATAAAAATGGTATGAGGGTTCCTTAACATGCGAGATTATTAGTTGCAAGTTTGCAACAGTGAACCACAGAAACGTCGGACCTCGATTTTTTTAATTGCGTGGAAAACAGGTTTGAGAAAAAGGCATAAAGATTCTACCAATGCGTACCATAGAACCATATCGAACGAGTATTCTCATATAGGACCTGTATATGCCGCTCACTTGGTTTCCACGTAATGCTCATGAAATATACTTTCAGCATCTGTAGATATGCTGTCAAAATTAAGGTTAAACTTCATGCAGTGTTACATCGGAAAGACAGAGCAGCCTAACTGTAAATGCTCCTGCCAACATGGCGAGTATTGCCACAGGGCTGACTTTCAACCCCTGGTCTTTCTTAGAATCTCATAGTTGAATCTTAATTGCAATCCAAACGCCACAAGGATCAAGGTCTGACCCCAGTTATTTTTATACAAATCCCACTGTTTTCTCACACCGCATGTTAGACGAAATCAAGAAACGAACTTCATTTAGAATGAGACGAATAATAACTGAAATTCAGAGAGATGCAATTGTTTTCTAACCAGTGGACTTTTGGTTCTGGTTTCCCATCAATGGTTGCAGTAAAGGTGGCATCTTCATGTTCAATGACGACCAAGTCAGTCGGTCCTTTAAGCAAAGTCGGCTTTATTGTCCTCACTTAAGAAAAACATGACATAACATTCTTTATTCACTGACTGGAACATGTCTTCTGTAATGCGTAATCTGTCAGATTTAAATGGAGATTCGTCAAGAGGCAACACAAGATCACTATAATTGAATAGAATGGATACATAACCAGGTCACATTAGAAGTTAAAGCTGGACAAAATAGCTTAGAAAACATTTATTCTAACAGTCAAAAAAAGATCTGAGAAGCATATAAAATTGTAAAACCTTTCAAGTTATTCACACTTGGCAAATGAAGGGTGATGTGAATTACTAAGAGATGACTAAGCCTATATATTTGGGAGCCAGCGTTTACAATATCTTCGCATATATTTACAGAGGCGCAATATAAATGCCCATATACCTGCGCTAACACAAGCACATAATAACGATAAAGCTGCTGTTGGGATGTTGGTGTAATAATTATGTGTTTTGAAACACCAAAAAGATCTCGAAATAGTAAGTACATCGCAACTGAAAGAAAAGAGTGTAAGTCGACAGGGATGAATTGCTTTTCCATGTACTCAATACGCACGATACTCGTCCTAGTTGTTCATCATCGAGACGTGTAAAGTATAATATAACCTATAACTATATATTATAAATAGCTTATCAGTATATAATTTGTGGGCGTGGTGCATGGTGTAGTGGGTATGTTTGTTGCCATGCAGCCGGAGGGTTACAGGTTCGAATCCACCTCGAATCGCCACGTAGGGACCTTGGGGAAGTCCTTCACTCGCAATTGCTCAGCGCTTCGGCTTGAAACTCCGATTCAGTGTCCGCGCTGTAGTCGGGAGCGCTTCTGAGTTCTGAGCACCTCGAAGGGGCGCTATAACCAGTGCACATGCATGCATATATATAGGCCTATAAATTCTCATAATGAATAGGAGACATTGTATGTAAATACCCAACGTTATCAAACTCAGGATCGAGAGGCTACTTACTCCGAACAGAAACAGTGGCTGTATCGGATGCTCTGCCAACCGAGTTCTGAGCTGTGACGGTGTATTCGCCGGTGTCGCCCAGCTGCGAGTCTTTCACTTTGAGTGAGACTAGGAGCTCTGTCTCTGATCTCTTCGTCGACCGAAGCTCAACACGGAGACCGTCTTTCAGCTCACGACCGTCCTTCAGCCTATGTTAAAAATTGACAAAGAAACGACCCACTCACAACTTTGCTTTGCCTGTGTTACCCATCATCTCTAAACTGCATCAGTATAAGTAGAAAGCATTGTATTAAGTCATTAACTGATTTTTAACCACGGTTACGAATTTCCTTTTCTTCCACACTGATCGTAGCCAATATCGTAAATTTCTGTCAGTTCCATAAGTCTTATGTAGCTCATAAATCCGTTGCATACAAAGAAACAACCCGTTTTTATTTTGCCTTGCCTGTGTTGGCTCATCATCTCTGAGTCGAAATAATAGACACTGTATTAAGTCATTGTCTAATTTTTAGCCACCGCTACAAATTCTCTCACTGATCGTAGCCTATATAATCACTTTCACTCGGTTCCATGACTCCATGAGCCTTAAGTATAGCAAAACATTCGCTGCATACTTGCCCAGGTAATGTTATTTATACACGTCAAATCTATTGATAACTTTCTTGACTCATGAAAACATAACGAAATTGCTTTTTTCAACGACCTTATAGGCCTATAGTTGTTGCAATTAACTGCTTTGTGTAACAAAAAAATCGTCGTCTATCCGTGATTTAGTCCGAAAGGTACGAACACACACACTCAAACCTTCTAAAGTTACTAATATTCTCTTCATACTACTACTGCTACTGCTGCTGCTGCTGCTGCTGCTACTACTGCTACTGCTACTGCTACTGCTACTACAACTACTACTACTACTACTACTACTACTACTACTACTACTACTACTACTACTACTACTACTACTACTACTACTACTACTACTACTACTACTACTACTACTACTACTACTACTACTACTACTACTACTACTACTACTACTACTACTACTACTACTACTATAATACTACTAACCAAGTGATCGTTGGAAGTGGTTTAGCACTGATGGCGCAGGTGAAGAGCAATTCCTCGAATTCTGTGAGTGTCTTGTCTGACATTGATTCTATAATTATCGGAGCCCAGAGTTTCTCTGCGAAAGAAAAGGAAACATTTCTAGTGTAACAATAGGTGTAACAATTATTACCATATTATTGTTTACAAAATTACTACCTATGAGGCAAACTCATTAGATAAGGTTGGGATGAAAATAATTACCCTTGACGGTAAGCTTGGCCTTTGCTACGAGGTCTCCCGCTTCGTTTGTTGCTCTGACGGTAAACACACCATCGTCCGTCAACTGCGCCTTCTTAAGGATCAGCGAATACGTCTGATCCTGACTTTCATAAAGCACGTGATCCGACGGTCGCAGAAGTTTATCGTTTCTAAACCTGCACGACATACAACGAACACATAGATCATGATCCGATTATATAAGCAGCTCGCTATACAGGATGCGCCAAAAAAGACCCCTTGGTTTTTTGGCAATAGCCTATCTTGACCAAAAGTAAGAATTTCGACATGAAATTTTACAGGCTTATAAACAATTCATATTTACACATCATGGGCCGTTCATGGCCAGATTTCATCAAAATATTTCAAACAGAACAAAAGTTGTACCACATTTATGGATGCCGCCCACCGTTTTTTGATGATCAAAAAGTAACAAAAACACGATTTTATTAAGTCTCATCTCAAATAATTGTTATCAAATAGCCCTGATATTGCCAGATGATCATTGTTGCTACTACTACGGGCGGATAGATTAATTGATTAACTCATACCCCCGGATAGCTATGAGGAAGGATAGTATATCACGTGACACTGGAGCTACCTTGATAGGTCGCGGTAAGTATTTTACATTCGATCTGCCTCATGACCTAAAAAATTCTTTGGAATTAATATCTTCCTTATATTTAATTTCTTCGATCCGTTGAATAGCGCCTAAATGCTAAAACATGCAATAGTCTGATTATATATTAATGAAGTAGGCTAGTTAGCCTAGTTAAGGTATCTATAAAGAAAGTTGATTAATTGTTCATAGTTAGACTATGCTGCATTTTTAATTAGGCCCAATAGGCCTAAAACAAAAATATGATAAAACACGTTTTAGTCAAATTGTCTATGAAGTAATAGTTGGCCGATGCTTGATGGTGATTTTCTACTATTGACTAGTGCAACATGGATATTGGCTAAACATGAAGTGATCGTTAGTTAACCTTTCATAGTTTGTCTCATACTGTCTGACTCTCATAGAGGTGCTTAGGTCCCTAATGATAAAGTATGCTTACCATTGCACAGTAGGGTCTGGTAATCGTTAGTTAACCTTTCATAGTTTGTCTCATACTGTCTGACTCTCATAGAGGTGCTTAGGTCCCTAATGATAAAGTATGCTTACCATTGCACAGTAGGGTCTGGTAATCGTTAGTTAACCTTTCATAGTTTGTCTCATACTGTCTGACTCTCATAGAGGTGCATAGGTCCCTAATGATAAAGTATGCTTACCATTGCACAGTAGGGTCTGGTTTGGCAGCAATGGTTGCCCAGAAATAAGCATCCTCCTCTTCGACAATCACCAGATCGCTCGGTCCTTTGATCAATGTTGGCTTCATGGTTCTCACTGCAAAGCACATTCATAGCAAACCATTTGACTAAAAAAGACTGTATTTAAGGATAAGCCTGATAACTCGATATATTTACATCAGTGACGGTGTAAGAGGCGCAGGCAAAAATGACGTTCGACCTTCAGGACCGGTCGAAATGTTTTGTTGATAGGCCTATGCCTATATCATAGTGACGCCCACGATGATAAAAGTCCTTACAATAGACATTGTTAACATGTACTATTTCGTTTTGAATTTAGATGACTCCCGCTGCTTATGTTACCAACTTCCACTTACAGTATAACGATACTGGTACATAAGTGACCCTGCTAGCGGGATTTTGGTCCCTTTAGGTCCTCCGTTTGTATCCCAACTTATAATCTGAAATTATAACATGTTTTGTTTCTTTTTTGGGAGCAATAAAAAACCTATGTTATGTTATGTTATTAAAGATATACAAGTTTAACCTTTGAGGCAATTATGCACCTTTATAAGTAAATAAGAGAGTCAGCAAGTGAAGAAGCTGGTGCTTCACGCTCAGTTGTGAGAATAAATTCACGAATAAACTTTTTTAAATAATTTAATTTTAAAAAGCATAGCAATGAGTTATTTTTGCTGCAGCCTAAGAACAGCGCTTACTCTTGACGTCAAGTCTTGCGGAAGTCACAGCTTCCCCTTCTGAGTTCTTCGCGATGACCTTGAACTCTCCGGAATCTGGAATCTCAGCTTCCCTCAGAGTGATCGAGAGCCTAACTTCATTCTCCTTTCCCTTCACAAGATCCTTCGATATTCTAGGACTTTCCTCCAACTCTTTTCCATTTCTAATACTGTACAGAGGCAAAACAGTATGCCTTTAATGTGGTGGTGGTGGGGGTGGTGATGATGATGATAATGATGGTGGTGATGACGATGACGATGACGATGATGATGATGATGATGATGATGATGATGATGATGATGATGATATCAGTTGAACTCATAAAGTGAAGAGTGGGTAATCATGAGAATGATACAGTTGATAGACTGGAAGATGAACGGAACAGGGTCTAAGTTTAATCTTTCCATTTTAGCAAAGCATTTATTAATATTCTAACACTTCATGGTATCATTATGCAGAAGTAAAAGGTAGGGATGGACAGATTGGCATTATACTCTTAATTTACAATTCCGGAGTTTTGGCCGATTCGGAATTCGATCCGATTAATCGGCTATGTTTAGGTCTACTAGCTTTTATATGGTTCCAACCTCCAAAGTAGGCTACTAAGTTAGTCATTATATTAGTCATATAGTTCTTTTCAATTCCATGTGCCTATTTTTGGCGTAAAACCGGTGACTTGTTTTGCAATTGATCATCAATTTATCATGCTCTATTCATGTTAAAAACTGATTTAACTCAAGCAAGATCTTAAGCGCTGAACTACTTGAAACGACGCGGCTTAATAAAATAATTGGTTGAATCGCAATAAATCAGTTATAACATCATATCAGCTCATATTGATTGATTGATAGGTTTGATTTATCGATTGATTGATTGATTGATTGAGCATGAGTTCAAATGGCATAACTGACCACGTGATCGATGGCAGAGGTTTTGCATTGACTGTGCATCGAAAGCGAACCTCATCATGTTCAATGGCAGTCTTGTCCACCAGTTTTTCAGTGAAGATCGGAGGCCACAGTTTCTCTGCGTAAATAAACAGTCGTCGTATACTTAATAATAACTGATTTATAAATGATTTGCAACCCCCTTGTGAGCTACTGAAATGACGCTATAGACCTACAAGTGCCATGATACACAAATGCATACATAGATACGTAGTTACATACATACGTAGTTATATACATACAAACATACATACATACATACATACATACAAACATACATACATGCATGCATACATACATACATACATACATACATACATACATACATACATACATACATACATACATACATACATACATACATACATACATACATACATACACACATACATACATACATACATGCATGCATACATGCACACACACATACATACATACATACATACATACATACATACATACATACATACATACATACATACATACATACATACATACATACAATGTACTTGCATGCATATAAATTAAAAAATAGATGCAAAGATTCTACTACATACCTTTAACTATAAGTCTCGCGTTTGCAGTAAGTTCTCCGGCTTCATTAACAGCCTTCACTGTGTACACGCCTCCATTCAGCAACTGTGCGTTCCTAACTGTGAGTGAGTGCGTCCGATCTCTGCTCGCATACACCATCAGTTCCGACGGTCTGATAAGCTTGTCGTCTTTGAACCTATGTGCAGTCAAAAAACACCCTTTCGTACGTACTCTTAATAATGGGAACTCTATGTAGCCTATACGCGCTAAACCGATAAGAATGACTCAACCTTCCAATCTCTAGAGGCTAGAGGCTATGGTACAATGAGCAGAAGTATGGATAACGGATCAGCTTCTGTTGATAACCTGTACACTAATAACTCGGTTCGTGCTTAACTGTTGAGGTTATCTTGACGCGTGTTGCTACGATGATGTATTGTAGGCCTATAATCATATTATGTCGATTTGAACAAACAAAGTGTAGGCATACACCGCTTCCTGTGGGTCCTTGTCGATTAAGGATTCATATATTACAGGTCCGCATGCAATGCATTACACACGTGACACATACATGTACATAACCATGGGTCACTCCACTCTGTTCCTTAAGAACCTAAAAACTGTTTTATTTAGCCGTGGTTGGGCCGGGAGCGCTTCTGATGATGATGACCTTGAAGAGGCGCTATATAAATTTCTGAAATAAATAAATAAATAAATTCAATTTGCAGAGGATCATCAAAGTGTCTCACCAGTTGACGGTAGGTTCTGGTTTACCATCGACTGTTGCAAAGAATACGCCATCTTCGTTCTCAGTGATCACCAAGTCATCCGGCTTCTTTAGTATCATCGGCGCTCGAGTTCTCACTTTTACACACACACGGTACACAGATCAGGTTTAGAGAGTGACAGAATATTTGACAGGATATTAAATCCGCTAAAAATCTAGTTTTATAAAGAGAAAAATATTTGACAGGGGGTTAGGACATGTAGGCCTAAAGATTGACTTTTGTCAGTGTGAAAAAATAATTTAATGCCGAACGAGACTACTGTTCCAGCCATTGTGTAACTGCAGGTTACAAATCTGCCGGGATGTTCCAAAGAATTTCAGTGGCTACAAACAAACAAGATGTAATCATGTCAATATCGAGAAGATCAACCTTTAAAATACAAAATACATCCACGAAGTTACGACAAACGAATAAAAATTATTATTTCTTCAATCTACGTGAAGTTTATAGTTGAACAGCATAAATTATTATCAGATTATAGTTCATAATAGTTTACAGTGGCGTAGCCAAGGGGGTTTCGGGGGTTAAAACCCCCATTGGCTTACCATCTACTGTCGCAAAGAATACGTCATCTTCGTTCTCAGTGATGACCAAGTCATCCGGCTTAAATAAAAAATAAAAAAGTTTTTTTAAAGGTTATTTATCTACTTAAATAAGAAAAACAAAACAATTGCTTGTAGTAACAATTGCTTTTCTTACTTTATTTCCGTTGTTACTTTATTCCCTTTTTATTAACTGTAATACTGTTGGATTGGTGTCAGGAAGGGCATCCTGCCAGGCCATAGAACCCCACCCCACCATCATAAATTCCTGACTACGCCACTGATAGCATAAACTTTATAGGTTAAGTTTAGGTCCTATTATATTGTTGAATCTGGATACTATTTTAATCCGCATCGCTTACGTTTAACACTCAGTCGCGATGAATCGATTGCTTCTCCTTCAGAATTCTTGGCGACGACTTCAAACTTTCCGGAATCATCTAATTCGGTTTCGCTGATCGTCAGATAGAGTTTCATGTCGTTGCCTTTGCCCTTCACCTGAGCACGGTTGATTCGAGGACTCTCTTTCAGAACTTTGCCATCTTTCAGCCTGCGGTGTACCACAAAGCGCGTCCAATTAAATCAACACAGCAATCAGACGTTTGTATAGTTTAAAGTTTATAAGTTAAGTTTAGGTCCTATAGAGCTCTATTGTTGAATCTGGATACTATTTTAATCTGCATTGCTTACGAAGTGATTCTAATGACCTACTCCAACTCTATGCAAATCATCATAATATCGCAGAACATAATTGTTCTAAAGGTTACATAACTCAGGGAAATCCTATGAAACAGAAACAATCAATATTCGTTAGAGACACTCAAATTAAATGCAGGTTAGAATTTAAATGAACATTTTTATATAGGCCTAGAGACGGTTGGTTCGCCTGAAACAGTGGGAAAACATCGCTATCCGTTAGTGAAATTCAGTCGAAATGCAACGGCATAATAAATTGGCCATCAACGGATACCCCTTGGTGATCCTTCCGCGGTCTCATGACCAATTCTTTTTCTCTGGGACTTGTACTGGGAGCGCATGTGGTTTGAAATGGAAACGTTGTGTTAATTGTACGAGGAAACTTTCAAGCTAAGATTGGTGACGAATTCTTGTCAGCCAGGCTTCACATTCTAATATAGTATATGTCTACGGTTTGATCCAATATTAGACACACTTGGACGAAACTAAGGCCGGTGTCATGAAACGGAGTATCCCCCCTGAAAGCTATCCGGGGGGATGAATTAATCTATCCCCCGGATGGAATTAACTGGTCTATACTATCCGGGGGGATAAACCATTCTATCCCCTTTTTTGAAAAATGTGCATAATAAAAATATTTATGCTGTAATCAAAATTTAGAGTGACTCTAATTGTTTTAAGTCTCCTAGGCAATGCTCAGATAAAGGCAACTCGAATTTATTTAGTGGCTCTGAGTGTTTTTAAGTGTTTTAAATG
Source organism: Lumbricus terrestris (assembly GCA_949752735.1). Lineage (NCBI taxonomy): Eukaryota > Metazoa > Annelida > Clitellata > Crassiclitellata > Lumbricidae > Lumbricus > Lumbricus terrestris. The sequence continues at coordinate 30,290,129 of OX457051.1, forward strand.
TTTTAAGTGCTCTAAAAACAGGGCAAAACAAATTATCTAGTCGGAATAAACATGCCTGTTAGTGTCATTGTTCAAAACAAAGCAGATGAAAATTAATTTGCAAAAAAAACTACGCGCGGAAGCGGTTTTTTCGACTTTTTTAATTTTGGGGGATACAATTAATACGGGGTATACTCTATTTCGTGACACCGGCGTATCACTTCCCAAGAAATGCTGTCACCAACATTTATAGAGTTGCGTCTTTTTTTAACTTTAATTGACTAATTGATTGATTGATTGACTAATTGATTGATTGATTGATTGACTAATTGATTGATTGATTGATTTAGGTTCCATCGTTTAAGACACGTGACTTCATTACTAACCACGTGATCGTTGGAAGTGGCTTTGCATTGACGGTGCACTGTAAGCAGATTTCTTCGCCCTCAATAAGACCCTCGTCCGCCATCTTCTCTGTGAAAAATGGCGCCCACAGTTTCTCTGCGACGAAACAATAACAAAATCATCACGTTCAAGGTCTTCTGCAAAAAGGATGATCGTAAAGCATATTTCCTGGGCTCTGTACAGCTTTAACCACTTCTCCATGCTGCGATTCAACAACGGCTTGTATGAAGTCTTTATAATAATAATTATAGGCTAATGCCGCTACGGTGCTACGGTAGGCCTACTTCAAGTCTCCGTTGATCGACTACCAGAAAAATATCAAAGCCATGGGCTATAATAATATTGCTGCGAGCAATTTGGACGAATAAAACGCACGGCTAATAGCTGATTTGGCTGCGAAGACCTTATTATACACTCAATATTATGGATAAAATAGGCCTATTATCGGGATAATTTGTTAGCACTCTATATACCATGCAGTGGCTTAAAACCTTTCTTTTTTAGCGGTGGCTGGGCTTGGAACGCCTCTGAGTAGGCTCATGGGCGGAGACCTAGGGGGTCAGAGGGACGGCCCCCCAATGGAGGTGTGGGAGGACGGCCCATGCATTTGTCCCCCCCAATCGTTGAGAAATTTTGGCCGGTAAAAGATGGAAAATTTTCGGCGACACTCAGAGCTGTTCGTCCGCCAAAGAATCTCGCGTCTTTCCGTCCGCCCCCCATGTCTCCGCCCAGGTCTCCGCCCATGAGTAGGCTTCTTGAAGGGGCGCTATATACATTCTTGGAATGGATGAATATATTATGCCTGTCGCAGCTGTATTAGTTAGGGCCTATAGAGATGTTTACCGCGGACAGTTAGCTTTGCGCTTGCTGATATTTCTCCGGCTACATTGGCTGCTCTGACGGTGATCAGACCAGCGTCGTGTAGTTGAGCATTTCTGATCGCCACCGTATGAGTCCGATCTGTCACGGAGAGAGTCACGTGCTCTGACGAACTCAGCAGGACTTTATCCTTGAACCTAAAAAACCAAGTAGCACACAGAAGTTGACAGAAGCGATGTGACAACACGATTGCATTCTAAGGTCTAGAGAAAATAATTATGTTGACCTACAACACTGGCACTCTCCGCAAGGCCGTAGCCAGGATTTGACTTCGGGGGGTGTTTCACTCACCAATTTTCCCTTTCCAAAAAAATTGATGACCTTTTTTATTTCGGTGGAGTGTTTTCATGTTTTTATTTCATGGTTTTTACATCATGTGCTCGTAAATGCATTATATTATTTTTCACATTTTCCATTTCGGGGGGTGTTCAAACACCCAACACACCCCCCTTGCTACGGCCTTGAAGTCTCTCCGCGTGGCAAGCATGATCTCCTTGTTTTGCGACCAAGGACTGCTTTGGTTGAATCTCTTGCTTTTGTCTTCATTGGTCCTGCACTTTGGAATAAGCCCTCTCCATTGACAGGTTCTTTGTTATTAACTGGTATCCGAATCACATCGTTTTGCCGTCTTAAAACTTCTTTCTTTTTTCAGAGTCTTTCGCACTGCTGGGAGCACCTCTGATTGGCATGTGCACTGTGAAAGGCGCTTCATAATTATATAGATAGGACGTATACGATTCTGTCAAATGAAAAAGTACGTAAAAGCAGAGCGACGAGTTGAAAGTGTGGCCTCGGAGTATAAGTTCGACATATATAGTTATTTACGGAGTGTAGTTATTACAGCCTCTGAAGCCTAATTCCGTGACTGACACCAGGAACTACAGGGTGCGCCAAAAACCCTAGTTTTTTGCCAATATCTCGGCCAAAAGTAAGAATTTCGAAATGAAATATTACAGTCTTAAAGACAATTCATATTTACACATGATGGCCAGATTTCATCAAAATATTTCAAACAGAACAAAAGTTATAGTGAGGCCACCCATGGTTTTTTGACGATTCGCACCCTGCAGGCCTATAGTCTGCATGCAAAGCGAATTGCTCCTTAATTATCGAAGGAACGATGTTTCTTACCACTGCACTTGAGGTTCTGGTTTTCCATCAACAATGGCATAGAAATGGCCATCTTCCGTCTCCGTGAGTGTGAGGTCCGTGGGTCCTTTGAGCAAGATCGGCTTCACCGTCCTCACTAAAAGTGTACACTGAGTTTAAGATTGTTAGTGTATAGCATAGGCCTACATGTAAGAGCAGCTGAAATATAGACTACTAGCTTTTATACCCGGCTTCGCCCGGGTTCCGTCAATTTTCCTCCCAAATTCCCCCCACCCACACCGCCACCCCCTCCACAACACGCCACCACTTACTCCGACCTCCGCCGGTACGCCACCCATGAATTTTTTTCGGGGAAAAAGTCCCTCCCAAATTCCCCTCCCCACCCCTCCCCACCCCTCCACAACACGCCACCATTTACTCCGACCTCCGCCGGTACGCCACCCGTGAAATTTTGGTTTTCGGGGAAAACATTTTCCCACAAATTCCCCCACACCTCCCTCCACAGCACGCCCACCACAAACTCCGACCTTCACCGGTACGCCACCCGTGAAATTTAGGTTTTCGGGGAAAAAATTCCCCCAAATTTACTCCCACCCTCCCCTCCACCAACTCCTCAACAACACGCCACCACTAAATCCAACCTCCACCAGTACGCCACCCGTGAAATTTTGGTTTTCGGGGGAAAAAATCGTGGGGTGAGAATCATAAGGTCGTATCGTGTAGATTTTGAAAAAATGCTTTTTTAGTTTCTATTGATTAAGCAAGGAAAGGGCCACAATCTAGTGCAACAAAGACGTATGTATATGCAGTAATGATCGAGATACAGCTTGAGCAACATGGTCGTATTGACGTTTATATTGTTTGGGTGAGAATCATAAGGTCGTATGTGAGAAGTTGCGGATCACAAGGTCGTTATAACTAACTGGAAGCTATCACTTTTCATAATAACGGTAAACAAAGAAAATGGCTGTATTACTTCACGAATGGTGATCAGCGGATACAGGTGTGTAAGAAAATGTTTCTCAAGACACTTGATATAGGTGAGAAAACTGTTAAAATAGCCAAGGAAAAAGAAAAAGAAACTGGTTTTGCTGTTAGTGATCAGAGAGGAAGACATCAACCTGGATCAAAGAAGACGGAAGATGTCAGAGAGAAGATTCGGGAACATATTCGTAGCTTCCCTGCTTTAGAATCACACTATGGTCGTGCTAGCTCACAGAAAAGATATCTCGATTCAAATCTTTCTGTAAAGAAAATGCACGAACTGTACACTGAGAAATGTTCGTTGGAAAACGTTAAACCAGAAAATCTTAAATTTTATCGAGATATTTTTAATACGGATTTCAATATATCTTTCCACAAGTCAAAAAAGGATGCCTGTAACTTTTGTTCTGCCTTTCAAAATATGACAGAACGTGAGAGAGCAGACAAAGAAGTGGAACACCTTGCTCATCATGCAAGAAAAGAAAGAGTCAGGGAACAGAAGGAAGCACACAAAAATGAGGCAAAGACAAGTGAAACAGTGCATGCTGTGACATTTGATCTTCAGCAAGTTCTCCAATCGCCTAAATTAAATGTCAGCTCACTGTTCTATAAGCGGAAGCTGTCGACTTACAATCTGACTGTCTACAGCTTGAGCGATAAGAAGTGCGTAAATTATATGTGGCACGAAGCAAAGGCTGGGAGGGGAAGTTGTGAGATAGCAACATGTATTTTCAAATACTTGGGTAGTCTGTCTCAACAAATCACTAAGGTTGTCATGTACTCTGACACATGTGGTGGACAAAACCGTAACATTAACTTTGCAACCATGTGTCTTCGTGCCATACGCGAGTTGCCTATAGTTACCATTGAACATATATTCATGGAATCTGGTCACTCTCAGATGGAATGCGACTCTGTACATAGCGCCATTGAGTCTGCTTACAAAAATGTCGACATTTACAGTCCCACCGACTACTACAGAGTCGTCACTTTGGCACGTCGTCATGATCCTTACTCAGTAGTACAGCTGGCCATGGAAACTGCTGATGTTATTAACTACAGAAGTATGGCTACTGCCTATGTCAGAAATCGTTCCAAAGACCTGAACGGTGCAAAGGTCACCTGGATGCACATTAAGTGGTTGAGATATGACAAGTTGCAACCTAATGTGATTCAGTTTCGCAATGGATATGACGGAGAGTTTCGTAAGATGGTGGTTAACACCGGAGCGCGTGGGAGACGCCCAGTGTTGTTTCCTGAGGCTACTCCGATATTTGTCAATCCACCCGCCATTACTCTGGCCAAGTTCCTGGACTTAGTCAGTTTATGCGATTCTCTAGCAATACCAAGAGACTATCATGCCTTCTACCACAATCTTCCACACAGTGGTGCCATGAGGGATGCGCTGACTGAGCCAGATGCTAACGAAGACAGTGAGACTGGATGAAGTACATATGATACGCCCTTGTGATCCTCGCATACTAATGACCTTTTCACTTCTTTGAGTGAGGATCACAAAGTCTTTTAGGCTTTTATAAGGTCATTTTATAAAATATTATCAGATCATACATATTACATAATTAAGTACATTACTTTGATGGTAGATGTATAAAACAAGTGCATTCAGAGTGACTGTGTGAATTGATATATGCGTTGCAATATAAAAATCCGTTTTGCCAAGAATGACTTCTCTTACGATACGACCTTATGATTCTCACCCCACGAAATACGCCCCCCAATTTCCCCCACACCCCCTCTCCACCCCTCCACAACACGCCACCACTAACTCCGACCTCCACCGGTACGCCACTCGTGAAATTTTGGTTTTTGGGGAAAAAAATCTCCTCCCCCAAAATTTTCAACCACCCCTACCCCACCCCACACCTCCCTCCACAGCACTCCACCACTAACTCCGACCTTCACCGGTACGCCACCCGTGAAATTTAGGTTTTCTGGTAAAAAATTCCCCCGAATTTCTCCCCCCACCATCCACCACCCCACCCCTACACCCCCCACTCTACCCCCCTACCAACCCCCACAACACGCCACCACTAACTCTGACCTCCACTGGTACGCCACCCGTGAAATTTTGGTTTTCGTGGAAAAATATTTCCCCCCCAAAATAAATTTTCACCCACCCCGTACCCCACCCTCCACAACACGCCACCACTAACTCTGACCTCCACCGGTACGCCACCCGTGAAATTTTAGTTCTCGGGAAAAAACATTTCACCCAAATTTCTCCCCCCCCTCCATCCACCACCCCCACCCTTACACCCCTCCCACTCCACTCCTCCCCCACCCCATTCCTCACCACCCACAACACGCCACCACTAACTCTAACCTCCACCTGTACGCCACCCGTGAAATTTTGGTTTTCGGGAAAGAACATTTCCCCCAAATTTCTCCCCCCCCACCACCACTGGCGGAGACCTAGGGGGGGACAGGGGGGGACGGTCCCCCCCAATGGAGGCGTTGGGGGGGACAGCCCATGCATTTGTCCCCCCCAATGTTTAAGCGTTAGGGCGTTTACACAAACACGTCAGTAGAGTTCTAGAGAAAGAAAACTTTAGCAGATGAAGTTCATATTTCTAATAATTTGAATTCCCGGGCAATCCGAGCTCTAACCAATAGTTATTTAGTCCCACGTTGAATAGTTTGCGAACATTATACTGTGTGGATAAGATACCTCTTTTAACATATTACCTGTTATTATAAAAACCTTGCCAACACCCAACGTCACAACTGATATAAAATTTATGGACTCCATCAGGAAAAGAGAAGTTCAAATTACCCGACTTAGGCTGTGGCATGTCCTTAATAACACTTGGCTGACAGTGTTAGGTAAAAGCACAACAGACCTGTGTTCTATATGCCAATAGCCTGAAACAACTGAGCATACGCTGCTTGCGTGTATAACGAATGATATAGCAATCTTACTACTTAAAAAATACGAGGAGAAAAAAAAGTGGAATGCACTGTTAAAAATCTTTAAGGACGTCAACAGCCTTTGTAGCTATAAGATGTCGTTAAACTTCTGATTAATAATAATAAATAACGCCACAACGTCATAATCGGGCTTCTGCTACATTCCCCTCAGGTTTCCTTCCGACTAGAATCAACCCCCAGTTGGACATTGGGAATAATATGGAAAGTAAGTAAGTTAGTATGTAAGTATTTTGTTCATTACTCCTCTTGAAAACGAACAATGGGACATAGAACATCGTTATTATACATCGGATTAGCAATAGGTAATAAAAACGTACGATTTAAAATCCCAAGTTAAATATAATTACTAAACTATTATCATCAAACAAGTTAACTATTATTTTTTTAAACAGAGAATTCCAATTGGAGATGTCTCTTACACACCTCTTTTAACTTTACTAAACTGTTATCATCAGACAAATTAACTATTATTTATTAACAGAGAATTCCAATTGGATGTCTCTTACACACCTCTTTTAACCTACTAATCTATTATCATCAAACAAGTTAACTATTATTTTTTTTACAATTGGTCAAGTGACTCGTGTGCCTTGCTCTAAAGTGCTGTAATATGCCGAGCAAATTTCTGTCCAGGGTAACGGCCTCTGTTGTAATGGACCCTGGTCAAATCGGATCCATCCATTTTTTTAACAGAGAATTCCAATTGGAGATGTCTCTTACACACCTCTTTTAACTTATTAAACATTTATCATCTAACAAGTTAACTATTTTTTTAAAGAGAGAATTCAAATTGAAGATGTCTCTTACACACATCTTTTAATTTTACTAAACTTATATCATCAGACAAGTTAACTATTATTTTTAAACAGAATTCCAATTGGAGATGTTTCTTACACACCTCTTTTAACATTACTAAACTTATATCATCAAACAAATTAACTATTATTGTTTTAACAGAGAATTCCAATTGGAGATGTCTCTTACACACATCTTTTAATTTTACTAATCTTATATCATCAAACTAAGTTAACAATTTTTTTAAACAGAAAATTTCTATTGGAGATGTCTCTTACACACCTCTTTTAACTTTACTAAACAATTATCAATTCAAAGCATTTCGACATTGGCGGGACACTTTTGAAGTCTTAAACAAAGACTAAAAGCACTAAAATGACGAGGAAATTTGTTAATATGACTACCTGAAATGCTACCATTGTAGTGCTGAAAATCAAACTTTTTCGAAGTTTGGGGCATATCTCCCTGCCCAAACCCTCCCCTGCGAGGCGCTTCGTGCCTCGGCGATCGTCATTCGGCCGCTCGTCCGTCCCCCCCAAAGTTCGGACCAGGTCTCCGCCTATGCCCACCACCCCACCTTCCACCAATTCCACCCCCACCCCACCCCCTTCCCCACAACACCCCACCACTAACTCTGACCTCCACCGGTACGCCACCCGTGAAATTTTGATTTTCTGGGACGAAGTGTCAAAATACATCCGGACATCCGGACATCCATACAAACGGAAGGACAAACTTTGAGAAATATATTATAGATACACAGGCTTTGATCGTAGCCTGATGGCCATAGAGTTGAGAACAAAACCGCCTGCCTGGCTGGTGAGCATTGATAAGGCGCCGGTGAAACTTTACCCTGCAGGATATCGTAACATTAACATAAAATGATTCTCTAAACCTATGCCTACTTACTAACAGGGCTGACGGCAGACATTCCGGGTTCCTAGACGAGCCGTCGTCACGGGCAAAAATTATCTGTAGGTTTTATGATAATTTGAAGGGAAAACCAATTTAAACAATAGAAGTGCATGTACGAGTCGTATGGCCGTGCGATATCATATTTATAAATTAAACTATGATTTTACTGTGTTGTTAATTATAAAAGTTAATAGGAAAGGCACAAATCACGAACACTGTAGGGCCGTGTAGGCCTATAATCTCCAGCCGCCGAAACTAAAAGTTACCGGGTTCATGGGCAATTGGGTAATTGGGCATTGGGCTCATGGGCAATTGGGTGATTGCAATCGGCAGTGCCCCTCTGGCCCTCCTCCCGGCGAGACTGCCTATACTAAGTGCACGGCGTGATGTTCGTCCTTGAATGATGAACCTTCTCCCGATTGGTCTGATTCGGGAGCACCACTGAGTAGCGATCCTGAAGGTGCGCTATATAAAATTCCGATTTATTGATTGAACTCCATGGAAGAAAATTAAGGTCCAACGATCGTATTCTGCACACCCGAGCATGAGCATGTCCTTCATTTGCAATATTGCTCATGCACTTCGGCGTGAAACTCCGATTCAGTGTCCGCGCTGTAGTCGGGAGCGCCTCTGAGTAGCACATATCTTGAAGGGTCGCTTTTTTGCCGTGCTAGAGTTGGGAGCACTTCTGAGTAGTCCCCTTGAAGAAGCGCTATATAAATTCTTGAATGAATTAATGAACGAATGAATAACAAGTGCTCATATCTACACAAGTCAGATGATTTTTAGACACAGGCCAATATACCAGTTTTAATTATTGAAGTCATAATTATTATGGAAAAGAGTAACAAACTGTTAACGGTTAGCGCTGCCACGTTGGCCGCCTCTCCTTCTGAATTCTTTGCTATGACCTTGAACTCTCCGACGTCCGTTAGTTCCGCCTCCGTGAGGTACAGAGAAAGACTGACCTCGTCATCTTTGATCGTCCGACAGTCGAACTTTATTCGAGGGCTTTCTTTCAGCTCTTTGCCGTCTTTGAACCTGTCAGAGCAAATCAGGTGACTCGTTGTTATAGAGTCCTTGCAAGCATGCAGGGATACATATTTTTATATCTATGGCTTATGTACATGTACATAAGAGCCCAAATGTGCACGTACGTTACAATTATTATTATTTTTTGACATGACGAGTCAGTGTTAAGCGTATGTAAAACAAATATTTACTTTTAAAGTTACGAATCGTGTATTTCAGTTCTGCTTTATCCGTAAATAAGGAATTATTGCCTTTAATTAACTTGTAATCTAGATCTTGAACCTTCGTTTTACTGTCGAAATTGTGCAATCACTGCAATTTGCAGTTGCAAATAGAATCGTAGACCTATAAAATAATTGGAATTAAATTCATTGAAATAAAATTAAAGAAAACGATTAGAATTTGCATTATTTAAATGTAAATCAAACATAATATTTCAAGATTCAAAATAGATTTATGTATCACAAATGGTGGCCTAAACAGTCGAGAATCGACGCAAATACAGCTGAATTTAAAGAGCTTTTAAAACTGTATAATTATTTGAAATGCCTTTGACGTGATACAGCATTTGATGAAGGCAACCAACCATGTGATCGATGGAAGAGGTTTTGCGCTAACTGAACATCGAAAACTGATGTCATCTTGTTCAATGATTATGCCGTTCGCCATCTTCTTCGTAAAGATAGGCGCCCACAGTTTTTCTACAACAAAGAAACTGATTTTTAATTAAAACTGAAATGCAAGACTAGAGTCCTACGGACCCATGGTCTCCCCTCTCCTGCCCTCCACGAGGTAGCCCGTGCAGCAACCATCTCTCGTCTTCTCTATGCCTTCCCTACTGGTGGGGTACACCACCGCAATTGATCGCCTCAAACTTCAACGCTTCCTACAAAAGGTTAAGCGATTGGGATACCTCCCTTCTCATTATTCTGATCTTGACCGCTTGATTGACGATGCAACGTTAGACTTTTAAAGTGTGTCACCTGGAATTTCAATCATGTACTCCGAAGTCTATTTCCACCTATTGTTAAAAGACCGTACGCTCTGCGTTCGCGACCACATGACTTTGAACTGCCAAGAAAAGTTAACTTTAATTTCATCTCTCGAGTACTTTTTAAGACTGTTCGCAGGAACAGGAACCAGTAATTATCAACCTTTCGCATGCTTCCAACCTGAATTTCTGCAGACACACAAATAGATAAGTCGATGGATAAATATTTGGAGAACGAATCTGAACGATATATGGATGACAATTATATATAGTGAGACAGATAGACATGCATAGAGAGACAGAAACAGAGAAAAAGAAAAGGAGGAAGAGAGACAACGTCAAAGCATGAAATATAGACAGTATACTGACCAATGACAGTAAGTTTAGCATTTGCTGCCAGTTCACCGGCCTCGTTGACTGCCTTCACCGTATAGATTCCTCCATCGTTTAGCTGAGCATTTCGAATCGTCAGCCAATGCGTGTGATCCTTAGTCGCGCAGACGATCACGCCAGACGGACTTAGCAATTTGTTATTCTTGAACCTAAGCAAAAGATATCAGACATTGCGCTGCATGATTACCAATTAAATTCATTATCATTACAGAGTAGCCCCATGACCATACAAATCTAGATTCTATCTTTTTTTGGATATAATTATCATAGCATAGGACAATAAAGATTGTATAAGTGGTTAAGAAGAAAGTCAGTATTTGTTAGAATCACTGCAGATTAATTAGCGCATGCATTCTACAGGGTGGGCAAAAAAGACCCCCCTACGGTTTTTTGTCGATATCTTGACCAAAAGTAAGAATTTCGGAATGAAATTTTGCAGGCTTATTGACAGTTCATATTCACGCATCATGGCCAGATTTCATCAAAATATTTCAAGCAGAACAAAAGTTATATGACTTTTAGCGAGGCCACCCACCTTTTTTTGACGATTCAATAACGTAAAAAAATAATCTAATAACTCCACTAATGAATGTGCAAATGTTCACACAAACTACCCAGTCTTTACTTACCATTGCACCTTTGGCTCTGGTTTTCCGTTGATGGTGGCAACAAAGATGGCTTCCTCGTCCTCTGTGATGATCACATCCGTTGGACCCTTCAGCAGAGTCGGCTTCAAAGTCCTCACTGAGACAGACACAACAGTGAAATAGATTACAACTATTAATTCGCTGTTTCTATTATTGATTATTAATTAACGTTAATTGACAATAACGTTACCTTTATTTATTCGGCCTACGTAATTATCATGCAGGTTTACATTGCTATTGCTTTTGCGTGCCTTCCGGGGCCTCATGGGTTACCACACGTGCTGGAGTATGTCGACCTTTTGAATCCGGTTGCGGTGTGTCAACACGTCTCGTATTATTTGAATCAACATGTACAATATATATATATATATATATATATATGTCTATTGTGTATAGGCCTATAGCGAACAAATGAAATGGAACACTAAGAAGAACAATACAAAGTAAGAGAACACAAAACAAGTTATTACAACCATAATCAAATAATGATGGCACCGCAAAACCCAATAGTCTACTAAAAGACAATAGACTAGCCTAAATGAAAAGCAACAGCGTTTTTCTTAACGTGAAGTTTACATAAAAAGTGCATTCTACATGAATTTGCGCTGCTGTAAAAGCATTTTTGTCCAGAAAAAAATATTTAAAAGTGTTCATTGTCATCCAATGGGAATAATTTGCCAAGGAGGATAGGAAGGGAAAGAAGAGGTTGTGCAATTATAAAAATTCCTTTAATGAAACCCTAAAGAGTAGAAACCAGTTTTCTAATCGATTGCAATTTTTAGCTACCCAACAAAGTCCAATAATCATTATTATAAGAACTTACTCTTGACGCCGAGCCTGGCGGAGTCAAGAGCTTCTCCCTCGGAGTTCCGAGCGAGAACCTCGAATTCTCCAGAGTCCTCCATCTCAGCACCGCTTATGGTGAGGAAAAGTTTCAGCTCGTCTTTTCCTTTTATCACGTCTCGTCTTATTCGCGGGTTTTCTGGAAGTTCCTTTCCGTTCTTCATCCTTCAAAAAATATTTAGGACGTTGTCCGCAATGCATGCATAGTATAATTTACTTATGCATGTCTGTATGCAAAGTATGCATAGCGAAATATACCTATGCATGCCCGTATGCAATGTGTGCATAGTTTAATGTACTCATGCATGTATGTATGCATAACATGTATGTATGTATGTATGTATGTATGTATGTATGTATGTATGTATGTATGTATGTATGTATGTATGTATGTATGTATGTATGTATGTATGTATGTATGTATGTATGTATGTATGTATGTATGTATGTATGTATGTATGTATGTATGTATGCATGCATGCATGTATGTATGTATGTATTGTATGTATGTAAGTAAGTATGTATGCACTAGGCCTATGTATGTATGCATGTATGTATGTATGTATGCAAGTATATTGCGCCTCTGATTAGCTAGTCTTCAAGAGGTGCTTTATAAATGCTTATATACAATACAATACAATGTATGTATGTATGCATTTATGCATTCACGCATACACGCATGTATGTACCATTTGATAAAGCGCCTTTTAACATCACTGTGCTACAAAGATATTGTATAGAAAGTCACTAACCAGACGATCGATGGAAGTGGTTTGGCAGTGACTGTGCATCGAAATGAGATTTCGTCTTGTTCGATGGTTAATTCGTCAGCCATCTTCTCTCGGAATACCGGAGCCCAGAGTCTCTCTGTTGACAATTATAGTGGAACATGGACGGACGTCAGTGTTTTAAAATGATTAATAATAGAATTAAAAAGAATACAAACGCTTGTAACGTTAGATACACCTTCATGTTGTCACTCGATTAAAAAGTTATCAATCAAGTTATCAAGTTGTCAATCAATCAATCAGGCAATCAATCAATCAATCAATCAATCAATCAATCAATCATGAATGAATGAATCAATGAATGAATAAATGACAACTAAAATATCATTAAAAGCATCCCAGCTTTAAAACACGGTGCAGTATTTCAACAATAATCAACAGAATGTTCGCCCTGAAAAGACTTTCTGGATAAAATAAATGTCATCATAATTAATTATAATTAAATGCGTGTCTTCGGTATACCGTTAACAGTAAGCTTGGCTCCTGCTATCATTTCCCCGGCTGAGTTCGTTGCCTTGATGGCATATAGACCTCGATCGTTGAGATTGCAGTTCTTCAACGTCAGCGAATACGTCTGATTCTTTTTCTCGTAAATGATGGAACCCGATGGTTTGAGAAAAACGCCGTCTTTCAACCTGAAACAATGAATGTGCAGTTTATAGGCTATTTTGACGGTATACAGTCTATCAGGCTCTTTCTTTGTCTCTGCTTATCTCTGTATGCCCGTGTCTGTTTCTCTCTATGCCTGTCTGTTTATCCCAATCTCTCAATTTGCAACTGTCTCTGTCTGTCTGTCTGTCTGTTGTCTGTCTGTAGGCCTATGCGCTGTCTGGCTGTTTCTTCCGCCTTTCTTGCACATTTGAACTCACATCTGTTATGACGTACTTTGAAGAACCACAGATTCACCTTTGAAAACGACCCACTTAGATGACTGTCACGGACGGGGCATTTCTTCAATCAGCATTTAAATGGTGGTCACTGGGAGGACATTTTATCAATCAACATTTCAATCAATCGCTGCCTACCACTGAATCATTGGTTCTGGTTTCCCTTCGACGATAGCATAGAACTGAGCGTCATCATCTTCAGTGATCACCAGATCCTCCGGTCCTCTCAACAACGTCGGGATCAACGTCCGCACTGGAAAAGGAAGACAATCCACTTATATGTATATATGCATATATATATATATATATATATATATATATATATATTAGAGCTGTCGTTCGATTAAAAATTTTAATCGCGTTAATCGCACGATTAAAATTTTTAATCGCAAATTAACGCAATATTAACGCAATATTAATCGACGTTTTTCACATTCCCTGACATAGCTCTGTTTACTTGCTATATATATATATATATATATATATATATATATATATATTAGGGCTGTTGTTGGATTAAAATTTTTAATCGAAATTAATCGCGCGATTAACTTTTTTAATCGCAATTAACTGCAAATTAATTGCAAATCGCAATACCATTTCCTTCAAATATATTAATCTTACTATTTTCTGAGGACCCCTGAAGCATAAAATTTTAATGACTGAATGCATTCTTTCTATTGCAAACATATTCAATAACCTTTGGCTTAGGTCTGTTGAATTTCTGCATTTAGTTTATTGAACAGTTTTGTATGACAGACAGAATTGAAACACTGTTCAAATCAGTCAACAGCTCAAAATCCGTTAATTTTTTAATTTGAGCCACCTTTAATTAAAATGATATAGGCTTGAATGTGAAAATTTTACAACCGTTTTTTGATTATCAAAATTAATTATTTATTCAGCCAATTGTATAAGCAGAACAGTTTATTTACATTGGTCGGTTCAAGGGATGCTCTTATTAATTAACAATAGGCCTAGTAGGTCTACTGTTGAACCCCATTATTTAGTCACAATTTTTCACAAGAGGCTGCGGTTCTTGCCAAACCTCGTCTCAATTGTCCTTCTGTAAATATTTATCATTTGGAACCTGGATCCATTGGTCTTGCCATCTCATGGAGTTCAACCAACGTAGTTTGACGGGGCGAGAAAAGAGGAAACAACTGTAGTGGACGTTGCGGGCGATGTTGACGACTCATCGTTGGCGCTAAGCACATGTTTTGGCTCGCATGCATGCGATAATTGAGCGACGAATTGCAACGATAATACTCAAATTCTTTGTTGGAATATTTGCCAAAGAATGTATCACTTCCTTTAAGTATGAGCCTTCCGTATAAAACGACTTTTCTGCCTCTGATTCCATTTTAATCAGATCTAATTAACGCGTGCGATTAATGCGTTAAAAATTTTAATCGCAAATTTTTTTAACGCGTTAATCGCACGCGTTAACGCGATTAAATCAACAGCCCTAATATATATATATATATATATATAGACTAGAAACATCTTTCACGGAGACGGCGTCGAAGCGCCTGCAGTAAATATTTCTACAAGAGGCGCCATATAAATGTACCACGTAAGCAACTCCAACTGGAGGTGCTATATAAATGAGCCAAGTAAATGCATGAATGAATGAATGAATGAATGAATTTCGAAAAAGGATGAAACGGATGAAGGAAGGAAAAAATGATCGAGCGAATCACACTACACTATGGTGCACGGTAGGATTATTATTATATTCCATCATGAGCAGATGAATGGGTCTCAAAACCGCTTATTGTTCAGCTGCTATGTAAATGTAAATGTAATCGCATATTTATATAGCGGCTGTCTTATGGCCTCGACCCTGAGGGTGAGATCCTTCACCACCGCTACTCCACGTTTATATTGCGACCGAGCCACCCGCAGTAAAGATCCGAGAAATTAATCTCTGTAACCGACCGACCGGGAATCGAACACGGGCCGCCGGCGTGGCGAGCGGGCTACCAACCCACTCGGCCACTGAGGATCAATAAATGTACCAAGTAAGCTATACCTATGGCTATACCTATAGCTATACCAACTAATGAACAGAGAAACGAAGAAGCATGTCTTACTGTTGACGATGAGTCTGGCTGAGATGGCCGCCTGTCCTTCGGAATTCTTCGCAATCACTCGGTATTCTCCAGCATCTGTCATTTCAGCATCATCGATGAACAGCGATAGACTCAACTCGTTTTCTTTTCCTTTTGAACTCTCCGACTGAACGCGATGACCCATCACCAGTTCTTTACCATCCTTCAGCCTGGATAAGTGTGATAGTGGTAGTAGCATAGTAGTAGTAGTAGTAGTAGTAGTAGTAGTAGTAGTAGTAAGGGTAGTAGTAGTAGTTGTGGTAGTAGTAGTAGGGAATCGTCGTAGTAACAGTAGTAGCAGTAGTATTGTAGTAGTAGCATATAGTAGTAGTATAGTACTACTAGTAGCAGCATCAGTAGTAGTAGTTGTAGCAGCAGCAGCAGCAACAGCGGCAGCAGCAGCAGCAGCAGTACTACTACTACTACTACTACTACTACTACTACTACTACTACTACTACTACTACTACTACTACCAGTAGTAGTAGTAGTAATAGTAGTAGTAGTAGTAGTAGTAGTAGTAGTAGTAGTAGTAGTAGTAGTAGTAGTCGTAGTAGTAGTAGTAGTAGTCGTAGTAGTAGTAGTAGTAGCAGTTATGCTAGTGGTAGTGGTAGTAATAGTAGTTGCAATAGCAGTAGAAGCAGTAGTGGCAATGGTAGTGATAGTAGTAGTGGTAGTAGTCTCAGTTTAATCACACGGTGTGCTATTAAAGATTATTGACGTCGCTCTTCCCCCTCCTTCGCACGTGCTATGGACTGGCACTACTAAAGTACGAGCAGCGGAGGAATTCAGTTGACAGTAAGACCACGACTCAACTTATAATCACACGAAATGTACAGCTGAAGCAGAACTACAATCTACATGACTTGTAATCGTAAACTGTAACTTCTATGGCGTCAATCGAGAGCCAAGCGCAGGGCACCAACTTATTCAGGAGCCATGCGTCAAGTCAGAGGGGTTGTCCAATGGGTAGACAGAAGGAGGTCTAAATCCGGTTGTCAGGGTTATTATTGTAGTAGTTTTGAAAACTCAAGTAAAGTGACGAGTACAGGAATTAGATTTGAAACAGAAAAAAGATGTCTTCATTGATACCTTTGGAAAACGCCTTTTTAAATCGATGCTGAATACGTATGTTTCCAGCGATGATCATTTCAACGATGATCATTTCCTCCATCATGTAGAGTCGTGCTTTTTCTGTGGTTGGCCCAGTGGTATGGAATGCCCTCCAACTTGAGCTGCGCCTGTTCCCTAGATCACTCTCTGACACATTCTATAAGCACTTAAAAACTGTTCTGTTTGTCCGTACTGGAGTTGGGAGCGCCTCTGAGTAGTTTCCTCTAAGAGGCGCTATATAAACACTCGAATGAATCTAGCGCCAAATTTGACGCGCGTATTGTAAAGGCTAATGAGAGCACATTTTAATATGCAGAGGATGTACTTGTATAGACATAGTTTATACTGACCAAGTTATCGATGGAAGAGGTTTAGCGTTCACTGCGCAAATGAAGTAGTTCTCGTCTTGTTCAATAAGTGTCTCGTCCGTCATCTTCTGGGTAAAGAAAGGGGCCCACAGTTTCTCTGGAGCGAAAACACAACCAGAACAGAATGCAGGTCTCATGAAAAAAATCAAGTCTACAGCAGATATGCTGAACAGTGTTGTACGCTAGAACAAATGCCACGAAAAATCGAAATTCCTTGAGATGGAAGGGAAATTATAGTATTCAAAAGTCTATAAAATATTTCTCATCCCGATGTGGCAAATAATAGTCTACAGCCTAATATAGTGCCTATCAGGTCTGTATGTTCCACCTTGATGCGTAAAAAAAATAATATTATAACATAAAATATTAATCACCCTACCTAATGTTCCAAAAAATATCTAACATAAAATATATCTAATCTGATGTGCCAAAAATAAAAGTCGAAACCAAAATATATTCTGACTTGACAGTACATGTATATCTACCACAAACAATGATCTATGTATTTAAGTAGTAAATTCGGACATGTATGCATGAACGGTGTTGGCAGTCAGTACTGCCCTAAGTAGATCCTACCAATAAAAAATCCAATCATGATGAATTATATGACTATGTAAACCCGATGTCGACAAGCAGCTTAAGATCAGTTAACTAAATCGCCAATATTATTGTTTATGCGATAATTATAGAAACAAGAAGATGTGTTCACTATTGTCAATCAGCTATCATGTATCTCTCACGTCTTGGGTCTTCCACTCATAATTGGTTTAACCTCTTCCAGAACTCCAACTACGACTCATCTAATCTTCCACCTTCCAGCTATCCCCCCAATCGACACCCAGTTTAACATCCACTCTGCTCCTCTGGCAACCTGGTAACCGGACTCTGAACTACCCCCCCCGGCCAACCCTCTGATTCGAAGCAACGCTCGCGAATAAGCTTGTGCCCTACGCTTGGCTTTAGAGTCCTTAGAGTGGATCATTAGAGGCTTGTAATGTACTATTACGAAAGATCTCAAATAGTTACCGTTGACGGTCAGACGTGCCTTGGCTGTTATCTCGCCGGCTTCGTTCGTTGCTTTGATGCTGTAGATTCCTTGAGCATTCAGTGGAGCGTTTTTGATGGTCAGAGAATGTGTTCTGTCTTTCGATCCGTAAATCATCTCACTCGAAGGTCGGATTAACTGGTCGTCTTTGTACCTATGCAACGCACAAAAAATTATTTACACCAGTCAGTATTGCCTTAGATTCTAATAGGCCCTATATTAATAAAAAACACTGATGCTGTGGGATTGGATGTGGATGGATGTGGATTAAAGGAAGGCTGAGGAAAACTGGCAGAAGTGGAGGTTCAACATCGAGAAGAATGTTGTCATTGGACATTTTGAACCTGACCCCCCTCTAGCCGGTGACACGAAACGGAGTATCCCCCCTGAAAGCTATCCGGGGGGATGAATTAATCTATCCCCCCGGATGGAATTAACCGGTCTATACTATCCTGGGCGATAAACCATTCTATCCCCTCTTTTGAAAAATGCGCATAATAAAAACATTTATGCTGTAATCAAAATTCAAAGTAACTCTAATTGTTTTAAGTGTCCTAAGCAATGCTCAGAAAAAGGCAACTCGAATTTATTTAGTGACTTTGAGTGTTTTTAAGTGTTTTAAATGTTTCAAGTGCTCTAAAAACAGGGCAAAACAAATTATCTAGTAGGAATAAACATACCTGTTGGTGTCATTGTTCAAAACAAAGCAGATGAAAATTAATTTGCAAAAGAAAATACACGCGGAAGCGGTTTTTTCGACTTTTTTTAATTTGGGGGGATACAATTAATACGGGGGATACTCTATTTCGTGACACCGGCAGAGAACTCGAAGACAAGGCAATGCATTATGAGATAATGAGGTTTATGCAAAAATGTCGCTTATAAGACGATGTCTATTTCTGGTGAGACGCAGAGTCCAAAGATATTTATAATAATTATATAATAAATATAATGTCATATACATATATAATATATTGTAGCCATTAGCCCTCCTGATCTTCCGTACTCTCTCTCTCTCTGACTGGGCACGTGGGTGTAGTAGGAGTGGCCCTGTCTATTTAAGGAACTGTAGCGTGGGTTACTCTCTCTCTCTTGTGGTGTATGCTGAGCGTGGTGGTCGTCTCCCGTCGAGACTGGTCGTGTGTGCTTTGCCTCGCGGTCATGCGAGTTAACCTGCGGGTTCATCTTCTACGTCGCCTTCTTCACCCTGTTGGTGGTCTGGCTGTTCATCCGTCTTCCTTGGCTTCGTTAGCCGTGCTGTCGTGTGGGTCTGCCGTGCTTCGACCTCTGGTCTGTTCGTCTTCGTATCTACGGGACGGTAACGCTGTTAATTTGCTGTATATAATTGCTCTTGAATAAATCGAAGTTTATTATATCACATAGGGACCTTATCTTTTGATAGTCATCCTCTTAGACGGCCATGAATCCTTTACAGATGGGGGCCCTCCGTGCTTTTGCTCATTTTGGGTATTTTTGGTGAATGTTGTGGGTGAAATTCCGTTGGTAATTTCGGATATTTTGGTCCGGTAGGTTCTCGGAAAATTTTGAGAGCATTTGTCGATATTTGTCGAAAATTTATGCGGAGTCGCATTTCGTTTTGTGGGGGCCTGGGGCTATTGAGTTTTGCGGTTTTCGCATTTTGACAGTTTTAAAGTGGACTGCCGGGGACATTCGTGAAATTTGGAAATTGTGGGTGTGCGTTTGTGCAGCGTGATATATGGCGTTACCGGGTGATTCTGAAACAGAGGAAGTTTAAAAATTGCCTAGGTGTAATTTCTGAGGACAATGAAACTTTGGGAAAATTTCGAAGAGAAGCGAGCGAAGCAAGTGGCTTGCAAAGAGAGGCGAAAACTGAGAAAATTGGAAGCGAAATTAAGCTCAGAAAATAGGGACAGCGATGCATTTGGACTATTTGCTGAGCGTCTGTTTCAAAGTGAACAAAGGGATGGGGTTTGTACTTCGTCTGTGGCAAGTCGGCAGATTGAAAAGGAAATTTGGGAAGACATTGCTAGAGAGCGAGTGGCAGATGAAAATCAATTACGGTCTTTGCAACTTTCGGCAGAGAATGTGCGTAGAAAACGTTTGGAAAATTCAAAGCAGGGTCAGAATATTGGGACATTTTCCTCAGAAGTTAAAGAAGGTGTGTCTGATTCTGTATGCATGGTAGACGATAAGCTGCTTATTCAGTCCGAGGTTGTGTTTCGCGCTGACTTACATCATGTCAGTGACGATATGCAGACAATGGAACAGATACATGTGTACGACGATGCTTTTGACTATGTGTCTGGGTGTGGTTTGTTTGATGACAACGACGTACAAAATGATTCTGTGTTGGAGTCGTTGATTGACACTGTGGATCCTGTGGAAGGTGTGTCTGTACTGGACTTTGGTATGAGTACACGGTTGGATGAGCATGGTAGTGTAAGTACTTTGCATGATTCTTTTGTTGAGGTTGGATGCCTGACCGAGGATAGCGTGTTGTCGAATGTATGTGATGAGTGTACGCATGGTGTTGTCGAGGATTTGTATCAAGATTTGAATGACTCGCAAGATGTGTGCATTGATGCGTGTATGCGTGTTTCAAGTGCCGATAAGCTTGGTGCTGTGTGCGATGAAGCGTGGAGCAATGATTCGGATGTTTCTGTCTGTACTGCGTATGATTTGCCGCAGGGTTTGGCCGAGGCCTTGAATGATTCTGTTGTTGAGATTGGTTGTCTCGTTGAGACCAATGTACAGTTCGGTGTGTGCGATGAGGCGTGTGTGTCTGGGCTGACTGAGTATAGGCCTATTCAGTCGCAGGGCATAGAAAATGCTCGTTCATCGCATGGGGTAACGAAAGCCAGTAAGTTGAAAAGAGCGAGGGCATTGTTTTGTAAACTTAGAATGAAGTTGAAGAAATCTCGCTTACAAGCTGACTTGTGTGTGGAAATGGGAGGTGCGTTGCATGCAGATATTGTTGATACTGGTCCTCCTGTTGAGACAAATGGGAAGTTCAGTGAATGTGAGGAGCGTATGGCTGTGTGCAGTGATGTTGCAGTGGCGTGCAGTTTGGTTCTGTCTGCTTTGCATGGATTGGAGTTCATGTTGTACTCGGGTGTTCATATTGGACAGTGGCATCTCAGTTTTGTGGATCTGTTGTACGAGCATGGTGACAACAGCATTCGGATTAAAGGTCTGTTGTATGACAGAATGATGAATGAGATTGTGTTGATACATGATTATGGTGTTGCATCGTCAGTGATGTGTGATCGTGTGTTGATACATGATTATGGTATTGTGTCTTCAAAGATGATTGATTGTGTGCTGATACATGATTATGGTGTTGCATCGTCAGTGACGTGTGATCGTGTGCTGATACATGATTATGATATTGTGTCTTCAAGGATGATTGATCGTGTGTTGATACATGATTATGGTGTTGCTTCGTCAGTGACGTTTGATCGTGTGCTGATACATGATTATGATATTGTGTCTTCAAGGATGATTGCTTGTGTGCTGATACATGATTATGGTGTTGCATCGTCAGTGATGTTTGATCGTGTGTTGATACATGATTATGGTATTGTGTCTTCAAAGATGATTGATCGTGTGTGGATGCATGATTATGGTGTTGCTTCGTCAGTGACGTTTGATCGTGTACTGATACATTATTATGATATTGTGTCTTCAAGGATGATTGATCGTGTGTGGATGCATGATTATGGTGTTGGATCTTCATGGAGGTTTATTCTTGTGATGTTAGGTGATCATGGTGTTGCAGGGAGGGTTGATCAGCTGATGCTGTTTGATACTGTTGTGGTGTCATGGATGATGAATAACAAGAGGTTACGCCATGTTGAGGTGCCTTCAGGGAGGATGGTTGCATACATGTTGGTGTGTACTTGTGTTGTGGCAGCAGACAACATTGTGATGAATAATCGAGTTGTTGCATCGCATGAGTGCATTGTTACCTTCAGTAGGTTACTTCAAGTGGATGTTGTGTTGTCATGGTTGATGGATTCTGTGGTGATGCAGATACGAGACACACTGATGAAGATGGTGTTTTGGCCCATCAGCTGTTACTGTTTTGAGTTTCGAGTTGAATGGATGGTTGTGTGGTGTCATACGGTGGTGCTATGTGTGACAGTTGCATGTTGTGTTGTGTTGTTGACATATTATGGCTTTGCTTCGGATAGTTGCCATGTAATAGATTTCATGAAAGCTCAGACTTGTGTGCAAGTTTCTTTGCAGTGGTTCGCTGATCTGGAGTCGGGGATCGTGGATAGCGTCTACGTCCGAGTGAAATCGTGGAAGCATGGACGGCGTCAGGTCATGTTCCTGAGACTACTTCTGCTGACGTGTGTCGTGACGTTGATGATCGGTGACACGGTGGGCAATGATCAGGATCTGGCTGGTCGTTGGGGCTGTTGGATAGGACGTTCGTCGCTGATGACACTCGGGTGTGTTAAAAGTCATACCTGGATGTTGCGCCGTGTGATCTGGGAGCAGTGGCGTCTGGCTACTGGTTCTTCTTCAGTTCTTCAGAGGGACTGCGAATCGTCTCATGGAAGCGGTCGTTACGGAGTTGGGACCCTGTCGAGGCAACGTCAATGTGTCTTGGCAGTGGTTCTGACTGCGGCGTCAGCAGGGCGTAACAGAGACGCTCTCTGTGCGTTCTTCGTCTCCCAGGAACTGCGTGTCAGGATGTCAGTCGTCGGTGCTGTTGTGATGCAGTGCAGTCGTCAGTCATGTGAAATTGTCAGTAATGGAAACTTCTGTCAGTGGAAATCTTCATTCAGTGCAAAGATTGTCATGGAACTTCTGAAATGGAAATTTGTGCGAGGAACACTTCAGTGAGTGTCCTTCGTGCGCTGGTCGGACACTTTCCAGAAAAAGTGGTGGAATCTTCAAAGGTGTTGGGGGTTCTTGTTGGGGGTTTGGGTTTATGCTGTTATATGAAGTCGTTTATTCTTATGTTAGTTAGTATGGCTTTGGCCAATGAACTTGAAAAATTTGGATCATTTTTTGATACACGAATTGTGTCCAAATTCATTTTTTCGTATAATTGTATGAACTCTCATTTTGATTCGTATAATTGATTGAACTCTCTTTTGATTCGTATAATTGTTTGAACTCTCAGTTATATGATGCATTAATTTAGTGTTGCGCTGCATTAGTTGTTGCGGAATTGCTGAGTACGTTAACTTGTACTGGTATAGTACTTAGTGATTCTTGATGTTGTGGACTGTTAGGTGTAGTGCTTTCTGCTATATTTCGTCATACCCTCGGGATTCCTCATGCTGTTGGGTGGGGGATATGTAGCCATTAGCCCTCCTGATCTTCCGTACTCTCTCTCTCTCTGACTGGGCACGTGGGTGTAGTAGGAGTGGCCCTGTCTATTTAAGGAACTGTAGCGTGGGTTACTCTCTCTCTCTTGTGGTGTATGCTGAGCGTGGTGGTCGTCTCCCGTCGAGACTGGTCGTGTGTGCTTTGCCTCGCGGTCATGCGAGTTAACCTGCGGGTTCATCTTCTACGTCGCCTTCTTCACCCTGTTGGTGGTCTGGCTGTTCATCCGTCTTCCTTGGCTTCGTTAGCCGTGCTGTCGTGTGGGTCTGCCGTGCTTCGACCTCTGGTCTGTTCGTCTTCGTATCTACGGGACGGTAACGCTGTTAATTTGCTGTATATAATTGCTCTTGAATAAATCGAAGTTTATTATATCACATAGGGACCTTATCTTTTGATAGTCATCCTCTTAGACGGCCATGAATCCTTTACAATATATATATGATACATATACATAATATATATAATATACACATACATAATATATACAAATATAATATACATATATAATATATATAGGCGTATTGTATTATGTCTGTAAATTTATATATCGCTTCTCAAGCCGTACACTGATCAGCCATAGAATTAAGCTGAGAACAGTCTATCTTACCACTGGACAGTAGGTTCTGGTTTGCCATCCACTGTGGCCGTGAAATGGCCATCATCGTCCTCAATGATCACCTGATCCACCGGTCCCTTGACGAGTCTTGGCTTCAATGTCCTCACTGAAATTGTAATCAGACTAAACTTATGCAACGCAACGTTCCAATTTCCATCCGTTACCCCCAATCTTCTATCTCATTCATGGGCGTTTTTGGGAGTGACTGGTTCAACCAACTACATTAAATACGCAATTTCTTACATTTAAGGAAAAAACAAATTCTGGGTATTTTGGGCACATGTCGATTGGAAACCCCAAATGTAACTCCTCAATTCTATCTGGTTGCGCCCCGGTTCTTAAATCCCCCCTTGGCTAGTTGGCTATACGCCACTGCCCTACCTAATCTATCAAGTTCACGTCTGTATTTCTCTGGCCAAATGCTAATTGGTTTTCAATACCCTCTTCTTTAACGACAGACCAGAGAACACTGGAACTTGATCATAATTATCTTATAATTATAATACCAACGTGTGTTGGAATATAGTCTATCTGACATTCGCTACTCATGAAAATGGACATCATAACGCTGTAACAAAATAAAGTGACTATTAATGTTGTATCCTTACTGTCAGGGCATTTTAACGAGCAGTTGTACACAAAACGTGCCGCTCTAAATGGATTTGCGCAGTTGCAGAAGCACTTCCGTGCAGTTAAAACTAGCAAAAAAGGTCATTGTCCTCCTATTAGAAGTAATTTACCAAGGATGATGTGCAATGAAACGAGGAGCTGTGCAGTTCTAAAAATTCCTTAAAAACAGCCCTGCTTACTGTTGACTGTTAGTCTTGCTGAGCGGAATGCCGCTCCTTCAGAGTTCCTGGCCGTGACCTTGACCTCGCCAGTGTCGTCCATCTGAGCGTCTCTGAGGGTCAGCGAGACCTTAACTTCGTTCTCTCCGATCTTCTCAGTCTTGCAGAGAATCCGATGATCTGCTTTGGCGTCTGCGCCATCTTTCAACCTGCAATTTCATTCAACAATCAAAATAGTGTATGATGAAAAGAGTTTTGCAGAACACCATTGCATCTTGTATGTATGTATGTATGTATGTGTGTATATATGTGTGTATGTAACTATGTATGT
Organism: Lumbricus terrestris; assembly: GCA_949752735.1. Classification (NCBI taxonomy): domain Eukaryota; kingdom Metazoa; phylum Annelida; class Clitellata; order Crassiclitellata; family Lumbricidae; genus Lumbricus; species Lumbricus terrestris. Next base: position 30,315,424 of record OX457051.1, read on the forward strand.
ATGTATGACTTATGTATGTATGTATGTATGTATGTATGCATGTATGTATGTGTATGTGTGTGTGTATGTGTGTATGTATGTATGTATGCATGTATGTATGTATGTATGTATGTATGTATGTATGTATGTATGTATGTATGTATGTATGTATGTATGTATGTATGTATGTATGTTTGTATGTATGTATGTATGTATGTATGTATGTATGTATGTATGTATGTATGTATGTATGTATGTATGTATGTATGTCTGTATGTATGTATGTATGCATGCATGTATGTTTGCATGTATGTATGTGCACTTGTTATAGAGCCCCTTCAAGATTGCTGCTCAGAAGCGCTCCCGACTACAGCGCGGACAGTGAATCGTAGCTTCACGTGGAAGCGTTGAGCAATTGCGAGTGAAGGACTTGCCCAAGGTCCCTACGAGCAGTTTCAGGTGGATTCGAACCTGCAACCCTCCGGCTGCAAGGCAACGAACATACCCACTACACCACCGCGCCCCACAATGATGATGCAAGGATACTGATGATGCGAATAGTAGCCTATAATATATTATTAGTATTATGTATGATAATAATATTTATTTAAGAAAATATTGAAAATTATACTGATACAGAACCGATATGTCAGAAAATGGACAGCAGCTGTGGTGTAGGATTGCACACAACTGAATAGGTTCGGACCATACACACAGCAGATTCTACATAAAAAATTGAATACATAGTGAGATGAACTTGCCAAGTGATGGACGGAAATGGTTTTGCATTGACAACTGATTGAAAGCAAATCTCGTCATCTTCAATGATAATAGCGTCATCAAGATCCTTCATGAAAATCGGAGCCCACAATTTCTCTGAAAAACCAAAACAAACGATAACTGGCCAATCAATGGTTGGCCTAACTACTCTAGCCATCTACCCACTATAATAATTGCAAAATAAATTAGATTAGCGGTAGGTGGATTAAACTTAAAGCACGTTTTGGACATACTCTGTGGCTGTTGATATCTGAAAATACAAATTAGCCAGAGTGGGATTGATGTTGCATTGTTCTCCCAACCCATATAGGCGCAACCACCCTATGGGACCCACGGGACGCGTCTCCCCAACTTTTGAGTGGTCTCCTAACTTTATTATTATGGTCCCCCAACTTTTAGGACGTGATTCATTATGGCCCCCAACTTTTAGGACGTGATTGCACCTATGTACCAACTCACTGTATAATATGCCTAACGTGCACTTACCGTATATCATATATGCCTAACGTGCATTTACTGTACATGCCTAACGTGCACTTACCGTAAATGCTTAACGTGATCTTACTATATATGCCTAACGTGCACTTATTGTATATGCCTAATGTGCACTTACCGTACATGCCTAACGTGCATTTACCGTATATGCCTAACGTGCATTTACCATATATGCCTAACGTGCACTTACCATATATGCCTAACGTGCATTTGCCGTATATGCCTAACGTGCACTTACCGTATATACCTAATGTGCACTTACCGTAATTGCCTAACATGCACTTACCGTATATGCCTAATGTGCACTTACCGTATAATGACTAACGTGCACTTACCGTTGACCATGAGTCGTGCACTTGCTGTTATTTCCCCGGCCTCGTTAACCGCCTTGATCGTATAGCGTCCAGCGTCATGTAGCTGGGCGTCTTTGATGGTCACCGAATGCGTTGGACCCTCGCTATGAAAGATTTCATGTTCAGATGGTTTGATCCGAACGTTATCTTTCAGCCTGAAACATGCAGAAAGTTGCAGCGAGTCAACATGGTGTACGGAAACGGAAAGATCGAATAGTAAAAATAATAATAATAAAAATAGTTTAAAAAAAATAATAATAGCAATAATAATAATAATAATGATAATGATAATAATGATTACGATGACGATTACGATTATGATGACGATTATGATGACGATCACGATGGCGATTGAACGCGTTTCTTACCATTCTACCGTGGGGGTTGGTTTGCCCCCGACCGTTGCCACGAAGTACCCGTCCTCGTCCTCGTTGATCGCCATGTCGCTTGGACCCTTCAGGATGCTCGGTCTCACTGTCCTCACTGTCAACAACATAATTATTATGAAAAGGACACGCTTATGAGGTAAAGAAGTTAATACCGTCAGATCTACTCACCTTTAGCATGGTGGCATAGACGCCCGCATGTAGGACAAGAGCCCCAACCTGGAAAATTGGCAACTAGGTTTTTGACTAATAATTCTTGGCTTTTAACAAATTTCTTAAACGAAACCTGAAACGATAGCTTGAGATCTTACTGAATAATAGCTTCTGATCCGAATTGAAACAATAGCTTCAGATCCAACTGAAACAATAGCCTCAGTTCCAACTGAAACAATTGCTTTAGACCCTACTGAAACAATAGCTTCAGATTCGTCTGTTGCGTAATCTATCGAAACAACATCGTCTAAAAATACGTGACAAGGAGAAGGTGACTCACTCCTGACACTGAGTGTGGCTGAATCCGATGCCTCTCCTTCGGAGTTCCTAGCAATGACCTTGAACTCTCCGGTGTCATCCATTTCAGCATCGATGACAGTCAACGAAAGACTCACTTCATCTTTGCCTTTCGTCTCAACGCGTTTCAGTCTCACGACACCGCTGATATCTTTGCCGTCTTTTAGCCTGAAATAGATAAACAAGAATTTCTATTATTCGTAGATAAATCGATAATTATAAATAAACATTAGCCTATATCAATTGCAAGAATTGTAAATTTCTCCCTCTTGCCATCGCTCTTTCTCTTTTACTCAGGCATAACTAATTTTAAAAGACTCTTTCTCTCTTTCCTTCTCTCTCTTTCTGTTTCTCTGTCTCTGTCTCTCTCTGTCTCTCTCTGTCTCTCTCTGTCTCTCTCTCTCTCTCTCTCTCTCTCTCTCTCTGTCTCTGTTTGTCTCTTTCTCTATCTCTCTGCCCTCTCTCTGTCTTTCTGTGTATCTCTCTGTCTCTGTCCCTGTCGCTGTCTCTGTCCCTGTCGCTGTCTCTGTCTGTCTCTGTCTCTGTCTGTCTCTTTTTCTTTCTCTCTCTCTCTCTCTCTCTCTCTCTCTCTCTCTCTCTCTCTCTGTTTCTTCGTTGTTTTCTTGTTTTAATCGAAATAGGCCTATTATTATTAGTCTGAATCTGTGATCGCATAAAATTAGCCTACGACTGACCAGATGAGTGTCGGCAGAGGTTTGGCGTTGACCGTGCAGTGCAAAGACACTTCGTCTTCCTCGAGCAGAATTTTGTCAGCCATCTTCTTCGTGAACACAGGAGCCCAGAGTTTCTCTATTCAAAGAACGAAAGAATAACCATGCGTTAATTGAGTCCGAGGCATGGGTTTAGGAGCAACTTTTCACCGCTTCTACTAGGTAGGTCTTCCAGAACATAGGACATCTGTTATGCTAATCAAAACTTTTAAAGAAAATTCAGACAAGATCGCATCTCTGCTATTCCCAACATACCTACATACATAACTATCTGGAGCGCCTCTGATTGGTGTGCACTGTGAGAGGCGCTTTATAAATTTATAAATACAATACAATACAATAATACAATGTTTATTATGCAGTATGCACATATTAATAATAATTCATTCATTCATTCGTTACGAGAATTCGTATAGCGACTCTTCATGGGAAATACGCAGAAGCGCTTTAAACTACAATGCCGCCAAATTAGGCCGATGAGAGAGAGAGAGAGAGAGAGAGAGAGAGAGAGAGAGAGAGAGGGAGGGAGGGAGAGAGAGAGAGAGAGAGAGGGAGAGAGAGAGAGAGAGAGAGAGAGAGGGAGAGAGGGAGAGGTAGAGAGAGAGAGAGAGAGAGAGAGAGAGAGAGAGAGAGAGAGAGGAGGGAGAGAGAGAGAGAGAGAGAGAGAGAGAGAGAGAGGAAGGCCTTAGAAGGAATTGTAGAAAGGGATCGAAACGTCCATTCCAGGTGAAAGGCTTACCACTGAGAAGGCACGGCATAGTACACACAAAATATACACCTACAAATGCTCGCGCATTGGCCCACATATATACATACATATTACATAATATGCATGTAGCATATGAATATATTATATGCATGCATACATACATACATTATGTTCATAATATGCCATAGGCCTATAAATATAAGCAATATCGCAAGTCCCGAAGCAATTAAGTAATTCGATTAGTCTATAAATAAGTATGTGCATTATTGTACGCATACATACATGTACATACATTCATATAGGGCCTATGCATGCAGACATGCATACTTAGGCTAAGCGAATGAGCATCATAAGTTCAGTGTCAGTCACAGTAGCCTATACCTTTAACAGTAAGCGTGGCCTTTGCAACGGTTTCTCCGGCTTCATTAACAGCCTTGACATTGTACGGCCCTTCGTCATTCAGCTGAGCTTTTTTGATTAGCAACGAATGAGTTTTTCCATCCTTTGCGTGGACCATGACATCCGATGGCTTTATCAACTGCAAACCTTTGAACCTGGAAAAAGCAACCGGTGTGAAATCTTAATGACGCATTGACAACATAATTCATTCATTCAGAGCATTTATACAGCGCCCCTTCAAGAAACTACTCAGAGGCGCTCTGTGTGAATGGTGAATGTTGAATGGTGAATGGTGATACCTTGTTTTCCACAGTTTCACAAGAGCCTATTATAGTTTCCATTATGTGACAGTGATTTAGTAGTTTTGGGTCTCCACTCAGGAGTTCTGTTTTTGTACGCCTAGTATCGCTTAATAAATATCATATAAGAAATTCAAGGACAAGTCTAACTATCACTAATCATGCATCCCTTCTGGCCTCGTTTATTTCTCTCCCCCCCCCCATACCTAACGAGTTTAGGTACTGAGAGCGCCATTGAAAAGCAAGATACTGTGAGGGACGCTATGTATAAGTCTTAGTCTATAGATACGATGCAAGTGCCGCTACAAAATGGCAGTTGATTGAGAATTCTTAAATTGAACTGTACGGATCATGAAGAGGTTAACTCCGCCACTGGTTGTTCTCTGCCAGTGCCAGTCCCAAGCCTGGATTAAGGAGGAGGGCGACTCTAATCATCTTTGATATGGCAGTGTCGTTAAACATGTAACAAGAGATCATGAAGAGGCAATACGTAAATCCTGATCGATTGATCGATCGATTGATTGATTGATCGATTGACTGATTGATTGATCGATTGATTGATTGATTGGGCATATATTCCCTAACTTCAAAACTTTTAACTTTGAAGAGAACTCCGCCACTGGTTGCACTCTGCCAGTGCCAGTCCCAAGCATGTATAAAGTAGGAGGGCGACGCTAATGCTCTTCGTTACAACACACTGTCGTTGAAGTGCAACAACTACTGCTGTATACTTACCACTGAACTGTTGGTTCTGGTTTGCCGTCAACTGTTGTCCGAAAGAATCCGTCGTCATGTTCTGTGATGACGAGATCGTTTGGTCCATTCGAAAAGAACGGTTTGATTGTTCGCACTGAATCATCAACGATAGGAATGAATTATTTACAGCAGAAGTTATAGAGAATATTTTATGCTTGGTCACTCAAACAATCAACCAATCAACCAATCAATCGATCGATCGATCGATCGAATAATCAATCAAATCAATAAATAAATAAATCAATCAATCAAATTAATCAATAAATAAATCATTCAACCAATCAATGAAAAAAATCAATAATGCCATCAATCAACTAATCAATCAATGGATCGATCGATTGACCAATCAATCAAATTAAATCAAATCAATCAATCAACTAATAAATCAATCAAGCAAATCAAACCAATCAATCAATCAATAAATAAATCATGCAGTCAATCAATCAATCATTCAATCAACCAATCAATCAGAATTTACATAGCGCCTTTCAAGATCCCTACTCAGAGGCGCTCCAGGCCAAGACCAACCGAAAAAGCAGTCTTCAACAGTTAATGAAACTGAGAGCAGTTTGGGATTTGTCGCATAGACAAGGGAAGTCTGTTCCAGGTTGTTGGACCAACTACCACAATGATGGTATCATTGGTCTTGGCCTGGAGCGCCTCTGAGTAGGGATCTTGAAAGGCGCTATGTAAATTCTGATTGATTGGTTGATGAAGGAAGCTCATACTTCAATCCAATCTATGGACTGTACTGAGAAAGGAAGTTGAAATTGATGAACTTAAGGTTCATGCATTAGTTATAGGCATATAGAAATGCCTAAAAAAATTTAGGCCCATGGCACAGTGAACTTACTTTTGACAGTAATTCGAGCGGAATTCGTTGCCTCTCCTTCTGAGTTCCTAGCGGTCACCTTGAACTCTCCGCAGTCCGTCAGCTCTGCATCGTTGATCGTCAGAACCAGTTTCACTTCATCCTTCTTCTCATTCGAACCATCCAATCTTATTCTCGGACCTTCTTTAACCTCTTTGCCATCTTTGTGCCTGCATGTACAACGATCATTGGATTTAAATAAAACTCCATATAAAACATCTCAGCGACACACAGAAGCTGCGTCAGTAATAGGAGTGAATAAGTTGGGTATAGTCCTAGGTGCGGAAAATGTGAGAGGGTTATTCCATGGGAGAGGGTTATTCAATGTGAGAGGGTTATTCAATGTGAAATTATTTCATGCACAAAAAGTAGCGCGGTAAATTAGGGAAAACATTTTTTTACAGAGAAGCAGTCATTTTCTGTAAGTTGTTCGGAGTGTCAAACAAAATGGTCCAAACGAGTCGATTTTGTAGCCAGGGCTTTTTTAAAGAAAATGTTTAGAACTGCACAACTCCTTCTTTCCTTTCCCATGGTAAATTACTTTCAATCGGAGGACAATGACTTTTTGCTAGTTTTAACTGTTCAAAGTGCTTCTACAACTGCACATTTTGTGTACAACTGCACGTTAAAAAAGTCATGTTTATAGCATGGTTTCTTGTAAGAGATTTCTATACATTGCACATTGTGTGCACAACCATTTCGTCACTTTCCCATCCTCCGTGGTAAATTACACCCAATCCGATGACAATAACCTTTTTTAATTTTCAATTGCAGAGAAGTGCTTTTACAACGGCACAAATCCATCTACAACTGTACTGTCTGTGTAGACCTAGATCTACACACTAAAAACTTGTTTTGCGTGAGTTTAGTAAAAGGCTATTTGAATGTGCGTTATATCAAGATCATGTTTATTCATTGATTCAGTTCTAATGGTTAGTAACTCACCAGACGATAGATGGGAGGGGCTTTGCGTTGACGATACACTCGAGATTGATGACGTCATTCTCAATTAATGTCACATCGATCAACTTCTTCGTGAAAATTGGCGCCCACAGTTTCTCTAAGTAAGACGTAAAATAAACCATATGAACTACAAGCGAATCAATTAATCAATCAGTCAATCGGTATCCTAAAACAATAAATGTTAAAAAATGAACGAATGAAACAGACATTTAATCAATCAACCAATAGGCCTAAACCTTACCACAAAAAATTATAAAATTATTCTTTTACATCGAGACAGCTGCATGTCTCGGCCAGCACAGAGATGGAGAGATGGAGTCAGAGAAAGACAGAGATAGAGACAGACAAAGCGGGAGAAAGGAGAGAGAGACTTAGAGACAGAGACAGAGAGATAGAAAGAGACAGCGAAAGACAGAGAGACAGAGAGAGACAGAGCGTAGAGAGAGAGAGAGAGAGAGAAGGAGGAGATATGTAGAAAGAGAAAACGAAAGAATATAAAAAGAAAGAGAGCGCAGTTTTAAGATTGTGTCGACAACATGTATAAAGAAAAAGACAATTTGCACTGACTTAACAGAGTGATGTAGGTCTCGAATTATTCATTCCCTGTAATCCAAAATTGTCTGAATACGGCATTTGGATACCAATGAAAGACAATCAACCAAGTACAAAGTGGAAAAGTCGCAAAGTAGGCGTCTATATATACACCAGCCCAAGTAAAACGTATAAGCAACAATTAATTTTGATATCATTCACCGTTTACGATGAGCCGAGCATTGGCGACAAACTCTCCTGCCTCGTTAACAGCCTTCACCGAATAAATTCCTCCGTCGTCTAGCTGAGCTTTCTTGATCAACAGCGAATGCTTTTGTCCATCGCTCGCATATATTGCAACATCAGATGGGCGGACCAGTTCAGCATCTTTGAACCTGAAAGAAAATAGCAGTAATTTCTCAGGGAGTCGAAATTTAATTGTAGTCAAATACTGTGGTCAGTATACAATGCAGTGCACAATAGTTTTGCTGTTTGATTGAATTGAAATTGAGCTATGATTTTAAAAATTTGATTTTTTAAATTAAAATTAAACATGTAATTTTTAAAAAAATGATTAAAACCGATTGGTCAGTTGAGCACCTTCGAACTTGAAAGGGAATAACAGTAATTTATGCGGAGGTCCCAATTTAATTGTAGACAATACAATAGAACGTAATACAGAACAACTGCATTGCACTGAAACTCAATATTCCGTGGCGGTATTCGGCTCTGGTCGTCATCATCATTATTGCCGTCGTTGTCAGCATCGTCATCGTCACCATCGAGTCATCATCATTCAACAACAACATCAACGACAACAACAGTATAGTCATATTGTTTTCATTTGTGGAAACAATAGACTACTTGCCATTGTATCGTTGGTTCTGGTTTGCCGGTAATCGTCGCCTGAAAATATCCATCCTCGTCTTCAATGATGACCATATCGACAGGTCCCTTCAGCAAAGCTGGTTTCACGGTCCTCACTGAAACATGGGTATAGAAATTAGACATAAGCTTATACTTGTATGTATTTCTGTTCTATCATATAGAATCAACATCGCTGGTTAGCCTAGAAATGTAACACTGTTGTGCAAATAACACAGGGTTGGTCGTTAAAAATTATAACCAAGTGGTGTTGCATAAAAATCAAGCCAGATGTTCGGAAGGACTTGTACAGTAGGGTAACAGGGTCCCTATAGTCGGCTTGAGATAGATTCGAACCGCAACCTTCCGGCTTCAAAGCACTGAACATACCTCTACACCACTGCGCCCCACATATATGTGGGGGCGCAGTGGGTGCGGTGGTGTAGTGGTGGCGTCGTTGCCTTGAAGTCGGAAGGTTCGAGGTTCGAATCCACTTCGCTGCGTAAGGACCTTGGGCAAGTCCTTCACTCACAATTGCTCAGCGCTTCGGCGTGAAACTCCGATGCAGTGTCCGCTCTGCATTCGGGAGCGCCTCTGAGTAGAGAGAGCTTGAAGGGGCGCTATAACAAGTGCACATACAAACAAACAAACAAACAAACAAAAATATATATATTTAATCATTATATTATTATAATTATCGTTCAATGCATGCATACGTTCAATGTGTCACTTGAAAGCAGGACAGCTATATCTTGATTCTTGAATTACTTTGCAAGCGCTTACTCTTGACAATGAGTCTCGTTGAATCGGATGCTTCTCCCTCGGAGTTCTTCGCATGAACTTCGTATTCCCCGCTGTCCGTCATCTCTGCGTCATCGATGCTCAGCACGACCTTCACTTCGTCCGCTGTCACCTTCACCGCCTCACTCTTCAGTCGTCGACTCTCCTTCAGCTCATGTCCGTCTTTGAACCTACACCATGTGCAGAATCCACACAGGTTAGTCTGTCTGTCTGTCTGTCTGTCTGTCTGTCTGCATGTCTCTGACTAACCCGTTGTCTGTTTGTCTGCTTGTCCTTTGGTATATCTGTCTATATGTGCTTATTTTGTCTTGAACCTACACCAAGTGAAGTATGTTAGTCATTCAGCCTGTCTAGTCCGCTATAATCGCCCGTCAGTCTGTTTGAGTACCCTGTTGTCTATCTGTCTACTTAACCATCTGCGTATTTGTTCATCTGTCTTTATTTGTCGCTGCTTGTAACTCGTCCCTGGTCGTCTGTTTGGGTGTCCGTCTATCTGAATGACACTATTAGTTTATGCAATTGTAAATAATTGTAATGACGCCAACTTGCGAAGTGGTCTAAGCGCCACTGTGTAGTCCTTTTAAAGACGCACTGCAGAAATTCATGAATGAATGAATTAATTAATTAATTGATGAATTGGGAATCATTGTATTACGGATGAATGAAGAATAGGAGAGCACACACGATCTGCAGAAATGTGACTGATCGCCTCCACAGGCAGAGCTTCAACTTCCATGAGACGTTAGCCTATAATACGGTTGACTGATCAGTGTTTTACAGGCTCCTTAAGACCTATTTGTCTAACCGTGGCTGAGCTGGTGAGCTGGGAACGCCGCTGAGTGGATTTCTTGAAAGGGGTATGATCCATTTGGCACCGACATTCAAAGATCCTCTAAACTGGTGGACGGAGGGTATGTATATAGGCCCTAATGATGTACTAACCAGGTGAGTGATGGAAGTGGTTTGGCATTGACGCTGCATCGGAGGAAAATTCTGTCCTCTTCCAAAGCAGATTCGTTCTCCATTGTTTCCGTAAATATCGGAGCCCACAGTTTCTCTGCAGACATTTTAACCAGTAAATAATTGCAAAGAAAATGTAGGTTATTAGCACGCGTGTGATTCCATGGGCTGAAAAATTTACACTAAGAAACCACTTTGAAAAATATCCATGCATGCTATTAATTTCCTGCTTTGCATTCAAAATTCAATGAAAGCTTTAGTATCCTTGTAATGTAAAGTAATGTAAATCTTCGAGAATTTCTCAGCGCCCGCAGAAGCCTAACTCCAATGACCAATAACTCCAATGACCATGATGGAACTTCTAGCCCATGAAGAGACTTGAGAACAGGGGTTATGTGGTGATGTTTGGAAGTCTTAGTAACTGCGCGGGCAAGAGCAATCTGGATAGTTTGCAGGCGTTTAATTTGAAGAGAATCTATTTTATGGAAGAGCGAATTGCATTTAATTTTTTCGACCTGTTGAATAACTTCAATGACCATGATGCGACCTGCTGAAATTGTTGTACAGCTGGCCACTGCTTTTAGTTGAGTTCTTTAACAATATTCTATTTATCTATTCTATTTCTTGATGGATGGTTAGTGGTTACCGAATAAATTACATTGAATTTTACCTAAAGTAATATCCTAGACATAGGCCTACGAGCTTCGATAAAGCTATTTAGTATTTAACTATTTATGATAAGAACGATACGCCAGGACCTTATAACCTATATGTGAATATCAGACATTATCGCAATAAACGTCGAAATGGCTATGAATTTTTATATAGACATATTGTAATCATCGATTAAAGACTACCACCGATGTCCTCAGATTTTACCAGCTAGACTAATACGAAAGCCTCAGACGACTTACCATGTACAATTAGTTTTGCCTTCGCATCCATTTCTCCAGCAACGTTGACGGCTTTGACGGTGTATGAGCCTCCATGTGAGAGCTGAGCGTTTTTGATGGTGAGTGAATGCGCCTGGTCTCTTTTAACCAATGCCATGATTTCTGACGGTTTGATGATCTGAGAACCTTTGAGCCTAGCAAAAGTCAATCTCATTTCATTTAAGTAATCGACTTGAAGAGTAAGTGCTCACTGATCTGAACCGTTCACATTTTACAATCTAATCAACATTAATCTCTCTCTGCCTTAACACTATTGAAGGCTATACTAGTGAATTAAATCATAGTATGAGCACTATCACTTGACCGCTATTCCTCTCGATAAGGGCCTAAACTTTAGGCTCTAAAGTGAGCGGTTGTAATAACGAGAAGATTTGCAGTAGACACCTACATTTTCTGACCAAATGAATGAACAAATGGCTAAAATAATGACTGAAAGAATGAGTAAGCTTAAGTGAAATTTACATTTTTCTGCATGTCTTAGTCGTGTACACGGAGTTCGTCTTACCACTGAACGGTAGGCTCCGGCTTTCCTGTGACCGTTGCCTGGAAAAATCCGACTTCGTTTTCCATGATTTCCTGGTCATCTGGTCCTTTCAGGAACTTTGGAGGTATGGTCCTCACTGAAACAAACAGCCGGCATTATTTCGAGGAACCCAAACGAACTCCTGAACTGTCGCAACGGCATCATCATTAATATTAGGCTGCGTTGCCCGATGTACAGTTCTGCACGGGAAGGACTAAGTACTAAGTAGGCTAAGTACTATAGCCTACACGTGATCTGGGAATTCTGGGAATTTAATTGTATTGCATTGTATTTAATTGCATTGCATTGTATTTAAATGTATTGTATTGCATTGTGCAAAGCGATCAGTCAGTCAGCTTGCAAGACATAGGCCTACCAGATAAAGCGAATTCACTTTCATTCATATATTCATGCATTCATTCATTCATTCATTCATTCATTCATTCATTCATTCATTCATTCATTCATTCATTGATTCATTGATTCATTGATTCATTCATTCATTCATTCATTCATTCATTCATTCATTCATTCATTCATTCATTCATTCATTCATTCATTCTTTTCGTTTTGAGGATTTAGACAGCGCCCTTTCAAAGTTACTATTCATAAACGCTCGTCAACACAATCTCGGCTAAAAAGAACACTTTTAAGATCGCAATAGAACATGGCGGAGTAGGGGGCAGGTATGGAGAGAGCCAAGCCCAACGGCCCTTAGGATAGTCTCAGCACGTTTCTTACAAAAACACCTTCATCGTTTCAACCTAATCTTACATTGAATCGGTGTTCAATGAGCCATTGTCATCTGAGATAATACTAATAAAAAAATTATAATAATACTTTTCTTTAATCAAACGCCTGCAAACGCACTGTGCTGTACACGTACGAGTTATGCAATAATCTTAACGCCAATCTTAACTATACTAACAGAACAGACAGCCTGCAATACACGGCGCTACTATAGCAGCCCACCCGAGTTCGAGCCCCGTAGGGCGATCGTGTTGACCGCCCTATACGGGGCTCGAACGTGGGTCCGCTGATCTCCATGCCCGTGTGTTATCCCATGCGCAACCGAATCCCCCCCATAAACATGAAATAAAACAGATTTGTCCCCCCCCTTACTCTTGACGGTGAGTCTGGCCGCGTTTGAAGCCATCCCTTCCGAATTCTCCGCTATGACCTCAAAGAGACCGCAGTCTGTCATCTCTGCATCGGTGATCGTCAACGAAAGACCGAACTCATCTTTCCTGATATCTGTGCGACCTGACTTTGTCCGAACACCGTCAATCAGTTCCTTCCCATCCTTTATCCTGCAATGGAGCATAGATCGAAATCAACGACAATAAAAGTAATAATAATAATAATAATAATGATGATGATGATGATGATGATGATGATATTATTATTAATAATAATAGGCCTATTAATATTAATAGGGCAATAGTATAGGCCTAATAAAAGTAGAAAAATACTAATAAATTCAATGATGATCAGTAATAGTCATTAACAATAATATTATTATATGCCGAGTAACGATATACTTAGTAGGCCTATATGCCTACAGTAATTGTTATTAATTTATTATTTCTATGATGTTAATAATAATATTGCTGTTGTTAGTTTTCTTAGCATAGATCTAATGACGGTAACAATACTGAAGCCGTATTTCCATATGTATCTAGCGTCACATTGCTAATCGCATTCAGAGATACATTTCCGGAATGTTGCGTAACCTGGGACGATGCCTGATTTCTCGAAAATAATATTCTGATAATAACATAACTAATATATAATAAAGACTCGAAGTGTATGCGTAGAGTAAGACGTATAGTACTTGCCATGCAATGGTAGGCGGTGGTTTTGCGTTGACGGAACATCTGAATGTGATTGCATCGTCTTCAATCAGTTCTGCATCGACCATTTCTTCAGTGAAGACAGGAGGCCAAAGCTTCTCTGTTCAAAGAACAAGACAACCGTCATATTTATATATATATATATATATATATATATATATATACATACATGTATATATATGTGTGTGTATATATATATGTGCTATCGTGCAGGTTTTTCATCCATCCATTCATTCATACGCAGTCTTTGCCGATCGTTTCCCCCGGAATGTCTGCTGGATTCTGGTAAGTGTTTACACATTGGAGACACAACCCTGCAATTGATCTCATATCTTCTACTTCCGATTGAACAATAGTTATACCGTTGACTTTAAGTTGAGCTGATGCCGTCGTTTCTCCGGCGACGTTGACCGCTTTGATCGTGTATCTTCCTTTGTCGTCCAGTTTCGCTTTTTTGATCGTTAACGAGTGAGTCTTGTCATGTGACCCATAGATCATGATGTCCGACGGCTTGATCAGGGTTTCACCTTTGTACCTGCAATTAATAGTAATTACATTTAAAATTAGGAATCGTAATCGTGATCTCCAAACTTCTAAAGCGCCACTTGAAAACCAAGCGAAGGGCACCAGCTTATTCACGAGCATGTGCTTCGGGGTTTGTCTTCGAAAGATTTTTTCAGGTTTTTCTATCTACTACTTAGTTGCGATATACCCCCGCAATCTCACACAGTGACGTCGGTAACATAAATCTGCCAGAGAGGGTGGGTGGGTTGTTTCCCATTCCAGGTGGGTGGAGGGCTATACGCCGTTGATCTCACGTATTGCTATGCAGTAGGCTACCTAGATATAGGCCTAAGGAATTTTAAGACGTGGAGAGGGGAAGTGAATCTCAAAATGCAGAAGAATAGAAAGGATTGCATTTAATCAGAGAAAAATGAGCAACAATTCTTGGCCATTGCAAAGCATGGTAGTGGAGAGAAATAACTTCGATGGAGTCTGGAGAGGAGAGTTAACGACTCTCCAGAGTATAGTGGCGTAGCCAGGAATTTATGATGGGGGTGGGTTGGGAGTTTTATGGCCTGACCGGATGCCATTCCTGACACCAACCCAACAGTATTACAGTAAATAAAAAGGGAATAAATAACAAAAAGAATAAAGTAAGAAAACAATTGTTACTACAAGCAATTGTTTTGTTTTTCCTATTTAAGTGGATAAATAATCTTTAACCTTTAAAAAACTTTTTCCCTAAGCCAATGTGGGGTTTTAACCCCCGAAATCCCCCCTTGGCTACGCCGCTGCTCCAGAGACATGTCTTGGATTAAAAGACTTGTTGTAGACAATGGTTTCTGAGGTTGATTCCGCGGCTGCAAAACCCACAACGCCAAGGTTAACTTACTTATGAGATGACAAGTGAACTTTCAGCAATCCTCACCATTCAATTCTTGGTGTTGGCTTTCCGTCTACAGTTGCCACGAATTTTCCATCCTCTTCCTCCGTGATTTCGAGGTCGTCAGGTCCCTTCGACACTCTCGGTTTAATTGTTCTCACTGAAAAAACGCCAGCAGAAACATTGTAGCACCACTGCAGTAATCCATTTATCTATTTAATTTACATATTTATATTGTTTCAAGATAACTATTCAGAGGCGCTCCCGACCCAGACACGGCCAAAGAGAAAAGTCTTGAGTAGTTTATTAAAAGATTTAGACAAATTTCGCGGAAGGGGACGCAACCGTTATACCGTAGGAAAATGACACAAATTCAAATGAAGACTTAGGCTTACTCTTAACGACGAGGTTTGCTATGGAGACGGCCACTCCCACTTGGTTTTTCGCCACCGCCTTCAACTCTCCCGTATCATCCATGGCCACATCATCGATGGTCAGATGACCCAAGACATCGCTACGATTCCCGGTCGCCGAAACTTTCACCCGAGGTACGTTTCCAAGAACCTCTTTGTCTTTGAAATACCTAAAACATGATCAACATAACTCTATTCATAACCACAAATCTTGTTGCAATTATCAGCATATGGTAAACAAATTTTGTTTAACAAACTGAACACAGAGGGATAGAGACGCTTAATCGACCAACGTCCCGCTAACACGGTTACACGCATGCAGGGCTTCTTTTAACGTGAAGTTCTACACAAAATGCGCGACTGTAAAAGAATCTGTAAGCTTACAGATGCAGGGCTTTTTAACGTGCAGTTGTAGCCTACACAAAATGTGCCGTTCTAAATGCATGTGTGCAGTTGTAGAAGCACTTATGTTCAGCTAAAACTAGGAAAAAAGGTCGTTGTCCTCTGATTGGAAGTAATTTACCACAGGGCCTACTATCCCCCCCTGGGAGGTGGAAGCAATCCCCCCCTAACAGAAACTTTTGGCCTATATTGCAAGCGCCAAAGGCGCGAAGCTGCGAGTGCCGAAGGCACGAAGCCCATAGCAACTAGGAGGTCTGGGGGAGCGTCGTAAGCTCCCCAACGGGGTCTGGGGCGGAGCCCCAGAAACCAACACATTTTTAGCTGTTGGCATCGACAAGAGCGCATGTTTTAGGCTCTTGTTTGCTAGCTGTTTATGAACAATAAAGTCATGAATATTTCACTTTTTTGGATTTGCACGCTGTAATTGTACCTTTTTAAGCTGTCATCTTCACAAAATTGCTCGTGAATTCAATGCTCAGAAACGTGGTGTAGGATATCGTAAAATGTCGCCTCCCAATTATATATATTTTTTTATTTGCACAATATAATGGTAACATTCTAGCATTTCTCATTATGGGTTAACAGTGCGTTACACTAGTAGTCCTGTGAAGTTTGGAAAAGTCCAGCATTCAGTAAAATATCAACTTCTTGTATATAACAAATGCAGTGTCAGTAGATATAAAATATACTTTAATTTTTTAAACAGTTAATGTAATTAATTATGAGTTGTGAGAGCGAGTGCCATATAGGCCTACGTGTAGGGACAAATGTAAGTGACTGCAAAGCAAAGGTCATACTAAATGAATATATACCCTTGAGATGGCGGGATGAACGTTCAAGGGGAATCTACCGTTGGTGCGGGGATGGATGGTGCAGAGGGAGATGCCGGGGAGATATGCCCAGAAGGAAATCTCTTATGCCCATCTATCAATAGGGGGGATTACCCTCTGGCACAAGTTGGATCAGAGCATCAGACTACTTACTCCCCCCCACTTGGCAAGCCCTGATGGGTGCGAATTTGATGGAAGTGCAAGGACAAATTTATGTGAATGTTAAGCAAAAGTCAAATTAAATGAAGATTTACCCTGTGTTATGACAGGGTGGGGTTTTTGTGGGGGATTTACCTGCAGGAGGAAGTCCATGGCAGATGCTGGGGAATATCGGGGGAAATGTTCAGGAGTAAATATTCTATACTCAACTTTTATCATTAGAGGGGGAAACCTTTCCCCCCCTGGCCCAAATTGGAAGCAGTCTGATTCCATCCCCCCATGGCGTAGTAGGCCCTGATTTACCATGGAAGATGGGAAAGGAATGAATTAAGGAGTGGTGCGGTTCTAAATATTCCTTTAAAAGAGCCCTGTGCAGATGTAAAAGCAGTCTTGTGCAGTGAAAACCAGTAAGCTTACAAAAAGGGATGACTAAAAAAGATCATCAGATTTTAGATACGACGATTTGCGACATTTCTGAGGAAAACTTCGGGAAAACAATTTCTGGCAAACGACGACTTGAAACAAGGTCGTCAGATTTTTCTTACCAGCGACATTTATGGGAAAAAATTCTCCCAAATTGCTGGTTGTGCAGTTCTAAAATTTTCCTTTAAAAAACCCTGGTTACACCGTTGCACGCGTAGGCTACATAGCGAAATCGTCTTCTTCGTTAGTTCTCTGCCGTCATGCAGGTTCATAATATGAACATATTATGTCCAATGACGCCACGCATATCTGTTCTGTGCATCCCTCTTTGACCCTCTGTAACCGTCCCTTGTCATCATCCAGTCCAGTAGCATTGTTATAGCGAAATATCACCCGGTTATTATGTGAAACGATCAAGATGTACATGTATGTACATGTACATGTAACTTAATTAGTTAACTTATAAGAGAAAGTAATAAGAAAGCCATACATTCAGTCACAGAGACATAGGCCACATGCAGGCAATCACACACTCATGCGCACAGACATAGGCCTACAATCCCTATATGTACACACACGCATTGCACAAACTTGCAGATTTTCTTTCTATGGGAATCATGGTGAATGTATGTTACTGTGTGAAGTGTTTCCATTTACCAGGTTAACACCGGAAGAGGATGTCCTTGAACCGTGCATGTGAAGGTCACCTTGTCGTTCTCCACCGATTCCTGATTTTTCAAATTCACGATGAAGATCGGAGGCAACATACGATCTGCATTCGACGAAACAAAAGAAACGAGATTTCATTTTGAAGTCTATTTCCATTTTAAAATTTAATTCCATTTTAAAATTATCTAATTCCATTTTAAAATTTAATTCCATTTTAAAATTTAATTCTACTTTAAATTAGATCTGCAAGAACCCTGAGAAGCAGCTGCTCAAGACCGTGACATCGAGCTCACTATGCTGTCTCGAACTCGAAATCAGTAGGACACATACACACTAAGTGCGCTCTCGATATAGCATGCGTACATGGATTTCATAGATAGCCTACATTTAACTGGATCATGACCCTTCCATCATATCGATAGGCATTAGATATTACCCATAGAATTCTATGGATTCGAAACAAGTCCCAAATAGAATGCTGGGTCCATCATTGGCTTGAGGAGAAGGGCACAGTGAGAGGGGTTTCTATAGCCTATAATAATAGCGAAATTTACATTTCTCTGTTAGCATTAAATGGACACTCACGTTAACTGGCATAAAGGAATTATTTAATTATTTACATAATTGGCATAAAGGAATTATTTACCGTAATTATTTAGACCTACATTTGATTATCTTTCTCATTGCTGCATTGTATTTGTAGTAAACTAGCCATGAGCTGCATTATACCTGTGACGGTTATCCTGGCTACGCATTTGGCCAACCCAACCTCGTTTTCGGCGACGCACGTGTACGTTCCCGCCATATCTTTTCCAACTTCCGGTAGACCGAGTTGACAGCGGCCATCTTCGTCTTCAGCGGTTGTCAGGTTGGCAGTTGCCTTCAGGACAACGTCGTTTCTAAACAAAATGACTCAACTACAAGCAAGAGATGGTGGCTCAGAAGAGCTCAGACAGACAGACAGACAGACAGACAGACAGACAGACAGACAGACAGACAGACAGACAGACAGACAGACAGACAGGCAGACAGACAGACAGACAGACAACACAGACAGACAAGACATACAGACAGACAGGCAGGCAGGCAGGCAGACAGACAGACACAGGGTAGCCGGTTAGTTTGACTGCTCGCTTACTAACGGGTTGATTGATATACATGTATGGACAGACTGATTGATTGCATGTATAAGGCATCAAATCAAATTCCGACGGATTCAATCTATCACACTAAACAGTTCGATCAATCACAATTTGTATAGCGCCAACTCAAGAACTGCTGTAGGTTAATTATAGGCCTACCTGTTAGGTTCTCTACAGAAGGACTGAACTCACACGATCATCGTAATACAAGGCGACAGTTGAACTGATCGGCAGCCATGTTGACTGGCGCTTCCTATATTATATCATTTTAATGGCGCTATAGAAGAGCTACTTGTGGGGCGCGGTAGTATTATAGTGGTGGCGTCGTTGCCTTGAAGCCGGAAGGTTCGAGGTTCGAATCCACCTGAAGTCGCCGCGTAGGGACCTTGGGCAAGTTCTTCACTCGCAATTGCTCAGCGCTTCGGCGTGAAACTCCGATGCAGTGTCCGCTCTGCAGTCGGGAGCACCTCTGAGTAGAGAGCTTGAAGGGGTGCTATAACAAGTGCACAAACAAACAAACAAACTATAAATCCAGTTTGATTAAATCGATTCAGCTGAAAGAATACATTACGTCAGTTTATTACCTCATCCATTTAAGCGTTGGTTTAGGAAATCCGATGACTTTACCGAGCAGCGCCAATGGCTGACCTTCTTCAACAGACTAAAAAATAAAAGCATATGTGCAAGAAATTGTATTGTATTGTATTGTATCTGACCATTTATAAAGCGCTTCTCGCAGCAAGAGCTTTTCAGAAGCGCTCCCATTGCGTTCAACCCCGAGAGCAAAGACAAGTTTTTAGACAAGAGAAAGACGAGGAAAGACTACCAGAGAGAAAGAAATGAAAGATAACGTAACACTATAGTTTCTTCAGTAACACTAAGAGTTACACCGAGAATGATAACTGCAGTGCCATAACAGCATCTCGACCTCCACCAGAACCTAACTTTTATCTGCATATATATTTTATATATAGTAGGCCAGGCTTACCTACCATGGGCGTATTCAGGTTTTTTTTAGGTCAAACCCCTAATAAATAATTTCCAAATCTTTAAAGTGTCCTGTGTGTTTTTTACATGCACATTCGTAATCCCCGAAATGGAAACCCTTCTGAAATTTTCCCTGCATGGCTACAGACCACACGCAGTAGCCGTCTTGCGTTAACGTAGGGTAGACTATTTCTATTGAACATTTTTGTATAGGTTTATATGACTGTGTATTTATAAAAATAATATATAATACCTTATAGATCTAATACAATATATTTGTGTGTGTTTACCTTATCGTGAAATCTTTCCACAAACTCCGGTGGTTTAAGAGGAACTGAAAAAGAATAAAAAAAATTGTTATTTAATAACAAAAGTTATCACTGAGTGTCAGTAGGCTAGTTGCGACAATGGTTCCATTAGTGGTTCCGTCTTTGCTTCTAGGGGAACTTAGGTGGAACTGAAGGCGTAGAATAGTAGACTATCACACGTGGAGAGTTTATGCATGCGGACCATTTTCCTTTCTTCTTCTGTTCGTGCAATTTTTAGCAAACAGACAATCTCATTGGGTTTTAAAATCTAAACTTTGACCTTCGTCAATTCTTCCATACATCACATCATCTAGCAATTATAGTTAAGCTTAAAAATTGCAAATCTGAACTTTTATTCTCAAACTGTGTAGACTTTAGGCAAGGCTCCGCGGTCAGAAAACGTAATCGGCGATTCAGAAAATTTATGGTCCGCTCTTTGACATGAAGACACCCATTATTTGTAGCATTGCCTTCTATCATAACCCTACATTTTATTTCATCGTGCTTTACTTATACATAATATGTTGCCTGACCGATCGGCTTCAGATTGGCGCTCGTCTGTGCCTCTCCCACTTCGTTGACCGCATGGCAGGTGTACAACTTTCGAAGATCCTCGACGGAAACCCTCTGAATCGTCAGCCTCTGTTCCAGCCCATCATCGCTCTCCTCCATCCGAAACGTCTCCTCCACCGGTTGGAGCCTCACCCCGGACGCCAGCCACGTGACCTTGGCCCGCGGAAAGGCCCGCAGTCGGCAGATGAGCTGGGCTGCCTTGTGAACGTGGACATCAGTGTCCTTCAGAGGAACGTCGAAGAACGGCTTCTCGT
Source organism: Lumbricus terrestris (assembly GCA_949752735.1). Classification (NCBI taxonomy): domain Eukaryota; kingdom Metazoa; phylum Annelida; class Clitellata; order Crassiclitellata; family Lumbricidae; genus Lumbricus; species Lumbricus terrestris. The sequence goes on from OX457051.1 coordinate 30,336,687, forward strand.
AGAGGACGACGACCGGGGCGTGGGAGGTGATTGCCCCGTCTGCGTTCTTCACCGACACCTCGTAGTCGCCCGCATCGTCGACCAGCGAACGACTGATGTCGAGGGCGATTCGAGGCAGGACAGAGGTCGTCCTATATAGTCAACGAGACATGAATTAAGTAAGTAAGTGAGTGGGTCAGGCAGTAAGTAAGTCAAGTCAGTAAGTAGGTTAGGTAAGTAAGTAAGTAAATTAAGTGAGTAAGTAAACGAGTAAGTAAGCTAAATAAGTAAGCAAGTCGGTTAATTAAAAATAGCAAGTTAAGTAAGAAAGTAAGTAAATGAGTAAGTAAGCGAGTGAGTGAGAGAGTTCAGCAAGTGAATGATTGAGTAAGTAAATTAAGTAAGTTAGTAAGTAAATTAAGTAGTTAGTAAGTAAGTAAGTAAGTAAGTAAGTAAGTAAATTAAGTAAGTTAGTAAGTAAATTAAGTAGTTAGTAAGTAAGTAAGTAAGTAAATTAAGTACGTAAGTTAGTAAGTAAGCAAGTAAGTAAGCAAGTTAGTAAGTAGCTAACTAAGTAAGTATGTAAGTTAAGTCAGTAATTTAAGTAAATAAGTAAGTAAGCTAAGTAGCTAAGTTATGTTAAGTAATTACGCTATGTAAGTAAGTACTAATCGTGTAAGTAAGTAAGTTAGACAATAAAGTAGGTAAGTAAATAAATAAATTAAGTAAGTAAGTAAGTAAATTAAGTAAGTAAGTACAAAACGTGAATTATTATATAAGCAAGTATGCAGATGGGTAAGAAAATAAGTAAGCAGGTGAGAAAGTAAATGAGTGAGTGAGTGAGTAAATAGTAAGTAAGCAAGCAACAAAGAAAGTAAGTAAGGAGCATTTATTTGCATCTGGCAAGTGCAAAGTGCATTAAATTGCATAAAAGTATACAACGATTGTGCTTCGATTTCAAAGTAAACTATAACAGTGGCAGATATCAAATTAGAAAGCACAGAAGAAATTTTTTAAAGGATGAACCTTGCATAGCAACATAGCTGTCGCGGGCCGCTAAAATCCGCCGGGCCCTTGAGTGTTTACCTCCTATAGCCCCTCTCTCTTGGCTGGTCTGCGTAGAAATAATCAATCAAGTTACCTGTATCGATCTCCAATCAATTTCGATCCGTTACGGAACCAGACGATTTCCACCGGTTTGGTCTCTGCCTCGATCTCACAGTCAAGTCCGATAGGTTGTCCGAGTTCAACTCGAACCGGTTTCAGATCGCGTAGGAACCGAAGCACCTTCTGCTCGGAAAACCAATGAAAGCACGCATATTTAATTTTTGAAAAAAGACCAACATGAAGCAAAACACTGAAGATGTGCATTAGCACAATTGACAACATGGTTATTTAGTACTTATGGTTGAGTTTGTTAGTAGGCCTACATGTTTTTAAATAACACTATTGGAATAAAGTTCTTCGAGCCTTTATTGAGGAATGGTGAAATTGTGAGCCCTTTGCCGAAAGTTATATAATGGCGCTCGTTGCAGCGGGAAGAGGTACGGATACGTTGCGTTTAAAGTCTGAGGCTTTCTCTCAGCAGAAACTAAACACTAAGTCTTGTATACACATGTGAAATATTTAGCATCAAAGAAATAAAATGTATGTCCATGACAATGTGCGTAAACAGATAGGCTACTACACACCGGAGCGCTGTTGACAAATAGTGACGTCTCCGAACGAAGTGGTATTGGTTTTTCAAATTCGTTGATCTTCAGACTGATGTCAACTTTGCAAGGTGTCGAAAGGTACTGGAATTCAGAACATTACAAACATTCTATGCCATCAGACTTTATCGTCGATGAGAGGATTTATGAGTGAGACTATTAAAATTCACTGAACAAACTACTTGACCCGCAAAACACACGCAGAGGCAGGCAAGCACGCACATGTATTATAAGCTTACATAGGTCTACAGAATTACACTGTGTTCCAACTGAACGGATATAATTATTATACGGTACCGTATGGCTATAACCGTTTTTATTTTCGCAGCAACTCTGTCAATTTTCGCAAGACATTGATAATTTATCCTTCTTTCGATTTGTAGATTTTTATTGATGATGATGATGATGATGATGATGATGATGATGATGACGATGACGAATTGACGATGACGATGTTGATAACGATTACGATGATGATGATGATGACGATTACGATGCTGCTGCTGCTGATGATGATGATGATGATGATGATGACGATGACGATTACGATTACGATGATAATGATGACGATGACGATGACGATGTCGATGATGATGATG